>JBBMOL010000118.1:90898-1290898 GCA_037954665.1 Laguncularia racemosa | reverse complement strand
GAGTTTGAGTTGAGTAAAATATTAGTTAAGATCGAATTGAGTTTAAATATTAATATTATTATAATTATAAAAAATATTTCTTAGATAAATTAAGTTTAAACGAACTTAATCGAACTCAAGCTTATTGAGTGCTACTTTAAATCGAACCAATGCTCAAAATTTTGAACTCGATCGAGTTTGAGTTGAGATCAGCAACATGTTTTCTTGATTGAACTCAATCATAACTCTAATTGGAACTACACTATGTATGTGATCCTTTAGATTTCTCCCTACTCTTTGGTTTGCCTATACTGATTGAACCCCAAATATCTTATTTCTTATTTGCTAGACTCTTGCTTATTTGCTTTTGGTTCTTCTTCTTTGGACTTCGATTTAGTTCCCATATTCTTCTTTACTCGGGTTTCCTATATCTATATAGTTGTTACGTTGAAAAGGATTTGTGTTCGCATTGCTATCATTCTCTGTTGACGGAAAGATTGATTCCCATCCCCATTACTCTCATTACTAGCCCCTTTCCCTTTGTCCTGTTGATTTGCATCTTTTTTCAAGCATAATATGGAATATGCCCAATGCACCCGCATAGCAAACATGAACTAGGGAGACCCCCACATTGTACTCCATATTTCTTATTGGTGACAATGGTGTGGGATTAGCATGGTATTTAGATTCACTTGAATACATATTCTAGCAAGTTTTCCCCTTTCAAGACCAACAGTGTACTACATATGGTAATGCAGTTTAGGTCCAATAACTTCACCGACTTTCCTGGTAACAACTGGCGAGTAACAACTCCGTAGGTTCATCAAAATAGAACCCACCATTCGACTGGCATTACTTCGTATCCAATGTGGAACACCAGCAATTCAAAAATATAAGAGTGTTTCTTTCTCCAAGGAGCAATTTCCACCCCTCTTAAGCAGACACAGAAGTATCTTCCTTGTTCGCATTATATGTTTCATCTTTTAACCATGGAGAGAGTGACACGTTGTTCATACTTTCCATGGGCATACTTTGAAGGGTATTATAGCAGTTATAGGAATGTAACCAGGCGGGTATGGGACGGGTTCTTTGAAATCAGAACCCGAACCGGCTAGATAGTGTATGTCCCAGAACCCGAGAAGACCCGATAAGGTTTTTTGTAAGAACCCGAACCCATCCTGGTTAGGAGTTAAGAAACCCATGATCCGACCCGATCCCAACCCGACAGTCGAGAGTGCAAGCCACAACCCAACTCGCAAGCGGTTGATCGCCGATGTCGAACACTCAACGGTAATGGCAGAAGAGAGTAGAGAAGAAACGGAGTTGACAGCTCAATGGAGTCTAGGCTGACCAGCTGGGGACTCGAGAGTGCAAGCCGCAACCCGTAAGCGGCTGATGCCGAACACTCAACGGCGACGATAGAAGAGAGTAGAGAAGAGACGAAGTTGACAGTTGAGTTTGAGTAGATAGTCGGGGCTGGCTGGCTAGGGACTCGAGTGTGCAAGCTGCAACCCCCAAGCGGCCGATGCCGAACACTCAATGGCAACGACAGAAGAGAGTAGATAAGAGACGGAGTTGACAGTTCGGCCGATGCCGAACCCTCGAGAGTGCAACTGTGCAAGTGGTGACTGTGTGGTGTGGTGTGCTTCCATTGATCTGTTCTGCAATACTGCTCTGTGTTGCTGAAATGAAGGGAAGCTGAAGACTGAAGTGTAGTGGAGAAGGGGAAGTGGACAGTGGACACGAACAAGAATGGAGAACCAGACGAGAGTCACGAGACAAGTGAGTGTGAGTGTGTGACCAGACTGACTTTCTTTTTTTTTTTTTGTAAATTGTAACTTAACTTACTGTTACTGTTACCAAAATACTAATTGGCTTTGTACCTTGTTTAGCAGGAAAATGAAAATAAATTATATTACATAAAAATATAAAAATAATAAAATAAACAAATTTTATTAAAAACTATTATATTAATTTATTATTTTTAAAAATTATTATGTTTATAAATAAGATTTTCTATCAAATTTTTCATAAATCCCATAATCCAACTCTAAATCCTATCAACTTTATTTCATATCCCAAAATTCAACTCTAAACCCTATAAATTCAAAACCCCATAAGGGATCAATTAAATACTCTATTACGACCTATCCTGATTATATCTCTAATTAGTTATAGTTTTGATTAATTATCGAAATGGAATAATTTGACCATAAAAATTAGAATTTTAATGATTTATTAAGAAAAGAATAATCTTACCAATTTTAAGGTACAATTACCACAATCGATGAAAACCATATAACAATTACAATCATGATGTAGACCATGATAAAGTATATTTGTCAGATTTGAAGCCATTTTAGTACATTGAAGGAAAAAATAATAATAGTGATGGAAAGGTCATGCCCCTCACCGGCTGCTAAAAAATGCAAAACAAGATCCAACTGCAGCTCTTTATTTGCCTCAACATGAATCAACCACACAATTGGACAATCCACGCAATGAGACTAACAATCAAACCTGATCCATCTATACCAAAAAAATGAGCCTGAAGATACCACAAACACTGCATTATCGGAAATAAAGTCTTATTCATATATAGTAGAAGAGAAACAAAAACAGAAGATGTGAAGGACAGATCATCCACTCCCAAAACTTTGAAGCACTTGAAGTGCTATTGCTATAGACCCTTTTGGACGGCTCTACAAGCACAAGAAAAAAACCAAAAGGAACAGCTTTCACTTCAGTTTCCTCCCTCACCCCCTCACACAAGCTTAAAACCAATAAAAAACCACGAGTTACTCTCTGACAAAATCTCACTCAACTTGTATGGAAAACATCTAGTAATAGTTACTTGATGACAGAACACTATTTCCTACCTACAAAACTTATGGGCACGCGATATTGAGGGGTTGTTCTTGCATCCAATTCCAACTACTGAAATCCTCGTTGCCAATCTCAAAATCAAAGTCAGGAAGCTCTGTGGGCTCATCATCATCGAGTCCAAAGACTTCAAGATCATCGATGCCACAAAAATTATCCACCAGCTGCTCAAAATCATCTTCAAACAACGTATCAAAGTCTCCTCCGAAGTTAAATTCTTCCATCAATTGAGGAAGCTGCAATGCTTCATCAACAAATTCCATTGCGGGTGTCTCCTGCTCAACACCTGTCTTATGGGCTTTGGAAGCCAAGGTATCCAGATCAGGACTGGAAGACGGTGCTGTGCAAGAGAGTGCGCTTTCAGTGCCTGCTGAAGCAGCAGGCTTATTATCAGATGGAAGGGCTTGTTTAGAAGAGTCACTCTTCTCAGACGCTGCAGAGGCTTGAGCTTCAAATTCACGCCTCTTAGCCTCATATGCCTTGGAAGCTTCCTCTGGGGTATTATAAGTGCCCAACCAAATTCGAGCTCCCCGACGAAAGGGGTCTCTAATCTCAGCAGCCCACTTGCCCCATTTCCTCTGCCGAACACCCTTGTACCGAAAATTGGACTCTCTTCTCCTAGCATTCTCTTCAGTTTTCCCAGATCCCTTCCTCTTTCGCCCAGTATTGATACCAATGTTACTATCCTGAGATGAACTCTCACTCTCGAGGTTAATTGGACAGGGTGTTTCAGTAGGAAGATCGATCACGTACAGAAACATTTTTCTGGGAGGTTTCTCAGACTCATCCTCACTAGAAGATTCGTCAGTGGCATCAGGATCCCTAAAGAATACCCGGATTTTCCTCACTTTTTTTGGTTCTTGCGGATTGGTCAGTTTCTTCTTCCCCAATTTTCTGGGGACATTGTTCCGATCAAAAGAATGCGTCACCATGACAGACATACTTACCAAGGAAAAATGGAACCCTCAATTAAACCCCTCAAAAGCTGCCCAAAACACTAGTAAAAATCCAACAAAAATATGGTAGAAACCTCAAAAAGATAAAACTATCAGGTAAGGCCACGTCTTATGGACAATAAAAGATTAAAAAACTGCTTTATGTGAAAACCCCCAAAACACTCTTCTCCAGAACAGCTCCTGCAAAGAACAAAAACCCATTTCAGATCCACTAAATAAACGACAAAATGATACAGAAGAAAAAGGAGGAGATTTAAAAATAAAGATATAGTTAAATCATATAACAGTAGCAAAAATACCCACTGACCTTTTGGGTTTCAAACGCATAGAATTAGAAGAAGAAACCAGATTCAACCTCTGCCAGAAACAGCAGAGAAGCATACAGCGAGAAGCAGCACTGTTTTTGGCTGTTCCAAAAAGTGCAGATGAAGAGCTTGAAGATAAAGAAGAAATTAAAATCCTCAACAGAGACCCAGTTAATCCCGATTCAGAACAAGCCGACATAAATCCAATACTCAACCACCCTTTCGCTCGTCCTCTTTTTTATCCAAAGAAACCAAGGGACACTGATCCAAAAAAAGAGAGTAAAAAAGACTGAGAACTTGTAGATATAATCTAGGATAGAGCTAAAGCAGCAGAAAAAACAAGATTGAAAATCTATGGCCCAGATTTCTCTCTTTTTCTCTATAATATGACAAGGATGAGTAAAGTTAGATTACATCTGTTTATTTATTTTTTTGGATCAATGACATAGACCCTTCATTCCTCTGAGTTAAAAGATCCAACTAATGGAGAGATGTTTAAAACCTACGTAGATCTCTCCAAAATTAAAGCCAACATTTATCATAATTAAAAAATAAAAAGAAAAAGAAAAAGGAAAAACATTTAATGCATTAGAAACTCCAAAAAATTAAATACTAAGATACAGAAACATACCTCTGTTTGATTTTGATCAGGTTTCCACTCTCTCCCCTCTGTCTTTCTCTGTGAGGTACCACTGAGGCGGCGAGCGTTTTCAGATGCTTCAGTGACAGTATAGTAAAATCTGCCCTTTCCCTACTTCATACCCCTACGCGGTCAAACAGCCCAACTGAAGGGGCATATAAAGGGAAGAAAAAAAAAAAGGAAAGTGCGGAGATTTTTTTAATATATTATATTTAATTGATTGATATTGTGTGGTGTTAACTATTTAACAGTAATATATTGAACGGGATGGCCTTTCGACCTTACATGATGCATGGCTTTAATAATACGCACGCCTTATATGTTGGTTAAATCCACGTCTCGTATGCCATATGTGGTCATTTTTTTATGGTATATATCATTTGAAAAAGTACACAAAATGCTCCATATTTTCCTATTTTTCTATCCAAATCTTCAATTTTTTTCTCTTTTAAATCCTCAAAGTTCACTTAATTTTCCAACCATTTTTTTGATACGCTGATAGATCTAGAATAATTAATTAAATTAAACTATAATACTTATTATGTGTAATTATATAATATAATAAAATATATATATATATAAATTACAAAATCGATGAAAATCTCCAAAAATGTTCTAGGTCATCCAAGATCCAATCTTTAAATAGAAATATAAATAAATGTTAAAACTAAATATATTTTTTCCTTTTTTTATTAAAATTTGTGATGAAATACTTCTATTTTTGGCAAAGTTATGCTTTAATTTCCATCAAAAGCTATTTATTAAAAAAAAATTGAACCAAATCATATCGAACTGTAAATTAGGTTTAAATCATTTATTTAGATTTGAAAAATTATGAACTAAAATGAATCATTTTCTTTTAAGCTTGAAAAAACTCGAACCGAATTATTTCAAACTAAATTGAACTATGAAAAGTAAAAGAAAAAAATGGTAATGAAAGTTTAGAAAATATATCACAAGAAATAATTTCATATTATTTATTCAATTTCTCCTTTTATTTGATTATCATCGAGTGACTCACTACTTTTTTATTTTGTAATTTTTATCATTGACTGATATAGAAATCAGAATTACCTTAAAAATATAACAAAATCTTCTTAAATATATAAAATGAGTATTGAAAATGATAAGTGATATCACATGAGCTAATTGTGTCAATCATTATCTTCTTAACTTCGAATCGGCAATCTTGGCGCTAATCACTAGGGCATCATCATGGGGGGTTTAAATTCCCTCTAAGTCTTTATTCGAAAATGAGATAGATGAATCAATTCTTAACTTTTTACCATATAAGCTCATGGCTTGCTGGTTATGGTAGGTGTTTGTCGAGCTTGAGCACCTAACTAAACTATGGTGTTGATGACATCGTTGGGGGCTCTGTATTAGTTTATCTTGGGGTTTTGGGATGCCATGACTTGGATAACTTAGTCCATTGCTAATGTGTCAATGGTTTCCTTGTTATTGGTGGTTTTCAATTTTGGTGCCTTTTTGTAGTTTTGGTCATAAGTAGGATCACAAAGACAGTGCCAAATGCTAATGTTGAAATTTTTTTTGGGTGGAAAATATTTCCAACAAAGAACATGTAAGGCTCAAGGGACATTAGGAGTAGTTCCGGTATGATCACTTCGATATCTAAGTCAGCATAAGTGGATTTATGAAATTAGTAAACTAAAAAGAGTATGAGGGCTTAAGATTTCAAACTCAAATCTAAATGGTGTCAACCCCTATTTATAAGTGTTGGGATTCAAACAACTTGGTGTGTAGAGTTATGATGTGATTGATAGATTAGTCTTGTATTTGTGTTTACTTTGTTTCCCCATGTAAGCTATGTCTTCCTTAAATCTTTTGTCCATTAGGTAAGTGCGTTGACCTAAGCTTATATTTTATTAGAGTTGTACACTAAAGCTCGAATTGGTCTCTAGTTCTTGGACTAGGATTTAGGAGCCTAGATTCTAGCCTTTGGAGCTTAATCGTGGGCCTAAGCAGGTCGGATTTGACTTAGAGCTTTTAAGTCCAAAACACACTATCAAAAAAAAAAAAAAACTTATGATATTTAATTGTGAACCTGTGACTTTTACTCTTAAAAAGTATACTTTTGCAATTCAATATGAGACAATTTAAATTATGAATGTTATATAATACTTATAATTGATTACTTAGAGAGAAAATCAGCAAAAAAATATTTATTTTCTCCAACAAATTAGGCAAATCATTGATTTTTTTTAAGTTACAAATATAGTTAGTTATAGTTTTGAAATTGGATTTAAGTAAAAAGTTCTTTCTTTTTATTAACAAAAGAGGAAAATTAGGACATACCAATCAATTTTAAAAGTTATCTACTACAACTAACTAAAATATTTCAAATTTTTAGATCTCGAAAAGATCCATTCAAAATTCAAATCTCAACATGATATGACCAAAAAAGAAAAAGAAAAGAAAATCTTAACATGCTTTTTTATGTTAAAAAAGGAAAGAAAAGAAAACCTCAATGTTTCATATTTCTTATTGCAACATGTGTGAGACCAATGTAGTGATATGACCAAAAAAAAAAAAAATTCAAGGCTTGTATGATTCACAAAAGAGATCATAGCAATTCATGAAACAAGTTGATTGTGTCTAGTTGATATCCATAACTCAACATATATGAAAAAAATGTGGCCTCTTAATCAAGAAGGAAATTTCAACAACACTATATGAGGATAATGTTCTTGCATAGCTTAATTCAAAGAATGTTACATCAAAGGTGATAGAATGAACCATATTTCACCAATGTATTTTTTACACTTGTGATCTTCAAGAAAAGGGTGGTAATATTAGTGTATAGCAAATCCGCTCAAGTGAGAAACTAGCAGATTTATTCACCACAGCCCTTCTCACTGTAGCATTTGAGAAGTTGGCATAAGAGATTGAGCTACATTTTCTTAAAGACCTTCGGGGACACTATCATTAGGGCAAGTAAAGATACGTGTTGTACTCTTTTTCCCTTTATCAAGATTTTTTCATGGAAAGATTTTTATTGAGGCAGCATTCATATTGCGTATCTCAAGGTTATGTACTCCTTTTCCTTCGTTAGGGTTTTTCACCAGTAAAGTTGTGACTCTTGATAAGGCATAATCCTTGTACAAT
This sequence comes from Laguncularia racemosa, assembly GCA_037954665.1. NCBI lineage: Eukaryota > Viridiplantae > Streptophyta > Magnoliopsida > Myrtales > Combretaceae > Laguncularia > Laguncularia racemosa. The sequence goes on along the minus strand of JBBMOL010000118.1, from coordinate 1,283,009 downwards.
GGACATCTAGATGGAGTGTTATGAATTCATTCATTATTATGAACGTCCATTAATTTATATCTATTGAGAATTATCACCTTCCTAATATACCCGGTGTATTTATTGTATATTATCATCCTTCTTGTATAATCAGTATCTTACTATATTTAACATATGTCTTCATGTATATAAACCCCTCAATGAAACATTTAAGTTATGGATTCAATAATATATTTTATTTATCTCTCTAATATCTAGTTCTTTCTTGTAGAAATATATAGTTTTATAACATTTTATTCATTTTCTTACCAATATATCAATTGGAAAAGAGAATTTTATTTATTTTTTTAAACTAAGTGAAGGTAAAATGTAAATAAGTCTAATTATATAAGGATATGTTAGATATTTGATTTTTGCAAAAGGATATATCTATATCCATGTTATTTTGACAAAAATATTATATCAAAACAATGTCAAAATGATATTAAAAAGCGTACTTGATTTTTTTTTTCTGCTCCTTGAATTATTTAGACAAATATAGTATTGATATACGGAATTGATGGTGGTTACTGGTTACTTAGTTACCGAAATTCTCCTTGCTTGTCAACTCTCTCCACCTCCATGTGTTCTCTAATTTCGTTATCTAATCTTTGCACTATAATTGCAATATTTTTTATTTTTTTTTTAATTTTCATACAACTCAGTTTATTTTTCCATTGAATATTTGCAATTGGTTGTGTCATATTATCATTAATATTAACTCATGATAATAATTGGCAAAGTGTGAAATATGAAATGCCACAATTTGAGAGAGAAAATAATTTGTAATATTGATAAAAGTCAATATCATCCGTAGTTATACTATCTAACAAGTATTTATAGATTAGAAATCCTAAAATTGATAAAGCAACTGAATAAACAAACGTAATAGAAAACTAAATCACTCAAAAATAGACTTTTTTATTATAAACTTGCTTCAATATATAATGAAAATGTGCAAGTTTGACATTGAAATTGAACCCAAATGGTAAAGCGATTTGCTTAACATCAATGTAGACTCAAATTGATATTTATTGAAATATTATAGACTTTGTAACTTTTAATAAGTAAAAAGTTATAAACCTTTAAATTTGACTTTCAAAATTGAGCCTCATAGTCAACTCTTTCTTATGCTTTCTGACAATGTTTGACTTATTTGGAACCTAATTGGTACTATTATCGAGTATCTTTTAATGCTCAACTTTTCATTCTGAAGGTCTCTTTAGAATCTTCAAATTATACTACTTTTGATACTTTCAATAGTCAAAATGTTCTATAACTTGTAATCTTAATTCATTCATGTCAATAATTAGAATGGATTTTGCTTAACAATGATATATAATTTTTTTTTTGTTAAAACCTAATAATTTAATTAGCACCGTAGTAGTCCTCCCATAAGGATGAACATGCTTAAATCTTCTTTTTCTTTGTACTCATTGAAAATTAAAACAAATGATAGAAAAAAAGAAGAAGAAGAAGAAGAAGAAGAATTTTCTTAAATAAATGCACTCTTAAGGGGAAAATACATAGTATTGAATTTTATAGGGCATCCTTATTACTCTTGTTAGGAGTATTCATGATTCAATTCGATTCAAACTCTTAATGAACTAAACTGTTTTTAGCGCTTTAGAGTTTTAAATTGAATTGTTTAAAATGTGGTTTAGTTTGGATTGGTTTGATTTGAGTTGCTTTTGAAAAAGACCTTTTAGTTGATAATACTAATAGTTGTAGGAATTTTCAACTAAATATTAATGTTCAAATTGAGGAACATTATGCATGATTGCGAGCTATATAACATTATGTCATTGTGACATTATATCTTTGGTGATAGTGAATGCATACTAGTCTACTTAATAGATGAGAGACAAAGGTAAAAATAAAGGAATAGACTCTGGAGATTAAGAGGGCAATGAGAGTTGACAAAAAAGAAATGTTAAATTGTGTTATATAGAAATTTCAATAGACTTTAAAACTAAAAAATTTTACTTAATAATAATAATTATTTTTTTAACGTGAACCATTTAAACAATTTCCAAACCAAACCATGAATAAAATTGAAATGTAAAAAACTGTATTTTGCAGTTCAATGTGGGATGGTTCAAGTTTTAATTCGATTTGATGAATAACCCAAACTCTTTTCACCTTGAACTTCCATCTAAAAAATCTAAAAGTGTCATTTTGCAAGATATAAATATATTTTTGTACAATCATTCATGCATAATTAGATGCGAGCATGCAAAATAGTTAGTAAATTAGAAAAATGATATATAGTGAGGAAAGAAGTTGAGAAAGTCCATTAAAAATTTGAATGAATTAATAATATTTTCTAGATTTTATCATCTAAACAATGTAAGAACAAATGACCTAATCCTTATACATAATTCTCAATGGATTTTTCAATTTCTTTTTTTCACTATTTGTGATTTGTCAATAATTATATTGCTAATTGAGTCTCCTAAGTACTAAATGAGAAATGTGTAAACCTATAACTTTTTTCTCATCAGTCAACTATTTTCTAGTTAGAGATTAGTTTACATCAAATGGGAGTTGGTTTGAACATGTGAAGCATATTTGATTTTCTTCATTTTATACCTACACATTTATGGAGTTATTTTATAAAACATGTAAATAAACCATGTCGATGACCTATAAGCTGTGAGGACCTAAACTTAAGTAATAATGTTAAAATTAAAATAGTATATATATGTGTGTGTGTAAGGTAAAATGAATGTATATATATATATATATATATGTATATATATGTTATATGCTAAAAATAAAATAAATATATATAAAATAATAATAATAATAATATGAATTATATGGGCATATATATATATATATATATATATGTAAAAAAAATGTACACATTATATTATATTATATTATATTATATTATAGCTAAAAAAAAAGAGGAAGAAAAAAAAAATGCAGAACAACACCCTCATAAAATTAAGTAAGTAATATTATATATATATATATATAAGAGAGAGAGAGAGAGAGAGAGAGAGAGAGAGAGAGAGAGAAGAAAAAAAATCATCAAAAATTAGAAAAAAAAAAAAAAGAAACCAAAACTTTCTCCATTTTATCCGAATTTTCTAGGCAAATTGAAATTGAAATTTCCAACATGCAATCATCAGGATAGGAAGAAGAACAAGATTGAAGTAAGATGCAACAAGAATTTGGAGAAATTGAACAAAAAAAATCAAATTAAATAGGGGATGATTTTCTCTGTTCGTTTGAAGGGGTTAGGGTAAATCTACTGCTAGGCCAAGTTAGGGTTAAGGTTTTGGGTGGGAGAGGATTCCGGCCGACATAGTGGTTGCCGGCTTTGGTGGCCGGAGGCCAGTGAATGAAGCAGCCCCTAGTAATGCCTGAAATTTCCTATTTTTGTTAAAAATATCAAATGTTGATGAAAAATTATGAGTTTTGGTATTCTGACATAATTTTGTATGAATATTAATTTGGTAATTTTATTTTTCTGAAATTTGATTCATGAATATGTGGTCCTTAAGAAATTCTCTATTCTAGTTGTGAATTAAATTGGAAAATGAATAGGTTAAATGATGTATTTTTGATGTAATGTTTAGTATATAAGATCCTTATATGATTTATTAGATCACCAAATCAATAATTGTTCAAATTGGAGTCATTTTCTATTTTTAGTGAATTTTTCAAGCTAATTACCTTGTTTTGGCCTAATTAAATCCTTAGCAAAATTAGGGAATTTGATTTGATTAGTTAAATTTGATGTTCAGTTGAGGTTCATTGAAGTATAATATGATTTTAAGAAGCTTGGGTTAGTTACGAAACAAAAACGAGAGTGTTCGGTGCAATATCGGGATAATTTAGAGCCATACGATTCAATATAGAATCATATCGAAATTTAATTACATTAATATATAATAGAGTGTAGTATACCCGTATGTATATGAATTAGAAATTGTACGAAAATGGTGGATTATACGAGGTTAGGATGGAATTTAGGGGTTTGAAATATTGAATTAGCAATTTAGGGTTCAATAGAGTGAATGAGGTAACATTGATTGGTATATTGATGATTCAGGTATTTCTGTTGAGTAAGGAGGACAAAGGAATTTGGCCGGTGCAACTGTTTGGATTGGCATATATTGTTTCAGGTGAGTACCCCCTTAACTCCTCTCTTGGGTATAAGTGGTTGATAATGTAGATTACTTGTTGTTGGCTGAAATTATCCTGTATGATCACTTACTGTGATCAATGCAGGAGGATTGTTGAATTACATTGGTTTGCTGATGGTTGGTTATGTGTCATGATATGGTTGGATTATGAGAAGAAAAAAAAAAGGGAACATTCTAGAAAATCCTAGAGTGAGAGTTGGGTGAGGGATTGGATTATACTATTCCTGATTGTATGTGATGTAATGAACTTAAATTATTGAATGCTTCATGATTGTGATGTAATGCTGGGTTATTTTTAGCTTATTAGATGGGGTTTATATGACCAGTTGAGTTCATACTATTGTTATCTTGGTAACGATGAAATATCTAAATGGATAATGAAATGGGGTTTAGGCTATAAGTACCTACTAATCCAAAACACTTAATGTAAGAAAAGTCCTGTTCCCTACCTAGTAAGTTTGTGGTATGACCTTTGAGTCGACTTGGATGGGTTTGAGGCACGGTTGACGGACTGGCCCGATTCAGTGACCTATGGGGATCTGATCACCCCTTTTGTTCGAGGCAGGTGAAAGGCGAGCTGAATGTTTCTAACTAAAAAGAGTATGTAAGGATGTCTTAATTGGTTGAGAAAACATTAAGTTTTGAAAAGTACATGAGGGTAGTTTATCTACTAGTTGAAAGGCTTTGCCTGGGTTAACTGAAAAATATTTGTGACCTGTGAGTAAACAAGAGTGATTGAAATGATCTCCAATGAAAAGGTTATGAGTTTAGCAAAATGGAATTACAGGGAAAATATCATTAAGTAAGATCATGGTGATGTTAAAATGTAATAAATTGAATTGGGTTTCTTGTGAGTATAACTTTGAGTTGAAAACTTACTTGCTTGAGTAATCACTTTTGAGGTATTTGATCATATTGTTAATTACTATTATGTGATTTTGTTGTTTGTTTTTGCTGGGTTGCTTGATTTTGTACTCACTTTGCTTCTTAAGAAGCTGAGGGGTTAATGTTTTTGCTAACCTTAGGTACAGGTACTGAAGAATAAGTTGTTGGAGACTCGGGTTTTTAGAGAGCGTTAATAGAGGCAAAGAAGTCCTTAGTTCCATTTTGGAACCTATGTTATTTGTAATAAGATTGTCTTGTGCATGATGTTATAGTGCTATGTAAATAAGATCTACAGGTGTTAATCTTCAGATTATAATGTAAATATTTGTGTGTATAAGGTTGGATTTGTAATCTTTTGAGCCACTTAAGGCTACAAGATTAATCATGGGCTGTGCCTATTTACCGGGAATGCAGATCCCGATGGTATATATATATATATATATATGATGTATGATGTGATAGGATATTTTAAGTACATGTGTTTAGATATGATGTGGATATGAAATGATAGCGTTGTTAACGCCATTTTACAGAATGTTTATAAAATTTCATACAGGTTAGAGTTACAGGTTCAATATTAGCAAAATTTGCCTTATCTCTAATTCAGAGACGACATAGCAACCCACCTATAGGTACTAAGGATAGTTACAAGAATTTTGGAACAGATTTAAGAATCAGACCTAGTAGGTGGGTCGCTACATAAGCCCTCTATTTCTCTCTCAATTTTTTGTTGCCACGACCATGTTGATGACCCACAAGTCCATGACATTAACCACCTTTGCATATCTTTCATTTCAACCTAGCACCTCTATGGATCACATTTAGATAAAAAAGCTTAGTGTAAGTTTGGCTCATTGAGTTCACCTTTGTAAGGCTACTCCAGAATGAAGCGTGACACCCATTTGCACCACCTTTTAAGTATTGAAATACCCAACCATCATATAAGTCCATCATGAACACTACCTCACTCGAGCATCACTTAGTATGTTCATTAACCTAACCATACTCACCAATTACCACTTTGCTACTACTACATTGCTTGCCTTGATTAAGCCTATCCTAAAACTATGTGACCAATAACCACCTCCACCATTCACTAGGCCCTCTCTCTTCCTCATGAAATGCATCCTCCAATTTAATATAAACTCGACCAATGAACTAGTTTAAGACCATGCTTTATTACATGCATAGCAAAATTCCAATCGAAATTGATCTACTTTTCCACTTTGCAACCAATTGACATAAAAACATAAAGTGCAATAGAATTAACCATAATATCAACTTAAGTTAAAGGTATGAGACAAGCTTAATTTTTTTACAAATACCAAGCTAGAATAATCGATGATAGGTTAGAAAGATTTGGTTGGATGATAATCACATTTGTCAAATTAGATCTCATCTACTAGAATGTATATGGAGTACATATGTGGAGAAAATGAAGAAGTCCTTAAAATTTGGGTCTTGTAATATATAGGATAATAGTTTTCAATATATGTTTTAAAATAGGTGTAAGATTATGTCCTATGCCTTACTCTATGACAATATGTTTTGAAAATTTGGAACAGAAACTTAGTATACAACATGTAATACTTAAGTGAAATATACCTTGCTATCTAGGTCCAACCGGTTCCAAAGTGCTATAAGCCTCAATGCTTGACTTACTCCTAAAGTTGAAATTGGTTAATTCTTATTTACTAACCCAGTAAAAAAATTAGGGGTTATGCCTAAGAATAGACTAGTTAAACAAAGCGTTTCATACACTAACGGAATAGGAGCCTAGGGCTTCTCAGAAAATAATAAACCAATAGAAACAATGATAATCTAAATAATGTAATTGAAATATAATCAATAGGCCATTCAATAATGGCATTTATATTTTTTAATATAACTATCAATTAATCCAAAGGTAAAATGGTTGTGACTATTAGGAACTTGTTGCCATTAGAACCTATAAGATCATACATTTTTGGATAAGTTGAAATGGGTTTTAGGTTTTATATAATAGGTTTAAGTTTTAAAATTTCGAGATATGTTCTAAAAGAAGGAGTATAAAATATATGAATATGTACTTGCATTTTATCATTATTAGTGAAATAATTAAAGTGTCCCAATGTATTTAAATGTAGGAACGAATACCAAAAGTTCTAATCACTTTACAAGAGTTGTGCAAAAGTTGCAACTCTAAGTAATATCATTTAAATAAAATATACATCTTTTCGATACATGGTTGCAAATGTATCATTGAAAAGATTTAAGAATGATAAACATGGTTGTCAAACTCGTAATTTTACGTAGAATCACTAGGAGGTTCAAAGAATTGGAACGTAGGATCAAAACGTAAAAACATAAGTTTTTACAACCTTTGTAAAATAATTTTCAAATATTATAAATTTACTTATAGTAGTCATAAAAAAATATAATGGATAATAGAAATGAGAAAATTCAGTATACATTTTGGTCATAAGTTGCAATAAAAGTCATAATATAGATAATTAAGTATAAGTTGTACAATATATATAATCAACCATTAGTCCTAATAAAAGTTATGAATTCAAAAATCATAATACAAAATAACAACTAAACTAAAATAAATCATAACAATTTCCACCATCTCTCCCATCAACATCACCATCATCATGTGCATCTTCATCATCAATGTCAACATCATCATGAGTACTATTTCGTAATGACTATTTTATATGTATTAAAGCAAATTACAGTAAATAAATAAATATATATATATATATATATATATATATATTGGATAACACACATGGTAAAAGTCATTATATGTCTAACGTTAACTTTTTTTTTTATTAGTTCATGGTAAAAGTCATTATATGTCTAACGTTAACTTTTTTTTTTATTAGTTCATAATAATTAATCCAACACAATAACTAAAAACAAAGGGTAAATTGAATAAAACAAATTGCAAGCCTATGGTTACTATATACACACATCAACACACAAACAGGAATAAGAGTGGTGACCACATGAACATGTACAAAACCAATAGCAAGAATAGTTTTAGGAATAGGAACATGAACAACAACAACACACTCACACTTCAATGCCACGTAGTAGAGCAACCAACAAGCAACGAGCAGTGACCATACGAACACGTAGAAAACTAGTAGTACGAACATGAACAGGAATAGGAATAAGAACAAGAATAGTAGCAACACACTCACACTTCAATGTTGCATAGCAGAGCAATTGACGAGTGATAAGCAGTGACCACATGAACAAGCAGAAAACCAATAGCAAGAACACGAATAGGAACGGGAACAAGAATAGGAACAGCAAAAGAAGCAAACTTGGTTGAAACGGTTCCAAAATCGCAATTTCACCGAGTTTACCAAGTCCACTCATGATTCCACCTAATTTCACTCCAAAACAAGTTTGTGAATGAGTTAAGTAGGGATAGTGAAGTACAAATGTAAACTCGGATGATTTCACTGTTTGACTCGCGATTTTGAAAACATTGATGACAACTATTAACAACCACCCACCAAATGGTGTTATTTTGAATGATATAAGTGAGAAAACTTTCCAAAGTTATATATGTAAATTTAAATAAAAGATATGTAATTAAGATAGATAATTGCAAAGTTAAAATTAAAAATGACATATTGAATTATGGTAGAAGAAAACTTTTGAAATTATATATACTAGTAGAAAGTCTAAGTAATACACGATAAAACAATGAATTTTGATTGTAGAGCTTTTCTTGAAAATAAAAAATAATAAATATGATAAAAAATTATACTTGAAATTTAAAGAAACATAAACTGCATTATTGACCAGCTTTGATACGAAAAACCTTCGCAATCACGCCTTGAGAACCCTTTTGATTAGTGTGAACCCCCAATGCAGTAATACGAAAACCCACGACACCAATTTGGAAATCAATCCCTAAGAAGATTAGAATTTAGGTTTGACTTAGGTTAATGATCTAAGAATTAGAACTATGGAAAGCCCTAATTTCGAAACAATCCACAAGAGAAGTCGATCAATCTTCCTTGATTGTTCCTAGGAGCATGTATTCAAATAAGAACACAAAGAACAAAGCAATAAGCTTTTTTTGGTATCAGAGCTTTGGCTCTAGATCAGGTTATATCTTTTCTTGTTTTTGTTTGATTCTTGTTTCCCATTGTTATTTAGGATATAAAGTTGTGATCTTTATGTACTCCATTGATTAGATTGTTCAAATTGTGACTTCTCATGTTCTAGGGTTTGTTCATCAATTTGGGGATTTTCGCTATTTTGATCCTTGCTTAGGATTAGTTAGTCTTCAATTGGTGTTAAAAAAAAAAAAAAATTCTGAAATTATTTGATTGTCTTGTTTTTGCTAATCCTTGGGAACACCATATCCTTCAATCCTAGTGTAATCTTGTTTAAGGGATAGTGGGAAACACCAAGTTCGCGTCTTTGTATTGAAATTCGTTGGAAATTGCTCTTGGGAGTGTGATTCGCTTAAGAACATTTAAGAGCGGGCTTGAGAGTTGTGAGGAATACCTGTGTGCTAAATATCGATTGTGAGAAACACGAGTGGATAACCCCATCAATAGAGTGCAAAAACACGAAAGGGAGCAGTTGTGAGGAAACTCAAAATTTTGTTTAGCATTAACGTTTGTTGTTTTTGCAGGTAAAGATGACAGGTAGTGGTGTTGAAAAATCTGATAAAAGTGCAGATGATGCTTTGTTGCGTGAAGCACAACAGTCAGAGTTTAGGCGTATGACTAACGCCATTATAGCTATGAGAGAGTCTCTAGAGCATATGAATTTGAGACTACAGGTTGTTGAGAAGAGGGAGTCAAGTACTAGTGAAGGGAATAGGGGAGGTAAAAATCCTATGCATCAAGCTGCTGAAGTGACTGATGCTAATGAATATCTGGAGGAGGATTATGAGGATAGTGCAGCCATGCTAGTTAATAGAGGAAGAAGAGGTGGTAGAGGAGTAGGTAGAGGCATGGGCACAGGAAGAGGTAGAGGTCGAATGCAGGAGAGTTACACTGCCAGTAGGGGTCGATTTGTTGATGATGTAGTAGACAGGGGTCTGGGAAGTATTAAACTGAAGCTTCCAATTTTTCAGGGTAAATCTGACCCAGAGGAATACTTGCAGTGGGAGAAGAGAGTTGAGTTGATTTTTGAATGTCACCAATGTAGCGAAGAGAAAAAGGTGAAATTGGCTGTAACCCAATTTCAGGATTATGCTATATCCTTGTGGGATCAGCTGGTGACTAGCAGGAGGAGGAACATGGAGTATCCTATTGAGACCTGGCATGATCTCAAGGCTGTGATGAGAAAAAGATTTGTCCCTAGATACTTTCATAGGGAATTGATGCAGAAATTACATTTCTTGAGACAGGGTAGTAGGAGTGTGGAGGACTACTACAAGGAGATGGAGATGATCATGACGAGAGCTGATGTAGATGAGGATGAGGAAACTACCATGGGACGTTTCTTTGGTGGGTTGAACAAGGAGATCGCCGACAGGGTGGAGTTGCAGCATTATGTAGAGCTAGAGGAGATGGTACATCTTGCCATCAAGATTGAGAGACAACTCCAAGGTAGAGGGCCAAACCGGTATGTTTCCAAACCTTCTTCTAATTCTAACTCTGCATGGAGAGGTTATGGAAAATCTGATATTAAGAGTGGTAGTAAGCCTACTGTTGAGGCTTCAAAGGGAAAATCAATTGGGGTTTCATCTGAGAAACCTAAGGTTGTTGATCAGAAAAGTAGAAATAGGGACATTAAATGTTGGAAGTGTCAGGGTGTAGGACACATTAGTAGGGAATGTCCTAATAGGCGGACCATGGTGATAAGGAATGGTGAGATTGTCACTGATGATGAGGAAAGTGACAATGAGGGTGAAGACGATGATATGCCTCCATTGGAGGATTGTAGTGATGCTGAGAGTGTTGAGGAGGCAGTGAAAGGTGACTTGTATGTAGCTAGGCGTGCACTTAACACCCAGTTGAAGGAGGATGGCCATGAAGAGCAAAGGGAAAACTTGTTTCATACTAGATGCCATGTGCAGGGGAAGGCATGTAGTGTGATTGTCGATGGAGGGAGTTGTACTAATGTGGTGAGTACACTCTTGGTGAACAGGTTGGGGCTGCCTACTGTACCACACCCAAGACCTTACAAACTTCAGTGGCTCAGCGACTGTGGTGAGGTTAAGGTAAACAGGCAAGCTCTCATTTCTTTTTCCATAGGCAAGTATAGTGATGAGGTGCTCTGTGATGTAGTACCTATGCATGCTGGTGATATCTTGTTGGGCAGACCTTGGCAATTTGATAGGAAAACCGTGCACGATGGATATCTCAATAGGTACTCATTTACTAAGGATGGAAGGAGAACCATTTTGGCACCACTGTCCTCTAAGGAAGTGTATGAGGACCAATGTAAATTAGAGAGGTTGAGAGTTGAGGCCGAAAGAAAAGAGAGGGAGAGTAGAAAAAGCAATTCTGAGGGAGTGAAGAATAAGAGTGCAACTAAAAAGTGTAATAAAAATGAGCAGAGTGAAAAGAAAGAGGGGAGTGAAAAGCAAGATGACAATCGGCCTGGAGAGAAAAGAAGTAAGAGTGTGAGTTTGATTGCTAGGGCAAGTGAGGTTAGGCATGCTTTGAGTGCCAGTAGACCTATCTTTGTACTTTTGTACAAAGGGGCCTATTTGGCCACTGACGATATTAACCCATCTATTCCTAGTGTGTTTTCTGATTTGCTGCAGGAATATGGAGATGTGTTTCCAGCGGAGATGCCCAGTGGACTTCCACCAGTTAGGGGCATAGAGCATCGGATTGACTTCATTCCGGGAGCAGCCATACCCAACCGACCTGCCTACAGGACTAATCCCAGCGAGGCAAAGGAGATTCAGAAACAGGTTGAGGAGTTGCTGGAGAAGGGGTATGTGAGAGAAAGTCTAAGTCCCTGTTCAGTGCCTGTGATTATAGTGCCAAAGAAGGATGGGACTTGGAGGATGTGTGTAGACTGTAGAGCCATCAACAAAATCACGGTAAAGTATCGTCATCCTATTCCTAGGTTAGATGATATGTTGGATGAATTGTATGGTTCTTGTTTGTTTACAAAGATTGATCTAAAATCCGGTTACTACCAGATACGCATGAAAGTAGGGGATGAATGGAAAACTGCATTTAAGACTAAATATGGTCTGTATGAATGGCTTGTCATGCCTTTTGGTCTTACAAATGCACCTAGTACTTTTATGCGACTAATGAATCATGTGCTTCGTGATTACTTAGGTAAATTTGCTGTGGTTTATTTTGATGATATCTTGATTTACTCTAAGTGTCTGGATGATCACGTTATGCATGTGAGACTAGTTTTAGCAAAACTTAGGGAGGAGAAATTATTTGCCAACCTTAAGAAGTGTAGTTTCTGCATGGATAAGGTCAATTTTCTAGGTTTTGTTGTTTCTAGTCGTGGGGTTGAGGTTGATGAGGAGAAGGTTAGAGCCATTAAGGAGTGGCCTAGACCTAGGACTGCTAGTGAGGTGAGGAGCTTTCATGGACTTGCTGGTTTCTATAGAAGATTTATTAGAGACTTCAGCACTATAGCTGCACCTTTGAATGAGCTTGTGAAAAAGAATGTTGGATTTGCTTGGGGTGATGCACAAGAACAAGCTTTTAATGATTTGAAAGATAAATTGTGTAATGCACCATTGCTTGCTTTACCTGATTTTAACAAAACTTTTGAGATTGAATGTGATGCTAGTGGCATAGGGATTGGAGCTGTTTTGATGCAGGATCACAGGCCACTAATGTACTTCAGTGAAAAGTTGAGTGGAGCAGCACTGAAGTATCCAACATATGACAAGGAGCTGTATGCCTTGGTGTGCTCATTGCAGACATGGCAACACTATCTTTGGCCTAAGGAATTCGTCATTCACACTGACCATGAGAGTCTGAAACATCTAAAGGGTCAAGATAAGTTGAATAGAAGGCATGCCAAGTGGGTGGAATTCATCGAGACATTTCCATATGTGATCAAGTACAAGCAGGTAAGGAGAATACTGTGGCTGACGCGCTTTCAAGAAGGTACACGTTACTTAACTCTCTTAGTACATCTTTGCTAGGTTTTGAGTTGGTGAAGGATTTGTATCCACATGATATTGATTTTTCTGAGATTTTTGCTGCTTGTGTTGGTGGGACTGGACTGAATGATTATTTTGTGTCTGATGGATTCCTATTTAAGAAGAGTAAGTTGTGCATTCCTAGAGGATCTGTGAGGGAATTGCTTGTTAGGGAAGCACATGGAAGGGGCTTAATGGGGCATTTCGGGGTAGATAAGACCTATGTTATGCTAAATGAACACTTTTTCTGGCCTAGCATGAGACATGATGTGCATAAAGTTTGTCAACATTGCATTACATGTAGAGAAGCTAAATCTAAACTAAAACCACATGGATTATACACACCATTGCCTGTTCCTAATGAACCGTGGACTGCTGTGTCGATGGATTTTGTGCTTGGATTACCTAGAACTAGGAAAGGTAGTGATAGCATTTTTGTTGTGGTTGATAGGTTTAGTAAGATGGCTCATTTCATTCCTTGTCATAAAACTGATGATGCTACATTCATTGCTGATTTGTTCTTTAGAGAGGTAGTGCGTCTGCATGGCATACCTAAGAGCATTGTTAGTGATAGGGATGTAAAATTCTTGAGTCATTTTTGGAGAGTGTTGTGGGGAAAGTTGGGAACCAAGCTGATGTTTTCGACTACTTGTCACCCACAGACTGATGGGCAAACTGAGGTGGTTAATAGGACTTTAATTCAGTTGTTGAGGGCAATCATAGATAAAAACATTAGGACTTGGGAGGATTGTCTACCATTTGTGGAGTTTGCATACAATAGGGCTATTCATAGCACTACTCATTGTTCTCCATTTGAGATTGTATATGGTTTTAATCCACTTACTCCTCTTGATTTATTGCCATTACCACCTAACAAGTTTGTGAGTTTTGATGCTGATTCAAAGGCAGATTTTGTGAGGAAGCTACATAAGCAGGTGAAGGATAGGATTGAGAAACAGAATGCCAAGGTAGCTTCAAGGGTGAACAAAGGCAGGAAACCCATGATTTTTCAACCGGGAGAGTGGGTTTGGGTGCATTTTCGCAAGGAGCGGTTTCCACTACAAAGGAAATCAAAGTTGAACCCCCGGGGAGATGGTCCTTTTCAGATACTTGAGAGGATCAACGACAACGCCTACAGAGTGGACTTACCAGGTGAGTATAATGTTAGTTCCACTTTTAATGTTGCTGATCTTAGTCCGTTTGATGTAGGTGATGCTTTGGATTCGAGGACGAATCCTTTTGAGGAGAGGGGGAATGTTATGGAAGAGTCACCGATCCAAGCTCAAGAGCCAAGTCAAGAAGAAGATCAAGTGGCTAAGGATGAAGTTCAAGGGGTTTCAAGTACGATTAGCTTGCCTCAAGGACCAATCACGAGATCAAGAGCTAAGAAGCTACAACAAACATTGAATTCTCATTTGCAAGGCTTGGTGAAGATCACATGTGAAGAACTTCAAGGGATTCAAAGCTTTGGGGCAAAAGAAGGCCAAAAGAACTTCAATTTGATGAAAATAGCATCGGGTGAAGATACATCGGCTCAAGGCTGCCGGCCTTGGAGCCGGCCTTGAAAACGCCGATGTTTCGGTGCATTTTCAAGGAAGGCCGCCGGCCTAAATGGCCGGCCTTCTTTTTATGCGCACTTTTCACTTGTTTTGCGATTTCCATGTAATGTTTTAGGGTTTTCTCCTTTATATTCCGGACCTCCTCATTGTAAAACTCAGTTTTGGAGATATTGAAAATACCAAAAAGCTTATTGCTTTGTTCTTTGTGTTCTTATTTGAATACATGCTCCTAGGAACAATCAAGGAAGATTGATCGACTTCTCTTGTGGATTGTTTCGAAATTAGGGCTTTCCATAGTTCTAATTCTTAGATCATTAACCTAAGTCAAACCTAAATTCTAATCTTCTTAGGGATTGATTTCCAAATTGGTGTCGTGGGTTTTCGTATTACTGCATTGGGGGTTCACACAAATCAAAAGGGTTCTCAAGGCGTGATTGCGAAGGTTTTCGTATCAAGCTTTGTCTTTTCCTCCTCCTTATATTTTTTTCTATAAACATTTAAAAATAGCAGTTTTTAGTAAGTATCACTTAAGCAAATAAAGAAACATATAAAAAAATGCTTGTATTTTTTTCTTATAATGAATAAAAAATTTCTTAACTTCTCGATACAAATATTTATGATTATAGATCACTGTTGATGAACTTCTAACATTTATTAATGAAATTATTATTATTTCTTTTGTGAAAAGAAAATTTATAGTTGTAGAAAATGATAGATCAAAGAGCAAAAACAAAAATGGTATAAGTTAGGGATATGCAAGTCATTGGATTATTATCCAATTGAAATTTTAATTTTTTTTGTTAAATTTTTTCTTTTTAGATTATAATAGAATAACAAAGTAATTAATGTCAAGTAAAAATATAAATAATGAAAATTAATAAAAAGTATATATATATATATATATACATGCACATATATAATTATTGATGACAAAAGTTTCCAAAACTCTCTCTCTATAAATATATATAGTGTGTATACACACATATTATTAACAAGTGTGGCTATAATGCAATCGCTAAGTGCAACGATTACTAATTTGTGGTCTGTCATGACTAAAATTTTATTGTTTTCGTGAAGAAGGTATTTGGCTTGAGTTTAAACTCTGGTTGGTCAAAGTAGTATTTATAAATATTTTCCATAAATAATAAATAGTAATAAAATCCACAATCTATACTATCTATTAGTATTAATGAATATTGTTAAATTCAATCAATATTAAAATTTGTTATTAATTGGCATTGATAATAATCAAATTGAATTACCATTTATCATTTCTATTACTATAGGTGCTTTTTCCATTAATATTACAATAGTTATGTTCAAATTACCTTAAGCTAATGTTGGGATGACGTGAGGCTCAAATGTCCTCTCTATCGTTGTTAATAGTTGAATGCATGTCAATAAGAAGCATCGGTTTCCAGCTTCTGATTATTTCTTTTAAAATTAGAAGATTCGGATTTGTCTCTCCAATTCATCTTCACCTGCATAATAAATAAATATGAAAGTTAAGAAGAAGAAATAAAAGTAAAAGGTGGAACTATATATATATAAAAAAAGGAAAATAAAATTATTGTGTGTATAAAATAGACAAAATTGAGATTAGCAACTTGAATAAAAAAGAATACATCAATTCAAAATCCTATAGTGAAATTCATCCAATTCCAGTATTTATCAACCTTACAAATCAAAATATTATGATTTTAAAAACTTTATAAGAAAACAACATCTAAAATTATATATTATAATATGGTACTACTATATAAATGCAATTAAATGTGATAAATATAATATAGATTCAATCAAATATGCTGAACTTATGGCCATTGCTTTAGCCCAAGAATCAATTAGACAACCAAGCTTTGATGAGATTTTGGATAAGGCCAAGCACAGTGATTTTACAAAATTTCAAGTTATGGGAAAAAAAAGAAGAATCAACTAAAAATCTCAGTAACCTAGAATGCCATATTGATAATGAACGCTCACAAATGAGTAATGATACCTAAGTTCACATATATCAATCTCGTATAAATTATATTCATCATAAACTCATCAATGGAATAGTATCTTGATACAGACTATAAGTTTAACCAATCAACCTACGATATGCATGTCATGTATTGACTGTTGAGAGGAAAGTCCTTTTTATATATATAAAATATAAACTTAATAATATAGTGGTAAATGTTAAAAATTTTATGCTTTACGCATATTTAAAAAATCCATTGCAAATTTCTCTATAAATTTATTTTCAGAATAATCTTGACTTTCAATGGCACATTAATTCTATCTTTAAAATTAATTAATATATTATATATATTTTTATTATAGTTTTCCATCTTATATAGAAATATTATATATTATTCAATATATTTATATCATATAATATTATGTATAAAGTATTAAATAATCGAGCATATATATTACAATTTTATTATATATAAATTTATATAGTAATAATATAATATAATAAATAAAATTATTAAATAATAAGATAAAATATTTTGTTTTTGTGATAGAATTATTACTTTTAAAAACAGAAAATTTTATCTCTCAAACCCAATTTTCTTGTAGTAATTAGTAGAGGTTGGGATGAAGTTGGTTTAGTTTAAAGAAGAATATTATGATATTAAAGCTTAGAAGTGAGTAGATTGGTGAGCATCCAAAATTTATTCCCAAGATGAATCTTTGTGAAGCTTCCGTCGTTTAAAATCTGGCGGCACGAAAAGGCGATCTAAGCATCCTACAAATAGAGGCTTGAGGTTGTCCAAATGTTTTTTCGTGAAGCTTAGGATTCAATTTCTCAGCAATCACTAGCCACGTCTCTTTTTCTTTTTTTAAACGAGCAGCCATACCACCTAAGAGTAACACAATCTTTGGAACCAAATAGGCTAGCCGCTCTTCAAGAGGATGAGTAGGGAGAGTAGAGTGGCACATTCAATGTGTAGTTTTTAAATACCTATATTAAGATATAAATATTTATATTAGAAAAAAAAAATTATTTTAATAATTTCTCCCATATCACTATATTTAGGATTTCAATAGCAACTTTACATTCCGAGTCATTTTCACTTAAAAAAACAATAAAACTAAAAATAGACATAAGATGACAAGATATAATACATATAATTCATACATGATCAAAATATGATATGAATAATATAACAACAACAACAAGAAAAACAATAATTAGTCTTTTTAAACATAGACGAAATCCCACCTAATAATAATTGTAGAGATATCCAAACCTCTAAAATCAGTAATTGCAAAAATAAGAAATCATAACCTCAGAACCCCAGTCTCCACTCTTCCACTAACATGACTAAATCAATATCCAATTTAACTTGTTTGAGCTTTGTTTGATATGTTTTTTTTTCTTTTATTTATTTATTTATTTTTAGCTATTAAACATTAACTAATAAATGTTCAAAGAAAAATTAAAAAAAAAGAAGAAGAAAGAAACCTTTGTCCTTTTTTTTTTTTTTAACTAGAAGTACATGGGCACTCTATTTTTTTTTCTTTTTATAAAAAATGATTTCTCTCAAAAGTAGGGTTCTTAAGTTTTCTATAAATATTTGACTTTCAAATTTGGATTTTAGATTTTTTATAATAATAGATAAAAAAAATTTAGAAACTTAAATATTAAGATATTTTTAAAAGTAAAATTAACTTGACAATTTGATTTCTAATAGCAAACATGTAAGCATCCTTTAGAGCAGTCCTAAAAAAATAAAATAAAATTCTTTATAAAACTTTTTACCTATAATAAATAATGAAACTCCTAACAAAAATGAAAGTTTTCATGTTTTTTTTTTGTAAATAATTATTTATTAGTAAAATTCATGAAATTGAATTAACCTATTTATTAAAAGAAACTTTAGTTTGTAGCTATCTTGGCTTTAAAGGTCAACTTCTCTAAGTCCTAAATTTTTTATTTTCGAAAGACTAACATCTCGATTAAGAGTGGTCTACCTATCCGATTTTAACCTTTTATTTACTTATTTTTAGTATTGTTGATAGCAACTCAAAAAATATTTTCAAAAGTTTGTTTTTTAAAGAAAAAATATTTTTATTAGTTTTTTTTTTTGCCTAGCAATTTGTACTGGGTGAGCTGTGCTCAATATAGGTTAAAATCTAAAAAAAAAGGTGAAATTTTGGGCTTAACAACCTAGGCCACTAACCAAGCCTTAAACTACTCAACACTACCATCCTCTTTATGTTTTTTTTTTTTTTTTGAGAGCATCCATTGACGGCCTATAGGTTTTTTTCCTCTAAGTGACTCCACCAAATCTTAAGTATTGTTTTTTAGTAATGCACTCATATCTTCTACAACTACCTCTTTCCACTTTAGGTCATCCAAATGCCTCACCAATGTTCTTTGGAGTAAAAACTCTATCCATTTGAATTGTAAAGGTTGTAAGTTAGAGGACTATTAGGAGGAATTTGTGTTTTAAGAGTAGTGCATGAAATAATGAAAAATTTGCTATCACATATAGGAAGGGAGAGAGCAAGAATATGCACTTGTCTCTCCCTAATCCAATTTATTTTGGATGATGAAATGGCTCTATGAAACATCAAGAGAAACAAAGAATTTCCTTGAAAAAGGACAATAACACTTATGACCTTTATAACTTAGTGAATATCTCATAAAAATACACTTATGAGCTCATTTTTTTTTTGTTTTACTTTGATTATGAAAGTTTATTTTTAACATGGACCAAGTACCCAAAGACCTTTGGAGAAAAGATGTTGAATAACTTGACATAAGGGAAAGACTTTAACATGAGACTCAAATGGGTACAAAATTTGAGTGGATAGAAGGGAAGTCTATAGCTTAATTGGACACCTATTAAGATAACTTCTCCCTAAAAACAGTTCAGAACAAAACTTGAAAACATTAAAGATCTTACAACTTCTATTAATCGATGGTTTTTGCTTTTTTCTATGCCCTTTTGTTGGAGAGTATAGGCCAAAGAGCTTTGGTGAATGATTCCTTATTCAATTGAATATATTTTAAGTTTGTTTAGGAAATATCCTCTCCAATTGTCGATTCTCATGATTTGAATAGAAGTTTAAAAGACATTCTTTATTCGATTGTGAAAGATTTTGAATGTTTTGCATGCTTCTAATATTTCTTAGGAGGTATACGTAGCACACTTATCTATAGTCATCAACAAAAAATGTGTAAAAAAAAAATAGTTTACCTAAAAAATATTTGTAATTCTAGAGAGACCCCATATATAACTATGTATGATGTGGAAAAGTTTACATGGAGTGTATGAATGGCTAGGATAAGTGTTTCAAGAGAATTTGGTTGTAAGATAAAACTGAAAACAAAATGATTCCAACATTTCATTATGCATAAGAGTTAAATATAATTTTTTCATATATTGAAAACTTAGTTGACTTAATCTCATACGCCATAATAAATATTGGACTTTATGTGGTTGAAAGAGTGAAAACAATAGTAGAATTAAGTTTAGATGACTTTGAAATTGAAGAATTCACCTTTTAAGAGATATTTCTTTACTTAGCATTGCTATTTGTCTTTCGCAAAGTAAGGTCTTGAAATTCATATGAATGAGGAAAAAATGTTACTTAATAATTCATGTCCTTTGATAATTTGCTCACAAATAAGTAATTGTATTTTATTTTAGGTACGTAATGTTTAGAATCTAAATTTAAATTAGACAAATTGTTGTAGTAATTCTTAAAATTGCATGATGACTTTGTCATGTGATTGGATGCTCTAGTACCAATAATCTACTCATGATTAGCCACTAAGATTGAAGAATGAGATACCTTACCTATGCGAAGTTGTGAATTTAAAGTTTTAGTGTTAGATGTACTCATACTTATTTCATTGAGAAGTTGATGAAAAACTTCAATATGATCGGGAAATACATTCAACCACAAGGATTTTTTTTAGAATCCATCCTAATCATTTGGGTTGACTTCATCTATCTCTTTAGGTTTTTTGATTTCGTAGATACAAAACACAAACTACTCCTACATATGAACCACTTAGTGAAATTGTTTTCAAGTAATCACTCATATTTTATGGTTAATGTTTTTTCTAAAGTTATAGGATTGAGTTAAGACTCTAATATGATGTTATAAAACCATAAATTTGGAATAGCTTATTCATCTCATAGAGGAGGATTAAGTAGATGAATTACAAAAGATAGGATAGAGCACAAACTTCCTAAATCTCAAGGAAAAGACACAAAGTAAATACAAGTTTATTACATCTAAAAAAAAACAAATAGAAGGCAACATAAAGGGGGAGATTTTTAGAGGGGGTTTCACTTGATTGTCCATAAATTTGCATTTGATTGTTCGAGAGCTTCCCTTATAAGTTGTTTAATTCATAATTATTATCTAATAAACAAGTTTGTTGGCAAATCTAAATAAGCTTAGTTATCCTACATATCTAAAGTAAATAATTTTGATTGCATCACATGCTTGAATCTTATATTCAAATTGACATGCATGTGTCTTCCAATTTTCGTACAAGACATTTATTTTCTCTCAAGTTTTTTAGATTTTACTTTATAAATAAGTTATATCTTAACAAAAAAATTTATAAATCATGGTAATCAAATAATGGAAAAATTCAAATAATTAGCATATAACATATAAAAGATTCATAAAATAATAATCCACAAAATCACATCTAATCCCACATAAAAAGTCTAATTCATTACAAATTTAAGAACGACACAAGGAATGACCCCCAAAAAAAAAGAACCAATAGGAAAAGAAGAACTTGGCATAGATTTTTGCTTGATTTCATCTTCTACTTCTTCCATAATTATTCTTCACATTTCTTAAACCCTTGTGACCTAGAATTAAAAAGAATTTTTTCCTTTTAATTTTTTTTTATATTTATAAATTAATATTTAAAATTATCTATTTCAAGTATTAATTGACATGTTTTTATAAACAAAGCATGTGTTCATCTCGGCATGAATATAAATGGCCTCGGATATTTACAAATCTTATCCCAATTAAATCGTGATGGTGCGCGCGTGAAGACCTGGGACGTGGTGCTTTCAATTTTCAACTGGGCTTGTGTGGAATTTAGGCTTCAAAGGCTGCCGCCTGCTTTCATTGACTTGGACTGTGGCGGTGGACACTTTGACACTTGACATTGCTTCACTCTTCCTTGTTGGATTTTTTGCATCGATCTCTGGAGTGTCAAAGGGACTTTGAACGGTGAGTTTCCTGGGCTTTAGATTTGAAGTGGAAAGTTGGTATTGATCGGATGGGCTTCACCACGTTGTTGTTTCGACGGGTGGACATGGGCTGCTTCTTATCTGTTGACATGTGGGCCTTCTTTTCTCCCTGTGCATGTGTTGATTCTCATTGCCCTGTGACAGCGGCGTTCTTGCACTTGAAATAATTTTTATTTATTTTTCTTATAAAAAAAGACATACATAAATATAGTATGAAGTCAGAATATAAATGTGTAATTTTCACACCTATCATTTGTCACATGGATCAGGAATCAATTTGGTGTTTTGTCATCTTGTTCTATAAAGTTCAATTGCAGTGCCTTATCATTGTTACATGGATCAGGAGTCACTTTGGTGTGATCTAGTCCTATAAAGTTCAATTGCAATGCATTAAATGTTGATATTTATGGAAAAAAGAACTAACTATGAGGGGAAAAAAAAAAAAAAAGCTTCATCCTACGAATTTTTTGAGAGCAGCCAACAAAACATGCATTTTTTTTTATTGATGTTAAGTCAAGTTGATGTTTATCACATCCCGAAACACATTACTGTTCTCTTTGATCCATTTAGGTGATATGACATAGATTAAATGTCTCAAATCATGGAGTTATATGTTAGGACTCGTTTGAACTTTACAATATTAGCTATTTGATTTAGTATTGGGATTTATAATTATATGGACATTACATAAATAGATTATGCAGATTTTAAAATATTCTGGTAGTAGTATAATTTTTAATTTGTGTAATGGTGGATATCCCATTATATGTGAAAAGTACAATGATGCAAGTAAATCTTTGGACTAAATGTACCAATAAGTAGGTCTATATAATCGAATTACCATAAACTCATATTCAATTAGATTTATTTACCTTCATAGAAGGAGCGGTCATTTATTGCAACATCTATGAGCCTGTTAGTGAACTAATTTTTATCATTGGAGGAGGTTTTGTTGATTGGAAATCATCCAAGTGGACCTATAATATTGTTTTTGACATTATTGTTCTCAATTTAGTTAGGTATGAGATTGAGTGGCATGAGAACTATTGTTAGTAGATCTTTGTAGGGATGTGTGTGACTTGCACAAGACATAGAAGAGATGAGTCAAGGGATTGTCGAAGTTGATTCTAACATGGTCACAGATTCTCAAGTTAGTATATAGGAGGATTAAGATGACATAGGGTTTAGGGTAGCAGAATATGAATCTTTTACTTAGAGGCTTGACCATGTATTTATAAAGAGGATGGATGGGTTGAATAAGCTTATCAAATATCAGCACTTGCCCCCCATTCTCATTGGTGATTGGTTGACATGGAGAGTAAGCTTTGGCAAAGCTTCCATATCCCTAGATCAAGCGGTGGTGTGTTGCGGAAAATGGCTCTTGTTGAAGGATAGGAGATTAACCTGTGATGTTATCTTAGCATTTGGAGCTCCCATGCTATAGGGTTCAATTGTTACTAGAAGAGACTGGAGAGGAATGGTCAACAGACAAGGTTATCTGAGCTAGACTGTTGTGCTATTGTTGATGTTTCTCCTAGGTGAGTAAGCCATAAAATCCTTTGTTGGTTTATTATGTTTTTTTGTGAGTAAGACTGAACATGGTCTTCATTGAGCTTTTAGGCTCTTTACGGTTGGCGAGTGAGACTGAGCGAGGTTTTCAAGCTATTGAGCTTTTCTTGGTTGGTGAGTGAGATTGAACAAGGTCTTTGCTAAGCTGCTGAGCTCTTCTTAGTTGGCAATTGAGATCTTCGTTGAGTTCCTAGGTCCTTTTTAGTTAGCAAGTGAAATCTAGCAAGGTCTTTGAGTTGTTGAGAACTTCTTGGTTGGCAAGTGAGACCTGGTGAGGTCTTCACCAAATTGTTGAGCTATTAGGGGAATTGATTACTTAGTATTTAAAAACTTTTACAAACAACTTAATTTAAAAATATCATTTGATTATTATTTAATGAATATTAATACATAATTTAGATTAACTTGGCAATGGAATTTGCAATTACAAACAGTAAATAAATTGCAATAATAATAATAAAAATAAATAAAAGAATAGGGTTCAAGAAAATTAGGTAACAATATGTCATGATTCTGCCTTATGCATCGATCTACTCTTCCAACCTCTACTGTTGGGATTTTGGTTGACTTTACTGATTTGTTCCATTATATCAAAAAACGAAACTTAGTGAGTGTTATAGTAGTTAGTTACTCTATAGTCTTTCTTTGATATAGTTTTTAGTCACTTCTCTGCTTTGTATCCCTTAGTTCAAAATTTGAACTAATTCACATAGAACTATAGAGAAAAAGCACTACAAGCAACTTTGGAATGAAGTTTTCATCTATCAAGATATAATTAATAGTGATCCTCTACAATATTAGCTCAACACATAAAATCGAATAAGCTCTTTCTCTCAATCATAAATTGTATTTGTTTGCTTTGCTCTCTTGTATTGTTGTTATCAATGTTATTGTTTGTCTTTTCCATCTTACTTCACCTCCATATTTGTAGATGCTATGAGTAACATCAAAATCTTGATTTTCTCTTTGATCACAATCATCTTTAATATTTTTTCTTTAATTCTTGTGTTTAAATATCCCGTTTCATCAAATCTAAATAATAATCTATATTTAATGTTGTTAATATCTTGTTAACGTTTAAAATTTTTTCCTTTTTGGTCTTCGAATTAATAATTTCCTTTCCTTGAATGAACAATCTTTTCGACTTGATAAGAATTATTCCTTGATATTTAAAAACCAATTTTAGTGGAAATATTAACAAAATATATTTAACTTATAGAGGTGGGTTTTGACCTGTAATTGATAATTTCCTTTTTTTTTTCATCTTCATAAAATTGTATTTCTTCATTTGAAATTAGAATTCTGAGGTGTATCATGTCTATTTATTTTTCTTTAGAACCTTATTGACATATCACTATATTTGGGAATGAGAATTCCAATAGTTTATTCCAATTGTGTATGTTCTTTCTTTCTTTTTCTTTTCAAAGATGAACTTGCATTTGAACAATTATAGTTGTTTTGAATAACTTAATTCCGCACATTTAAAAACATAACTTAATTCATCGAGCTACTAGGCTCTTCTTGGTTGGTGAGGTCTTCGCTAAGCTATCAAGCTCTTGTTAGAGCTCTTCTTGGTTAGCTAGTGAGACTTGGCAAGATCTTTGCTAAGTTGTCGAGCTTTTCTTGGTCGGCTAGTGAGACTTGGCGAGATCTTTGCCAAGCTGCCGAACTCCTCTTGGTCGACCAGCAAGATTGAGTAACGTCTTCATTGAGTTGCCAAACTCTTCTTAGTTAGCAAGTAAGACTTAGTGAGGTCTTTATGGAGCTACAAAACTCTTCTTGGATAGCAAGTGAGACCTAGTGATTTCTTCCCCAAGCTGCTAAGCCTTTCTTGGTTAACAAATGAGATCAAGTGAGGTCTTCATCGAGCTATTGAACTCATGGATTGTACGTTCAATTCCCACATAGATGGCACCAAATGTTGTTACTAGATCCACACTAGGGTGCATGTGACTTGCATAAGAATGGAATAGTGAGTTAGTGGGTACTAGCGTCGACTTTGGTGTGGTTGTTTCAATGCTCAAGTCTATATATAGAAGGATTGGGGGTAACAAAGGGTGTTTAGGGTAGTAGAATGCAGATTCTTTACCTAAAGCCTTGACCATGTATTTATAGAGAGGATGGATGAGCTTCATAAGGATGGTAGTTAATACATATGATTTCTTCTTTGACTTTGTGATTTATGGAGAAAAATTAAGAGAGTTATGAAATATTAACTTATCTTGTTTGTTGAGCTTTTGTTTGCCCGTTTTTGTTTGAATAGTAGGTTAAGCTAACTGACTTGAGCCTTAGTAGCTCATCAGCATTAACAAGTTTGACTAGGACATGAAGGCTATTGTCCAAAATAGTTTATCAACAAAAACCATATTAAACATATTTTATGTTATTGTGATTTAATAATAGTGTGCATATAGAAGAAGCTCAAAAACCATATAAAAAACATATATGTTTTTGTCAAAATTCACTTTAACTCATTTACATTTTAAACTCATTATTTAAGTTCTTTATATATGTGTTGTTGTTGCACCAAGTGAGTCATTTTTTAGTATTTCCTATGAATATGGTATGATAAGGTGAGCATTATAACTCATTTAGAATATGAAGGCCTTAATTAATTTTGTTATGATATAAAGGATTTAAATGATTAACTTAAAATATGTATAGATAACTTAATTAACTTTTACAAATATATATATATATATATATATAAAAGATTTACAATAAACTTATCTCCATTTGATATAACGAAGACAAAAGGGGAAACAAATATCTGTAGATTTAAATTAAAACGCATTATTAAAGGAAAAAAGTGATTACCCGTAAATAAGAACTTGCAAGCCTGTCATGGTATTTGGTAAGGTTCTGGTGATAAAATGTCATAACCATTGTCTAATAAGCTATCAATGTAAGGTTGCACCTTACTCACTCGTGTGTATAAGGTCCCTTTATTTGAAGATTTTTGTATTTTCATAATTGAGTTTTATGGATTACGAAACATGAAAATACGTCGAAGCAACACAGGGTTCAATATGAATTTAATACATTAAAAGTTCCAAGAGGAAAGTGTACAGACTACAGCCTTCATTTTTATATTTCAGAAAGTTATACGTAGTCCCTGAATTATAATAGGTTTGTTCATTTACTCTTCTTTATAAAAGAGAGAGAGAGAAAGGAAAAAGTGATCTAATGGAGGAAAAAGACAAAGTAAATTCATTTGTTTAGAGAGTCAAAAGACAATTTTTTAAAATTAAATTTCTATTAGCAAGTGTTACGTGGAGATAGGTTAGCAGGCGAAATAAGAAAAATTTTCCTATGTTTTTTTTAGGGTTCATTTCACATTTCATATAAAATAGAGCATATATATATTAGAAAGTTTGAAGTTTCATCTTTTGAATGTTGGCGGTGCACTGGAGACAATGTCGATATTTTCTTTTCTAAGTTGGGTCTCGTTAACAATAAGTCTTGCAGCGTAAGACCCGTTGATAAAATCTAAATATAAAATTAATCCAACCTCAAGAACTTCTCTAGACTGGACCTAGGATCGGTGGGTCAATTGGGGTGCCAAAAAAAATTAAATAAATTAAAAGTAAAATGATATTAAAAATTTAAATCACTTCCATAACATTTAATATATTGTTGTTATTAACAATACATGATATAAATGTATTATAAAATTATTATTGATTGGATATTTATAGATTTTATTAAGAAGGGATTTTCATTCCTTAATAATATGAAATTAAAATCAATTTTTTTCTTTTGATTTTTTTTTAGATTTATATCCTACAATGGTAAGACGATAACTCTATTCAGGTATAGTTTTGTATAAATAAATACAATTTTTTTAATGTTATTTATAAAATAGGCTAAAAACTATTATGACTTTTGTGTTTATAGTCTCTTTTTTTTTTCAATATGTTAAATTTTTAATTTAATTTTTTTAACTTCAGAAATTAAAAAAATAATTTAGAATTGGTTCACATGACCTGACTTGGAGTTGAGGGTCATAGTTTAGGGTCGGTATAGCCTTTACGAAACCAAAACCTACTAGTTTTGGGGTCGGTTCTAGGGCATTTTTGCCCTGTCTCCATGTCTAAGCTTCTCATACAAACTTATCATTAGCCCATACATCTATAAGGTAGTAGACAAAATTCTTAAAAAAAGAAAAAAGATAAAGCAATGATAATATAACAAAATCTTATTGTTAAACACATTTATTAATTCTATATATAGGATGCTAGCCTTAAACTATGGTCACATCCTTATAACTTTAAAGATTTAGCAAACTTCTAAGGCAATTTGCACATTTTCAAAAGTTACAAGAAGAAGTCATACTTTAAAGGTTAAGGAATGTGTTTACATATGATCAATAATAATTTTGGGATGTGTTTGCAATTACCACCATAACTAATTTGCTAAAAGCAAAATAGGGAGAGAAAAAGAGACCTAACATCAATACTCCTTTCCTAAAGGTTCAAGGTTAGTATTCCTCAAGATTTCTCATAGAGTTCTCCAAGCTAGTTCTTCTTCTTTCTAATCTTTTGGGATTGATGCTAATAAAGGCAAATTTAGCTCCAAAATGTTTTGTCTAGTTATTGGATATAGACATGACAGATAGATAGGAAGAACTACTTGTAAGTAAGCATAAAGAGATGAGAAAACTAATATCATATCTGTAAAATTAATTATTTAATTGCTTGTGATTTTATAACGCATTTAAATTTCATAATATGTATACAAAAAAATGTGACTATTTGTTCTGCAATTTTCTAGAAAATATACCCATTTCTACATACAATAAATTATTTTATGGTGTTGTTGGACTATCTAGTCCATTGTCTAACAATTGAAATTCTCATTGCATTATCTCATATAAACATCTTATTAGGTGATGGTCTGGATGATATTGTGAACGGGGTCATGCATCCTACCTGTTTTTCAACCTTAATCACGTACATGTCACATAGATGCCAAAGTCTCTAGGAAAACTATGTTGTTATGCAATAATTTTACGATAAATATGTAAGAGTATAAGGTATAATATATAGCAATGATCATATACTTCGAAGCTGCTATTTCATGATGGCAAGAAAGGAACCTTGTTTTGATACGAATGTCAATACGTAAATAGATGATATCATAAAGTTGCTCTCAAAGTTTGGATGTGTATGTACACATCCATCCACTAATAATTTCTATAAGTTATTAATTGAAATATATTAAAATCCCTTAAAAGGTACAAAAACTAAATTTTAATGAAAAGGATTAAGAATGAAAATTTTTGGTATAAAATAATCTATTTTATAGAATCCACTATTTTTCATATGGGTTGAGGATACAATATGTAAGTACACGAATTATATATATATATATGTATGTATGTAATATTAATAAAAATGCAGCTAAGGATAAGATGGTCACTAAAATAATAAGATGTGATCAATGTGGTCATTTCACGGTCAAGATATATACACCCTTTTATGACCTTGGGTTATTCTTTTCTTCCTTTTAACAGTTGCAAGCCGTGAGAATCTCTCATAGAACCTGCATAACAACCTAAGAGAAATCTAATAGGAGAGCAATAGAAACGAGACAATTTCAATAAGGTAAGGATTCTCATCACTAGATACATTTATGTAATTGTGGATTCATAGCCCTAAGATGGTTTAACGATGTATGGGTAGGAATTAGGAATTGGAGGGAAGAGTGAGACGAAATGTACATAGGAAGGACAACTCGAGGAGCTATATTGCAACTTATAACGAGTGAGTACCCAAAATCCCTTGTAATACGATCAGAATAGCATAAATTGGAGTCAATTCAACATGTTTATTTAGAAAATTAGATTAAGGTTAGACAAAATAAGGATTTAAAATTGGAAAAAGAGAGTCTGTCATGAACAGTAAGATACATGGCCTCCTAACACGGCTGTATTATATCTTGTGTTAAAACTCAGAACATACATAGAGATATATGACCTCCTAATACGGTCGTGTTGTATCTCATGTTGAAACCTAAACCATACAGAGAGATACACAACCTTTTAACATAGTTGCGTCTTGTCTTGTGTTGAGCCTAGACTACATAGAAAGATACACAACCTCTCAACACAGTCGTGTCTTTTCTCATATCAAACAATAAAACAAATAGAAAGGTATATGGCCTTTGGCACGACCATGTATTATCTCGTGTTCACCTACATGACCTCCAACATGGCCACATTGAGTTGAAACACATATATTTCATTTTAATTGGTAGAGATACAATTTTAAGAGCATGTAATTTAGATGGTGTATAGGTTTGGAGAATTGTGAAGCTATAGAAGTGTAAGGAAAATCAAGATTCAGAAAGTCAGGTACACGTATGCCGTGTTTGTTGTTTGTGTTTGTTAAGTTAGAAATGGTGTATAGATTAAATATCATTGTAATTGAACTTGATTGATGTATGTATGATTGTAATTTGCTAGGTTTGAGAAGCTTAGTGGGGGTTGGTGTTCTCAGGGTAGCACCTTGATGATCGGTATGTAACATTTTCCTTAGTGGAGTCATATACCGAAATGATCCAAGTCGTATGTGGAACGATGTTGTGCCAGGACTCATGTTTGTGGAAGGATGTTGTATAAGGACTTATGTATATGGAAGGATATTGTGAAAGGACTTATGGACAGTGGGAAGTATCCATTGTCACATATATATATATCATTATGTATGGATAGACTCATGGACAGTGGAGAGTACCTACTATCATATATTTATATATATATAATTGTTTGTGGAAGGATTGTGTAAATTTGTGTAAGGTTGTGTGATGCTAATGTAATTGTATACTGGTTAAATATGTTAAAATATGAATAAATTGTGTATATGTTGCACTATGTATGTGATGATATGTCTAGCATGGCATGTGTGTGTGTGTGTGTGTGTGTAGGCATGCATTGTATTGGGTGTTAGCTCTCCCCTCGTGAGAATTTTTTTTTTTTTAGTTGTAGATGCCATGGGAGAAATTGTGGGTTATGATGAAACCTTGGTGGGGACAATTCAAGATCAAGATAATGAGGAGAATGTAGGATACGTCTATCATGACAATTAATAGTTAGATTAAGGAAAAACATATGTTGGAATTACTTGTTAAGTTGTGGAGAATTTCTATTATAATCGAATGTTATATGCTTTTGCTAAATAATTTGAGAAGACTGTTGATGATTTATTATTGAGTATGGAAATTCTTGTTAATCTCTGGAATGTAGTAAATGATTTTTAATTATTATAAAAAGTACATGAATGTAAGTATTGGAGAATTGTAGTAATTGAGCCTTTGCGTGTCTTCATCTAGTGAGGACACGTGGTGGGCCATAGCGTTTTCGGGTTCTGAGGCGTTACAACTTAGGTGGTATCAAAGCTTAGGTTTGACAATCTTTAGAGCCTAGGTTGATGGATTTATAGATTGCTTAAGTTTGATAATCCTTAGAATTATGATGATGATACATGATGAAAGTGGTTAACAAATGGAATTAATATTACTGATTAGAGAATCCCTTTAGTAATATTTAAAATGTTATTTTTTTTATATTCTATACTATGAGGAATGTATATATATTGTTATATCATTCCTCACTATTGTATTTTATTTTGTAGAATGCTTAAGAGAATTTTGAAACCAAGATCATCCTTAAGAGTTGGAGGTGATGCTCTTGATAATAGAATGCCACCCAAACCTCCTCAACATGGACAAGGAGCAAATGAAGTTAATGCTGCACAAATGGTAGAGGCTATTAATACTCTAGTTGGAGTGGTGGCACAACAGTAGTAGCAAATACAAGAGATGCAAGTGCTGAATATGAGACAAGCCTAGATAATGGGGGAGATTAGAAAGAGGCTAATTGGGGAAGTGGGTTTAGATCGTTTTGTTATGGTCAGAGAATTCGGGCTTAATGTTGATGATCCATTAGATGCTAACCAGTAAGTTGATGAGCTAGAGAAGACTTTTGAAGAATTGGGAATGCTTGAAGACAGGAAAGTGAAATATGCTGTATATCTATTGAGGAGCTTAGCTTTAGAATGGTAGTCAAGTGCTTCCAAGCTCACTATAAGAGTGATTACAGAGACTTTGGTAGGTATGCTATTAGTAAATTCTACTGAAGTGTATGTGTTATTTAACACTAGTGCATCACATTCATGTATATCTGATGCATTTAGAAGTAAATATGATGTATGTACTAAAGTGTTGAATGCTATATTGTGTTTAAGTACACCTATGGGTGTGGGTAAAGGATTAAATATAATATGTAGAAAGGTCTATATAGAGGTGTAGGGTGGAGTATTGATTGCAAATCTTCTAGTGTTAGATATGATTGATTTTGATGTAATTCTAGGAATGGGTTGGTTGATCAAACATCATGTAACAATAGATTTTCATGATATGATCATCCATTTCAACACATTAGAAAGAGAACTATTTAGTTTTAAATTGGAAGCACATATGCTAACAGGATTGCTAACATATGAACTATGGGGTAAAAGTATGATGGCATCAGTAGTAGTTGAGGCTGAAGATGTAATGAAAATTAAGAGAGTAAGGATAGTGAAGGAGTTTACAAGAGTGTTTCCAGATGACCTGCAAGGTTTACCCACAACAAAGGAGATTGGGTTCAGCATAGATATAGTGCTTGGTACGACTCTCATATCAAAAGCCCCATACTATGTGGCACCTATAGAGTTGAAAGAATTAAAGGATCGGATACAAGAATTGCTAGACAAGAAGTTCATCAAATCAAGTGTCTCACCTTGAGGTGTACTTGTACTATTTGTGAAGAAGAAAGATAACAGTATGTGGGAGTTAAATAGGGTCACCATTAAAAATAAGTACCCTCTTCCGAGAATTGATGACTTGTTTGATTAGTTGCAAGGAGCTCAAGTTTTCTCAAAAAGAGACTTGAGATCCATACACCATCAATTGAGAATCAAGGAGGAAGACATCCAGAAGATTGCATTCACAACTAGATATGGGCATTATGAGTTCCAAGTAATACCGCTTAGACTCACAAATACATCAGCAACCTTCATGGACTTAATGAACCAGATATTTAAGGAATATTTAGATAAGTTTGTCATTGTATTCATAGATGACATTTTGATATACTTTAGAAGTGAAGAAGATCATGAGCAACACTTAAGGGTAGTGTTGAGCAGACTACAACAGAGAAGCTATACGCCAAATTTAAGAAGTGTGAATTCTGGTTAAAGCAGGTAACCTTTTTGGGACATGTTATTAGTAAAGACGGGTTAGTTATAGATCTTGAGAAGATCGGGGCTATGAATGAATGGCTTAGTTCAAAGACCGTAATAGAAATTAGAAGCTTTTTGGGGTTAGTAAGATACTACAGAAGGTTTGTAGAAGGATTCTCCAAATTGGCAACCCCTTTAACCAAGTTAACTAAAAAAGGGGTAAAGTTTGTATGGGATGATTGATGTAAAGCAAGCTTCACAGCATTAAAAGAGAGATTGACTTCTATACCAGTGCTTGCATTACTGGTTAGTGGTGACAAATTTGTGGTGTACAAAGATGCTTCCATTCAACGGCTCAAGTGTGTGTTAATGCAAAAAGAGAGAGTGATAGCATATGCCTCTAGACAGTTGAAGTCCTATGAGAAGAACTACTTGACACATGATCTGGAATTAGCAACAATGATATTTGTACTCAAATTATGGAGACATTACTTATATGAAGAGAAGTGCAGAGTATTGATAGATCACAAAAGCTTTAAGTATCTCTTTACCTAAAAGGAGCTAAATATGCAACAGAGATGATGGCTAGAACTAATAAAGGACTATTGATGTGCTTAAAAGGAATCTCAATACCAATTAAAGAAACAAGCACAATTGATTCCAATTTCCAATTAAATGGTGTGAACCCTAAATTGAAAAATGGATCCTAATTGCGTGAACAAGAGATATAAAATAAGAACTAATTCCTTACCAGATATTACGCACTAATTGGAATTAGGTTTGATCTTGATGTTGTTGATATTACACACAACAAAATGCAAAATCCACTTGCCACAATTATAAGAGAATTGATAAGAGTATTTTTGTGAAGAAGAACACCCTTTCATGTGAACAAGAGGTAGTTGCCAAATATTATCCAAATGTCCTTTACAAAACCTAATAAGCAAGTATTTATACCCTACTCTAGATAAGGAAAATTACAATAATGCCAAATAACCAAAACCGGTCCTATGAGTCAATTGAAGAACCAATTCTCTATGTGAAAGAGAGTGAAGATGGCCGGTTCTTCTCAAGATAAAATGCAAATGAAATGAAGGACGGTTCCACTTGTCTTTGTAGGTTCAATTTGGTTCATAATAGACTGTGATCCATTTACAAAATAATTGCTATTGTGCTTGGTCATCTTCTTGTAAAACCGATAAAACGTTCCTGCTAAAATGTAAAGACAATTATTATGAGATAAATAAAGACAACATTAAAATGTCTTTGTCCCATTTGATCAAGTTGGTTTGTCAATGCTGGATCCAGAAGGTTGATTCCTATTATTTCCTCGAGCTCGTGAAAGATTTGCCCTCAAATCTAATGGGTCTTTTCTTGGACTGAAAACCCTATTTCGCATGTGCTTGTCACCTGAAGTTTTGAATGTTCAATAGTTTTGCTGATCTGTTCTTAGAATTTGTGTACCTCGGTTGGAGACATAGGAGTCAAGATAACCTGCGCACCATCCTTTTGAAACACATAAGTGTTTCTGAACCCATCATAGAGCACCTGCCTGTTAAACAACTAAGGTTTACCCAGTAGAATATGAAAGGCGCACATAAGAAGGACATCACAAAAGATTTCATCGTGGTATCTATCTCCTATGCTGAAAGGCACCTTAGCTCTCTATGTAACATACAAACTATCCCATTCATTCTGCCAATGTAATTTATAAGGATGTGGATGTGGACCAGTAACTAGTTGCAATCTATTTACTAATGCATCAGTTATGACATCACAAAAGATTTCATCGTGGTATTCATCCCCTATGCTGAAAGGCACCTTAGCCCTCTATGTAACAATATCCCATTCATTCAGCCAATGTAATTTATAAGGATGTGGATGTGGACTAGTAACTAGTTGCAATCTATTTACTAATGCATCAGTTATGACATTAGTGTAACTACCACTATCAATGAAAAGAACACATAAGTTACCTAGAATCCAACACGACGTATGGAATAGGTTTTCCCTCTGTATGTCCTTGCCATCTAGAGATATAGTCATGACCCTGTGCAATACATTAATAGACAGATATTTATCATTTCCCTTGTCTTCATGTGTCTCAGCATTTGGATCATCATAATACTCCTGTAGTACTATCAACAAGTCTGTAGACTCAATTGCTTCTTCTTGACCATCCTCACTATTGCCCTCTATAACAGTCATGACTCTTTTGTTAGGACACTAAGCGGCCATATGTCCAAAACCTATGCATTCGAAACATTTTATTTGACGCATCTTTCCACTAGTTGTCCTTGGCACTATTTGCCTGAAATCAGCTCCAACAACCTCTTTTCCTTTTCTTGAAACTTCCTTCTGCCTATCAGTAATAGATGTATTCTTATCCACAGTCTTATTATTTCCCCCTATTTCCTTTTTTCACCCTGCTGACCATCTGACCCATGAGGTTTGGTAGAAGTTCCATACCTGTTGCTCGCTACTCGAAAAGGGTTGGATCGCCTCTGTCTCTCCACTTTCAGGGCTAGCTGGATAGCCTCATCAAGTGTGTTATACCTTTGGAGCTCCACGATGCAAGCAATTTCATACTTTAACCCTGACACAAATCATGCAAGGGTTTGTTCAGGAGGTTCAATTGACCCACACTAATCATTAATGTCTCAAACTCCTGTACATACTCATCAACTATTTTGCCTCCTTGCCTCAGTGTTTGGTAACTCATAAACAACTCCTGCCTGTAATGCTCAGGTATAAATCTTTTTCTCAATACCCGTTTCATTTCCCACTAGGTATGTATATCGGCCTCACCATCTCTTCGCCTATTAATCACAAGATTTTTCCACCATAAGGCGGCATAGCTTGTAAATTCCACAGCAGCAAGATGAACCCGAGTGTGATCATCAATCTCATAGTACTCAAACGGGCCTTCAACCTTATCCTCTCAATTTAAATAATCATCTGCAGAACCCCTGCCATCAAATGAAGGCAACTGCAATTTTACATATTCTAATCCTCGAAGTGGTT
This sequence comes from Laguncularia racemosa, assembly GCA_037954665.1. Taxonomy (NCBI): domain Eukaryota; kingdom Viridiplantae; phylum Streptophyta; class Magnoliopsida; order Myrtales; family Combretaceae; genus Laguncularia; species Laguncularia racemosa. The sequence continues at coordinate 1,247,237 of JBBMOL010000118.1, read as the reverse complement.
TGAACTCTCGGTTTGGGTAAGATTCATTCTCAAAATTATCATCTCTTTTCTCCCTAAGAGCATGATAATCTCTCTCCATTCTCATACCCCTATTTCCTCCAACAACTCTGTCCTTATGAGCATTTTGATGGGCTACCCGAGGTGGGGGTGCCTAAGGGTTAGCCACTGGTGGTGTAGCATTGTCATCTGATTTACTTGTGTTGCTAATGTAGCAACAATAGTGATAAGATCCTACAACTGTTCCTCTAATGTTCTTCCACCTGCAGTACGGCGCCCTTGACCTCCTCTAACCTGACTATTGGCCTCATTGCCAATCCCATCATTCACACTATCATTTGACATGATTTTGAATTTTTTTTATCACTCAACACCTACTCATGACAAACTCATAACATAACTCACAATACTACAATACACGTCCACTTAACACAACAACACACCACAGCAACATAACTACGCCTCACACACATAACTCCCACAGTTCACTTACACAACAACACACTACGGCAACACAACCACGCCTCACACACAACTTCTACGGTCCACTTACACAACAATACACCATGGTAACATAACCCACACTTTAATACACAACCATGCCACACACAACTCCCTCCAAAGATCATGGCAACAAAAGACAAATGGAAGCAAATATGGACATTAACTCTACACGATAAGCAAATGATTCCAACTTAGTCAAAGTGTATTTAAAGTGATTAATACATAATAACTCCATAAGTAATGATTGAGTTTGAATTCAAAATATTTCCTAATTCTCCACGGTAAGATGAACAATCACAATGCAAATCTGAAAAAATTACACTTCCACTTCTGAAACCAAAAGGAAACACATGGCACAAATCCACAACAAATTATGGAATTCAAATTCAAATAACTTCCCCTTCTTCTACACATAAGGAGCTTAGGGCAAGATGATGATCACAATGGACTAATTCTGAAATTTCACTTCCAATTTCGCAACCAATAAGGTATATCACGGCACAGTAAACATAATTACTTCAATTCCACTTCAAATAACTTCAATTATGAAATGGAAGAACAAGAACCCTAAATCCCCAAATTGAAAATCACGAAATTCCTTTGTCAAAACCATGCTCTAATACCAAATTATAATGTGATTCAAAGGAATCTCAATACCAATCAAAGAAACAAGCATAATTGATTCCAATTTCTAACTAAATGGCGTGAACCCTAGATTGAAAAATGGACCCTAATTGCATGAACAAGAGATATAAAATAAGAACTAATTCCTTACTAGATATTATACTTTAGTTGGAATTAGGTTTGATCTTGATGTTATTGATATTACACACAACAAATGCAAAATTCACTTGCCACAATTCTAAGAGAATTGATAAGAGTATTTTTTGTGAAGAGGAACACCCTTTCACGTGAACAAGAGGCAGCTGCCAAATATTATCCAAATGTCCTTTACAAAACCTAATAAGTAAGTATTTATACCCTACTCTAGACAAGGAAAATTACAATAATGCCAAATAACCAAAATCGGTCCTATGAGTCAATTGAAGAACCGATTCTCCATGTGGAAGAGAGTGAAGATAGTCGGTTCTTCTCAAGATAAAATGCAAATGAAGTGAAGATCGGTTCCACTTGTCTTTGTAGGTTTAATTTGGTTCATAATGGACTATGATCCATTCACAAACCAATTGCCATTGCGCTTGGTTGTCTTCTTGTAAAACCGACAAAATGTTCCCGCTAAAATGTAAAGACAATTATTATGAGATAAATAAAGACAACATTAAAATTTCTTGGTCCCATTTGATCAAGTTGGTTTATCAATGCTGGATCCAGAAGGTTGATTCCCATCAACTATGATTTAGATATTCAATACTATCCCAAGAAAGTAAACGTTGTTGCTGATGCACTCAATAGGAAGAAGCATGGTAATTTGGCAACTTTGATCACCACTCAGAAAAATATATTAGAGGATATGCGAAAATTGAATATGGAGATTGTGACTCAAGAGATCGGGGCTAGATTTGCTAGCTTATGCATATAACTAGTGCTAATAGATAGAATAAAAGTAGCATAAGCTGATGATATGGGGACATAGGAAATAAATAAAAGGATAGAGGATGGAAAAGCCATGGAATTCAACGAAGATGAAGAGGGAGTGTTGAGGCATGGTCACAAGTTATGTGTACCAATTGTAGACAAACTAAAGAATGAAATACTGAAGGAAGCACATTATTTTGGGTACTTGATAAGTCGCAAAATACCCTTATCTAGACTAATGAAATTGTGCTTTATTATTGAATTTTTAGATGATTTGTTGAAGAAAATGATGCTTAATGGAATGAATGTTAATTTCAGGATTTTCTAGAGTATTTTGGAGCCAAGGGAAGGAGTTCTGAAGAGTTGGATCAAGTTTGGAAGGAATTGGATACAATACATGTGAAGTAAAGAATTTTGAAAAGTACACAAGCGAGATACACGCCCATGTACTTTGCTTGTGTATACTGAAGTGGATGTCTGGAAAGTACATGAGTGAGATACACGCCCATGTACTTTGCTTGTGTATATTGAAGTGGATGTCTGGAAAGTACACGAGCAAAGTACACGCCCATGTACTTTGCTTGTGTATCTAAGTTTTGCTGCTGTGCAACGATGTTTCAAATACAAGACCAATGTACACTCCCATGTACTTGCTCGTGTATATTCACATAAGGATACTTGGAAGAAAGCATGAGATACACGAACGAGATACACTACTCGTGTATCCACTCGTGTATGTATCCAACCCGGGTACATGTATAAATAGACCGTTAGTTGCCCTAGAAAAGGAGTTCCGAATTTTGTACTTGCTCTGACACACATAGCAGCAGGGGAAAGAAGATTCTGTCAGTTCTAAAGGAGGTTGAAGACCCACGAAGGAGAAGATTCCATCTTTAAGGGCTGTGACTATGAATTTTAATTATTCTTCCCGTAATTGTATTTCTTTTGTCCAATTTATGGAGGAGTAGACTCTAAATCTAGAATTTGTTCGAAACTTCTCTGTCATGTGATGAAGATTCATTTTTTTAATGCGAAGTTGTTGACTTTTTTATGATTAATTGCATGCCCTTCAATTGTTTCTTAGATTCATAGATCCGGAATATGAATTTATGCATGATATCATATTAGTTAATTGAGAAATTGCTCTTATGATTAGATTTAATGCAATTAACGAGATTTGATTGTTCTTCTAGAGATAGGAAACAAGAGTCTTCTGTTTACATCGATTATTTTGATGCGAATTTACGTGCTTTATGCAATTCTAAGTTGCTATTAAATAAGGAGAGATCCTATTTGATAAATCTAGGATTAGATAGGTTAATATACTTGAGAAAGTAGTTAACTTGACTAGGGAATTCGACAGTATAAGAAGTCAACTACGCCAATCTTCATAAATCTAATGAATTACATGATAGAGAAGGAGTAGAATAAGATCTAGGTTGCTTTTGCCAATTGATAAATCTTCAGAACCATTGTTGTTAGTGAGTTATTAGTTTTAAGATTAGAGTAATTAAGTTTCAACCAACATATTTAAGCGTCGGTTAGATAATAGGAACGAAGTTAGTACTAGTAGTTGGTGTATCTCTATGGGACGACCCTGTACTTGACACTATACTACGTCCACGGTAGGTACACTTGCCTATTGCAACGTAGTTTGAATTAGGAACAGGCATTATAACTATTAAAACTACGGTTGGCAACGATCAAGTTTTTGGTGCCGTTGCCGGGGATACGCCAATATTAGAAACACTTTTTACTTATTAATTTAACCAATTTATTTCTTTCTTATTTTTTTCCCTTTTCTTCCTGAGAATTTGGAGCTCATAATTGATTTGTATTACGTTTATAGTGCATGACCAGAAGTCGCTCCAAGGAACTTGCTGTTTTTAATCCTGAGCCAGAGAAAATTATTCGTTGTTATCAGAAAAAGCAACACTCGACTGAGTCAACATCATTTGGTATTCAAGGAGAATCACTGAAGGAAGAAATGGCTGATCAATTCAATAATCGTGCTCAAGAGCTGAATCAAGGAAATGTTGTCGTGGATCCCCCGAATTATCAACTGGTTGATAACAGAGATGGCCGAGTTAATGAGCCACCTAGAACCAATTTTGATTTTACCAGGCCAAACTTGTTAGGCGTCAGCTCTAGCATAGTCCGTCCTCGAGTGGAGGTAAATAATTTTGAACTTAAGCCTGCCGTGATTCAGATGGTGCAACAATATACTCAGTTTGATGGTTTGCAGGATGAAGATCCAAATGCGCATATCCAACTCTTTCTGGAGATATGTGATACCTTCAAATTTAATGGAGTTAGTGATGATGCGATCCGTCTCAGGCTCTTCCCATTCTCTTTGAAGGGAAAGGCTAAGTAGTGGCTGAATTCTTTACCAAGGAACTCCATTACTACATGGTAAGGTCTGATTAAGAAGTTTATGGACAAATTCTTCCCTCCTTCAAAGACCGCTAAACTTCGAGCTGAGATTCAATCTTACCATCAGTATGACATGGAGACGTTGTATGAAACCTGGGAGAGATTCAAGGACTCAATGCGGAAATGCCCACACCATGGGATCCTAGAGTGGCTTCAAGTTCAGATATTTTATAATGGGTTGAACTATCAAACGAGACAAACAGTAGATGTCGCAGCTGGTGGCACCTTGAACCATAAAACTCCTGAAGAAAGTTTGACTCTTTTTGAAGACATGGCCGCAAATAATTATGAATGGTCACATGGTAGGGGCAGAGAAAAGAAGGTGGCAGGCATTCTTGAAGTGGATGTGGCTACTTCTATCATGTCCAAAGTTGAGGCTTTATCTAGAAAGATCGATGGATTGGCTGTCTCACAACATCAGTTGGCTATTGTGGAATCCTCAGGTGGTGAAGAAGGACAAACTGAGCAAGTGGATTATTTGGGAAACCCAATTTGGCCCCAGAACAATCCATACAACAATACTTATAACCCAGGATGGAGAAATCACCCAAATTTTTCTTGGAGTAAGAACAGTAATATTCAGAAGGGCAATCCGAATCCTCCACCAGGTTATCAGAGGCCAATGGTCCAGAGTTCCAAACCGCCAATTGAAGATCTCCTCACAAAATTCATCAAGGATTCAGAAGACCGACAGAAGTCCTTAGATTTAATTATGAAAAATCAGGACTCGGCTCTGAGGAATCATGAGGCATCAATACACAATCTTGAAAACCAGGTCGGTCAGATAGCTAAGCTTCTGTTAGAGAGATCTCAAGGTTCACTTCCGGGAAACACGGAAACCAACCCTAGAGAACATGTTAAAGCTGTTACATTACGAAGTGATAAGGAACTACAACCAAAGGTTCAAGAAGAAGAGAGTCAGGTGACTGAACCAGCAAAAGAACAAGTAGTTCTCAAAGGAGGAGAAAAGCATTCAGAAAAATCACCTAAAGAGAAATCATCACCTCCACCAATCCCAGAATACAACCCAATGTTCCTTTTCCAGCACGACTCAAGAAAGACAGAACAGATGAGCACTATGGCAGATTTTTAGAGATATTCAAGCAATTGCATATTAACCTTCCACTGGTTGAGGCATTATCACAAATGCCATGATATGCAAAATTTTTGAAAGAGTTGCTATCGAATAAAAGGAAGCTTGAAGAGTTCTCCACTGTAACTTTAGGAGGAGAATGCTCTGCAGTAATTCAAAACAAACTCCCAAAGAAGTTAAAAGATCCTGGGAGCTTTACCATCCCTTGCCTGATAGGGAATTTATCTGAAGAACGGGCATTGGCTAATTTGGGAGCCAGTATTAATTTGATGCCATACAAGATGTTCCAGAAATTGGGTATTGGAGAGCCGAAACTGACCAAAATGAGTGTTCAGTTAGCCGATCGATCAGTTAAATTCCCGAGAGGAGTAGTTGAAGATGTATTAGTGAAGGTGCAGGACTTCATCTTCCCAACAGATTTCGTCATCCTTGACATGGAAGCAGATGTGGAGGTCCCTCTTATATTAGGGAGGCCATTTTTGGCTACTACTAGAGCCGTAATTGATGTTGGGGATGGGAAGTTAGTGTTGAGAGTGGGAAATGAAGAGGTCATAGTGAAAATGCCTAACGTCCTCAAACAAACCTGCACCATGATGATACTTGCTATGCAATCGACTACCTCGACTTCACAGTTTCGGATTCATTGCAAGACCTGTTGATTGGTGATGCATTGGAATTGTGTTTGATGAATGGGGAGAAATAGCAACCTGAAAATATGGTGATTAGAGCAGTTGTCAATCGGCTTAATAATAATCCTGAGTTGAGAGAAGAAAGAAGCTTTGAAGGTATGAATAGATCCACCATTCAGAGATCGAAACCTTCAGTTGAGGAACCACCTGAGTTAGAATTGAAATAACTGCCAGACTACCTCCAATATGTGTTTTTGGAAGAAGATTCTAAACTTCCAGTCATAATTGCATCAAATCTGGATCGAGATCAGCAGGAAAGGTTATTGCATGTCCTAGGGCAACACAAGAAAGCAATTACATGGAAAATTGCAGATATAAAGGGGATTAACCCATCGTTTTGTACACACAAAATTTTGATGGAAGATTGTGTCAAGCCAGTGGTATAACCGCAGCGTCGACTTAATCCAAATATGAGGGATGTTGTCAAAAAGGAAGTCATCAAATTGCTTGATGCAGGAATGATCTACTCGATTTCTGATAGCTCATGGGTGAGCCCCACTCAAGTAGTTCCGAAGAAAGGCGGTATGATAGTAGTATCGAATGAAAAGAATGAGCTCATCCCGATGAGAACTGTCACTGGACGGAGAGTCTGTATAGATTACCGCAAGCTAAATGACGCAACTCGAAAGGATCATTTTCCTCTTCCATTTGTGGACCAAATGCTTGAAAGGTTAGCTGGTCATGCATATTATTGTTTCCTCGATGGGATGTCTGGATATTTTCAGATTCCTATCGCACCTGAAGACCAGGAAAAGACAACATTCACATGCCCTTTTGGGACCTTCGCTTATCGACGCATGCCTTTTGGATTATGCAACGCTCCAGCCACCTTTCAGCGATGCATGATGGCTATTTTTGAGGATATGGTAGGAGATAAGATGGAGGTATACATGGATGATTTTTCTATTTTCGGAAATTCTTTTGATGAGTGTCTCCACCATCTTGAGTTAGTGTTGCAACATTGTGAAGACACTAACCTGGTCCTAAATTGGGAGAAGTGTCATTTTATGGCAAAAGAAGGTATTGTTTTGGGCCATAAAATCTCCAAGAAAGGAATAGAAGTGGATGAGGCGAAGATTGGAGCAATTTCTAAATTGCCCCCACCATCTTCAGTTAAGGCAATACGAAGTTTTCTTGGCCATGCAGGGTTCTATCGACGATTCATTAAAGATTTTTCAAAAATTGCTAGACCAATGACAAAACTCTTGGAGAAGGATACCTCCTTTGACTTCAACCAGGAATGCATTGATGCATTTGAACTCCTCAAGCAAAAACTCATCACTGCACCTATCATGGTCACACCAACATGGGACATTCCCTTTGAGATTATGTGTGATGCTAGTGACTCGGCTGTGGGAGCTGTTCTGGGTCAGTGAAAGGACAAATACTTTCAACCCATTCATTATGCTAGCAAAACACTCACTCCTGCACAAGAAAACTATACAACCACTGAGAAGGAGTTGCTAGCAGTTGTCTTTGCCTTTGAAAAGTTCAGACCATATCTCATCTTATCTAAGGTAATCTTATACACAGATCATTCTGCCTTGAAATTCTTGCTGACAAAACGGGATGCAAAGCCACGCCTCATTCGGTGGATTTTTCTTCTTCAAGAGTTTGATCTTGAGATAAGGGATAAAAAGGGTGCCGAAAATCTAGCTGCCGACCACCTGTCACGTTTGGAGAATCCTTGTTTAGAAAGACCGAACGAAGTTGAGATCAACGATGAGTTCCCTGAGGAACGATTGTATGCCATCAAGACCATTGAAGATGATATCATCCCATGGTTTGCTGATATTGCCAATTACCTAGTGGCAAGGGCCCTTCCTAAGGATATGAACAAGCAGCAGAAGAAGAAATTTTTCACCGAATTGAAGCACTACTACTGGGAGGATCCACATTTATTCAAAATTTGTGCTGATCAGATGATTCGAAGGTGCGTTTCCCATGAAGAAGGATGGAAAATCTTATTCCATTGTCACAGTGGGCCAGCGGGAGGACATTATAGTGCCAATAGGATGGCGCACAAAGTATTGGAAGCAGGATTTTACTGGTTGTCATTGTTTAGGGATGCTCAAAGCTATATAGCTCGATGTGACCGATGCTAGAGGGATGTTAACATATAAAAAAGGAATGAAATGCCACAACACTACATATTAGAGTGTGAAGTGTTCGATGTGTGGGGCATCGACTTTATGGGCCCCTTTCCTCCTTCCTTTGGAAATAAATACATATTGGTAGTCGTGGATTACGTCTCTAAATGGGTAGAAGCACAAGCCTTGCCGACTAATGACTCCCGAGTGGTGGTTAAATTTTTGAAGAAGCTCTTCTGTAGATTCGGGGTCCCACGGGCACTCATAAGTGATAGAGGTACACACTTCTGTAATTCGCAAGTTGAAAAGATTCTTAAGCGATATGGGGTGACACATCGTCTTGCTACGCCGTATCACCCCCAAACTAGTGGGTAAGTGGAGGTTTCAAACAGGGACCTAAAGCGTATCTTGACAAAGTCCATGTCTCACCATAGACGAGATTGGGCCGAGAAGTTAGATGATGCTTTGTGGGCATATCGGACAGCTTACAAAACCCCACTTAATACTACTCCATATCGATTGGTCTACGGGAAAGCTTGCCATTTACCAGTTGAGATTCAGCACAAGGCATTTTAGGCGATCAAATCTGCCAATTTAGATCTCAACCGGTCTGGAGCACATTGAAGGATGCAACTTAATGAGCTAGATGAATGGAGGCTCATGGCATATGACAATTCATATATATACAAAGAGAAAGCCAAGAAGTTTCATGATGCTCGGCTACCACGGAATGGACAGTTTAATGAAGGGGACATTGTATTACTATTCAACTCTAGGTTGAAACTGTTCCCTGGGAAGCTTAAATCAAGATGGTCCGATCCATTCCGGGTAAAAAAGGTTTTTCCCTATGGCACAGTTGAGTTGGAACACCCGGAAAAAGGCATGTTCAAGGTGAATGGTCAAAGGCTCAAGCATTACCTTGGGGACCAAACAGTCTTGGAAGAAAAGGAGGAGCTGAACCTCATTCTCATCTCCATTTGAGCTCCATCCGTTTATTACGTCGAGCTAACGACGTTAAACAACAACGCTTCTTGGGAGGCAACCCATGTTACTTTAGTAAGTTTTCTTCTTTATTTATTTTTTTATTTTTTATCATCCGTTGTTTTGGAGTAACTTTTGCAGGATAGCAAGATACAGAGGGGCTAACAAAGTTTGGATTCTATGAAAGTCATCTTAATAGAGCGAGCTTCTTTTAAGTTCTAAGTGTGGGAAATTTAGGATGGAAGACCTTTTCAAGGGAATGCAAGATGAAGTGTTGACAGGTATGTACTTTGATCTGCACAACCGGGTACACTAGTGGTATATCTGGTTTTTCACACATGCTAGAGGGTCTCTAATTTAATTTTGCAATACACTAGGGGAATACGTCATGGCGTACCCTCCCGTGTACTTCAAAATATGCTCATTGAGTAAATATCAGAGATACACGAATAAGGTACACACTCGTGTACCTGGTCGTGTATCTGACCCACAGAACACCCCCTCTATATACACGAACAAGGTACATGCTCGTGTACCTGGTCGTGTATTTAAACCACAGAAGGCTCTCCCACGATACATGAACAAGATACACGCTTATGTACCTGGTCGTGTATTTAACCCACAGAATGATCTTCCACGATACACGAACAGGGTACACATTCGTGTATCTAACCCACAGAAAGGAATCTAAAGTACACGACCAAAGTACACGACCGTGTACTTGGTCGTGTATCTAATTTTTCTGCTCGTACTATAAAAGGACTCCTCATTTCACTCTGCCATTTACACGAACCACTCTCCATTCGTGTATTTGACCTATTCTCTCACTTTACTCCTCCATACGGTGATTTTTCCTTCCACACTACAAATTTCTTCGCTTCAAGGATTCAAGGTAAGTAGGTTCTCTCTTTTTCTTCTTCAATACTTATTGCAATACAGTTGCTGCTCGGTTTTTTGTCACGACCACCATACATGCTTGCATCTATGACGATGGTATGATGAGTGATTTCGCATTTTGGAAGTCGATTGTTGATAGATCTGTAGACATTTTGAACTCACGTGAATGCATGTATGTGGGATGTCATGAGTGGTTGCTAAACAAGTGAATCAACAGTTAGGGTTTGAACATGAATATTTGGGACTTTGATTTTGTGGGTTTCTAGAACAATGTTGTTGTGTTTCTTTTCCGATCTTCTTCTTAGAAACCAAAGTATGAGGCCATTTTTTTTATATATGATCCCTAAACTATCGCACCTAGCTTCTTAGAATCAAGATTCGAACTTTATCGTTTGATGATGCTTTGGGTATGTTTTAGTTACATTTTTGGCCTTTAGGAAGGTAGGTTGATAATATACTAAAGCCACAAGACCTGATTTTGAGTGTTTCTATGGTAATTTGTGCATGTATTAGATGGGTAGATACACAACTGGGTACACGGTCGTGTACCTTGGTCGTGTATCTCAATTATGCTATCTTCCTCCTTGTTTCGGAAACCCAATGCAAGTCCTATCATTTTCTTTGTGTAATTAACGAACCTAACCTATTTTGAGACCATTGTGATTGCTCCAGATGGTCACAAAGACTTGTGCAGTTAAACCAAAGTTTAATAAGAAGAAGAAGAAGACCACCCCTGCTAAGAGGAAGTGGGATGGTGCTAGTTCATCCTCCGCTCCACCTCCCCGAAGAGTTGCGGAGGAGCCATAGAGCAAGAAGCAGTTTGAAATTCTATCACGAAAACCGTTTGGTGCACACCAATACTTGGATTGGGGCATGCTAGAAGGGTATGGACTAGTTCAACCAATGAAGGAGACCTTTGCCACCGGCCCATGGGAGGTCCTGTTCACCATACAAGAACCAACATATCGGGATGTTACTCTTGAGTTCCTATCAACTATGCGAACACAGAAGACATAAATTGAAAAAGGATGGGACAACTCTTTTAGTTTTGAAGTGTATGGGCAATGGCATAACTGTACTATCCGCCAGTTTTGTTCTCTCATGGGCTTCTACATTGAAGCTTTTACTTGGACATCTGAGTTTTAGGACTTACATTGCCGTTGGCCTTCCAACGTGAACAATCAGGTATGCTGGGAGGAGTTGACGGGAAATCCGACTTAAAAGTACTTTCCATCCAGCTCCAAGGCCTCTCTAATTAAGGATGACTGCCTTAAAGTTTGTCATTAGCTCTTGACAAACACAATTGGAGCCCGAAAGAGCAGTAAGGGAGTTGTCAATAACTTCGAAATCTTCTATCTTTACAGCATCTCCCACGGATATCAAATTAATATCGGGTTGGAGTTGGCCTTTTATCTATGGAGACAGGCACATGACTCCCATTCTAAGGGGATTTATTGTGGCAGCTTCATCACTCATTTGCTGAAGAGCATGGACATTTTCCAAGACCCTGGGCCAGAAGCCACCAAGTGCAATTAGGAAAGAATCTCTGATGGGCCGTTTGCCAAGTGGGGAATGAAAAAAACCACAGGAACTTCTCGCACTTCTAGCAGGCCGCCTCCTTCTGCACAATCCTCCAAAGCTGCTCCCTCTTCGTCTTCACCTGATGAGTCTTCTATTCCTACATCGGAGCGGGTGCTTGATTGCTTAGCATCCATTGAGAAGACCCAAGGTGAGATGAAAGTGCAACTACAAGGGATGCAAAAGAAAAAAAAAAATTTAGGAAATTTGTAGTTTACACCTTTCAGTCGCTGGCTAAGTGCTTCCCAGCGGGGTAAGCTAGTTTGACCACTTATGCCTCTCCCCCTGAAGCTGAAGAGGAAGTTGAGGCCAGCGGCGATAAAGACAAGGAAAAAGGAAGGAGAAAGTGAGGGATAAAGTGACGAGGAAACTGAGGAAACCACTGAGGAAGTGGAACTAGCCACTGCCAAGGGTGAGGAAAGTGAGGATGAAGAGGATGAAACAGATGATGAAGATGAGGAAACCAGTTCTGAAGAATGAATGACTTCAAGTTACCTATTTTATTCTGCATATTCGAGAAGCTCTTTCTATTGAGCTAGACTCTTTCTTGTTGGATGACTGTAATAATGACTGATATCTATTTACTCTTTTACCTTTCGTTTTTTGTTGTGTTGAACTTTGCTGCTCTAAGTGCTATCTTGCGAATGCAATTGGTCCCATGACCTTCCTAGGCGAACTTCATCGATATAGATGATCGACATTCTGCTAGTTATGCAATTGGTCCATCACCTGTTTAATCCCGGGAAGTCTCAGTTCCTTTTCTTTTTATTTTTTTCTTTTTATCTCTTTATTTCTCATAACGTTCTTGAATGATAAAGACATTGGGGACAATGTCTCAATCTAAGTGTGGGGAAGGGGATACTAAAGAAATTTGATAAGGGTTGTGCTGAATTGTATGAGTCATTAAAAAATTTCCCCTAATTTTTGTTTTTCTCTTTGTGCTTGATAATCGAATTTTGAAATCATGATTGCAAATTACATAGTATTGTAGCATTTAGTGAATGAATTCCTCTAAAAGAGTGTTGTGCATTTCACCTTTGTCTTCTTTGGAACATTGATACTTAGTCAAAGTTATGGGATAAAATCGTTGTGAAACTTAAAGATCTTGAGAGCCATATAATCTTTCATGAAAGGGCAAATGAAATGATTCTCTTGGTGATCCTTCTTAGAAGATTTCTTTAAAGTAATAATTTAATGAAAGCATGTTATACTTGAAAAATAAAGGATTGGTTAGTATGGGCAGGCTTTGGTCCCTCAGAAGAGCGAAGTTTGACTCCGCTACTAACTAGTCAAAATAATAAGTTAAGGTAATAGAGGTTCGATGGGGTCCCTTTAAAACCTGGTCACCTAAGGTTATCTGGCCTGGGATTAGCCGACCGAGGAAATTACCGCAATAAAATGAAATACCATAAAGGCAAAAGTTGAGAGGGTCTTGTAACTCGAGTAATTAAGCCCATAGGAACGCCCTCAATTGAGGGGATAACGTTCGTTAACTTGGGTGACGAGCCTAGGATTATCGGCTGAAAACTCGTTACATGGGTTGCAAGATTCCAAAAAAAAAAAGAAGGATGAAACGAGTGTGAACTATTACAAAGAATAAAATCTTTGAAGAGATCAACCAAAAAGAAGGTGGAATCCAGGGGAAACATAGATGCAATGTATTTTCATTATTGATTGCTTCACTAAGAGAGACAATTGAGAAGAAATTAGACTTTTTAATGGTGGTTGAAATGTACTACGTTTTCTTTTGCTTTGATTGATCTTGTGTCTAATTTTGATCATGAAAGCCATTGTTAAAATGACAGGGGTAAAGATTGGTCTACTCTGATTAATCCTAGAAATTTGACTAAAGTATCTTTGTTACAATACTTTCATGATAAGGTGAGAAGCACACTCATTAGATTGAGGGATTGCATTGAGCTTTAAAGATTAAAATTCATAAATGCTAATATCTGAGTAGTTCTATATGGTAACAACAATCATGATTAATGAGAAGTTTGATTAATGTTTTGTGTTTCTTGAGGACAAGCAAAGACTTAAGTGTGAGGAAGTTTGATAAGTCGCAAAATACCCTTATCTAGACTAATAAAATTGTGCTTTATTGTTGAATTTTTAGATGATTTGTTGAAGAAAATGATGCTTAATGGAATGAATGTTAATTTCAGGATTTTCTAGAGTATTTTGGAGCCAAGGGAAGGAGTTCTGAAGAGTCGGATCAAGTTTGGAAGGAATTGGATACAATACATGTGAAGTAAAGAATTCTGGAAAGTACACAAGCGAGATACACGCCCATGTACTTTGCTTGTGTATACTGAAGTGGATGTCTGGAAAGTACACGAGTGAGATACACGCCCATGTACTTTGCTTGTGTATATTGAAGTGGGTGTCTGGAAAGTACACGAGCAAAGTACACGCCCATGTACTTTGCTTGTGTATCTAAGTTTTGCTGCTGTGCAACGATGTTTCAAATACACGACCAATGTACACTCCCATGTACTTGCTCGTGTATATTCACATAAGGACACTTGGAAGAAAGCATGAGATACACGAACGAGATACACTACTCGTGTATCCACTCGTGTATGTATCCAACCCGGATACATGTATAAATAGACCGTTAGTTGCCCTAGAAAAGGAGTTCCGAATTTTGTACTTGCTCTGACACACATAGTAGCAGGGGAGAGAAGATTCTGTCAGTTCCAAAGGAGGTTGAAGACCCACGAAGGAGAAGATTCCATCTTTAAGGGCTGTGACTATGAATTTTAATTATTCTTCCCGTAATTGTATTTCTTTTGTCCAATTTATGGAGGAGTAGACTCTAAATCTAGATTTTGTTCGAAACTTCTCTATCATGTGATGAAGATTTGGTTTTTTAATGCGAAGTTGTTGACTTTTTTATGATTAATTGCATGCCCTTCAATTGTTTCTTAGATTCATAGATCCGGAATATGAATTTATGCATGATATCATATTAGTTAATTGAGAAATTGCTCTTATGATTAGATTTAATGCAATTAACGAGATTTGATTGTTCTTCTAGAGATAGGAAACAAGAGTCTTCTGTTTACATCGATTATTTTGATGCGAATTCACGTGCTTTATGCAATTCTAGGTTGCTATTAAATAAGGAGAGATCCTATTTGATAAATCTAGGATTAGATAGGTTAATATACTTGAGAAAGTAGTTAACTTGACTAGGAAATTCGAAAGTATAAGAAGTCAACTACGCCAATCTTCATAAATCTAATGAATTACATGATAGAGAAGGAGTAGAATAAGATCTAGGTTGCTTTTGCCAATCGATAAATCTTCAGAACCATTGTTGTTAGTGAGTTATTAGTTTTAAGATTAGAGTAATTAAGTTTCAACCAACATATTTAAGCGTCGGTTAGATAATAGGAACGAAGTTAGTACTAGTAGTTAGTGTATCTCTATGGGACGACCCTGTACTTGACACTATACTACGTCCACGGTAGGTACACTTGCCTATTGCAACGTAGTTAGAATGAGGAACAGGCATTATAAATATTAAAACTACGGTTGGCAACGATCAGTACTCCATTCACCTTAGGAGTACTAAGATGTATAAGGACCTGAAGTACCATTACTAGTGGAGGAATATGAAGAGGGAAATGCAGATTATGTATTAAAATGCTTAACATGCCAACAAATAAAGATAAAACATCAGAGAGTCTGTGGCATGTTGTAGCCTTTACCTATACAAGAATAGAAACAGGAGCATGTAACCATGGACTTCGTCATGACACTACCTAAATTTGTGACTAAGTTGGACACTGTATGGGTGATTGTAGATTGGCTTACATAATCTGCTCACTTTATAGCTATAGGCACTGGGTATAAACTTGAGAAGCAGGCACAAATATACATTAAAGAGATTGTGAGGTTGCATGGGGTATTAGTCTCCATAGTATCAGATAGAGACACTCGATTTGTGAGAAGATTTTGGAGCGGTCTACATAGGGCTTTAGGAACAAAGTTATAGTTTAGTATGACTTTTCACCTACAAATGGATGGCTAATAAGAGTGAACTGTTTAGGTATGAGGATATGTTGAGGGCATGTACACTGGATTTTAGTGGAAACTAGGATGAATACTTGCCCTTAGTAGAGTTTGCCTATAACAACAGTCATTGTTGTCAAAATCGCGATTTAACTCGTACGATTCAACGATTTTACGAGTTTGTATATATATTTCTAGTTAACTCACACACAAAATCGGAGAGAAGCAAAATCGTAACAAAATCGCGATTTTGAACAGTAAAATCATTCAAAATCGCAATTCTATCCGTTTCAACCGATTCCACAAATATTTACAACTGCAGGCTTCCACGCAAATAACACACGGCCGTGTCTCAGACCGTGTACTCAACCATGTGTGCTTCTGTGGATTTTCCAAGCTCAAAACACGGTTGTGCCGTCAACCGTGTGTTCAATCGTGTGTGCTTCTGTGGGCATGTTTCCTTGACATACGGCCGTGCAATTTAATTACCCGGCCGTGCTCTTCCCCTATTCCTTCCAAAAAGCATTTTTCTTCGTGTTTTCTTATCCAAGCCCAAACTTTTAATAAATAATTGTGGGCTTAATTGTTAAAAGCCCTTTGGCGTCCAAGGGGCGTTGCCCCCTTGAAACCCTCGTGCTTTCCTGTTGTAGGGGAGTATGAGTCATACCCCAACATGTTCATCGGTCATCACTCTTCTCTTGTTAGTGTGTTACATTGCATTGAAGTCTTTGTGTTTGTGTTCGTCGATTGTTAGTCTTCTTGTTCCTATTTGTGATCATGTTCGTATTAAAGCACTCGTGTTTGATTGCTGCAAATTTCCTTATTTTAACTAATATTTTTGTAATAGTAAATAAAATAAATGGTAGATAACTTTAATTTTATAAGAATTTTTTAGATTTTTAATTTTATAGGAAAGGTATAAATGTATTTATTTTTCTATCTTTTCAATATATCATTCTCATAGTTAAGTAAATGTGAGATATTGTTAAGTAAATATATTTTGAATTAATAATCACAAATAGTGCAAAAATTTACTTAGTAATATATAATTTTGAAGGTTTTTCTTGTTATAGTATCTTCTTTATTATGTACTTTTGGTCATTTTTTAATATTACTCCTTTCTAATGGTATATCTTCATTATCAATTTTTATTTATTAGTAATTTCTTAAAGTCACAATTGATTTTTAAATTTTATCTATTATCTTTTAGCTTTTGTATATAGAACTAGGTGAAACTTATTTTATACATGGTTTATCATTTTAGAAATAAAATATCTATATTATACAACTTATGCTCGATTATTTATATTATGACTTTTATTGCAAATTTGCAATTTATGGCTAAAATAAATACTTAATTTCCTTATTTCTATTATTCATTATATTTTTAATGACTATTGTAAGTAAATTTATAATATTTGAAAGTTATTTTATATAGGTTGTAGAAACTTACGTTTCTATGAACCCCTTAGAGATTCTACGTAAAATCGCGATTTTGACAACCATGACAACAGTTATCAAGCTACCATGCAATTGGCATTGTATGAAGCACTATTTGGGAGAAAGTGTCAGTCACCTTTACATTTAAATGACATAGGTGAGAAACAGGTATCATGACCCGTTTGGTACAAAAGGCAGTTGACAAAGTGAACTTGATTAAGCAGAGAATGTAGTTAGCCCAAAGCTGTTAAAAGTCATATGCATACAAGAGGAGACACCCATTGGAGTTCTAAGTGGGAGACCATGTGTTGTTGAAGATCTCACCTATAAAGGGAGTGATAAGGTTTGAACTTAGAGGGAAATTGAATCCTATATATGTGAGACCCTTCGAAGTCCTAGAGAGAATTGGAATAGTGGCATATAGATTGGCATTGCCACCAAACCTGGCTGGGGTACACAATATATTCCACATTTCCATGCTTAGGAAATATGTACCCAACCTAGACCAGATCATTGCACTGAAACCACTACAAGTGTAGCTAAACCTCATAACAATAGAGAGACCTATCAAAATTGTGGACAACAAAGAGCAGATTCTAAGAAGACGGGTTATTAAATATGTTAAATTGCAATGGAGCAACCAAACAGAGAAAGAGGCAACCTAGGAGTTAGAAGAGGAGATGAAAAGAAGATATCTAGAACTCTTTTATGATTTAGGTAATTTTCAAGGACGACAATTTTTATAAGGAGGGGGGGAGGATGTAAGTACATGAATTACATATATATATGTAAATAATATTAATAAAAATGATGCTAGAGATAAGATGGTAATTAAAATAACAAGATGGGGTCAATGTGGTCATTTCACGATCAAGATATATAAACCCTTTTATGACATAGGGTTATTCTTTTCTTCTTTTTGATAGTTACATGCTGTGAGACTCTGTCACATAACTTGCAGAATAACCTAAGAGAAATATAATAGGAGAGCAACATAAATGAGATAATTTCAATAAGATAAGGATTCTTATCTCTAGACACATGTATGTAATTGTGGATTCATAGCCCTAAGGTGGTTTGACGATGTATGGGTAGGAATCGGGAATTGGAGGGAGGAACAAGATGAAATGTATGTAGGAAGGATGACTCAAGGAGCTATATGACAATCTATAATGAGTGAGTACCCAAAATCCCTTATAATATGATAGGAATAGCATAAATTAGAGTCAATTTGACATGTTTATTTAGAAAATTAGGTTAGAGTTAGACATAATGAGGAATTTTGAATTGGAAAAAGAGAGTTCGTGATGAATGGTATGATACATGGCCTCCCAACATGGCCATGTCATATCTTGTGTCAAAACCTAAAACATATAGAGAGATACACGACCTCTTAACATGGCTGTGTTGTATCCCGTGTAGAAACTCATACCATATAGAGAGATATACGGCTTCCCAACACGGTCGTGTCTTGTCCCGTGTTGAACTCAGACTACATAAAAAGATACACAGCCTCTCGACATGGCTATGTCTCTCCCTGTGTCAAACTATAAAACAAATAGAAAGGTACACGGCTTTTAGCACGGCCGTGTATTATCTTGTGTTCACCTACACAGCCTCTAACATGGCCGTGTTGAGTTAAAACATGTCTATTTCATTTTAATGTGTAGAGATACAATTTTAAGAGCATGTAATTTAGATCATGTATAGGTTTGGAGAATTTGTGAAGCTATAGAAATGTAAGGAACATTAAGATTTATAAAGTTAGATATGTGTATATCGTGTTTATTGTTTATGTTTGTTAAGTTAAAAATGGTGCATGGATTAAATATCATTGTAATTGAACTTGATTGATTTCATGTGAGATTGTGATTCATTGGGTTTGTGAAACCAAGTGTGGGTTAGTGTTCTTGAGGTAGCACCTTGATGATTAGTATGTGACGTTGTCCCTAGTGGAGTCGTGTACCAAAACGATTCAGGTAGTATGTGAAGGATATTGTAAAAGGACTCATGTTTATGGAAGGATATTGTGAAAGGACTCATAGACTGTGGGGAGTACTCACTATCATATATATATTATTATTGTCTATGGATAGACTCATGGACAGTGGAGAGTACCCACTGTCATATATATATATATAATTGTTTGTGGAAGGATTGTGTGAATTTGTGTAAGGTTATGTGATGCTGATGTGATTGTGTGCTAGTTAAATACGGTGAAATATGAATAAATTGTGTATATGTTGCATTATGTACGTGATGATATATCTGGCATAGCATGCGTGTGTGCATGTAGGTATACATTGTACTGGGCGTTAACTCATCCTTTGTGGGATTTTTTTTTTTTTTTTTTAGTTGCAGATGCCATGAGAAAAATTGTGAGGCATGATGAAACCTTGGTGGGGAAAATTCAAGATCAAGATAACTAGAAGAATGTGTAATACGTCTATTATGACGATTAATAGTTAGATTAAGGAAAAACATATGTTGAAATTACTTGTTAAGTTATTGTGGAGAATTTTTGTTGTAACTAAATGTTATACGCTTCCACTAAATAATTGGAGAAGACTTTTGATGATTTATTATTGAGTATGGAAATTCTTGTTAATCTCTAACATATAACAAATGGTTTTTAATTATTATCAAAAGTACATGAATGTAAGTATTGGAGAATTTTACTGATTGAGCCCTTGCATATCTTCATCTAATGAGGACACGTGGTGGGCTATAACATTACCAGGTTTTGGGACATTACACAATATAATTGGTTAGTGTAAGTAGAATCTGTCAGATTCATGCATTGCTCTTCTAGGTGTTTGCTTAACTTGTACCAAGTCCATGGTGCCTAAGAGATAGGGTGTGATGCCATCCGTAAGGTAAGGGTAAGGGTAATTTGAAAATTTTAAATAATTACTTATTTCTCATGGTTGCGTGTATATATAAGCATTTCATACAGTACCTAATAGAAATACTTAAAATAACCACTTAATCCTATCTATAAATACTTTAGAGCGTGCTCAATTGTATCAATGTATCATAGAAATGTCTTACATGCTACTTTTGGATAAACTTAACATACAATATAACATGGTGATCTATGGTAGATATATATTCCAAAGTAAGCTATTTTAAAATTTTGCCATACCAAAAGTCAGGTTCTATTACTCTTAACATAACCTATGATCCTAAGCTAAAATTCAAGTAGTATTTTATGTACTTGAGGTTAACAGAAACTAACCCCTTAACTCTTTATAGAGTTAAGTGAGAACTAAAAATAAAACAATAAAAAACAACACGATACGTAACAATATAACTGTGAGGATCTAAACTTAAGCAATAATGTTAAAATTAAAATTATATATATATATATATGTATATATATGTTATATGCTAAAAATAAAATAAAATAAAATAAAATAAATATATAAATAAATAATAATAATAATAATAATAATAATAATATGAACTATATGGGCATATATATATATATATATGTAAAAAAAAAATGTACATAATATATTATATTATATTATAACTAAAAAGAAAATAAATAAAAGAGGAAGGAAAAAAAAAATACAGAACAACACCCTCAATGTCAGCAAAATTAAGTAATATTATATATATAATTTAGAATAGAGAGAGAGAAAAATCAAATCATCAAAAATTAGAAAAAAAAGAAACCAAAACCCTCTCCATTTCATCCGAATTTTTTGGGCAAATTGAAGTTGGAATTTCCAACATGCAATCATCAGGATAGGAAGAAGAACAAGATTGAAGTAGGATGCAACAAGAATTTAAAGAAATTGAAGAACAAAAAATCAAATAAAGTAGGGAGAATTTTGTCTGTTCGTTCGAAGGGGGTAGGGTAAATCTGCTGCTAGGCCAAGCTAGGGTTAAGGTTTTTGGTGGGAGAGGATTCCGGCTGACATAGTGGTTGCCGGCGTTGGTGGCGGGAGGCCGGTGAACGGAGTAGCCCCTGGTAACGCCCAAAAATTCCTATTTTTGTTAAAAATATCAAATGTTGATGAAAAATTATGATTTTTGGTATTATGGCATAATTTTGTATTAATATTAATGTGGTAATTTTATTTTTCTGAAATTTGATTAAAAAATATGTGCTCCTTTAGAAATGCTCTGTTTTGGTCGTAAATTAAATTGAAAACTAAATAGGTCAAATGATGTAGTTTTGATGTAATTTTTAGTATACAAGATCCTTATATGATTTATTTGATCACCAAATCAATAATTGTTCAGATTGGAGTCGTTTTCTATTTTTAGTGAATTTTTCAAGCTAATTATCCTATTCTGGCCGAATTAAATCCTTAGCAAAATTAGAGAATTTGATTTGATTAGTTGAATTTGATGTTCAGTTGAGGTTCATTGAAGAATAATATGATTTTGAGAATCTTGGGTTAGTTACGAAACAAAAACGGGAGTGTTCGGTGCAAGATCGTGATAATTTAGAACTATACGATTCAATATAGAATCATGCTGAAATTTAATTACATTAATATATACTAGAGCGTAGTATACCCGTATGTATATGAATTAGAAATTGTAGGAAAATGGTGGATTATACGAGGTTAAGATGGAATTTAAGGGTTTGGAATACTGAATTAGCAATTTAGGGTTCAATAGAGTGAATGAGGTAACATTGATTGGTATACTGATGATTCATGTATTTCTGTTGAGTAAGGAGGACAAAGGAACTTGGCTGGTGCGACTGTTTGGATTGGCATATATTGTTTCAGGTGAGTACCCCCTTAACTTTTCTCTTGGGTACAAGTGGTTGATAATGTAGACTACTTGTTGTTGGCTGAAATTACCCTGTACGATCACTTACTGTGATCAATGCAGGAGGATTGTTGAATTATATTGGTTTACTGATGGCTGGTTGTATGTCATGATATGATTGGATTATGAGAAAAAAAAGGGAACATTCTAGAAAATCCTAGAATGAGAGTTGGGTGCGGGATTTAATTATACTATTCCTGATTGTATGTGATGTAATGAACTTAAACTATCGAATGCTTAATGATTGTGATGTAATGCTGGGTTATTTTTAGCTTATTAAATGGGGTTTATATGACTGGTTGAGTTCATACTATTGTTGTCTTGGTGACGATGAAATATCTAAATGGATAATAAAATGGGAGTTAGGCTATAAGTACCTACTAACCTAAAACACTTAATGTAAGAAAAGTCCTGTTCCCTGCCTAGTAAGTTTGTGGTACGACCTTTGAGTCGACCCGAATGGGTTTGAGGCATGGTCGACGGACCGGCCCGGTTTAGTGACCTATGGGGATCTGGTCACCCCTTTTGTTTGAGGCAGGTGAAAGGCGAGCTGAATATTTCTAACTAAAAAGAGTATATAAGGATGTCTTAATTGGTTGAGAAAACATTAAGTTTTGAAAAGTACATGAGGGTAGTTTATCTACCAGCTGACAGGCTTTGCCTGGATTAATTGAAAAATATTTGTGACCTGTGAGTAAACAGGAGTGATTGAAATGGTCTCCAATGAAAATGTTATGAGTTTAGCAAAAATGGAATTATAGGGAAAATATCACTAAGTAAGATCATGGTGATCTTAAAATGTAATAAATTGAATTAGGTTTCTTGCGAGTATAACTTGAGTTGAAAACTTGCTTGCTTGAGTAATCACTTCGAGGTATTTGATAATATTGCTGATTATTATTATGTGATTTTGTTGTTTGTTTTTATTGGGTTGCTTGATTTTATACTCACTTTGCTTCTTAAGAAGCTGAGGGGTTAGTGTTTTTGCTAACCTCAGGTATAGGTACTGAAGAATAAGTTGTTGGAGACTTGGGTTTTTGGAGAGCATCAATAGAGGCAAAGAAGCCCTTAGTTTCATTTTGGAACCTCTGTTATTTGTAATAAGATCTATAGGTGTTAATCTTCATATTGTAATGTAAATATTTGTGTGTATAAGGTTGGATTTGTAATCTTTTGAGCCACTTAAGGCTACAGGATTAATCATGGGCTATGCTTACTTACCGGGAATGCAGATCCCGATGGTATATATAAATGATGTATGATGTGACAGGAGATTTTAAGTACATGTGTTTAGATATGATGTGGATATGAAATGATAGCGCTGTTAGCGCCATTTTATAGGACGTTTATAAAATTTCACATAGGTTGGAGTTACAGGTTCAATATTAGCAGAATTTGCCTTATCTCTAATTTAGAGATGGCATAGCAACACACCTACAGGTACCAAGGATAGTTACAGGAATATTGGAACAGGTTTAAGAATCAGACCTAGTAGGTGGGTCGCTACAATAACAATGCAATACTATCTATGATCACATATTTCAAATCAACATAGAGATAAGCATTGTATAATTCACCTGAAATAATGAATGCTATGCATGAGAGGTGTTGATGCAGTTATTACATAAATAACTCATATTAGGGCCACTGAACTCATAAATGTTAGAAGGGTGCTTCACATATAGATCAAAATATCTTATCTCATTTCTTTTTCCCTAGTCGAACACTTAACAATTTCTTTACCTCAACCATCTCTTTTCTAGTCGTTAGTATTTATTCATATGTGCCTTTCACTTGTCACAAATAAATTTGGGGGACTAATCTTAGTAGGCTGCTATTATTGGGCCGATTCGTTAACCATGCCTCAAATGTTATTGGGTGGCCTCAAGGATTGCCACAAACTTAACTAGATGGTTAAAATATACTTGTAATGAATATTTTAAATATATATGCTAGGTGAGTGGCTTACTCGACCACCACGCAACACAAAGCAAGAAAGGGGATACTCAACTATTATAGCAAAATTCTTGATTCAAGCACTAAAATAGAACCTAACCATACTTTAATAGGTTAGCATACATTAATTGTAGTATAATTATATTATAACTTATTATTCTTATTTTCCATATTTATAGTATTAACTTCTAATTGTAATAACTTTTTCATTTCTTATCCATTTTTAGTAAACTTTATATTGTCATGATCCTTATGAAATGTACTATTTAACTATAACAAGAATCAAACTTGACCAGCATGAAATTTTACAAAAATGCCCCTTGTTTCAATACCAATTTATTACTAAATTACTATATCCGCATTTCTAATCCTATTTTTGCTTAAAAAATTATTAATTTACAATGATTATATAATGTTATTAACTTGGTCAAAATGCTCATGTTATTCATATCAACATATTAGAATTATATAAACATCCAAAATGAAATATTACTATATTCCAATTACAATTTTGAGCTAAATTACCTCAAATTTATAACAAATAGCACACGACCCCAATTAATTTTGTAAAAGTGACTATAACACCATAAAAATTATATGCATTTAAACTATAACTTCAAATTATCATTTGAACTCAGTATAATTAGTTTGCCAAATTATACAATAATGCTCCAATTTACTCGAAGTTAGCAAAATTACACAATTAATCAAGTTTACGTGCTAAACAAGAATCAAATATTCCTAATAACATTATCAAGCTCAGAGAATCACTACAAATCGAATTGATCAAATAATTGCAAGAAAAATGCCATTGTCTCTTAGTTTCCATGTGAATTTATTGTTAAATTAATAATAATTAGTGAACTTTAAAATTTTCAAAAATTTCTTTTATACACGTAAACTATATGTAATCAGGATCATGTGTACCAAAAATCATAAAAAAAAAACAACATCATTTACTATTTTAAAATTAATTTGAATATTCGCCCAAAACAAAACGTTTCTTAAAAATCATATATATGCGCCACTAATTTCACAAAAATAGAAAAACCACGTTAAAGTACACCTTGAAAAACTCTGAGAGTACCAAGTTTCATAATTTTCCAAGAACGTTTGCTGTTTTTAATAAATTTGGAAACTTATGGGTGGATTTCTTGGATTTTTTGTTTGCCAGTTGAGCTCCACTGGCAGCAACATCTGGTCAGAAAACACCCTCCTAGTGTCAAACCTTGGACCACCAAGCAACTTTGCGGTAGCTCTTCGTTTGATGCTCCAACCTTGCAAGACCGAATTTGATTCTATAATTTTTTATATTTTTCTCATTTTCTTTGATTTTTTTATATCTCTTTGTAATTACTTAGAATATTATATTTATATATATATATTTGCTAAGGACAAAAAGGTAAATAGTTTAAAGTAGTGGGGCAGGATGGTAATTTTATAACCTAAGTATATAAGTGAATCTAATCTAGGGTTAACAACTTTTTTCCTCATTTGCGCACTTCACAGAACCTTAGAGCCTTCTTGTATACATCTACAAGAGGAGGGGACAACCACGCCGCAGCGAGTGTATCAAATCAAGGTAAGTATATAGATTAACAATTATGAATCGTGATTTATGCATGCATATGGTAGCGTAGGGAGTAATGAATTAAGATTCATTTATAGATCTAGATCAATACGTGATACGCAAGGGATGAAACAAGCGATTCATCCATCACGATAACGATTCGGGTCAAGTAAGTGTACCTAGTAGTATATTACATTGTAAATTTCATATTAGATAGATCAATCAGAATAAATTTATTAGAAATCGGATTGAGGGATTGATTTATGAAGTATGTAGTGAGATACATGGTTTCTCAACATGACCGTGTTATGAGCATGTTGAATTTAAAGAGTAAACAGAGAGATATACGACCTCTCAACATGACCATGTTGAGACTATGTTGATGAATAGTGAACAGAGAGATACATGACCTCTCAACATGACTATGTTGAGGGTCATGTTGAGGCCGTGTTGATGAATGGTGGACAGAGAGATACGTGACTTCTCAACATGACCGTGTTGAGATTATGTTGATGAATAGTGGATAGAGAGATACATGACCTCACAACATGACTATGTTGAGACCGTATTGATGAATAATAGACAGAGAGAAACACGACCTCTCAACATGACCATGTTGAGACCGTGTTAATGAACAATGGACAAAGAGATACATGACCTCTCAACATGATCATGTTGAGACCCTATTGAAAAAAAAAATGAACAGAGAGATACACGACCCCTTAACATAATCATGTCTCACCTATGTTAAAAAAAAAGAGAGAAAAATGTATATGGCCTTTGGCACGGTTGTATACTACCTCATGTTCAACTACATAGCCTCCAACATGGCTGTGTTAAGTCGAAACACGTCTATTTTACTTTTGATATTTATAGGAATACAATTCTAAAAGCAAATAATTTTAATCATGTATAAGTTTGGGAGACTTGTGAAGATAGAAAAAGTATAAAACAAACCAAGTTTTGCAAAGTTAGGTACGTGTAACTTGTGTGTTGTTTTGTGCTTGTTTAAGTTAGTGTATGTATTGAATTTGATTCAATTGAAAGAATTGGCTTAAGTGTTTAAGTTGTATGCTGTATGTGCTTGGCTCGGCTTAGAGGCCCGTAGTGGCAAATCCCTAGGAGGCACCCAAATGATCCTTGTGTGACATTGTCCCTAGTGGAGTCGTGCTTGGAAATGATTTGGGTTGAATGTTGGATTAAGTGTTTAAGTGGATATTGGTGTGGCGCTCGTAGTGGCAGTCTCTATTACTAGGTTTAAGTGCGTAAGTGGATATGGGTGTGGGGCCCATAGTAGCAGTTCCCATCACCAAGATTAAGTGGCTTAAGTGTACCATGAGTGTGGGGTTTGTAGTGGCATTTCTCATCACCACATTTAAGGGTTAAAGGATCATAGGTGTGGGGCTCGTAGTGACAATTCTCATCAGCAATATATGTTCCAATGTGTTAAGTGGGTTAAGGAGGTCATGAGTACCTTGTTGTTACCTGTGGACTTAAATTGTATCATAAAACAGTTGCCTGTGTTTAAGTGCTGCATAATGCATGTGATACCTATTTATGTTTGTTCATGTGTGTGTGCTTGTGTTATACGTATTGGGCATTAGCTCACCCTTTAGAGAACATTTTTTTTAGATGCAGGTGTTGAGAGAAACGATAACCTAGAAGATAACTTATGTTTAGGTGAACTACAAAGAGAGGGAGAAGATGCTTACCATTACTATTATGGTGATTAGAAATTTGTGAGAATTCTGTTAATTGAATGTAATATATAGTATCATTTAGAGAATGTTTATTTAGAGTTTTATAGACTTTCACTACGTTAGATGTTGAATATGGATTTATGAAATTGATTTTAGAGTTTTGGGATGTATTGAATGTCTTTATATAGGAATTTTAGAATAAAAAGGTATTAGAGTTGGTTTAGAGCCTTAACATGTTCTTATAAGATAATGACACATGGCAAGTAGTAGCACGACTTGAGGTTCCGGGGCGTTACAGCTTAGGTGGTATCAGGGCATAGGTTTATGATCTTTAGGGACTTAAGTTTAGATTTATAGAGAATAGGTTTGTGATCTTTAAGGACTTAAGTTTGGATTTATAAAAGTTAGGTTGATGATCCTTAGGACTTAAGTTTTGATCTTTAGAGCATAGGTTGTTGATCCTGAAGAGCTCAAGTAATGATCCTTATAACTAAGTGATGATCAATAGTCATAAGTTTTACATAGTAGAGCATAAGATATGATCTTTAGAGGAATTAAGCACTTGTTCTATAAGATGGTGAGATACGAAGAGAGTGGGTAAAGTCATGGGATGTTTATTTATTTATTTAATTATTTTCTTGTATTATTATTTTATTTATATTCCTTTCAACTGCTAAGTTATTTATGAGTAAATCGTCATGTGGAAGGATATATATATGCATATATACCAACATATACTAATCCTAGCATTAGTTGACATTAACTTTAAGTACATCTAGTCATCTTTTCTTAAATAGAATGCCTCCAAAAAGAATCACTTGATTAGGAGCTGGAAGGGGTGCTAGATGTAACAACCTCAATGAGGAGGAAATCTAGAATCTACAGCCACAAGGTGAAAGGGGCCAAATGCCTAAAGAGATAGATCAGCTACTTCATATAGTGATCCCTATCCAAATGATGTAACTGGAATGAATATATACCTTTGGTTGAGTTTGCCTACAACAATAGCTATCATGTAACCATCCAAATGACTCTTTATGAAACTTTATATGAAGGAAATGTAGATCCCCATTACATTTGGATAAAGTAGGGGAAAGATCGACGTTGGGACGAAAATTGGTCCAAGAGGTCGTGGATAAGGTAAAATTGATAAGACAAAGAATACAGACAACTTAGAGCTAAAAAAAGAGCAATGCTAATAAGAGATGGCACCTCTTAGAATTCTAAGTAGATAAGGTATTGTTGAAAGTTTCTTCAATTAAAGGAGTGATTAGGTTTAGTCTGAGAGGGAAGTTAAACCCAAGATATGTGGGTCCATTTAAAATTCTAGAAAGAGTTGGTACCGTTACTTATAGATTAGCTTAACCACTAAGTTTGGCTAAGGTATATGATATATTTCATGTATTGATGTTAAGAAAGTTTGTATTAAATCTAGACCAAATAGTGGCTTTAGAGCCTTTAAATATGCAACCAAATTTATCCTCTATTGAAAGATAGGTAAGAATTGTGGATGTTGAGGAACAAATGTTAAGAAGGAGAGTGATTTCCTACATTAAGGTAAAATGGACAAATCAGACTGAACGTGAAACAACGTAGGAACTAGAAGAAGATATGTGGAGGAAATATCCAATTTTTTTTTTTTAGATTTAGGTAACTTCCGAGGATGAAAGTTTTTATAAATGGGGAGAATGTGAAATACACATTTAATATATATATTTATTAAATATTATTAAAATATGAACCTAGGATTAATAAGTAATTACTATAAAGACATAGGAGCAATTTGGCCTTTTCATGATTGGGATATATAACTCCCATTTGACCTAATGCTCCCCTTTTCACCATTTGCACAGCAGCAAACAAAAAGATGTTTTAAGAGACTCTCAAGACGACCTAATTAACACCCACCACGATCAATCAAGTTGCATTAGGTAAGAATTTTAATAATCATGATGTTTGTTTCTAATAATGAAATTGTGAATTTACATAAGATATATCATATATTGTTAGAATTTGGAACAAGGAGCAGGATGAAACGAGCGTGGAAGCAAGAGATTTGAGGGTTTGAATCACAGATTGAGACAAGTGAGTACATCAATCCATACAATGTAATATAGTTTAACAAAATTTTAGGATCTAATTAGACTTATGATCATAAAAATTAAGTTGGGGAATTAATTGAAGAAGAGAAAAAATAGTTTGTATAGAATAGTATGGTACATGGTTAGGTACACTCCCATGTACCTGCTTGTGTAGAAATACACATCGTGTATAGAAAGATATGTGGATAAAGGACACACTGGTGCACTTGGGCATGCCAAATTATGAAAATTTACAGAAAGGTACATGACCAAATACACGACCATGTACTTGGGCATGCTAAAATGACAAAAGTTCACAGAAAGGTGTATGGCCACAATACACAACTATGTACCCAACCATGCCAAAGTACATAACCTAATGCACAACTGTGTACCTAAAGGAATTGTTTTACTTAATTTATTTTCTACCTAATTGAATTTCCATGCAATCTAAACATCTAATATAACCTTAGAAATTCCAAAAGAGTGAGAGAAACAATCCTATAATGATTAAGTGAACAAAATTGAGTAACTTTGACTATACCTAGACTAGTACTAAGAGTAAGTTTACATTTTTGACAGATTACAGTTTAACAGTTAGACAAGGATAAGTAGTGCATAAGAACACTTCATTAAGTACGTGTAATCTTTGTTGTTACTTGTGATCGTTAGGATAATTGTTAAATTGGAATAATTTATATTGGATTATATTAAGTTGTTTATTAGTTGTGTTTGGCTCAACTTAGGGGCCTGTAGTGGTAGATCCCTAGGGAGTACCCCAATGATCTTAGTATGGCACTATCCTTAGTAGAGTCGTGCATGAAAATAATCTTGGTAGTTTTAAGGACTCATGAGTTTTGGGGCCTGTAGTGGCAGTTCTCAATACTGTACTATGTATTATGTATGTATATATAATTTCGTGAGGTCATGAATATTCCATTGTTGTTCTATGAACTAAATGAAATAATAACTTCTTGCGTATTTTTTGATGTCTGTATTGATGCATGTGACTTAGCTTATACTTGATCATGTGTGTGTGTTTGTAGGTTATATGTATCGGGCGTTAGCTCGTTCCTCGGGGATTATTTTTTTTAATTGCAGGCATAGATGAATATGCCACCTATGATGAGGACCTAGGATCAAATGTGTAGGAAGGGGTCAATGTAGATTTATTTTACTACTATGATGATTAATTGAGGGATTATCATTTGAAGCCTTTTGAGTATTAATGGGAGTTAATATGATTTTAGAGGGTTAAAGTATTAAGAATAGTTAGTATTTAAAGTATTTTAAATTGATGTATCAAGACCTCTTTAAAGAAGTATGCAAATTGTGAATGGAACTTAATTGAGTTATTTATTCATATCATCAACTATTTCTATGCATTGTGATTAACAAGTATTACATATTTTATGGTATAGAGTGGTTAAGAGCTTTAACGTGTCCTTATCCTATAAGGATACGCGGCAAGTCATAGCATTTTAGATTTGAAACGTTATAGTAGATCTCCTTGTTGTTTGGGAGTTCTCTATTCATTTCTCTTACTCTAATTTTGGACATTCTCGAGTCTAAACTTTTAGTATCTCAAATCATTAAGTCTAATCTTTCTTACTTTGGATCTCCAATTCCTTTCTTATTTGGAACTCTATTTTGAGATTTTTCTAGCTCCTCAAATTTCTTTCTAGTGTCATTACTTGGAATTCTACTTTGGATTGATTTCCAATTGAATTTCACTAGCTTAGAGATTTAGGGTGTTACATATTTTCAGTAGGGCTTTCACTCAAGCTTTTCTTAAATAAATTATGTCGAATTAATGCAAAGGATTGTGCTACCTCTAGTTTGTAAAACAAGCCTTAAATCCACACAAAAATTATATTATTATACCTGGACGTAAAGGATCATTGCTATTGGAAACCTTAATTTGATGATCTATGAATATAAGATTGTTCTTAAATGACAAGACAAGTGGAAACAACATGCTTCACTGCATTATTTTACTTGTAAGCAACAGCTTAACGAGCTAAAACACCATGATAATCGATGTAATGTGAGTAAATCCATAATCGGGATCTTCTCTTGCTGAAAAAATTGTGACTTCTTTAATTTTATAAAAGCTAGGGTTTTATTAAAAGAAAACCATCAAGTAACTTTTTTCTTTTCAATCATATTATCACTACTACGATATAATGAAATCAAAGTTAGAAAGTAAGAAATGATTTGTTATTAAACTAGAAACACAAAGAAACAATAATTTTGAGATCAACCTCTCAAATATTTAAAGAGGATATTTACACATTTTAGAGAGAAACAAAAAGTAAAATGTGTAATCTGTGCAAAAGTCCTTTTTCATACAATGCTCCTTTTATGCAAGAACTCATCTTACGTGTAAATAAATTACTAAAAACGTGTTCCAATACAAAGTCGTGCCATGTTGACTTGATCGAATGAAATAAAATATTATTGAAATAATTTTTATAAATAAATTAAATAAGGTTGTAATAAGACCTAAAAAGTTATCACTTTCTTAAGTCTGGTGAATAGTATTGCTATTATTTCTGCTAGTAGACTGAATGAATTTAAGAAATAAGGGTTGGGTAGCTTAAAACGTACTAGAATACCTTATGTACAATTATATACTCGAAGTATTTTAATCATAATTACATCATTATATTTTATTACTCGTGAATTCATCCAAGAAATTTATCACTTATAATTAAGAAAATGATATCTATGATATTTTAAGTACATAATAATTATTAAATTTATTTTAGTACAATATGTTATACATTTCATATTTCTAAAAAATATATAATTAAATTATAATGTTATATTATGTACTATTTGTATTTATTATACGATATTATGATTTTAATAAAGTAATATTTTTAATTGATGTATTACACAATAAAAGATTTGTACTCAAATCAAAAGTAATTATAATTATAATACTATATTTGGTTTATTACAATTATACTGCAAAATACCTTAAATACACCATTAACTTTATTAAGTATTAGATATATAATAATTATTAATTTTTATATTAATATCATATAGGACATTTATATATTAATAAATATTATTTAATTACTTTATCATATTTTATTGAACATGATCTATATTTATTAGTACTTATTATATTATATTAAAATTTAAAACATTATTTCGATTCATTAATCTAAATGTTGTAGCTTTAATGATATAATCATGTTAAATTCATTATATTATATTGTTTTACATAATTATATATATAAAAAATGCATAATGTAATATAATCTTCTAATATCATTATTACATTATAATAAATATGTAATCATAAAATAAATATTAAATGTTACTATTTCTAAACCCATGGAACTGGTGGGCCCAATGTTGCTAACAGTGACAACGGGTATGGCAGTAGTGGTGGTAGTTGTGCGATGGTAAACTGGTTTGCTTTACTAACATCGTGTTTGGTATGGGATGAAATCTATGGAAAACTATGGAAATAGAATGAAACCAATAGGACTACGATGTTTGGCTATTAAAAATAAGAGTGAAAAATGATGAAAATGAAGAGAAACTAGTGAAAACATTTCAACTTTTGAAAGCATTGACTTTATCTCAAAAAATGAAAAGAAAATAGTGAAAATTAATGGAAATTGTGGGAAATTATAAAAATACCCTTAAAAGCAACGTTAAATAAATGAAGTTGGGGACATTTTTGTCCATAAATAACACATTCCTTTCTACTTTCTTATTAAGAATCCAAACAAGAAATTAGCACTACACCTTTCTGTGTGCTTTATTTCTTTTTCCTTTCCACTTATTTTTACTCATTTTCACTCCTCTTATATTTACCAAACTTAGTGAAATATAGTCATGAAATGAGTTTATAAATAGTTAAATAATAGCTATTTATGAGGGTGTAGTCATAAATCTCTATTCAACATATTCAATAGCAGAAGTCACCATCAAATAGCTGTTATGCGTTTAAAATACAAATGAGCTAAATAATAGCTATTTCACTAGAAATAAATGGGGGAATAAAATAATGATTTGCCCGAGTGGTATGTATACGATCTTGTTTGGAAATATTTAAGCATCGGTAAACAGTAACAACAGTAAGAGTGCCAAAATGTGTACAAATGTCTCCCGTGTACGTTAGGCCAGTCTTTGCTATTTATATACACACAGTGAAATCACCCAATACAAAAGAGAAAAGAAGCAGAGAATCAAAGCGAAAATGGAAGGAAAAGAAAATACATAGAGCGTACCCCAATATTGCTAGATGAAGTCAGATGAAGGGAACCTGATACTGAATTATGTCATAAAAATCCTAAGCTCCAAGAACTGCCTCTCTCAGCCATCATTTTTACTGCTCTATGGCGTTTACGATGTTGTGACGCTCAAGGTTAGTTCTAGACCAATATGATCAAGGGTGGTGCCAAGATTTGGCGTATTACTGTTACTGTCTGTGCTAAAATGGCCACATCCATCAATCTCATGATGAGGCTTAGGCGTGTGGAATTTCAAGATTCGGTCTTGATTTGCCATCCAACCACCCTCGATGGTCTCTGCCGAGAAAATGCTCTCATATTCCTGATCTGTGCTGTGGTCTCCTTTGACCGGCTGTGCCGCCCATGACTCGTGGCTTGTTTCCTCATAAATCGGGCGCGGATAGATCCACTTACTAGATTCATATTCAGAACCATCTGATTCCCAATCGGATTTGGACCTCTTGAACCGAGGCCTTGTCCTTACCTTGTGAAGATCACTGGAACTGCTCATAATACTACTCTTTCTAACATGGCGTATGTCGTAGGCTGTAGAAGTAGGACAAGTAAGATTGTTACCTCCTGGAGAATCTACAGTAGGGACTTGCATAAATTGTGAAGAGCCCCTTAGCACTGCTTCCACGGCGGATTGACATTGGGACCAGCTCCCGGACCATAACAGCCCGACCGACCCATAAATTGGATTGATGATCCGGCCACAGGCCTCATATAAAAGAGACCTAAATATGGCTGTATAGGAAAAAACCAGTGTCAGGATTGGGAAGATCTTGGAACCCTTGATCTTTTCATCTTGTTAATTACCAATGAAAGACATCATATAATCACTCTTTTTATTTTTTATTTATTTAGTTTTTTTGGCCCTTCAAATCAGTTATGTATAACTGGTAAAAGTAAAAGAGATTGAGTATGATATTTAACAAGTTAAACTTAGTATATCAGCCTAACACGGACAACATCTTAATTTTATCCTGCGGCTAAGGAATTATGAAATTACCGCAATAAGGTAAACCCTTAAGCTAGATCCACATTATACTAGGTTTTAATGGCATACACGTTATGTTCAAAAAAGCATAAAAGACATAGCTAGGTAGGAAGTTATAGAGGGGATTAGTCAAATAATACCTGGACGTAGGTGGTCGGGACCAGCGTTAATAAGATTGATAAGACCAGCGCGGCCATAGAACTTAGCAAGGAACATGGTGGCATTGGCTTGGGCATTCGGGGATTTGATCCACTGGAGGCAAGGTCTAATGTTGCAGTCATCGCTACAACCTTTACGGAGAACTCTGCACCCGTTGCAGCTCATTCTCATTGCTTTTTTGTTCATAGAAAGAGAGAGGAGGAGAAGAAGAAGAAGAAGAAAAGAGAGAGAGAGAGAGAGTACGGATACCAATGAAAATGAAACGGGAAGGAGGTATTTAACCTTGCAAGTTGGTAAACGCTGGTAGTGTAGGGTTTGCTTGTGGGGACGAGAAAACACGCCAGTTTCCTTCTTTTTATTTCTTAATTACATGTGTTCTTTAATTAACTATTGCCATGTAACTTCGTTTATTATTATTATTATTATAATTATATCAAATGCCTTATATACAGTGTTATAGTTGCATACTGAAAAATGAATGAACGAAAAACAATATAATAGAAAGGAAAGCAAAGCCAACCCTAAATATATTTCACAAGGCCTAATCAATGCCTAAACCTAAAGAATGCAAAAGTACATATTTGAGATGAGGAAAATATGTCGATTACGGAAGGAATCGATTGATATAAGAATATGAGGGAAAAAGAAAAGGTATTGCGCTAGTTGCGATGCTTCTCACCGAAGCATCGTCGATTACTGTCTCAGGTCCATCAATTTCCCCGTCATTTTAACCCCCTCGCTCAGAACAATAGGTGTTTAAATAAATTTTTACTCCACTTTTTTCCTTGATTCCTTTATCCTTTCCCATAAATTCTTACAAAAATAAATCTTTCATCAAATTTGTTAAATTTTTCATCTATTTTAAATATATGTTAGCCTTTGATTAGCTTTAGAATGGTTGGCTAAGGTAGCTAAGTTTAGCACAAAAATTTTCAACCCTTATTCTCACATTTAACTATTATTGTATTTTTAATTATTTTTATTATATTATATAACTAAAATTATTTAATATTATTTTTATTATATAATGTAATTTAATATACTTAATATGATCATCTTATTGAATTAATTATTATGGACCAATATGAAGTTGATATATGTTATAAATAGATGAAATATTTAATAAATTTGATAAAAGTTCTATTTTTCTTAAGGATTTAAAAATATTGAGAACTCAAATAAAAAAAAAAAATATTGAAGATTCAAATAGAATAATGGATAAACATCAATAACTAAAATTGTACTTTTCTTTAAAATAAAAAAGGAAGGTAACAGAGCTCTTTTTAAGTCTAATGCAATAGTCATATCAATACAAATACTATTTAGAAATTTTGGATCAAAAGAATGAAAAGGGTCTATTTTAGAGTCAAGTCACAATTGATGAGCTTTTTTATTTGCTTAGTTATAGGGTTGCAAATGAGCCGAGCCAAGTTGAGTTGAGTTGAGCTTTTCGAAGCTTGGGCTCAACTCGTTGGAAAAATTATTGAGCTTGAGTTGAGTCAAGTTTTTACTAAGCTTGAAAATTGTAAGCTCGAGCTCAAGCTCTTTAAAGAATTTGAAGCTTGAGCTTAACTTGTTTAGATTAATTAGCTCCAGCTCGTTTATTTAAACGAGTTTAAATTTAAGTTTGTTTAAATAAACAAGCCTAAGTTAAAGTTTGTTTAAATAAACAAGCTTACTTATGAGCTTGTTTGTGAGCCTATTTATTAATAATATAAATGAAAACTTACTTACAAGCTTATTCATGAGTTGATTTATTAATAATATAAATGAAAGTCTATTCACAAGCTTGTTAACAAGTTAGTTTGTTAATAATATTAATGAAGGCTTGCTCATCATCCTATTTGCGAGCTTACTCACAAAACTATTTGTGAGCCAATTCGTTAACAATATAAATAAGTCTGCTTGTAAGCTCATGAATCTAAATAAGAACTCAAGCTTAGTTTGTTTAAATAAATGAGCTTCATTTTAAGCTAAAACTCGGTTCGTTTACTAATTAAGCTCAACTTGTTTAAATAAATGAGTTTTATCTTAAATTTATAACACCTTAGAGAATTCACCATATTACATTAAGTAAAGTTGAATTAAAAATTCCTAAAACTCACTAGCATAGGGTTATTGCAAAGAGGAAGGTTAGTACAAGAGGTTACTATAATTAGGTTGCTTCAAAAGCTATTTGTGATGACATTCTTACTAGAAAATAAGGCCATTGCTACTAGCCTCTACTACCATAAATAGGCATTTCTTCAATTATTTTATTTAATTTTATTTCATATACTTATTTTTTATTGAAATATATTTCCTTGTAAATATTGGTTCTAGTTAGCAATCAAGAAGGGGGTCAATTGATCAATACAAAAATTTTAATTTTCTTTTCAAACACACTCGGAAATCTCCCTCTATTTACTTTTAGTGGATTTTGATTAAGTATTGCAATGAAAATATTAAGTTCACAACAAAGGAAAAAAAAATTGCAATAAAGTAAAAAGGGTTAAGAAAATTAAGTAATCAATTTATAGTTCTTCCAGCCACTACTATTGGAGATTTGTTCATCTTTACCAATAGCTTTCACTTATATCAAAATAGTCAAAACTTGAAGGTTATAAATAGTCAATCTCTTTGGTCTAATCATTCATTACTTTGTCTCACTTAGTTTCACCTATACTAATTACACAAAATTACAATGAATTGTAACCTATCAAAACAAATCTACTTCAAAAAGAAGTTTGCAGTCATGAGGATAAGCAAAGTATATGTTTCTTTACAAGATTAGTGCTTTAACAGAGTAAAATAAATTGATCACATATTGCTTCTCATTCTTCCTCTAGAATATGTTAATTTTCTTACTACTTGTGTCCTTTGCTTCCATCCTATATTATAGATGAATTGCAACGACCATTCATAATCTTCTTTTCCTTGATTGTAGCACTCATCAATGTTCCACTTTAAGTTCTTCACTCTTATCTAAAATATATCACTAAAATTTAACAAGGTAAGAGTCATTTCTCGGGTGGTTTTGTTTTTACATTCTATTACTATGTTTTATTGTAGAGTGTAAGGTATTGAAAAGTTATGAGTAATGTTGTTATCTTCACAAAAATTTATAAAATCATGATTTTTAAACTCCTTTCCATGATCAGTCCTTAACCCGATTATAGAATTTTTTTTTCTCATTTTGAGTCTGTTTTTGCAAAACTTTCAAAAGATTTAAATTTATCACTCTTATGACACAAGAACAAAATCCAATACCTTAAAAAATCATTAACTATAACAAAGCTATATTTTCTTTTGCTAAGACTAAGTATTCAAGTGGAACCAAATATATCCATGTGTAGAATTTCCAACACTCTTTTAGTTGAAATCATATTTCTAGTTCTGTGAGAAATTGAAGTCATTTTGTTTTTCAAACAAGAATAGTAGTGAATATCTTCCTTGATATTCAACATAAGTAAATCATTTACTAGATTATTCTTTGCCAGGTTTTTAGGTTGGTTAAAGTTAACATGGCCTAATTTTTGATGCCATAGATAAACATTATTTTTTATTGTTAAAAAATAAATTTGTGTTTCAACTTTTGATGATTTAACTTTATAGATATTTTCTTCTAAACCCTTCAAAAAGTTTTCCATCTGGCTTTTACCAAAAGCTAAAGACTTTATTTATTTATTTTTTTTAAAGATGATTTTAAACCTTTATTACAAAACTAACTTGTACAAAGTAGATTATATATTAAATCTTTTACTAGATAAATATTTTCAATAGCATGGAGAGTTAATTTGATTGTACCATAACCAGTAATCTTCCCTTTACTATTGTCTCCAAAGGTTACATATCCTTTGTCTTTCATTATTAGGTTTGTAGACAACGAAACAACTCCAATCATATGACGTGAACGTCCTCCATCAAAATACCATGTTCCTTTGATCTTTGTTTCATGTTCCTACAACCATCGGAAAGATATTATACCTTCATAGGAACTTAGATAAGCTTGGAACCTTTAAAGGTCAAACTTGTATTTCTATTTCTATTTACTTGTTGGTCACTAAGCTTATTTCTTTTAAAAGAACAATGCTTTTTAATATGACCAATCTTGTTACAGAAAAAATATGCATAAGATATAAAGTTTTGATACCTATTATATACCTGTGTCATTCAGTTTTGGTTTAGATGCCTTCTGGCATATTCAGAATTATATCTTCTATTGTAGCTTATATTATGATAACTTTTATGATACCTTCATTCTAGTTATTTACTACTATTTTCCTTTTGTTTTGAGTTATGCCCCTTTTAGAATTTGTTTGTAGTTTCTCTTTTGCTTTAACAAATACTATCTTATTAACTATTTTTGAACTTTATCCTCTTTTAAAGTTTAAACCACACTTTGATGACTCTATACATTGACTAGAGATTAACATTTTGAAGTTTCTCGTCACTTTCAATAAACTAATTAAATGTTGCATTTAAGAATTAAGATAGGTCTTCAAGTCTAAGATTTAAATTTATTCTTCTTCTTTTAATATTAAGTTTTCATTAAGAAAAAGCTTCTTTATCAACATATAACATTTCATTTTCAATTTTTAAGCCATTTATTTCTTCAGATAGGGCTTCCTTTTCATTTCTTAAGGTCTCTTTTTCACTATCTAATTTAGCTATTTTGGCTTTAGATTTTGATAAGGCTTTTAGTAATTTTGGGTATATATCTTTAGGTATAGATTTGAAGTTTGAGTTAAAAGTACCTTTGAATTAGCCATCAGACAAAGATTGACTTCTTCTATCTCTTTTGATTATGCTACTTCATTTTTCTATTCATCTAGATCACTCTAGGTGGCCATTAGAGATTGTTTCTTCTTTATTCTATATTTTCCCATCCTTTTTAGAAGTATTGGGCATACATATTTAAGGTGTCCAAGTTTCTTGCATTCATAGTAGACAAGATCTTTCTTCTTTTCATCCTTGTCTTTATAGATATTCCTTGCATTCCTTTTGTTAGATTTCTTATAGTTAATTGGTTTCTTACATCCTTTCCTTAACAATCTATTGAGAGATCATGCAAGCATGGTAATCTCTTCTTCTTCACTAGTAGATTCATCATTGGAAACTTCTTCAGATTCTCTTGTTCTAAAGGCAATTGTCTTGTTTCTACTTTCATTGTCATTTGCTCTAAGAACATTGGCCTCAAAAGCCATCAGTTTTCTTCAAAATTCACTAAATGTAAGTTTAGTTAGATCACGAGCTTCTTCAATCGTTGCTTTCTTCAGATTCCAAGCCTTTCATAAGATTCTCAGCATTATCTAAACTAGAGTTGAATAATTCATTATCGTATCAAGAGATTTTAGTTCATTAGTTATAGTAGTGAAATGTTCAAATCTATCTTTATTTCTTCCCAAGTTGCACATAGAATAATTTGTATTATTGCACAAGTGTGTTAATTCTTGTTTCTTCAATTATATTTGTCCCTTAATGTGTTTTGCACAATTTGTCCAAAATACTTTTTGTAGTTTTACTTGAGGAGGTTGGATAGAAATAAAAAGAAGTAATAGTGTTAGATAGGAGATTCTTAGCCTTTGAGTTTGCTTTTGCCTTCTTCTTTTCATTGTCATTTGATACTTTTCTTTTAGTTGGTATGTCACCCTTCTCAATGATGTCCTAAGTAGCATAATCTATGGCTTTAACAAATGCCTCCATTATGTATATTTAATAAGTAAAACTA
This sequence comes from Laguncularia racemosa, assembly GCA_037954665.1. Classification (NCBI taxonomy): domain Eukaryota; kingdom Viridiplantae; phylum Streptophyta; class Magnoliopsida; order Myrtales; family Combretaceae; genus Laguncularia; species Laguncularia racemosa. Next base: position 1,206,750 of record JBBMOL010000118.1, on the reverse strand, counting down.
GTACCATTGAAATAAAGAGCCTTACTGGTTTATATTGTGAGATTATTCGCTATTGATCTTTATACTCCATCAATATCGAGCTAAGCTCTGATATCAAGTGTTAGTTCCAATTAGCAATTAAGAGGAGGATAAATTGATTGATATAAAATTTTTTAATTTATTTTCAAACATGCTCAAAAATCTCCTTTTGATCACTATTAGTGGGTTTTGATTAAGTATTGCAATGGAAATATTATGTACATAATGGAGAAATTAAAGAAATTGCAAGAAAATAAAAAAGAGTAAGGGTTAAGAAGATTAGGCAATCGACTTATAGTGGTTTTGCTTTATGTGTTAGTTTACTTTTCTAGCCTATCTGGTTTTTTTTTTTTTTTTCACTATTATTGTTCCACTACATCAAAATAGTAAAAACTTGAAGGTTACAAATAGTTAGCTTCCTTAGCCTGCTCACTTATTGCTCTATCTCACTTAATTTCATCTAAGCTAATCACATAGAACTATGATAAATCGTGATCTATAAAAAAGATTAGTACTTTAACATAGTAAAATATAATGATCACATATTGCTTGTTTTTTTTTTTTTCTCTTTGATATGTTTATTTTTCTAGTGCTTCCATCCCTTATTTCCATCTTGTATTTATAGATGAATTGCAATGGCTATTCATAATCTTCTCTTCCTTGATTATAGCACTCATCAATTTGCCACTTTAATTTCTTCAATCTTGGCAAAGATATATTTTCTTTAGTGTTCTTTTGCCAACTTTGGATTTATGGTACTTGACTATAGCAATTAGGTGTAATTAATATCGACAATCTCTTCTTATTGCTTCAAAAATTTTCTTTGCTAATTATTAAGCAAGCAATTGTCTTTCCATGATATAATAGCCATCTTAGTGGAATGAGTCAAATATATTACCTAAATATATTCAACTTTTAGGAGTGGGTTTTGAATTTTTTTCTTCATAATTCTTGAGATCTTTTAAACATTATCTTCTTCTATGGAAATAGCTTGTTCTATTATCTCTTCATTTGGAATGCATGTTTTTGACCATTGTAGTACTTCAAAAAAATTTTCGAGATCCTTTCAAGTATTATTTCAACTTTTTTTTTGTGACTTAACTTTGTATGATAACTTCATCTGATAACTTCATCTTTTTAAAAGAACTTGTCTAACTAACTTGTTTTTAAATGATTTGCATGTTCCAATATTAAATTTTGCACACTTAGGTAAAGATATCAGTTTCACAACTTAATATACCTTTTCTCTTAACTTTTGGTTTTATTATTTCATCATTCGAAAAACATTTTGAATTTCCAATTACTATATTACTTTGTTAATATCAAAACTATTTATATATTATTTCTAATAGTAAATGGCACAGTAGCCCATTTCTTAGATATATTTTGAGAAAATTAATTTTAGAAGTTAATTATAAATTAAATATATATATCAATTAATGAATTTTGAACTAATAATAAACAAAACTAAAATTTCCCTATTTATTATACATTCATTGTAAACTTGAATATAGTTATCTAGACCCCATGATAGTGACTCTAAGTTTAATGAAATTTTTCATGTAGTATACGCTTCTAATTGCATTATCTACACATTGTTGTATTAAGTGATTACTCTTTTTGTTGTAATGTTATATGGAATAATGATTTCTAGCAAAGTGATTCACGTACTTTATTTCTAAACCATAAAAAAAAAGTGTTGTTATAAGGACCCAATGTATATCTCTAACACCAAGCATTAGACCTCATATATAATAAGATGTATATATTTAAAGGAAGAAGTCATAACTCATGCACACCTCTTCATAACTGTTTAATACGATTTAGTGCATCATATTTATCTCTTCATCCACATTAGTAGGTAAAGACACTTATGGCCATACGTTCTATGTAAAAGTCTACATATCAAATCTTAGAGGTACATCCTACCCACTCGTCAACCTATTAAGTTTGTTGAGTATGTATTTTATGTTGTCAAAATATGTAAAACAATACATCACACTTATAATAGAGGTGTGAAAGTAGGGTGGACCATGCAAACTAGTCTATTTAACTAAAAAAAAAAATGGGTTGGGTTGAAACATTTAGCCCACATATAAAGTGGGCCTAAGCGAGTTGGAGTGGATTAGCCCGTTTAGTTTTAAAAATGTGCAAAAAAAAAAAAAAAAAAGTGGGTTGGCTTGTTTAGCCTATAGGGTATATGGGCTAACATGCTTAACTCGTAAAACAAAGTGAGTTGGGTCGAAAATTTTAGAACCTGCGGGTTAATGCGAATCGGCTCATTTAGCTCGTTTGCATAGTTCTACTTATAAATAAGAGTTAATGAGTTCAAATCCTTTAAAAAGCCTTTTACTTTTTCAAGTTGCATTTAATTTTATTTAGCTTGAACGGCATTTTCTTTTTCTTTTTCTTTTTTCTTCACAATAACTAAAAATATTATATTTTATATTATGAAATTATGGTTAACAAAATAAATTCTTCTAAGTTGCTATTTATCTATTACCATTAGACCACAAATAGTAATTACATCATCAATACTACAATTGTTTTAGTCGTATCGCATATAGTGTATGTAAATAATAGCAATCATATGACTTGATGATTGACATTTTTTTTACAATTAATGTTATGAAAATAAATGTGAATTATTAAATGAATGATTGCCTAATCACTCTATCATGTTGCTTTATCGCTCTTCTTGTAATTTACCATTCATATACTTTTTGCTCTTTAATTTTTGTTGATAAGAAAACTTATATAAATTTTATGTATTGATTTTTTTTCTATATAAACTAATATTTAAACTTTAAAATATATAGACCACAATGAAAATGTAAAAATTTGATTCTTTTGGCTTCATTTGAAGTACATTGAGCATCTTTCATTGTTTAATATTTCATTCTTATTAAAGGTAATCATGGTTCAATTCAACTCAGTCAATTTAAGGGTTGACTCGAATTAAATCACATTTGAAATGGCTCGACTCTTAGTGAATCGAACTACTTTTGATTGTTTAGGCTTCTAACTTAAACCTCTTTAAATGCGGTTTGGTTTGGTTCAATTTGATTTGAGTTGCTTTGAAAAAATACATAGTTGTTTTTATCTCATTTCACTATTTACAATCCACACCTATCATTGTAATATTTTTTGAACAATTTGATGTAAAATTTCAAGTCAAAAAAATTTAACAAGTTTTTTATAACTTCATTATAGAAAAGACAAAAGAATTTATAAATAATAATTTTCAATAAACAAGCTAAATTTGCTACTAAAAAAAAACCTATAGATTCCTTGTTAGATCATAAAATACATTATATAATAAGTTGAAAGGAGAAAAGGATGATAAAAACTTGTAGAATGTAGGTCTATTAGTTTAGGGATTAGGAAATGATGAGTGGGATACTAGGGGTTTTTGAGGAACAATGACAAAGATAGGCAAAAATGAAGTTAGTAAGGTGTAAACTAAGAGAGTGAGAGTCTTTTATGAGATGATGGTTGACGTGTGTAAAACAAAGGGGGAGAGAAGGCACTGAGGATTAGGACACCAAGAGTTAATCTCTTAAGTTTAGAATTGGTTTTCCTTTTCCTTTACCACTATAAAGTTTTTCAAGTTATGCTTGTTTGTTAGTATTAAAAAAATCAAAACATACTGCTTCTTTTTCTTTCTTTCTTTTTTTTTTTTTTTTTACGTAAGAAGCCCTTCACTATGGGATAAAGCAATTTGGCATAGTAGGGTTTGACCTCACCTTAACTAAACAACGAACCTTAAATATAACTATTATTTTACATAAATATAACTCTTACTTTTACTTAAGGATAACTATTATTTTATTTAACTACAACTCTTAGTTTACCTAATTATGGCTTCTATTTTACTAATCACATTAAGTGTTTAGCCTTAATTAAGCTAAGTGTTTTCCCTGAATTAAAATGCTGAATTGAAACTAAGTATTGAAATTATTATGGAAATTAAGTGATTACATTGACACTTAAGTTGAATTAAATATTGAAGACTACTTCTTGTTGTGTATTTATGTTAATTGAGTTTATGATTGGTTAATCTTCTTAGTTTGTGATCAAGAGGCATTTTAAGTACGTGGTAGTCACTTTGTATTGTGTGTGCACTATATAGTGAATTGGACTTAATATAAACTTAGTTAATTAAATATGTGTGACTTGCTTATGCTTAGTTAGGCTAGGCTAAAGGACAACACACTTTGATTAGGTTACATTTAAGAAACATACTCCTATGATGATATGGTAGTTAGGAACTTAGGTCACAAAGTGACTTAGTGGGTAGTCGATAGGAGAGAATTGTGGCTATTAACAAGTCGATAAGGGCAAAGACAAGTTATAGTGGGCATCATCTAGGGTTATGAGATGTAATGAATAGCATGTTATAGATGGATTGTGATGGTTAGTGGTTGATACAATGGCGATCCCTATATGAGATTACTTACATTTTTGGTTTTAGATGTGGTTTAATGCCATTCCCATTAACTCCCATTGCTTGTTGTAGTAGGATTCAAACTCCCTCATTCCTAGTTGTGTTTATTTAAAGTCATGAGTTACACCAGATTCGTAGATGCTAGATACATGCTATTTATTATTATTTAATTAATTATCTTTCATGAGTACTAGCTACTGTATTAGAATTAGGTATGCATGTAGTGTGGCTTAGAGTGTGTTTGCATGACTACTATACATTAGATTTCGTAGCTTACTCCATTAAGATTTAATATGTTGATTGTTAATATTTTTGTTGATGAACTATATGTTAATTGTAGATATGACTTCTATGTTAGGGACAAGGTTGTCAAACTCATGTTTCTACTTAGAATTGCTAGAGGGTCTATAAAATCAGAACGTAAAAACATAAGTTTCTATAACCTATATAAAATAGTGATAAGTGTTAAAAGAATCTTATTTATAGTGTTTATTGAATATGAATTTTTTATAAATTTTGTATGAATTTATCAAGAAAAAGACACTTAAGTGCTTAATATTTGATTTCAGGATTTAAAGAGTGTAAATTAAAGATTTAAAGAAGATTCAAGTAAAGAAGAAACGAAATATGGAAAAATATGAGAAAATGTGATTTTCACATGTGCACAACCTTTAACATGGCTGTGCTGATGCTAGAGCTGGGGAGTAAAAAGTAATCAGAATGTATTGTGCAATTGTGCCTTCGCCGCTACACAAGTGGTGTAGAGACTCGTGTTGAAGTAAGAAATTTGCTTAGAGAAGAAACTGCAAGAATTTTGGAGTACACAACCCTAAGCACGATCGTGTAGAACTCGAAATGTCAAAATTTTACATTTTTCCAAACTACACGGCCCTGAGCACGAGCGTACACTAGGCCGTGCATGCGACAAAAATTCCTAGATTATAAATACCCTCTTCATTATGAAAATTAGGGATTTGATTTTATTTTCTTTCATAGCCACTCTAAAAACCTTAGTAGAGCAAAATCATGCATTTGGAGAGCAAAATTGTTGGCGCATAATTGAAAATCACAAAATGCCTACAAGGGTTTTTTTTTCATCATGAATTATTATTACTTCTCTAGATTTCTCATGATTATTGTAGATTCCATAGAGGAGTAGATTTATATGCCTACATCTTGTGAAATTCTAAACCATGTGATTGAATTACTTATTGATTAATTAAAAGTTTATGTCTTTGTATTTATTCATGTGTTTTAACTGCTGTGTAATTAATTTATGTGCGTGAATTGATTACATGTATGATTCTTGTTAGATAGAGAGAGGTCTCATTTAATAGAATAGATATTCATAAATAGAAAGATTGCATGTTTTACTTAGAGTTAGGAAAACTTCGATTTTCTGCATAAAGATTTAATCTTTGTCTAGGAATTAGGAGCTTAATGAAATCTTATAAGGTGATAGTGAGGGAGAGGTCTCCATTATTCTGTATAAGATTATTAATTAATTAAATCGATGAAGTAATTACTTTAATTGAGAATTCCTATAGTGCAAAGAATAAATAATTAATTAATCAAAACCTTATTATAAGAAAGCTAGGGTTTAGAATGGATCAAGATGAAGAGTATATCTTTGTGATTGAATTCATTTATTACAGCGATTATAATTAATCTTAGGGTTATTATATTAGTTAATTAGTGATTTAATTTATTAATCTCACATTAAAATTTAGACTAGATAGCAAAAAAAAAAAAAAACGGTAATACTAGTACTTGTTTCTAAGATTCTTGAGAATGATACCCATTGCAATCTATACTACTTTAGATAGGTGCACTTGCCTAGCTAGGTCATTAGATTTCTTTGGGTTAATAAATTTATAATTTGATATGATTGGATAAATGACCCATCAAGTTTTTGGCACCATTGCTGGGGATCTAACAAAACAATATTAGGAAAAACCTTATTATCCGCTACTTTAGTCATTACTTTATTTTTTTTACTTTTTTCTACTCTCTTTATCTTTGAAATACTCTAACTTGTGGCTATTGCTTTTGTAGTGCATGACAAGGACTCTCCTTTCCAACATTCTTGATTTAGACCTTGAGACTGAGAGAACACTCTACAGGATTCGCAATAATACAGCTGTTGAATCTTCTAGACAATTAGAAATCAAGGGAAGAACGTCTATTATAAAAGTTGCAACAGTAGTGAAGGACATGGAATCAATTGTAGAATTTTTGAATAGCGAGATATGATTATTGGAGAATATTAAAGAGGAAACACAAGAGACCATAGTTGAGGATCCACCTAAGACTAATCTAGATTATGCAATGCCAACCTTAGATGAAACAGGGGCAACCATTGTGAAGCCCCCCATTAGGGCTCATAATTTCGAAATTAAGGGTGTAGTGATTCAACTCTTGCAACAATATTGTCAATTCGATGGATTACTTGATAAGGACCCCCATGCTCACATTCAAACGTTCTTAGAAATCTATGAGACTTTCAAGAATAATAAGGTAATGGATGAAGCTGTACACATTAGATTATTCCTTTTCTCACAAAAGGGGAAGGCTAAAACCAGGCTTCAATCATTAGGTCCTAGAGCTTTAACTACATGGGATGATACGATCAAGCAATTTCTAGATAACTACTACCCTCCGTGCAAGAAAGCCAAGCTCTGGAATGACATTGCTCTGTTCATGCAACAAGATGGTGAGACCATGTTCAATGCTTGGCAAAGATGGATAGAATTGTTAAGAAAGTGCCCACACTATCAACTACCTACATGGATGTAAGTTCATACCTTTTTGAATGGGCTTGACTTGACCACATGTCAATTGGTAGATGTCGCAGTTGGTGATACATTAAATTCCAAGACCCTAGAAGAATCCTTGAAACTTTTTGTTGATATGGCTAAAAATAATTATTAATGGAGCAACAATAGAGGCAAGGAAAAAGTGGCGGGCAAGTATGAAGTAGATCTCATGACTACTTTGGTGGTGAAGATAGAAGCTCTCACTCACTAGGTTTCTACCTTTAAGAATTCCCAAGGATCATAACCCTAGGCGAGAGATGCTAGTGAGAATATGGACTTCCACGAGCAGTATGAGCAAGTAGACTATCTGGGGAATCAAAATAGGCAATAGTATAACCCATACAGTAACACTTACAACCCTAGCATGAGAAACCATCCCAACATCCCTTATGGCAATCAGAATGCTCAAAGATCTAACTTCCCATCATTAGGATTTCAAAAGCAAAAAATGTTACCTTACCAGCTTATGCCTCGTTAATCGGTCCAGCCGCCTCAGCAGGAAAAGAAAACCAATTTGGAGGATCTGATGAGCCGATTCATTCAAAGCTCTAAGGTAAGGCATTGGAACCAAGAGGCTTTTATTCACAACCTTGAGAAGCAAATTGGCTAATTGGCCAAGATGATGTCTAAAAGGTAACCAGGTTCACTCCCTAGTACCACTGAAAATAATCTAAGGGAGTAGGTGACCATAAGAAGTGGGAAGGAACTGCGAATTGAAAAGGAACCTGAGTAAAAGAAAGCAGACAGTTTGTCTTTTGAGAAGGAGAATGTGGAACCTGAGAAGAAAGAACCTAAAAAGAAATCACCACCAGCTATTAAAGAGTATGTCCTGAAAATTTCATATCCAGCTCGCCTCAATCAAAGAAAAGACAAGGAATAGTTCGGTAAATTTCTTGAACTTTTTTAACAGCTGTATATTAATATTCCATTTGTTGAGGCGCTTTTGCAGATGCCAAAATATGCCAAGTTCCTAAAGGAACTCCTATCTAATAAGCGAAAGTTAGAGGATGTTTCTACAATAGAAGTTGGAGTAAATTGCTCATCCATCATTCAAAACAAACTTCCTCCACAGTTAAAGGATCCAGATAGCTTCACTATTCCGTATTTCGTTGGTGATATTTTAGTTGAAGCCTTGGCCGATCTTGGGGCAAGTGTTAATCTGATGCCACACTCTTTCTTCAAGAAATTGGGTTTAGTTAACCCAAAGCCTACCAAAATGATTCTGCAGCTTGCTGATCGATCCGTGAAAATCCCTAAAGGGATCATTGAAGATTTCCTAGTAAAGAATATCTTATTGATTTTGTAATTCTGGACATGGATGAGGACGGTGATATGCCTTTAATCCTTTGAAGACCATTCTTTGCCATTGCTAGGGCAATGATTGATGTGGAGGAAGGTGAGCTTACAATGAAAATAAGAGATGAAGAGTTGGTAATTAAGATGGCTGCAGCCATAGAATATTCCATGTGTGTTGATGATTCATGCTATTCTATCGATGTTGTTGATTCTTCAGTAGATGGGCATATTGAAGAAATCCTATACAAGGATGAGTTAGAACTAATCTTGGAACGAGGAGAAGAGAAAGATATGGATGAGTTAGAATTAAATAATGTAACAACTCCATGATATTTATAATCTTACTTGAGTGAAACAGATTAAATATTTCACCCAAATATATTTGACCAGTTGAGGTAGGTCATGAATTTATCTATTTATATTGTATATCTTGAAAACTTTGAGATTTACATGCTGCCTTGAATTCAAAAGAACTGTTTTGCTGATTTTGATATTTACATACTAGTTCCCGAATTACAATAAATTTGTTCTTATTCTTCAGAAATGATTTCTTAAGCAGCTTCTAATCCATACAACTTGATTCTATTTGCTCTACATCGAGGAGGATAATCTAATATATGTATGTGTGTATAAAGATTTTGTAAAGCCATAACACTTTCTAATATTGGATAAGAAGAAAACTTGATTTTTTTTTTTATATTAAAAATAATTAAGAAATAAATAACAATTCAAGAGAATTATGTCTTATAAAAGGCCAAGCTAGGAAGGAGTGTTTGGTTGGGGAGAATAATAGAAGAAAGAGAATCTAAGCGAAATAGTAAAGAATAGAGAGGCGCGTGGCCAGCACAAGCACATATCTGAAATAGCGGGCATGCGCGACGCCACGTAATGCGTTAATCGGTAAACCTCTCCTCGTCAACTCCTGGTATTCAGGAATCCACTTACCCGATCAACACTTGTCTCTTAAGACTCATAATCCATGGGCGCCCACGTTATGGCCTCTGGTTTTCATGCCCTTTATTTATTTTAATCCCAACTAGTTTGGAAGGAACAAATAATTAAGACATTAAAGCAGTAGAGCCTTTTATTATTATTATTATTATTATATATTTTGGTTTGATCACCCTAGGCTTAGGTCTGGTCAGTTTTTTCTAACCCCCGCGGTGACATAGCCTAGTCTGTACAGTGAAACATGGAACTTAATCCCCAAAAGACTTTTAATTTCGAATCTATCTACTTCCAAAAATCCTATTCCCATTCTTCTCTCACGAACTTAAGTTCAGTCTACGTCTACCATTTTTGCTTTCCCATTTGTTATTTTAGCTTTATTTCCAAGTATTCGATTTTAGCTTCTCCAATACTATATACATATAACCTATATTTTAGTGATCCTGTACTCATAAATAAAAATCTTTTTGATAACAAATCCTATTTTTCGTTCTATTTGTTCGAATTTTATGGTTTACTTAAACTCAATACTTAATTAATATAGCCTTTCTAATTTTTCTCCTATCTTCGAATTACACAGTATTCTAGCTCTCTAATTTGTTTGTTAACAATCTTCCCACTTGTTAAGTCCCTAAGTGATCAAACCTTAATTCGACAATTTTAATCAGATTTCTAATGGTCTCTCCTCATATTTCTATTTTCACATATATTAAAAAGAAATCACTAACTCCCGGACTGCTGCCCTTGTGTAATTAAATAAAATTTTAGAATGGAGGAAGGTATTTTAGCTTCAAGGGAGCCCCAAAGAATTGTTAAGAGTGCTCTGTAATGGGGAGACGAAAGTCTTAATAATAGACATCATTATTCGTGGTTTTATATTCTAGGGTTTTCTTTTTTAACCTTTTCATTATTTATTTTTAATGTATGTGCCTACCTTCTACTTGTATGTTATCTTTGTTAGTCCATCCTCTATATAACATATAGTCGGTCCAGAAAATTAATACCTACGTATTATCATAGATTCATGTGATAGAAAATATAAAGATAGTAATTGATTCTATTATTAGTTTATAATCTTCAGCTTTATGAATGGAGGTCTATCAATATGATATGGGACTACCGACATGGTTAAATCCAATTTCATCGTCAGACTCTATTAAGAATATTTTGCATGTTCTTGATATTAATCGAACTCCTCACATACACAATATGTCTTATTGTTTTAACTGAACTGAAATCACTCTAAAATCTTCCTTATCAACCGCATATTTTGAATTTACGGGTATTTATTTTTTACATGAGAGTAAGATATTGGACCAAAAATGCTTCAATAATACATAGTTGCATGCTAATGATGTTTTGATGATTTGAAGGTATAGTCTATATTTTATGTTTAACTTTGGGAACGTATACAATTAAAAAACCAATAGAATTCTTCAACCGCAATCATGACTCAGCTGTGCAAGATGCAAAATCGTCATAGCTTACGTTACACACTCATTTTGTCCAATCGGAATAAAGAGTTAAAAAAATATGCCTGGATAATAGGCTGTTTTTAGTACGAAGTGCCTCCAACCATTATTGGCAAGAGCAAATGTATATTAATATCCTGCCACAAATTGTGTCTACTTAAATAGATAAATCTATATTGGATCCTCTTTCACAGCACCAATTATGGCATCAACCACAGCAATTTGGATTTGCATACTAAAGATACTCCTGAATTACCTCTTCCAATTTTATATATATTACGCACACTAACTTCACGGTTTCTTATCATGCAGTTTCAATCAATTCATATATTTTAATGTGCAGAGCACATAGAGTAGTTCAATGCACCCATATTAAATGTCCTTTTCATTCTCTGCAAGATCATTATAAAAATTGGATGTCAAGATCGTTGCTACACCACAAAAGGTCGATGTGCATCTGCATAACATTATACGAAATTAGTAAATTCCACAATACATGCATAAAATGAGAAAGGATACCCTCATTTCACAGCGGAAATCCTGATTGTACGAGATGGTGTGGAGATTTACCATAAAAACAGGTTACGTATGGAAGAAACCTAGAAAACACCCACCCTAAGTTTCATTTCTTTAATCACCGCCACCTTTCCTAAGCATCATCAAGCCAGTCAGCTTTCAATATAAACGTCAAAGAAAAAAAATAAAGAAGCGACACGCCTTATGCAGGTAATGCCAACAGTACTAATTAATTTAAATGGCTGATGAGTTCATCACAAGTTCTATTACCTCTAAAATTAGTTGACCAGATAATGCTCCATTATGTGAAAATTTTGGTTTGAGGTATATTTATATTTTAATGACATTGATAGATTTGGTCAAAAATTTAGAACTAACACATGTTGTCAAATCCTGAATTTGAAAGGCACGAACAGACTGCGGAAGTTCTTATCATATGGTAAGGGTATTTTAAGGCATAAATCCTATGCTCTCCGATCTTCATATCTATGGTCTTTTTTTAATGACCTAAAGTATATTAAAAATAAGTCCTTGAATGCAAAGCTAAGATATAATGCCAAGCTAGTAACTATTCTACCACATGCACACACAACTTGGGAATATACTTAAATAGTAATATATTTTTTTTAAATTTGTAAAATAAAGTATCTATAAAAGTTATTCTAAAAATATGTTTTGAAATTATGGATCCGGAATGCGTATTCAGTTTTGCAAAATTTTGCAAAACTCAAGATGTACACAAGGTCCACGCCTTTAAGCAATTTGCTTGAAGGCGTAGACAAGGTCCGCACTTTCAGAACACTTGTTTGTGCCTTTAGTAAATTACTCTAATTTTTTTTTTTGGCATCATCTCCACTGTCCAATAATTTCATCAGATACTGCAAACCTACAAAAAAAATTTACAACATGACATTATAAATTTACACAATATTACAATATGTGAATTTGAATTTATACAATTTTTTTTTACATCAATAGTTTATATTATAAATACAAATCCTTAGTTCCTTGAGTCAGTTTGCACATAACTACAACTCTTCTTTCATTCTTTTTTTCCTCTATATTTCATAGCTTGTGTTTTCTTAATTTTCATTTTACGTAGGTATAGCTTATGCATTTTGAGCTTGGGAATATCAAGAGGAGATTTATTTAATTTGTTTAGCAGGAAAGTGTGATTAGAACAAATATTTTTAGTATGTTTTTTCTTGCAAAAAAATATTTTTTTCTTATTATGTTTTTTGTTGTCAATCCATATTTAATTAAAAGTAATTATTCTTAGTGTACTTTTTTTTATTAAAATAACAGTCTTTGTTGGTAATTAATGGTCAACATATCCATATGGGAAGACAAATTGTCTCAAGTGGTGTACATACAAGGCCTTTGTGGCGTATACAAGTCATACATGTGTAATACGGATCTATCGGCCATAGATATGTAAGACAAATGGGGGTAGTTATTGGATATCTGGTAGGTACAATATCAACACGTTCTCATCGATCAATTGCATGTCCATTGCTTAATCAATTGCACAATGCATTCTAACGTGCAGGCTGATATTTTAAGAAAAATTCGCCTATCCTCGACTCATGATGGGGTTGTCGGTGTAGCTGGTCATGGTCTTCAATTCTTACATGACCATAGGGGGTAACGTTGTACCTAGGGCCGGGAATGCGGGCTAAATGGGCCGGCTCTCCCTGACCCGCATCGGCCCGCAGGTCATCGCGGGCTGGCTCGTAGTGGCCCGCAAGACTTGCGGGTTAGCAAAATCAACCCGCCTCGCCCCGTGGGCTGGCTCGCGATGACCCGCAAATTTTTTTTTTTTTTTTTTAGAGATTTAGATTTTAGAGTGTATTATGTAGGAGTAGAACATGCTAGATGAAATTTTTTGTTTTTTTTTTTAGATAAACCTTTTTTTCTTTGCAAGTATAATTTATATTACATATCTTAGGAAAAAAACTGTTGAAAATTGTTTAAATTAGTGTTTCTCAATTCCCACATCTAAATAACTAGGTACATTGCAAATTGCAATTGCTCAATTTTTCCATTCACTTTCCTTATACAACTTCAATTTATACGTACTTACTCTTAAATCTCATTCTCATACGATAGAAAAGAAAACAACCTAAAACGATAATCAAGCAATTATAGCAATTATCATAAAGTACTTTTCACTAATTATATAGGAAAACAAAAACAATAATGAAGGAGATAAAATCACATATATAAATCAATCATCATTATCATCATCATCAATAACCAAATTGGAGTCTCCCTTTGATGAAATAGTCCCACTCCCACCCACACTCCCATTGTTTTCTTCTTGATCTACAATTTACGATATTACACATATAATTAAATTAGACAATAAACGCTTGAAACAATACGTTAAAAGAAAATATTATCAACAGAACAAAAATAAATTACCTTTACATGCAAATCCTTGTAACCAATTTCGTGTCCAATTAGAGCTTCTACATTAGCTGGAAGCATAAAACTGCAATACTTATTAAGTACACGAGTGCTGATACTGAAAGTTGACTCTAACGCTACAGTAGTAATTGGAATACTAAGCACATCGGAGGCTATGATAGATAAATCAGGATATCTCTGGCTTTGACTCTTCCAATGTTGTAACACATCCAATTCTGAGTAGAAGTCCATATCCATTACTGGCTCATCTAGATAAATATCCAAAGAAGATTTACCACAACTTTATACTTCTACTTGACGGTATCAGAATTCCTACATTATTAAGGAAAACATTAATTAAATACTGATATATATTACAAAAAAAATATAATTGAGAAAATAAAAAATTATTAAACTTACCACCAATGTAGCAAAATCAATCTTCAAGCCCTTCCTAACTCTATGTGTTGCTGCTCCTTTACTGCTGCTACCTCTAGATGTGTCTTGTCCCTGAGAAGATGATCCAACCTGATGGCTTCTAGTTCTAGATATGTGATTTGTTTTGCTCTTCTCATATTCTCCATAGAGTTTATATAACTTGCTCTTTATGTGTGCCAACTTCTCTTCACAAGTGAGGGGATCAAGTTTATTAAAACAGAAGTTCAAAAAATCAAACTTCATTCGAGGATCAAAGATTACTCCAAGTGCAAGAATAACACTATAATCGCTTCAATACTTATCGAACTTCTGTTTCATTCTAATAGATATCTCCCTTATGACATGATCTCCACTACTTAAATTTTCATTCAGCAAACATTCAATCTTCCATACTTGCAAAAAATAGTGGTTTGATGTTGGATATGATGACCCTAACATCAAATTGGTGATACTATGAAATGGGCTCTAAAACTTGCATATCTTTTTTGCTCTTTCCCACTCATCAATGGTTAGACAATATTTATAATGACGATCATTTAATTGAAAGCAAGAAAAAGCACGTCGATACTTGAGTGTGCTATCAAGCATAAGATAAGTGGAATTCCATCTAGTAGTTACATCCAAGCACAAACCAAGATTCGTATCAATGTTGCCAACTTGTTCAACACACTCCAAAAAGTGTTTCATTCTACTCTTGGAGCCCTTCACATAGTTGAAACTTTTCCTTACTTTATGCAATGCTTCACTACTTATAGTCAATCGTTCTTTAATGATCAAATGAAGAATATGAGCACAACATCTAATATGAAAAAACTCACCACTACATAACAAACTATGCTGTAAGTTCAATTGCTCTTTTAGAAAATCTTGCATACAATCATTTGCAGACGCATTATCCAATGTAAGGGAGAATATCTTCCTATCTATACCCCAATCTTTAAAAAATTTAAATACTTTTTTCGACAACTCAAACCTTACTTCTCTTAGAATTTATCTTGTGACATGAATGAAAATTATCCAATTCCATCTCCAATTTTATCGACTAGGAGAATTCCTAATTTAAGTCAATAACTTTCTCAAGTCTATTAAATCTAATATAAAAAATATCTATTTAAATCTCTTCGTAATATCATATTTTTCAAGATTGCATTAAAGAACAATAAATTCTCTAAAAACAATTAAATTAAATTTAGAAGAATCATGTAACTTATTTCTAAGGTTATATAAAATTCCCTTCAATCATGTTAGATATAATTACACACTAGATTTCTCAATCATAATGCATAATATCAAATATTTAGACTAATATCATAGAAATATCAATCTAAATAAATTAAGTACACATGATTGAATCAAGAAATTGAAAACTTCATTGAAAATCAAATAAAACCAGTCATATGACAATTTTAAGAACCACAAGTCTAGATACTAAAAGATTTAAGCTCTAAGCATGGTGAAAACAAAATGCTTCAATAATGTGAAATCCTACATTATCAAAACATTAAAAAATGAAAATCTAATCTTAAAGCGAAAAACTTACTCTTCTCTATCCTTAAAAACCTGGAGTCTCCTAAATTTTTCTTCAAAAGATATGAGTTTGGATCTCCTCTTTCCTTTACATAACAGTTGTCTAAAAACCCTATTTTAATGTCAATATATTGTGTAACACGGTTGTGCTTTAGTTCATGTCAAAACTTTCAAACAAAATCTAGAAATTGAGATTTACGGTCGACATGGACTAGACATGGTTGTGTGTAGTAGGTCATATCTAGCTACCTAAATCAACATGACCACTTTTGGAAAATAAATTATTGTCGAGAGATATACGACCCTTAGACATGGTCATGTTTAACCTCCACGTAACTCTCATAAACAATTTCTTTAAGCTTCCAATTCAACCTAATCTTAACATGATCATGTTTACTATCCATGTTTGTCTTCAGAAGCTCATAACTTTAAATTCAACTCCAAATTAAGTAAAATTTGGTCCATTTTCTTCCTTTTCAACTCAATAATTCCTTAAAGCTCTAAAATCAAACTAATACTCAATTAAGTATCAAATTCTTCAAGAATATACCAAAATTCTAGGAAAATACTGTAAATCTTTCTTTCTTTCTTTCTTAATTAATTAATTAATAATAATAATAATAAATAATACTAAAAAAATTAAAATGAAAATATGACAAAAGGAATAAAAATGTCATTTTTAGGTTAATAAATAAAGTAAAAAAATATAGGTTAGATCTTTTGAGTCAAGCCCTCTTAACTTTGACGCATATTAATCCTCCTTCCTAAAGTAGCTCAGTCTCATCTCCTATAAATAGGAGATGAGACTGCATGGTAAAGGATTCAAAGCCTCTTAACTTTCATGCATGTAACTGTCTACAACGGTATGAAGACTTAGATATTGGAGTGGTTATGCTGGAGTATCCTCTACAAACCTCCTTAGCCTTGTTTACTTCTTTTGTAGGTGATTTCAATTGCTTACCCAAATTTACAACACAATAGGGAGCACAATTCAAACAGACATTAGCATAGAAGGTAGTTTACTAGGATCCCTATTCCCTAAAGCTAAGTCCTCCATCTCCTTAAGAGTGAGAATTTACTAAACTTCAAAATACCTCTTGATAATTACTGGCCTAAATATTGTAATCTGAATTTCCATTGAGAGTACCATTTAAGGTAAGAGGAGCAGTACATTGATAATTATTAGAGGCTAAAGAATAAGATCCAAGATCTCACATACATTAAACTAGTCTAATTGGACTTTGTAGAGACCTTGACACTAAATGTCAGCAACAACCCCTTGCCAAATCATAAGTTTGCAATCAATATGATTACTATAAAAGAACCTAAATTAGAGATAAATTTGGATGAGCTTCCCATTATGGTGAAGCAAATTGCATGAAACTTAAAGCAAGTAGGTCACTTATCGAAAATGAACCTTAGGGATAGAACTTAAATTGAGTTTGCAACTTACCAGTTACTTAGGGAGGGGAAGGTTAAGAATGAGGAGATTATGGACATGTTGGAACCTAAGATGCAAAAGAATTGCACATGAAAGGAGTTGAGGGAAAGGTATTTAGTAGGTGGCCTTATTGTTGAGACATGAAGGGAACCATTTAGAAGTTTTGAGAATTTTGTATATTATGCAATCGCACTAAGGGTATATGTAGATGCACTGCCCATCGGTTAGGGTTCAAAGTTTATGGAAGAGGATAACCTTAAGAACAGGCAGAAGAAGTTAGAGGAGATGGTAAGTATGGTTAGAGTTAATCCCAAGTCGTTTGTTTTTAAATACCACAAACTTGATGTGCAAGAGGCAGTTACATAAAACCTAAGAAGTTTGTATTCGATGTCCCAATGCTACCTAAGAATTACAAGGTTGCATCACTGAATTATCAAGTTATGAATAAGGTCTTTAAGGCATCACTAATGATAGGAGGATTGACACATTCAAGTAGAGTGTATGATTCAACTAATGAAGCTAAGAGGAAAGCCACTATTGAAGAGGCATTTAAGAAGATTTTTTAGTAGGAAGATAAGGATGAGGTAAAGGATTAGTCACCTTTGTGAAAATCATGAAAGCGAGCGAATATAAAATTATAGATCAAATAGTTTAAGTCCTAGCCTAGATTTCCTTGATGGGCCCCATACTATCCTCTAAGCTATATTAGGAAACATTGATGAAGATACTTCGTGAAGTTAAGGTCTTTGAAGGTATCTCTATTGAAAAATTGGGCATGGTGGTTAGTTCTATCTTTGCTATGGACCAAATAGCCTTTTCGCTAGAGGAGTTGGAAGAGGAAGGCAATCGGCATACTAAACCACTCTTCATTGTAGTTAGGTGCAGCAATATGGTAGTGGTCTGGATACTCATTGACATTGGGTCGTCCTCAAACATCTACCTATTGGCTACTTTGAATCTCCTTAGGGTGGATGTGTTTGAAATGAAGTCCAATTCAATAACAATTCAGGCTTTTGATGTGTTTAAGAGGGATATACTAGGGGAAGTCCATTTGCCAGTTGAGATTAGCCTACAAGCGTTTACTTGTCTCTTCCAAATACTTGATATCCCAAGATCTTTCAATCTACTATAGGGAAAACCTTGGATATACTCACATGGAGCCATATTGTTTAGTTTGCATCAAAAGGTTAAGTTTATAGCCAATGGCTAGGTTATAATGGTGTTTATAGAGAATTAGATTATGTTATATATAAGGAGATGGCCATCCCATATATTAGGAGTAAGGAATTGGAGGTGTTGGAATTATAGATCTTTAATGAAGTTTAGATGGTCAATAAGTCTAAAGGAGTGATAGCTAACTTAGAGGAAGAAATACTTTTAGCTTGGCTATAGGTGAAGACACAAGTTGGCCCTTTTGAGTTAGGTTACAACCTTACTACGCAAGAAGTTTAGGAGATGAAGTAGAAGATGAAAGGAAAGAGAGGTGATAGGCCATACTACTTTCACATGTGGTTCCTAGACATCACTTACACATTCCTAGTGCCAACACATGTTTAGTAACTAGAACCAACTAAATTGATTGACTCATTCAACCAACAGTGCACCATCAACATTATAGAAGAGAGATTCCATTTGATACTGACTTAGTTTTGTTGTAGTTCAGTAGAAAACCTCAATAAAATGTTTATTCCATTTGATACAGATTTCCTATCACTCATTTAGAATAAAAATAATCTTAACTTCATCTCTATTACGTTTATAGGAGACTTGGTCATATAAAGTGTTCTTAATTTCTTCCACAATCAAACAACTGTTTGCTCCATTAGTACTTCTAACAAAACATTATTTATCAAACTTTGATGGATTGTTGCTAGGGCCTTGACATTGATTTCCGCCAACTTATCATCTTTCGTGGACTCTAACTATTGATCAAAAGCCTTATTCAAGCTTAAATACACAAAGATTGCTCATATTTGTACTTGCCATGACTTAAAATTTGTGTAGCCATCAAATTTTTTAATATCATACTTAGTAGCTATCTCAACATTGCTTTGTTACCAATTTATTAATTAGAGAATACATGGTTATAAAATATAACAAATAAAGGGAGAAAGAAAGATACACATAATATAGTAACTAAAAAAAAAAAAAAGATCTAAAAGACTATGGATTAGATTGAATTAATCCGTTATAGTATAACAATAATGGTATAGTAATTACAAAAAATTTACAATACTCAATTTTTCTGACAAATCTCTAGGATTTACTGCTCTCTCCTACTCTACCGAATACATACAACAACATATATATAATTACAAAAAGACAAACTATAATTTACATAATATAAATAATTTAGGTACTAAAAAAAAAAAAACAAATAGGTAACTGAGAAGGAAATAACGAACGTGATCTAGTTCACTTTTTTACTTAAATACATTTATATAATAAAGTTTTGTAATTTAAGTTACAATCTCAACAATATCCTTACACGCTTGACAATCAGACATATGGGTACCTTGCCACCCTTTCACGAGGGGGGAAAGAAGAAAGGAAAAAAAAGGGGGGAAAAACTAGCCACCTCGTAGAAGGTCTGGAGCATAACACGTTCTCTACAAGTATTGTTGATAAGATGGAAAATGATTCAGGATAGTAATATGCTATGTATTTGGATGTTAATAATGTTTAAATATATAATAATAATAATAAGCTTTTTATGAAAAATTATTAGTTATATTTTTATATATTAAAATTTTATCAATATTTATACACTAATAGTTTACTTAAGCAGTGTATTACTATCATTAAAGTTTTTCTCCAATAAAAAATGCTGTTCAAAATTTGAGCAATAAGGGTTGGATACTTATGGCATGTTTACTTGGGCATAATAAGGATTCCATTCAGCCTCAATTCCACACAGAATAACTATTCTTGTGTTTACTTCACCGGGTGCGTGGAATAGCTATTCAAGTCGGAATAGCTATTCCTATCTTGGCCGAATTGCAATTCCTCCACGAAACAACTGGATAGCCATTTCTTATTGCTTTCGCCTACGTGTTCAAGGAAGGGAAAAAGGGAAAAGGAAATAATAAAAAAATAATAAAATGAAATAATGATAAAATAAATAAATAAATAAATGAAAGGAATAAAAAATTAAAATAAAAACCAAAATAAATAAATAAATAAAATAAAATAAAATAATTTAATTAAGTGAAAGAAATAAAAAATAATATAAAAAATAAAAATAAATAAAAAAAAAAAATAGAAACAAAAAATAAATAAATAGAATAAAATAAAATAAAAAATATGTAAAATAAAATAAAGAAAAAAAAAGAAATAAAATAAAAAATAAAAAACTAAAAAAATAAATAAAATAAAAACAAGAAAAAAAATGAAAAAAAATAAAAGATATATAGTAAAAACAAAAAAAAATAAAGAAAAAATATAAATAAAAAATAAAAAAACTAAATACAAAAAATAATAAAAATAAAAATAAATAAATGAAATGAAAAAAATAAAAAAGAAATGAAATAATAATAAAATAAATAAATAAAATAAAAACAAATAAATAACTAAGAATACTTTCATTATTTTATTTCTTATTCTATTCTTATTCCCTATTTTATTCCCTTAAGTAAATAATATAATTCCAATTCCATTACATTCAAATAAACACCATCATACTAATTTATTGCAATAGCTATTTTATTACAATCTTATTTTATTTAGCTAAGTAAACGAGCCGTTAGTGTCATAATAAATAAAATGCACATGGCGTGTATGGAAACCTTTCTCTCTATCCTTTTTGATGGCCAATGTACTAGCATACATACATTTAATAATAACACCATTGTATTTACAATTATTCTACTTAATCGGAATCAAAGCTGGAATCTACTTTTATTTTGGGTAAAGTACGATGGATGCTTCGTTAGACCTGCAGTTGCATCATGGATTTGATGCATAATAATTGTGTATCTAATAACTCCCTATTTAACTCCATTGATTTTAGTATTACAAATAAAGGGTCAGCTTCCCACGTTCTAACACGAACATGGTAATAATCCCACCACCACCACCCAGCCAACAAAAAAAAGAAAAGGGTCACTGCATGTATAACAGCCAAGTACTGAAGCTATCTGTCTCCATATACCATGAATTTGTTAACAATTTCTTGCACAAGGACCACAAATTTGAAGAAGTATCGATAAAAAGATTGTTTAATGGTTGATTAACCAAACACACCAAAAAAGGGAGAGATACTACCTATGGGATGATGACTCAGGCTGTTCATAATAGAAGAGTAGTACTTATGGCTTCAAGCAAGTTGCTGAAATAAAATATGGCTTCCCATATTGGATTAGATGAAGCAGGTATCATAAAGAAACAAGGCGGTGGAACATAGCGCGAAGGGTCCTCTGTTGACCCCACAATGTGCAAGTTTCTAGATGGACGAACACAATACTACGCTTTCCTTCCCCTAGTTGTATTTGTAAATTGTGTAATATAAACATATATTATTATTGCTGCCCAGTTAGTATGAAGGGATTTCAAAATAATAATAGTGTGTATGGATGGAATCTTCTTTGAGGTAAAACAATAATGTATTCAACCATTTGGTAGGTTAATTAAAGATATTAGGTGCTAGATGTTGTACCTAGATGTAGATCAATTTATTTACAAGTAGTTCTACTAAGTACATATACTTGGCGACCCTAGAATAAGAAAAAATATATATATATATATATATCGCACAAATCTAAGATTAGAGTGAAAAATATACAAAATTAAAAAAGATATTTAGATTTTAAATAGACACAATCTATTTTTGTTAATGCTAAAAAGAAACATGATGATAGATTAATCATGATTAAGGGGGGTTTAGGTGCTGACATGAGCTCTTTCAATTGAAAAAAGGAATCGTATTAAAAATCTTAAATGATTCTGCCACTTTGCTTTGTCAAAAAGAAAAGACTTCATCAAATTAGATGCAAAAGTAAACGAAGCACATCTAGACCTAAAACTCCGAGCGATATTCCCTGGTTTAAACATTACAAATACTTGACCATGACTCACGGTCACGGAAACGCGTGGCCACCACACGAAATTATTTTTATAAACAGTATATATATATATCAACCATATACTGCACCAGGCAAACCCTCTATGAAGCTGAAAATATGTTCTTGCTTTTTGCTACTAAATGATTTGATCCCAATCATATACCGTTGAAAGACATGCGGCCGTATACCCATTTCAAGGAGAAATTAAAAGAACCTTTTCTATGTGTGTATGGGGAAGTTCCTCATGTGGTACTCGTTGAATATAATGATTCCTCTTAGTATCGTCTGGGGATGATTTTTTCCGCTCATTATTGTTTTTTCTTTTTTCATCCCAGGAAGGAGCAACAAGTAGAAGAGGGCATCCTTAGGGTGGTGATACCATGCTTCATACTTTCTTTCATTTTTTCTTTTTTAGATTGGCAACTTACCCAATCGATGACTTTGGCATTTAAATAAATTATATATGGAAATACTTCAAAACTTACAGTATCATATTCTTCAAGATATTTAGGAATAGGGATTATGCTTGCTAGTCGTGGAAATTATCCTATGATCAAAGATGGAAAAAGGAGACCACAAATGGGTAGTACTCCGGAATTGAAATGAAAATAGGATGAGGATAGGTGATATAGATCTTTGAATTTGTTTTACTAATATTAGATAACAACCCCTTTTCGTTGTCTACGATTGTTATGAAAAAAAAAAAAAAGTCTAATTTTTCACTTAAAAAACATGACCACACATTCAAAGTGCCACGATTTGAATTCGGTTGCAAAATTACTAAAATTGACAAAATTTTTCATTTTTCGTTTTGTTATCAATAAATCAATGGTTTTCATCCCAACAAGATCATCTGTAAGGAAAAAAAAAAAAGTATTTATTTTTAGCAATGAATAAAAAGTTCGAACACCGTATTTAGCTTTCAACACTACGCCATAGAATTCTCAAACTATAAAATAACAAATAATAATATTTTCGAACTTTGTAAAAAGGCAAAATATTATTATCCACCGTCCAGGCAACTCTTCAACGTGCAATATATTATTGTATGGACATTTTGGAAGAAAGTAGAGATGGTGAGAACAATAAGCGCTAAGAATGCTAATTGAGGTACTTCAAGGTAGAAGAAAATTTTAAATTTGAGTCTCCCTAAATGTAGGCTAGAAACCATGCTAAGAAAATAGAGCCAAATCTTCAAATCAAATTGCAAATATTCTCTTCAAATAATTTTAGGAACATGATAAGATGAGATAAGCATTTCGAGAATAAAAGTATTAATTTTCTTTCTAAACACCCAGGACACGTACACTAGAAGAGCTAAATATTAGGTTTGAAGATCATTCCAAATCATCAAAATGACAAAAGTATGATTATAGGAAGATTATGCATTAATGCTTTTCAATTAAAGGAAATTGGGTTTAAAATCACTAATCAAAATTATGATTTTCCCCATCAATGTTGACCCCAATAGTGGGCAAAACAACCCAAAAGCCCTATAGACCACAAAATGGGCCAAACATCAATAAGAAGCCTACATAGTAATATGATCATAAATTTACTAAACAAAAGCTAAATTGGATTTAGAAATTGATGACAAAGGGCTACAATAAGTTAGGGCACAATAGAAGTCGAAAAGACTCCAAAACAGGCTTAAAGACCTAACCCACAAAAATGATTAGGACCATAACCAAAATTGCACACGTAAGTTGACCAAATGGACTATAGCATGTGAAATTACACTAAAAGTTTTGAAATGACCATAAGAACATGAAAATTAGACTTAAGACAAGAAATTAGTACCTCATAAAGAAAATTTCAGAAGTAAATTTTTGTAAAACCTTGCTTAGGGTGATTAAAACGTAGATCCAACATGTTAGTTATTATTTCCTAATAGAGAGTATTAAATTCATGCTATATACAACTTCTAGATGACTATATAAGTTGTTACAACATTTCATATGCATGTCATGCATTCAAATGTTTGTATAATTAACTTGTTTGAAACTTGCTTGATGGTACAGTATGAAGAATATCCCACTAAGTTGAATGTAACTTATACCCTAACAGTTTTCCATTACAAGTTTTGCTAAAGGTGAGAGTAGCCTAGAATTCAAATTATGAGAGCTTCAGACTCAAACATCAATGAATATGCGTTGGATAGGGTAATAGTCGATTTAAGCTCAGATTAAGTGACATAAAATCTAAAACTTGTACATTTTTCCATTTGAAAATTTATTTTTCCTTAAAACCTTATTTGAACTTAGATTTCTTTGGTGTTGTGACTACCCAATTTTATAATTTGGTAGGGGATATCGATTTTCTATAGTTATAGTGAATTGTGGATTATCAGTCTCTATAGTTATTTTTTGTATATTAAATCTTTAGATGTATTATGATATGATGATATTTAATTAGAGTCTTATAATATCTTACCTGCAAGGTGATTTTCGTATTATGGGTGCACACGCAATATAAAAATTTTTAGGCATTTCTACTAGGCCCCCTTTTAGGATGTGACAATAAGTGATGCCAATAATTTATGGTTGTATAGTTATACCACACAAAAACTAAAAGGAAATGTACAAAATTTAAAAGTGCATAGTTGATTGTGATGGAAAGATTTTATTGCATTAATAAGATAGAAATTTATTGTAATTACTTTATGAATATTGATGGGACATACATTATGATGATGCAAATGAAGAGCCATTTCAAAATATAGCTAAGAGAATAAAGATAAAACAAGCTATTAGAATTAAAAGTATTTTTTATATCAACATTTTTTTTTGTTAAATGTTCAACAAATCATGTATAATGAGTCATTCATTTTCAATAGCATAAATTGCTTAAATAATTTCTTACTTATGTCTTACCACTTTCAACATCTTCTTATTATTCGACTTTTTCTTAAATTCAAAGTCATTTTTTTTTATACATAAACTATGAAAATAATAGTCAAGTGATAAAACATTATAAATCACTCATTTATGAGAAATTAAATTGTTTAAATAATTTTAGAATGAGACAATATTTAGAAATTAATCTTAAGTCATTTTATATGAAAATAATATAGATAGTGCATAATTTGATAATAACAACTATGTTGAACACATGTTCTCATATTAGTTTCTAGTGCATAATTTGACAATGACAACTATATTGAACACATGTTCTCATTTAGTTTCATTCTAATTTAACTCATTTATATCCAAATGTTCAATCATATTCAGTTCTTATCTTAATGATAGTATCAATTGCATTCTAATTTATCCTTTTATTTGTAATTATCCCTTCATATTCAAATTCATTGAAACATTTTACTGAGAGATTTTTTTTCTTGAATAATATGTTATAATGTCTATTAGTAAATGAATTAAATATTGGGTAAATTACAAAAAGGTAACCTGTGTTTTTAGTCATTTATAAATTGGTTATCTATATTTTGTTTTTTTGATAAAGAGGTAACCTATGTTTTTTAATTTTTTTTAATAATAAGAATGACATGTGTCACTGTTCTATGGGCTACTCAATTATTTTCCTTTTTTTTTTCCATTTTCCCTTTCTTTTTTATGTTTTGTATTGAATCATATAATTTATTAATACTACTTCATTTAATTAATTATTCACTAATCAAAAGAATATTGACACTTATTATTATTTATTAATGATACGAAATTAAAAAATACAGGTCACCTCTTTGACAAAAAATAAAATACAAATAACCTCTTTACAAATGACTAAAGGTCATCTTTTTTGTAATTTACATTAAATATTTCGCTAGATTGTATGTTTATGAATGGTACGTAAAACTTTAATTTTATTTACATTTGTTTTCAATAATAATAATTTGTAATCATAAGTTAAACTATATGTGCGCATTACATAGGCTATTAACTAGATATAATATATAGTTTTGCCTTTGTTGCATTCCAACTTTTGTGGTATCATTAATGTAATTTTTTTATCCATTATATTCATTTATCGGTCATCTAGTTTCATTTGTTATATATGCTATTAATAGCCATCCATTACATACTAAAAGTTAATGACATTTAATGTCTAAATAATTATTCCCACCAATAATATCTTTTGCTAATTCTTTCCATAATTATTGGCATAACTTAATCCTTCTACATTCCTAATTTCCCCTATAAATACTCAATAGTTTTATTTTTTACATTCAAGTTCTACAATTCTACATCTTCACATTGTATATTGAGGTATATGACATATAGTGGGAAGGTACTTTTACACATTTATGTTTTGAAGAGCCAAATTGCTTTTGAAAATGAAGGAAAATTGTAAATGTTGAAGTTATATTATAAATGCATACTTATAGCACCCCATAATTTATGTGCATGTATTATGTGTTATGTTTCCAATAAATATAACTAATATTGTTATATTTATTTTTATTGTATGTTTCATGTGTAAATCTTATATTATCATAATAATACCATAATATATTCATGTTGATTTATTATGTCATACATGGTCAATTTGCTAGATTGATTGTTCATGACCATTGATCTCTCTCTTTATATATAACTTTATATGACTATAAAATAAGTAGTTAACCTCAATTAGCCTTAACAATTGATAGTTTCTATAAATATTTAGATATAATATGAAAAGGGTAGAACTAAACATGAAAAGTCGAATGAAAAAAATATTGTGTACACTTGTATGAAGTGTGTGTGTGGGTATACATACACACATGACATATATGTCTATGTAATATATATTTTTATAGGTCAATTCAGCCTTAGGCCTTAGGGCTCACCTCGGCTAGTTTCTTACATGATAAAATATACATAAAGGGTAGATAAGATAAATATGAAAAATATATCTAACTCTCAATAAATACACTTCACTAAAAAGGTGGATATTTTTAAGGGAAGATTTACTTGCCATAAATATCTCACCACTCTTATGCTATAAATAAAAGAACACTCCACCATGTTAAGGATGCAAAACCTTTCTACAAACTTGATTACTCTTGCCATTATGTTACTTCTCTAATTAAAGTGTCAGAGTTTAAGTGTTAAAGACAACTCCGATGACCAATAGCTTATGCTTGTTTATCTTGTAGGCTAAAACTCTATCTAATCAACGATTTAACTTTGCCTAAGACTCCTTGTCCTAGGAAGAGCAATCAACAATTGACATCTACTATCTATAGCCTACAAACCACCATAGTTGGCACAAGATTTAGAAGAAACTCAAGTAAGAATGTTGTTGATGAGGATAGGGTTGCACATCTTGAATGACAATAGGTTAAACTAGTGGTTAAGAATAAACACTTGCAAGCTTAAGTGAATGAAATTCACAAGCATTCCTAATGTAATTCTCAACTACTTAGTAAGCATTAAGGTGATAGCATCTTACATCACTAAGGGAACATACCATAACATCAAAACCAAGCTCTTCACCTAAAGAGCATGCCGACAACAAACACGATGATTATGAGGCACAATAAACTTGTTCATTGGTTAACCCATCATTGGAAGAAATCAATAACATGATCTAGCATCTCAAAAAAATCAAAAAAAAAAAAAAAACTAAACCTTAAGACATGTTTACCATAAGCAATTCTCCCTTTACTTATGCAATCTGATATGAGCAGCTATTAATGCATATCTACATTCCCTTAATGGAGTTTTATGATGGGACAATTGACTCATTTGAGCACCTAAGTTATTATACAACTCAGATGAACCTACTTGAAGTTTTTGATGCCATTGCTTCGAAGGCTTTTGTGGGCACTCATAAGAAAGCTACTCTCGTACTTGGTATAGAGACCTTAAACTTAACTCCATCTCAAGTTTTAAGGAGCTCGCCATGTAATTTTACCAATACTTCATAATGAGTAAATACCTAAATGTGACTCCTCAACTCTCAATTTGATAAGATAGAAGCAAAACAAAATACTTAGAGACCGTATCTTAAGGTTCAACATAGCCATGCTTGAAATTCCTAATGTTGACATGAGCATCACCTTGAACACTACTATCAATGAAGTAAAAGGCCAATCTTAGTTTCTTATTCCCTCATGCTACATAAGCTAAAGAATTTCAAGAAATTCCTAGAGAGGGTTGTAGATTATATTGCCTAAGAAGATGCCATCCTGGCAAGAAGACGGTTGAGCAAGATTCCTCATACAAGAAAAAGGGGGACAAGGATCGACCCTCAATAAAAGATAACCTTAACCCTAGGGTTGATAACAATGGTATTACATAAAATGGAGAAAACAACAAAAAGTATGATATCCATTTCTATAAATAGCACAACCTATCGAACAAGCCATAAGCTGATATATTCATGGAGATCTGAGATAAGGGTATCATTATGTGGCTAGAGAAGATGAGATGTAATCTACCAAGGAGGAACTTTGACAAATATTGCGACTTCCATCTCAACATGGGCTACACAACTAAGAATGGTACTTAGCTTAAGAATGCCCTAAAAGACCTCATTCAATGATGCTGTCTTTGAGTGTACATCACAAATGCAGAGTGACCTCTCAAATGAGGTTGAAAAGAAGAAGATGAAAGAGACCAAGAGTAAGAAGCTTGACTTACTTGAGGAACTGTAAATACAATTGTAGGTGGATTGGCAATAGGTGAGCAATTAAGTTCTCAGGTTAAGGCCTATTCCCGATCAAGAAATTATCAAAGAATGCTTCATATGCAAACCAAGAAACTTATAATGGATACCACCATCTCATTTTACAACAACAATCTAAAGGTTGTCATGACTTCTCATGATGATGCTCTAGTCATCCAAGTATGGATCACTAACTTTGAGGTAGCAAGATACTTATAGACAATGACAACTTCACGAACATTATCTACAAGAAGGCTTTTAACCAAATGAAAGACCAGGTTGAGGTAAAGTTGAAGCCCTACAATCACAAGTTCCCTAGATTCAACAACAAACTAGCCAAACCCGAAGGCATCATAACCCTCCCATTAGAGATTAGAGATGGCCCCCATAAGACCTAAGTCCTAGTAGATGCTATTGTCATCAACATATGGTCACCTAACAACATCATATTAGATCATCCTTCATAGAATGTAGTGGGAATGGCCACCTCGATGAAGCATTTGAAGGAAAAAAGTTCATTACTCCCACTGGGGTCGGAATATGTGAGGAGATCAACAAATAGCTTGAAACTACTATCTCCAAACCCTCTCATAGTGAAAAGTCCTCACAATTGAAGCTACTTCTCAAGAAAAGCCAAGAACAGGGGGAGAACTAGTTAAAGAAACCAAGGAAATATAAATTAGCATCTCCCTCGAACAGACCACTAAGGTGGGAATAACAGTCTCGTGGAAGCTAAAGATGTGTTCATTTAGATCCTTATCTAACAATCCATTGAGCTACATAGTTTGTTAAAGCATCTGAATGACATTTAGCTGAAGTTGAAAATTGTTTGCTACAATAGCTAGCCGAGCAATGTTAGAGGTGATTTTTATTATGTTGTCATGAATTTGATGGGTGTTATGATCAATGTTGATAATTAATTAAGTTAAATATTGGTTTTCGAGGGTTGAAGAATAAGGAAGATATTTGGCAAAGTTTTGTGTAATTTGGAGCTAAAATGAAGAAGTTATGAAGCTTAGAAAAAGATCATGCCCAAGATCATGACATATGAACTTGTGAAGAAAAAGAGACAGAATAAATAAGTGACCAAAGAGGTTCACAATCAAGATCATAGTCATGAACTTGCCCATGAACATGCATATTTGAAGAATTTAACTTGGAAAGACCAAAGGAGATCACAATTTAGTTCACGGCCATGAACATGCCAAGAATTAGGAATTTCCTTCACTATTTAAGGGTTTTTAAAGATAAGAAAGAAAGACTTTTTGGAATTCATTAGGAACACAACTTAAGGTTTAGAGAAGAGTAGCTACGAGTTAAGAAGAGTGTAGATCTATCAAGTTTCAGAGGAGTTTTTACTATGAATCTTTATTTTTTTTGTTGTTTATTCTTTATTATTATGATTAGATAGTTGTTAGTCATTTAAACGTAGGAGTTATGTGATTGAATTCCTAATTTTTCTTATTTCAGTTCTATGATTCTTGATCCTTTAAATCTAATTGTGTGTTCTTTGAATTAATAATTCCAAAATATTGATCAATGTTTGATAATATATATATAGATTGAGAAATCATATATGTAATTTGATCTATGTAATTACGAGTTTCATGTAATCCTAGAGATAAGGTGATGTAAATTTTTCGGATTAAAGTTAAACCTAATAGCAAGATTCATAGAATAGTAATGTGACTTGAAGGGTTTTAATTAGAAAGAGATTTGAACTAAATAGCTAAAAGTTAGGAATCAATAGTATCAAGATAATTATTAATTTAATTTAGGAATCCTTATGGTCTAATGGAATTAAGATGAGATTGATGGAATGAATTATATAGTTGTCGTAGGGAAATCAATGTTTGAGTATGCAGTTTTATATTCTTTTATGTTTTAATTATTTTTATTTGTTAAATTAGTTTAGTTTGGTTTTAATTTTAATTTTATTAGTTTTATTTTATGAATTTAATTTGAAGGTTAAATAACAAAGGAAGAAGAAAAGTGCTAGTAATTAAATTGTCTCTATGGGTTCGACTTAGTCTCGCCAGTAATATATTGCATATGTGACCTAGTGCACTTGTTAATAAGAATACACTTTTATTTTAAGTAAAGGATAGGTTTATGTGTATCTATAGTCAAAGAAATTCAAAGATTAACATGATGGATTGTAACATTGAGTAGGTTCGTTTCAATGTTAGCAAACAAATGTGTGGAATTCTTTAAGATTTGGAAGAATCCAATAGACTTCCAATGAATAGAAGCATGCTAACTCGTGTTTGACGAGCTGAAGTGTTTCCTTACCATGCCACCTATACTTTTGAAGAAAATTCTTAGAGAAGAGCTTTATCATTACCTATTCGTTAGTGGTCACACCCTCTCTTTGATACATGTCCAAGTTAATGGCAAGGAGCACTAACTCATACAATACATCAACCACATCTTACACTAAAATCAAGTGCTCGAAGATAGAAGAATTTACCCTAGTTGTGGTCATCTCAACACATAAGTTGCGCTCTTATTTTGAAGACCACCTAGATGTGGTGCTCACCAACCAACCCCTAAGGCAAATTCTTCAAAAGCCAGATGTATAGGGATAGATAGTCTGCTATGTCTTGGAGTTCAGTGTATACAACGTCCAATACCAACCACATAAGGCATTTAAGGCACAAGTGTTGGTTGATTTCATTATTGAATCATCAATGGATGGTGAAGCGCTCATTGACAATAATGAAAAGCCTATTTAGACTCTATGTCGAAGGTTCAACCACTCAAGGGGGGAGTGGAGTTGGACTTATACTAAATGGACTACGTAGTGTTGAGGTCTAATACACTCTAAAGTTTATATTCCCAACTAGTAATAATGGGGTAGAGTTTGAAGCCCTCATTGTTGGACTAAAAATAGAAAAGGGAATTAGAGCACAAGAGATTGAGATTTTTTTCAAACTTATAGCTCATTATCTAATAGCTTAAAGGGGGGTACGTAGTTAAAGATAAAGGGATAACCAAGTCTTTAGAATTCGTCATATCCTTATGCTCTTACTTTTAATCATGGAGCATTATGAAGATTCCTTGAGCTGAGAATGATAAAGAGAATGACCTATCAAAGTTGGTCTCAACATGCCTCTCCTACCAAAATAAGAGAGTATTTGTAACATTCCTACCTAAGAAGAGCACTAGTAGGTCTCAACAAGAGTGCTTTGTTAATGAGACCTAAACCCTTATGAAGCCATGCTAGATAGACCCAATCATTATGTACTTGATAAATGGTGTTGTGCTTGAGGAAAGAAAGAAGGCCAAAGCCTTAATGTAAAAGATAACCTAGTATACACTCCTTGATAGGAAACTTTACAAAAGGGCATACAACTTGCCACTCCATAAATGTCTATGACCTTTCAAGTCCTAGGAATTATTAATCAAGCTTCATGTTGGAATTTGCAGTAATCACATCAAGAGCCATGTTAAAGACATTAAGGTGCTATGAGTTGAGTATTATTAGCCTACAATAAAGAAAGACACCAAGGCAATTGTACATCACTGCAACAAGTGTCAAACTTTAGTTGACAAGTAGCCAAGTAGCACCCCCATGCCCATCATGAGCCATGACCTCTTGCCTAGTGGGAACTTGACATTTTCAGACCATTCCTTAAGGTAATAGGTTAGCATCTATATATCATAGTCGCTATTGACTACTTCACAAAATGGACAGAAGCTAAGGTTGTGTCTAAGATCTCCTAGCATAGTGTTGAGGACTTTGTCAACAGAGCCATCTTATGCAACTTTAGCATATTAATTGCCCACATCACTAATAACGACACCCAATTCAATAATTTAAAGTTGAAAAAAATTCTATGGCAAGTATGTAATCAAGATTAATTACACCTTGGTAGCCCATCTATAGTTGAATGGGCAAGTTGAGGCCACTAACAAAGTCATTCTTTAGAGCCTTAAGAAGAGGGTTGATCAAACAAAGGGCAAGCGGGCAGATGAGCTCCTTACATACTATGGGGCTACCAAACAACTTTGAGAACAACCATAGGGGAGAGTTCCTTAAATTTGGCTTTTGGAACTGAGGTAATCTTACCAGTTAAGCTCAAACTTCCTAACCTCTACACCTGTGACCTAGACCTACAAGTTAATGAGATTAGCCTCCAAGCTAACCTTAACTTCCTTAAAGAGCTAAGAAACTAAGCTAGCTAATGAGTGGCAGCATACCAATAGTGAGCAGCTAGATACTACGACAAAAAGGGTGAAGCATAAAGCCTTCCAATATAGAGACTTGGTCTATAGGAAGCTTAAAGCATGTCATTCCCCAAAGGGTACCTTAGACGTAATAGCCCACCATATGTCGTATGGAAACCTAAGAATAACCCCTTTGTTATTCAGGGATTTACCTTACAGTATATAAGGTATACTGACACTCAATTACCTGAATAGGATTTAGCATTTCCAAGTAATAAAGAGGAAAAATAATTAAATATAGCATGGTGAGCATCATAACATTAATGAACTAAGGAGGTACTACTGCTATCAAGTGGATAATAACTACTAAAGTAGTTTAAGTCTCTACTATAACATAAGAACAATTAGTCATAAGTTCAAGTCCACATACATATATATATATATATATATATATAGATATAATGGTGATCACTCTATTTGTTCCTCATCCTTTACACATTCTGTTGTATCCCATACTAATCTCTAGCATGTGTCTGCTAGGCTCTAGTCAAATAGGCTCTTGTAACAACGAAATACTGTGGGGGTATAAGCTAGAACAACTTAGTGAAAAAATCCTCATACTGCACTGATAAGCTATTAGACATAAGTTATTTAAATAAACATATGAATGCATGATCACGTATATGAATGCAATAGCATATACGGTTATTTAGAAACCTCATATAGTATGGATTTATCGCCCTCCATTGCTTGGGTTAGGAAATCATGAACTACACGTCATCTTCAAGTTCCAATCAACTCAAGCTTTCTCTTTTAAGATAGTGACAAAAGTCTGTATATTTGTGCTATATTAAAATGAGCTTATATATATATATATATATTCACCCATGTGGGGGTGTGGATGTGAATAGCTTGCAAGCTCATCTACCCCTAAGCAATGAATCCTTAGACTCAATCTCAATCAAAGGGTAGCATTTCCTGGTTCCAAGTAGTTCCCAAAGGTCGAGACGAGGTTGCGCATGAAGTATACCTCCATGCAGCCTCTCTGTACCACTATGTGATGCCAATGGCCTTCTTATAGGTAGAAATATGCATTGCATGATCCATTTTATTAAAATCGGATATCATTAGATTCACTTATTAGACGACTAGCCAAATCATCACAAACACTTGTATTATTCTCAGTCTAAATGCAAGGTAAGCTAAATATCAATTAGCCAAATATGATTTAAAGTAATTTGGCAACCATAATCACATCAACCATACATAAGCAGATTTCCCAATCCCTACATATATATTTGATTACATGAGCATTAGTTATATACATATATCGGTGCATTAAATTACAAACACAAAAGAAACGTAATAGTCATCGGATCACTCACCCAGCCATGTTGCTACTGGTCGTAATAATCCAAGGGTAGCTCAGTCTCAAAATTAGTGTCACCTGATTGAGCAAATAGTAATTCTATAAGTTCAAGCAGGATATCAATTTTAATTGATTAAAGTAAACTCATTGGTTTTATCAATTTAGGTTATTTCAGTGTTTTAGTCATAACTTTTTCATTATAAGTATGTTTTTTGTGTATTATAGTTGTGTTGAAGGTTTTTGTGTATACTTTCCATTTTTGAAGTCATTTTAGTCATTTGGATTTTGAAAATTTGGGTTTGGTTTTAATGAGTTTTGGATGGCCATGTTTGGGGATTATTTTGAAGTCTTTTTCCTAATTAAACTTAAGGTTCAAGGGGAAATCAATTCTAATTAATTTATAGATTTTCTTGGGCCTTTTTTTAGGTGTGTATGGTCACATGTGTTGTTGTAAATCTTCGGTTTTTTATCAATGGCTCAATGTTGATCTTCATCTATTCATTTTTCTTTTCTTTTTTTCTCTTTTTTTTTTATCCTAAATCAAAGGGTTTAACTTTCCAACTTTTCTTAATGTTATTATACTAAGATTATATTCTAAAAATTTTGGAAATCATGAGTACAACTCTCTCTTGGCATCAGTCTCCTTATGGGGAATTAAATCATCCATTTTTCCATCTAAAACCATCTCCAACATATGTTAATCATCACCTAAAGCTCTTAAATGTTAGGATTTGCTCTATACATCAAAGATATATATCCCTTATACTCCTCAATAGTGGTGACCAGAATAGGGAAATAAGTGCATGGTGTTATCGTTTCCATTTTGATCAAAATTGGGACAACAAGCTTGCATACATGTATGTTACAATGCCTTGTTATCCATCCTAGCTAGAAATTACAACATAACCTTTGGAGTCATTAAGCAATATCGCTAAAATACATTGCTAAGATTACAAAATGGAAGAGTTACCTAGCTATTCAACTTATTTGCTCCCTTTTAGCTTGATGTTTGTACTTGGTTTCCTACGATATTTGAGCTCCTAAAATGTCCTCCTAAGTGGCATGGAGGGTTGCTAGATTTTGGCTAAATTGTAGTGGTTGTGATGTAGTGTTTTCTTATTAGAGGTGATGGTGTTGAGGGTGGTTGAAAGTGACAGTTTGGTGGTAGTTATCGGGGTCTTTTTGGATAATGTTTTATGGAGTTTTTCTGGTGAAAAAATCAAAGGAGAAAGGCCTAAGCTTCATGTGCAGATGGGGGCTAAATGAGGAGCCTTTGGTTGCTTAAGTGATAAGTTAACACATTGGATTATAGTGCAGGTTGGTTGATGGGCTTTAATGTTGGTTAAGGGAATGTTTTAGGTCAAATCACTTGACATTTTTGGAAATGGTCTTTTCCATTAGAATTAAGGTCTTTTCTATGCCCTAAACCTACACACCTAAGAGTACTTGGTGGATTACAAGCCCTTGGATCAAGTGTGTTGTCATCTCACTTACCCTTGGATGTAGCCGGTAGGTTATAGGGGTTCTAAGCCTTCAATTGTTTTGTCCATTAGTTAATCAATGTGACTAATTAGGACTTAGGGTAATTTCTAGAGGTAAAATTGGATCGTTTTTTAAAGTTAATGATAGGTGTGAATAGGCTAATTTACCCTTTATGTTTCATGCTATTTAGGGGTTATTTAGGGGAATTGTTTCCTACCAATTGCATTGTTTGATTTAACTAATTAGTAGGACTAATTCTCATTAAATTATGTAATATTTTATATTATTCTTAGCTTAGATTATCACTTTTAAGGATTCATTTCTAATTGAATTGGAAATATAGGTTTTTCGAACTTAGGGTTGACTTTGACAATCTTTAAGGTGGCTCTAAGGTTGGATAATCGATTTAGGATATTGGAGTTTTGAATTTAAGGTCTTAAGTAAACCTTAGTTAGGGTTCATGAATCTTAATGTAATGTTTTAGGATTAGGATTCAACTAGGGTTTTAGTCTTCTAGGGTTTGGGTATAGTAGTTGTATTGATGATCTTAAAGAAAATCTTAAGTTTAGAGTTGCACTTTTGTGCTTGTTTTCCAATATATTTCCTAATACTCCCACTAGAACTAGATAAGTTAACTAGATCAAGTAAAGGCCAAGATAAGTTATCTTTAAACTGTGAAGACCTAATTTGAGTACAAAGAGTGCTTGGTCATGGTGCATATGAGTTGGAGAGGCTCAACGGATACCCAATCCCTAGGATATAGAATGCGGAGACTTTATGAATGTATTTTGAATAATTCTTAAGGCTTAGTTCAAGAATTCAATTTTTTGTTAACATTTCCATTACTTAGTGAAATTACAATTGCCTTAATGTTTTGCAAAGATTGCTTTTTTCTTTTGTACTTTAGTTTGTCTTATAAAGAACATGAATCTAAAACTCATTCACACTAGCGTGGTTAACAAGATAAGTCCTAGCCTAACGTAGTAGTAGGACACTTAAGATACTCCACTTAGTGACTAAGTGAATGAGCTCCTAGGTCCTTTAAGGCCACATTGAGTGGACTAGCGTGAAATCCTAGAAGATCAAGCAATTCCTAATGTTTAAATTAATTAAGACAATCACATAAGATTTGAAAAGAGTGTAATATAGTACCTTGATTGTTAAGACCTTCTAAAAATTACTACGATTCTTGTTCAAACTTTACAACTAAGTTACGTGGGTTAGTGACTACGTAAAGTTAGTTATCAATTTTTACATAACAAGAATATTGTTTAGTTAATTTAGGGTTCTCTTAAATATCTATATGTAGTATTTTTTTCCTTTAGATGTGAACAAGTAGCTTGTTCAAGAAGCTTTTCTAGTTAACTTTCCAAGAAAGTCATCTAAAAAATTTAATTTATAAGTTTTATAGTTAACTTCTTAAGAGGGGTTACTTGACCAAATTCTCAAGTAAGGCATCGAAGAAACTTAGCTAAGATGTCTACTAAGTTAACTTCTCAAGGAAGTCATTTTGATAAAATTGAAGACAAGGTTTCTAATAACTTCTTAAAAAAGACCACCAACCAACTTCTCATTAAAACTACTTTTGCTACAAATACCTTAACTTGTTGGTGAAGATTAAACTAGGAGGATTTCTCCAAGGAGTGCAGATCCACTTGAAGTACCAGTTGGACCTTGGACATGAGCTAAATTTAAGAGACTTAAAGAAGCACTTAATAGATTAGTTAAAGTAATACAAGAAGAGGAGAATCTTGCACGATTGAGTTAAGGGGAATTTAGGATTATGAACCTACTTGAAGTGCGGAGTGCGAAGGTAGAAGTCGAGGAAGAGATTTAAGGCCGATAGCTTTAGAACCAATGAAGGCAGCCGGCCTTGGCAGTGTAAGCCATCGACTTAAGTGGCCGGTGTATATACAAAATGAAGGCTAGTTTGAAGGATTTCAAGTTGCCAGCTTTGGAGTTGACTTTGTGATATTTTAGGCCGCCAACATTAAGTGTTTTTCCTTTATTCAAATTAGGTTTTTTATGTTGTTAAAGCATTGAGTAATAGGTTTGGATCCACTACTCAGTTGCATGGGTTAGATAGTCAGTAGGTTGAAAAAGGGGGAATTGATAAGGTTGTGGAATCAAATGCAACTGTTATTGATAAGGAGAGGGAAATTTTTGGAAAAGGTAAAGTGGTTGTTAGGGCTTATATCAGATAAATAGTACTAAGGTCATCAGGTGGGAAGATTCGTCAAACTCAATGCTTCAAATGCATGGGCTTTGGACACATAGCTGCTTAGTGTCCCGACAAAAGGGTGATGACTGCTATGGAGGTGGAAAGTGAGGATGGTAAGGAAGAAGTACTTGAGCCTACAGATTTATCAGTAATGCTAAAGGAATATTATGATGATCTAGATGCTGAGGTACATGAGGATAAGGGCAATGATCAATATATGGCTATTAACGTGCTGTGCAGGGTAATGACTACATCTCCAGATATTGAGGACGTGCAGAGGGAAAACCTATTCCATATTCCCTATAGGATTTGTGGTAATCTTTGTACTCTTCTTATTGATGGTGGTAATTGCATTAATGTTATAACTGATGCATTAGTGAATAAACTGCAACTAGTCACTATACCACATCATAGGCCCTATGAATTACACTGGTTGAGTGAATGAGACAGTCTGCATGTCACTCAGAGGGCTAAGGTTCCAATTAGCATGGGGAAAAAGTACCAGGATGTAGTTGATTGCGATGTTATCCCTATGTGCGCATCACATATATTACTAGGTAGACCTTGGTTATATGATAGGAGAGTGTTGTATGATGGGTTTAGGAACATCTATGTGTTTCAGAAGGATGGTAAACGGGTTATTTTAAGTCCTAGGTCACCAACTAAGGTGCACGAAGCCCAAGAGTAGATCAATAAAGCTATTAACAGGAAGTCCTTATTAGTGAAGAGGAAGGAACTAGGGGATGACCTGAATAGAGTGAATCAACTATAAGTAATTTAGAAGTCTTCAGGGTAGCCATGACTTCAGGACAACAAGCAATTGTAAACCAAAATTTTCAATCTAGGGAATTCTCTGAAATGCACAGCTAAAACAGAGGAACAATCAGATTTGAGGACAAATCTTCCACAGGTCCAAGGAGATTATGGGAATTAAATCATGACTCTCACAACTTTGTTTGACATGGGAATCAAATCATAAGAGCCAGAGGTGGACACCTTTAGGTCGGCCATAAATGCCGGTGACTTTCCTTTAGACCGACCATTCAAGGCCGATGGTGTACAAATAGGTCGGTCATAAAGGTCGGTGGCTTTGCCTTCTAAGCCGGCCATTTAGGCTAGTGATGTAAACTTCTAAGGTCGGCGGCCTTTCCTTCTCCAAAGTCGACGACTTACTTTGTTGAACCAGTTGATTTTTGTGACTTTTCGCATTTTGTTTCCTTTTGCTATATATATGTTGTAATGTAAAGTTTTTGGAACTCTTGAACATTTTGAGAAATTACATTGTGAAGTTTGTTCTTCATTTGACTCTTATCAATCTATTGGATTGTGGCGAGTGACGGTATTAGATTATTGTGCGTTATATTAACAAATTCTTACTAAGACTACTCTCTTACTGGTGCGTCATATCCGGTAAAGGTTTAGGGTTTATTTTGTGTTCTTGTTCGTTAATTCGATTATTGGATCCAATTATCATTGATTGTTGCCTAGAATATGGAATTATCTAATTATATACTCATTTGAGGCGCATCATATGAGATCAATTATGAATTAATCATGATTTAACTAAATCTTCTAATTCTAAAATTAATTACTTAGATTTTCATGGATATTTTTCCTATTTTAGTGAAAACATATTATCTAAATACTGATCTTCTTGTAGCAAAATTAGATATATAAAATTAATCGTGAATGATTCAATCTCTTAATTCCAAAATTAAACACTTAGATCCCCATAAATATTTGTCCTACTTTAGTGAAACAAATTGAATATGTTACCTAAATATATTCAATAAGTGGAACTAGGTCTTCAAGATTGAAATTTAATCAACTTATGTTGATTTATAAAGTCATTCTGTTTATAAGAACTCATAACAGCAACACCTTTTGACTTATCTTCTGATTAATTAAAAAACACCATAACTTTCCTTCAACTCTTAGTTCAAGTTGTAAATATAATGAACTTTATTAAACACATTTAATACTTTTTGTTATCATCAAAATATTTTAAGAATGAACATAACATTCTCCCCCTTTTTGATGATAGCAAAACCTTTTCTCATAAAACAAGCATAAAAAATAGTAGCTATAGATTTAGTCAGTTTTGAATACTTCATAACAATCATTATTTAGCATTCCTATAGTTATTCATGTCTCTCATGTTCTAATTCATGTATCACAGTTATCATAGTTCTATATTTCTCCCCCTTTTTGATATCATCAAAAAATAAAACTCCCCCTTAATTTATTATAATAGAAAATCAACATAAGATACGATATATATATCAGAATCCTAAAAGAGTAGAAAACATATAAAATTTGAACATATTCATCAATGAAGCTAAAACAAGTCTTTCAAATTAAGCTAGATGAGAATAAGTTCCTAAATGATTCTACTTCATCTTCTTTATTGCACATCTTTTGAATCTTTTGTAAGGCCCAGAAGTTTTTCTCTTTGAATCATGTAGAGCAGATTGAAAGAGAATGCGCTATCCTTCATTTGGTTCAGGTTAAGTTCTTTGTTCTAAGAGTTCAATAGATTGATCTTAAACTTGTTTTGTTTTAAGACTCTTCAAAAACTGAGAATGATCTGCTCTTTTGATTGTCTCATGTTCAGAATGAGGTGTAGAAGGATCAAGTTATGGTTGAGAATTATGCTTAAGAGAAGAAGAGGATTGAGGTTGGTATGCTTTCTCTGATCAACTAAAGAACCTATTAAGTTTGTTGGATACAAGAAGTGATAAGTCCTCTAATTTATCCATTAGAATTGAATTTTGATTTTTTCGTCAATCATCTTCTTAAGTTCCAATTTTAGATTAACTTTGAAGGTCTTAAAATCAGAGCTTGTAGAAACTCCTTGAGTTTCCTTCTCGTTAAGAACAGTGGGTTCTTATTCACCTTATAAGTCGGAGTCAAAATCATCTACTGCATTTCCTCCTTCTTTAATTTATGACTTTCCTCCTATCATTGGCTACAAATTAATGCTCTTATGTAATTGGTTCCTTCCTTTTCCTTCTTTTCTTACCTTGTTCACTCTCATTTGCATCCCCCCAACACCCCCCCCCCCCCCCCCCCCCCTAATTTGTGCATTCTCCATCTCCAACTTTCTTCTTTTGTGTTTAGAATGCACATAATGAGCATTGTCATTGGCATAACACAGTTTGCTTCTAACTAAAATACTCATATGTTTAAACACCATTTCTCTAATTTTCTTAATTGTTTGAGTTTCTTTAGAAATATTTGGTATTTTAATATTTTTAAACTTAAAGAGTTTCATGAGCACACTTCCATAAGGCATGTTCCTCCTATTTCTCCATAGATGCTTAATCATGTGTGCAACAATATCAATTAATCTTTTCTTTTTCATTGCCAAAATGACTAGAGCATCTTCTCTAATCATTATAGTTGTACTTTCTTTCTTTGGTAAGATACATCTAATCACTACCTTATGTAAGATTCTAACTATCAACTCAAAATCAAGAATAAACACATTCTTTCCTTTTAATACTTCAACTCCATCATTTAATTCTGCAAAAATTTCATCCTTACTGATATTGCCTACATTAGGATCATCATTTACACTAATTAGGCCAAAATAGTTTACGATATCCTCCTTTGAAATATGAATTTTCTTTCCTAATACTTTCAAACTCCACATATCCCTTTGAGACTCATCTCAATTCTCATAAAATTCAACAACTAGTTTGCTAAACACAGTTACTCTTAAATCGCACAACTTACTACATTTTATATGATCTAAGAACTGATTCCAATAGAAACCATTCTTTTTAAAGAAATAATCCAAATAAGAGGATTCAATAATATCTACCTTTATGGAATGCTCTTTCTTGAAAGCCCCATGTTTCTTTTCACGATGTCTAAGTACATGTTTCTTTCTAGGTTTTACTTTTTTCTTTTGCATGGAAAGTTCTTGATTTTCGTGTACCAAGGCCTTACCTTTGGATTTTGATTTTTCAGTTCCTCCATCTTTATGTGAACTGACCTTTTCCTTAACATTCATTTTCTGATTCTCTAATTTTTTAGTTTAAGGGTTTTGATTTTGATTTACTGTCTTTTCCGAATCCATGGGTTCATCAACAATATCAATGGTTTTGGAAGAAGTTTTGGTTTTAAAGGTTCGATTTTGTATTCTATTTGATCTTTAAGGTGCTATTGTGATTTTGGTTAGAGAGAGATGAAGGTGACAGTGAAGAACAATGACTATTGATACACTTAAGAATGAGAGGAAAGTGTGGGAAAGAGGAAGAGAGAAGAGCTTAAATTGAAATTTTAAAAGAACTGGCAAAAATAAAAAATTAGATTTTTATATTGTTTTATTTTATCACTTGTAACTAAAAAGAATAACAAATACCAATTTCATTTCTAATATACTAAAATTTTATTTTATCTAATGGTTTAATGAAGATGTCAGCTAATTGATTTTTAGTTGAAACATATTCAATATTTATTTCTCCATTATTTACATGATTCTTAATAAAATGATGTCTAACTTCTATATGCTTAGATCTAGAATGATGCATTTGATTTTTTATTAAATTAACTGCATTAGTATTGTCTCATTTTGTTGGTATATTTTTAAATACTAAGCCATAATCCATCAATTGTTGTTTTATTCTTAATATCTGTGTACAACAATTTCCTATATAAACGTATTCAACTTCAATAGTAGAAAGTGCAATTGAGGTTTGTTTCTTAGAGGACCAAGAAACCAACTTATCCCCTAGAATTTGAGAAGTACTAGATGTACTTTTTCTATCAATTTTGAACCTTACATAATCCACATTTGAATATCCAATTAAATCATAATTTTTATTTTTTGGATACCAGACACCCAACTTAGCAGTATGTGCAATGTATTTAAAAATTCTTTTTACTATTGCTAAATGTGTTTCAATATGATTACTTTGAAAATGAACACACAAACAAACATTGAATAATATGTTAGGATGGGAAGTAGTTAAGTACGTTAAGGAATTGATTAAACTTCTATAAAGCTTATGATTTACCTTTTTACCTTCTGAATCAATATCTAACCTAGTTGAGGTTGATATAGGAGTCTCTGTACCTTTGATATTTCCTAAATCAAATTTTTTTCAATATTTGATTGGTGTACTTTTCTTGATGTACAAATATAGCATCCCTTGTTTGCTTTATTTGGAGTCCAAGAAAGAAGTTGAGTTCTCCCATTGGTGGTATTTTAAACTCTACCTACATCATCTTAGAAAACATCTTGCAATATTTTTCATTAGTAGAACCAAACACAATATCATCTACATATATCTGTACTACTATAATATCATTGTCATAATGTTTTAAGAATAATGTAGTATCCACTTTTCCTCTTTTGAATCCATTCTTAATTAAAAATTGACAAGTCGTTCATACCATGCTCTAGGAGCCTGTTTTAATCTATATAAGGCCTTTTTAAGTTTGTAAACATAATTTGCCTTAAACAGATCTTCAAATCCCGGTGGTTCTGCTACATAGACTTCTTCCTTAATATGACCATTTAGGAAGGCGCTCTTAATGTCCATTTGAAATAGTTTAAAAATTCTTTAGACATGCATAAGATAATAATAGCCTAATTGCCTCCAATCTTGCTACAGGTGCATAGGTCTCATCATAATCTATGCCTTCTTCTTGAGAGTATCCTTTTTTAACTAGCCTAGCCTTATTTCTAACAACTTTTCCATTTTCATCTAATTTGTTTTTAATACCCATTTAGTTCCTATTATGGATTTATCTTTTGGTCTTGGTATTAATGACTATACTTGGTTTCTTTGAAATTGGTTTAGCTCTTCCTGCATAGCATTTATCCAATTGTTATCAATTAGAGCTTCTTCTATTGAGGATGGTTCAGTTTGAGATAGTAATGCAAAATGATTTTCTGTATCCTTATAACTAGCTCTAGTCCTAATTCCTTATTAGACATCACCTATTACCTGTTCTATGGGATGGTTGGATTGAATTCTTATAGACTTGGATGGATGAATACATTCCTAGGTAGGTTCTAATTTATCTTTTGAACTACCTTCTAATTCATCTTTTAAGTTATCTTTTGAGTTCATTTTTTCTCTAGATGTTCCTAGTATATCAGACTCTGTATTTTGATTTTCTTTAATTTTTGTGCTTGATATAAAGGAAATATTTTCAGCATCTCTTTTGGATATGATTAGGTTTTCATCATCAACATCATTTATTATTTCTTCTTCAATAAATCTTACATTTATGGATTATTCAACTATTATAGAAGTCTTGTTAAACACATGATAAGCTTTACTATTGATTGAATATCCTAAGAATATGGCTTCATCAGCTCTTTCATCAAATTTTCCTAAAGCTATACCTGTTTTCTTCACAAAACACTTACTTCTAAAAACATGAAAATAGGAAACTTTAGGTTTCCTTCCTTTAAAAATTTCCTATGATGTTTTTCTAGTTAAAGGCCTTACATAAACATGATTAATGATGTATCATACAGTTGAAACGACTTCAACCCAAAAATATTGTGCTACATCACTTTTGTTTAGTAAGGTGTATGTCAT
Source organism: Laguncularia racemosa (assembly GCA_037954665.1). Taxonomy (NCBI): domain Eukaryota; kingdom Viridiplantae; phylum Streptophyta; class Magnoliopsida; order Myrtales; family Combretaceae; genus Laguncularia; species Laguncularia racemosa. Next base: position 1,161,951 of record JBBMOL010000118.1, on the reverse strand, counting down.
TTCTTGGATTGTTCTATTTTTACGCTCAACTACTCTATTTTGTTGTGGAGTATAGAGGGTTGAAAATTTGTGTGTGATGCTATTTTCTTCACAAATTTTGATAAAATTTTTATTTTCAAATTCTTTCCCATGATTAGTCCTTAAACTGATAATGGAATAACCTTTTTCATTTTAAACTTGTTTTGAATTTTTTTTCAAAGGATTTGTAGGCATCACTTTTATGTCGTAAAAACAAAACCCAAGTATATCTAGAAAAATCATTAACTATTACAAATCCATATTTGTTACCACCTAAACTTAAGGTTTGTGAAGGGCCAAATAAATCCAAATGGAATAGTTCTAAGGGTCTTTTAGTTGACATAGCATTCTTACTCTTATGAGAAATAGGTATCATTTTATTTTTTGACCATATAGCACAACGAATATCTTCTCTAATATTTAATTTCGGCAAGCCTTTAATTAAGTTATTTTTTGATAAATTCTCTAATTGTGTAAAACTAACATGTCCTAACTTTCTATGCCAGAGATAAATACTATCATTGATAGAAAAAAGCAACTTTTAGCATCTACTTTAGTAAGTTTAATTAAATAAATATTCTTTTTCTTATAGCCTTCAAAGAGTTTTATATTGTCTTTATTATATGTTTTGACTTTATTTTGATCAAAAGTCATTTTATATCATTTATCGCAAAGTTAACTAATACTTAATAAATTATGTTTCAAACCTTGTTCCAAATATAAATTTTTAATGATGAAAGGGGGAATGTAAATGTTACTAGTTGTGATGATTCTTCCTTTACTATCATCACTAAACTTCACATATCCTTTTTCTTTCCACTCAAGGCTTGTGAACAATGAAGCATCACCAGTTATATGACGTGAACACCCACTGTTGAGATACCACGTACCCTTAAGTTTTTTTCTGTGTTCTTGCAATCTGTAGAAAAAAAGATCATACCCTTTTTAGAACCCAAACAAGCTTAGGCCCTTTAAAATTCAAGCTCGTGTTATTAAGTGGATTCACTTGATTTAGACTAAGCTTGTTATTTTTATAATAACAATACTTTTCAATATGCCCTAACTTGTTATAGAAGAAATAAGCATAAGTATTAGTTACATTATACCAATTACTTACCTGTCTTGATTGCTAATGATCAGGACACCTTCTGACTAGTCTCTTGTTATATCCCTTGACAAGATTTTTTCTACTCTGATTTGGGTACCTTCTGATATACTTTCTGTCTTGTGTTACAACTTTGCCTTTGTCTTTCATTTTATTATTTTCATCATTCTTTTGAAATAGAGTTTTATTTGATTTAACAAAAACAATCCTTTTTTTTATAACATTTGAGCTTCCTGTCTTATTATATCCTAAACCAGTTTTTGAGTTGTCAATTCTTTGAGCAAAAATTAACATTTGTAATTTTTTATTGCTTTCACCGAATTTACTAAATGTGTTGTCAATTGTTTGAGAAAGTTCATTTATTCTAACTTTAAGATCTTTAATTTCTTTTCGTAATAGAACATTCTCATCAGTTAAAGCATCCTTTGCTATGCATGGATTATTATTATCAATCTGTAGAACTTCAAAATCAATTTTTAATATGTCAATCTCATCAATTAAAAGTGTATTTGTTTGAGTCAACGCATTTTTCTCATCAACTAAAGCTTTATTTTCTAAATTAAGTTTGTTAATTTTAGCATCTACTTTAGTCAATGGATTTAACAATTTTTTAATCTCAACATAAACATTATAAGGTAAATCTTCTTCTATTTTAGAATTAGAATGTACCTCAGACATTGCCATTAAACATACATTTGCTTCCTCATCTTTATCTTCCTCAATTTCTGAGTCTTCTAGATCACTCCATGTTGATAATAGTACTTTACGTTTCTTTTTGTACTTCTTAAGTTTCTTGATAAGCACTGGACATTTATATTTTATATGACCTAGTTTCTTGCATTCATAACATATTAATTCCTTCTTTTTCTCTTTCTTTTTCTTCCTTTTCTTTATAATCTTTTCCTGTATTAAATTTTCCACAGTTAGAACTTGAATTTTTATTAAATGGCGTTTTCTTTCCTTTTCTTTTTAGAAATTTACTGAGATGTTTAGCTAGCAAATTTATGTCTTCATCCTCATCACTTTCCGCTTCTATATTAAAATTGTTCTCTACTTTTATAACTTTAAATGCTATGTTCCTTTTACTATTGTCTTGATTAGAAGTATGCCTGATGTGAGATTCATATGCCATTAGTTTTTCTCTCAATTGGCTTAATGCCAATTTGTTTAGGTTTTGAGCTTCCTTGATCGTAATCTTTTTAGCATCTCATGATTTGGGCAAGATTCTTAAAATTTTTCTTACAAATTCAACATCTTTTAGTTTATGGTTAAGTAAGGATAATTGATTTGTAATTGCTGTAAAACGATTAAAAGCTAACTTATTATTTTCATCGGACTTAAACTGAAACAACTCATATTCCTACATTAATAAGTTAATCATAGTATCTTTGATTGTTGATGTTCCTTCGTAAGTTTCACAGAGTGTGTCCTAGATTTCCTTCACAATTCTGTAAGAAGAAATCAAGTAATATTTAGAATGAGCTATTGTAGCAAGTAACAAGTTCTTAGCTTGATGATTCTTTTCAAGCTTTCTCTTATCAGCTTCTGCCAAAGTCTGATCTCTATCTTCTTCAACAGTTTCATCTCTAAATTGTATGATTTCCCATGAGTTAAAGTCTATTGCCATGATTTAAGTTTCCATCCTAAATTTCCAACAACCAAAATTAGTACCATTAAAGTATGGAGCACGATTTGTAGAAATAGAAATGTTGTTTTCAGCCATAGGATCTTTAACTCAAGTATTATCAAAGTCCTTGCTTTGATACCAATTGTTGGTCTTGAATTAAGTAATCAAGAGGGTAGGGGTGAATTGATTACTTGCTAAATTTTTCTAAAAAATTGCTAGTTAAAAACTACCCCTTTGACTAATTAATTTAATTATGGTGTATAAACAAATATTTATAAAAAATTACAAGCTATTATAAAATAAAAATTAAAAGATAGAGAGAAGAGAATTGGGTAAGCTATTTATAGAGGTTCCGCCTTAAGCGTTAGTCCTCTCTTCTTGCTCCACTATCAGGGACCGATTTTCTACACCAGTATCATCCCATTAATGCAAAATGAATTTGAGAGATTGCAATCATTCTGCCAACACCTTGGCTTAAAAAAAAAAACACCATGCTATGCTATGGTTATTCTCAAATCTACAGAGTTACAAGTAATCTCTCACTAATAAATGTATCTAGCTTTCAAGAATTATCAAAACTAGAAGAGGAAATAAGAATTTATATCCTCTAAAAATTAATTTGAGTGTAATATGAAAATATGTAAAAGATATAGTAGCTCTGAAGTTAGTCTCTGAGTTTTGATAATGCTCTTGTTTCTGATAAATGAATGTTATACTGTTCTGCATTTTCTTCTCACCTTAAATCTTTTGATTTCACTTCTATTTATACATAGAAATGTAATAACTACATTATTGATCTATCTTTAACTAGAAAGTTTGTCACCATGATCTTGTTTTGAATGCTTGAGAATTATCCTAAGAGATTTGTAGATAGCTATAGGATTTTAAAACTTAAATCTGATATCTTCATAATATGTTATAGAAATTCTGCCGATTTTATTGTTGAAAATAGTCCAGATTCATCCTTATATCGAAATATATCTTATTTGCATAAAATCGATCGATGAAATCAATCACCCATTGATTTTAAAAAATGTTTAAGAATTCTTTCTCTCATCCTTAAGATCACGAAGGTATATAATCTCTGATGCAATCCTTTTAATTTTGATCTCTTTGTAGCATAACCAGATATATGAGATCAATTATGAATTAATCATGATTTAACTAAATCTTTTAATTCCAAAATTAATCAGTTAGATTTCCATGGATATTTGTCCTACTTTAGTGAAATGAATTGAATATGTTACCCAAATATATTCAATAAGTAGAGCTAAGTCTTCAAGATTGAAAGTTAATCAACTTACATTGATTTACAAAGTTATTTTGTTTATAAGAACTCGTAACAGCAACACCTTCCGACTTATCTTCTGGGTAATTAAAACATAACCTAACTTTCCTTCTAACTCTTAGTTCAATTTGTAAATACAATGAACTTTATTAAAAACATTTAGTATTTTTTGTTATTATCAAAATACTTTAAGAAAGAACATAACAGCCTCGATTTGCCACGTGCTATGACCATGTACCTAAGGAACTTCTTTAAGTCCACCCCAAATATATGCTTTTGAGGGTTGAGCTTCATGTTGTGTTTTCTCAGGGTGTCAAAGGTTTCTTTCAAGTCCTTGATATGGTCATTGGGTTGCTTGCTCTTCACAATTAGGTCATCTATATAGACTTTTACATTGCACTTGATTTGAGGTTTAAACATCTTCATCACCAACAAGTGCCTTGGCATTCTTGCATTCAAAAGGCTTGGCCTTTTAATACATGTCCTAAAATTGGTGATGAAAGAGGTACGTATTTGGTCGGGCTCATGCATCCTTATTTAGTTGTAGCCTAAAAAGGCATCCATAAAGCTTAGGAGCACATACCCTAAGGTCAAGTTAACGAGCTAGTCGATCTTTGGGAGAGGAAAGGAATCCTTTAGGTAGGCTTTGTTTAAGTCTATGAAGTCAATGTACATGCCTTACTTCCTATTGGACTTCTTAAATAGCATATAGTTTGCAAGCTAAGTTGGAAATGGCTTCTCCCTCATAAAATTAGCTTTAAGTAGCTTTTACACCTCCTTGTTGATTACCTCTTGTCTTTTAAGGGGACTTGACGACCTTGTTGGCTAGGTCGATGTTGAGGCTATGTATCATTACTTTTAGGTGTATGCCTAGCATGTTTGATGGTAAACTAGTGAAGACATCTTGTTAAATTGGAGGAAGTCAATGATTTGTTGCTTAAGCTTTGCAGGTATTGATGTCCTTACCTACTTAGTATGCTTAGTGTTAGTATTGAGCTACATGGTGTAAGTCTCCTTGGTTGGTTTACCTTAGCACTTAGCTTCTCCTTTAACCTTGTCTTTATAGTAAGTACCTCCCCCTTATTAAGGGCTTATAAGTAATAGGACCTTGCCAATTGTTGATCTACTTAGCAAATGCCAATGCTTATTGGTGTGATGAATGTGGCTTTCAAATATGCTATGGAAAGGGTCATCTTGATGGTGTTTTAGGTCGATCACCTTAGGATGACGTTGTATGGTAACTAGCAATTGACCACCAAGAAGTCTATGAGTTGTTTGATAATGTGATTATCGTTGCCAAGCTCCATAGGGAAGGTGATAATGCCTTTAGCTTAGATAGGTTGGTTATTGAAGTCGAAAAGGTTATGGTCATATGGCCTCAAATTTGTTGGAGCTTAGTCTTCATTTAGTCATAAGTCTTCTTGTAGATGATGTGCATCGAGTTGCTTATGTTAACTAAGACTTTACGAACATCAAAATTAGCTATCCTAGCCTTGATCACCAGGGCATCATTGTTTTGAGTTTATACTCCCTCAAGGTTGCTATTTCAGAATGAGATAGTAGTATCTAATCTTACCTTCTTTGCTCACAAGCTCATAACTTAGTTGCTGTGTTTAAGTCAACTATAGGCCTTACACTAAGAGCTTGATTACCCTCTTGCTGTTGGCCCCTCCTACTATGATGTTGATTATACCATTAAGGGCTTTCTTATTGTTATTACTTAAGGTGCTAGGCCATTAGTTTAGTTCTATTTGTCTTCTTTATGTGAACTATTCTTGTTTGTCACCTCGATTAATGATATACTCCTTATGGTGTTCCTGTTAGATGGTATCTTTAAGAGCAATCTTCAACTAGGCACAATTTTCCATATTTTATCCCTTATCTTTGTGGAATTCATGGTACTTATCTGAGCTTATGTGTGGAATTGCCCCTTATCTTCTCAAGCTAGGTAAGGATACCCCTATTTCTAAACTCTAAGAGTATCTAGCCCTGCGATTTTTTTAAGGGTGTATATAGGTTACATAAAAGGGCATGATGCTTTTTTTGTCTTGTGCATCGCTATTACCTTCACATGATGAGCCTTGATTATTATTGTTGCTGGGATTGAGGTGATCTTTCATTGAACCTTGGTCTTTCTTTTTGCCTTTCTTCTTTTTTAGCATCTCTTGGTCAAACTCCTTTTAGGCCTTGATGTTATCCTCCATCATGATAAACTTGATAGCCCTTTTTTTGAAATCTTCAAAAGTTTTGAGCTTATTCTTGGTTAAAGATACAAAGAAATGGCCTAAGGTCTTGATGCCTATGATTGTGATGCTTAATGCTACATTCAAGTCAACATTGGGGATCTCTAGCATTGCCATAATGAAGCAATTGAGGTAGTCTCTAATGGACTCGTCCTGACATTGTTTGATGAGGTTGAGGCTGGATGAGTCCATCACTAGCATTTTACTTGCTAGGTAATGTTGATGAAATTGCATAACAAGCCCTTTGAAGTTGGAGATGGAGTTTGGCTTCAAACTATTGTAACTAGTTTGGTTTTCCTTTGTAAGGGTGCTTGGAAAGCTTTGTAGGCAATTGCATCACTATAGTTGAGTAGCTTGATCTGAGCCATAAAGTAGCTAATGTGGTCACCTAAGTTAGTTATCCTATTGTCGATTTCTAGCATTGGGATGTAGATGCAAGGGGGCAACACCTCATCCTAGATCTCTTAAGTAAATGGAAATTGGCTAAAGGAGAATTAGTCCTAAAGGTCATTTTTCTTCAACTCCTTAATGTTAGATAGTCTCTTGATGAGGTTCTCCAACTCAGATACATTAGCATTGGCTAATGAATAGTATGACTAAGCTTTAGATGGTGTAGGTTGGTTGTTTATGTTTGCAATTAGGCTATGCGAAGTAGCTTAGATAGAAAGTCACAAGAGGGTTGTTGTTTTGAACAACAAGTGGTGTGGGTGGTGGTTGTGACTGAGTGGAAGTGTGGTCATCAACCTAATCTACCGATGGTGTAACATTCTACTATTGTTGCTCTAACTTGTTAACATGCTCACAAAGCTCTGTATTCTCCACCATGACAGTATTCAACATTTGTTCCAAGTATGTAAGCTTTGTTACCTCATTAGCTACTACAATGGGGGTAGGGAGGTAGAGTTTGTTCCAAGTTATTGGTTAAGTGTTTGGTTAGTTTGCTTGGTGCTTTAAGTTTTTTTTGTTAGATCTAGTGTAGTGTGATTTTCTAGCTATTATGGAGGTTTGATTATTTCTCTAAAACAAATGGTGCCAAATTTTGTTAATTAATCCTCATAAGGGTGCACGACCTACTCAGGACAAGAAATTATGAGTTATAAGGGTGTTGGAGTTGATTTTAGTATGATCACTCCAACACTTAAGTCAGTATTCAAATAAAGGATTAAGGCAATGGGAGTGTGTGTAAAATGGCAAATTTTTTATTCCTCGATTAGAGGCTTGATCTTTTATTTATATGTAAATAGCTAAGTCAAATAAGAAGGATGATAAATATCTCAAGATCTTCTCTTTGACTACGAACTTGGTGGAGAGTAATGAGGGGAGTTATAGGTGCTTTATTTACTGAACTCTTCCTACTTGTTTTCACTTAAACTTTGGATTGGGCTATCTTACCCATGCTCGATAAACCTAGATTCATTGCAACTTATTAGCATTGATCAGGTTGACATGGGCTTGGAGGCCTACTACCAAAATAATCTATCAACATAACACATATGTCTAACTAATGGATACACTTCTTCTCTAGAATGCAATCTATAGAATTTTATATATTTTAAGGGTGGTTTAAATAACTCCAAAGAGTGGTTTTAATGACTTTTCAAGTTTAAACTTATTTTCCTCTTAGCATTGACTCGTTTGAATCACTTCTTAAAGTCATTCGAACAAATTGATGCTTGATCTTTCTCTCCCTTATTATGCATAACATCGTTTGAATCACTATTTCTAATGGTTTAAATGACTTTAGGAAATCTTAAAGTAGGGAAATTTCACAATTTAGTTAATTTTCTATATTTTTAACCCATCTTTTATTACACTTTAAAGTCTTAATTACATAATTGAAAATCTATCTAACTGATTTAACAACAACAGAAATTTCCATGCTAAGAAGTAAGTTATATAAATTGGTAAAAATATTATGAGCACATCATGTCAATAATATTAAAAAAGAAAGTAAAAAAGAAAAAATAATTGTGAAATATAGGGATGAGCGGGTTTAAGGTGGATAGGGTATGAAGTCTAAATTTTGGAACTGGAACCTATCCTATAATATCTTGGAACCCCTTTGTACCCTATAAAACCTACAAATATGGGATATTTTATGGAATTTGTAAATTTTTCCTTTCTTATGAATTTCAAGTTTATGTGATATTTAAAAAGTAATTTATATTGGATATTACAAGTTCTTTATATGTAAAACCCATTGAACCTATAAAAAATTATATGAAATTAAAAAATAATAATTTTGTCTACCTTTATTATTTCAAGTTTTATAATCTTACTACCTATTAAATGGGAAAGAATAAAGGGGATAAAATAGAAAATATAAAGTTAGAGAGGAAAATGGGGTGGAATGACAAAATGAAAGAGAGACAATATTAGATTTAATTATTTAAAATTATTAATTTATGGACTTAATTTTTTTTTAATTAAAACATTTATTGCTGAAAAATATAATATGACCATTTATTATTCATTTATTAATACTATTAATAACCTTTTATAGGATGAGTATAGACTATCCTAAAACTTATACCTTGTATATTTTAAAGTATAAGTTCTAGAGTAAGTATAAGATAGGAAGACTTCATACATGTGCCTTATCCTGTAGGAGTAAGGTCTAGAAAATTTATACCCAGAATTTATTATGTGACTCTTTATACTCACTTGGAGCCTATCCAATCAAGTAGCGTATAGGTGAATACTGATGAGATCCATGATGAGAGTCAAGCTGGAAGAAGGAATGTGGATCCTCTTGAAGTGCCGCCTGGACCGATCACAAGAAGTCGAGCGAAACGACTCAAGGAAGCACTTAACGGGTTGATAAATGATGTCCATGAAGCCGGAAAGGATTGGGGCAATCATGAAGTTGGAACGGATTGGAACAATCATGAGAAGACCCTTGCTCTTATACAAGTCACACCGGACACGGGTTGAAGAGGGCGTGTACTTTCAAGGCACGGCCGTGTATGGAGTCAAGCAAATCCATAGAAAGATACATGGCCAAAGTACACGGGCGTGTATGGAGACAAGCAAATCTACAGAAAGATACACGACCAGAAGTACACGGTCGTGTATGTGACCGGAATGTGCACAGAAAAGTACACGGTCGTGTATGTTGCCAGAAGTTGTACAGAAAGGTACACGACCAAAGTATACGGCCGTGTATCCCCTGCCGGCTTACTTGTTCTGTTTTCGCGTTTTTACGCCACTTATCTAAACTACGTCGTTTTGGACTTGTTTTTACACGAATTGTAACCCTAGTATAAAAGCTCCTAGGGTTTAGAACAATGAGGATATGCATCTTTGAACATTAAACACTTTTGAGAGGCACCTCTCTTGGTTCTTCAAGAACTAAATCGAACTTATCGGATTGATTTCCGTGGCGTTCATCCCGACTTATCAATCGGTCTTTCATCCCGATTGTGGCGTCTTCGTTTTTATACCAAGGTCCTTGTCTCGCTTATAGACAATGGGTCGCGGTTTCCACTTTAGGTGTTTGGGCGTCTTAGGCAATGAATTTCCGAACGTATTGGTATTGGGTTTCGTCACGAGTTGGTGTGGTTCGTATCAAATACTCTGTGTAATAGGGTTACCTGCTTACCCCTAGTGAAAGATATCTTGAGTGCTAAACCATAATTGTATGGAAAAAGAAAGTATAAGGGCAATAGTGACGAAAGGGAAATTATTAGCATAAAGAGGAATATTTACTGTTGTTGGGAGCAAGTGGGTACAAGGTGGATAGGGTATAATACTCTACTTGTACCCATTATTAGCATAAAGAGGAATATTTACTGTTGTTGGGAGCAAGTGGGTACAAGGTGGATAGGGTATAATACTCTACTTGTACCCAATCTTATATGGTATAGATTCTTAAGTTTTTAAAACTAGTAATTACTCTATAATATCCTGAAATCACCTTGTACCATAAATCTTAAAAAACAATTTTACAAGGTATGAGTACCTAGTGGAATTTGTAAATTTTATTTTTCTTCTTATAAATTTCAAGTTTATATGATATTAAAAAAAAGTAATTTATATGTGATATATATTATAAATTCTTTATATGCAAAATCTATGGAACTCGTAATAAAATATGTGAAATTAAAAAAGTAATTTTTCGACTTGAATTGTTTCTAGTTTTGCAATCTTACTATTTAGTAAATGGAAAAGAATAATGCAAAGTAATAAAAAATCTAAAGTTAGATAGGAAAATTGGGAAGAATAAGAAAAAGAAAGAGGGATGACATTAGTTTTGACTGTTTAGAGTTATTTACTTATTGACTTAGGCTCTTTTTTTTTTTCATTTTTTTTCTTTTTTACTAAAACATTTATTGCTAAAATATTATAATATCATTATTTATTATTTATTTATTAATGTTATTTAATAACATTTTATAAGGTAAGTATTAGGTATCTTAGAACCTATATTCTATATATTTTAGAGTATAGGTTCTAAGGTGGGTATAAGGTAGGAAAACCTCGTACCTGTATCCTATCTTATGGGAATAGGTCTCAAAAAATATGTACCTAGATCTTACCTTGTGACTCCTAATACATATCTAAAATCAACCTGAATGAGTAGGATATGAATGGATATTTTATGTAATAAGATTACCCATTCATCCCTAATTTTTGCATTTTCACTTTTAAAGAATGTGATAACAAATTCTGGATTCAATCAAATGATCACTATAAATGTATTATTAACAAAGTTGAGCAACAACATAATATTATTAAAAGAAAGTTGGAAAAGGTTATTTATAAAATTATAACTTTAATGGTGCATCTCACAGCGTGCATTGCACTTAGTGAAATACAATTTTTTGTTTTTTTTTCCCTCTTTATTTTGAGGATGGATTTGCTATCACTGCTAATAATTTTGACAAATTGCATTGACGACAACAATAGGGATCAAATTTAATAGAATACTCATCTTATTGCCACTGATGATCGGTATTAACATAAAATACCTTCTACTATTATTACATAGTGGGTTTGCGATTCTCTTCAAAATGCCCTTAGTCTTTGTAAAACAAAGAGGTATTTTTAGTTTGGTTTTAGTTTAATGTTGATAGACTAGTTTGGTAAAAGAAAAAAGAAAAAAGTAAAAGTTAGATGGTTCAAAAAAATATATATTTTTCTACACTTATATTACCAATGAAGGCAAACTCTATTTGGTTTCTTACTGTAAATTACCGCAAAATCTACTAAATATGGAAAAAAGAGAACGGAGAGTGGCGATCAATACAAAATAGTTAGGTCACGTATAATGGATTTGATAACCCATACCACAATTTACTCCATGAATGAGAATATGGCACAAAATTCGTATCCTCGATTTTGATAATATATAGACAAAATAAGAATTATTATGCGGCACTGTATGCTGCAACTTTGACGAACGTAAAAAATGACAGCAAGACCGTATTTTAATGGCTTTAAATTTTGCAGTTAGGCTTTTGCCTTTTCCTTGCAGATTTGCTGGACATTCAATGGCTCCAGCAGCCTTCTTGGAGACCAAATTCTCACCAACATGATTTTTCCCACCCAAGAAATTTAGACTACATGTTGACCACCTTTGGTATTCTAACTTCAACTATGATTGTCCTTCAATTTTGTCAATGTAAAAAATGTAAAGATGAAACGCACAACCCTCTTTCACTTCACCGTATAAAATAAAAGGAGAAATAAATAATAATTCAATAAGAATAGAATAAAAGTGTAATTATTATTATATACCTATTACACTATTTAATTAAAAAAAAACAATATAAGGAATTACATTAGAATAAAATGAAAATATCAATTATATTTTTATTATGGAACTAAAACCTAATATCCTTCAATCTTCTACCTAATTGCAAGTGGTGTTTACGGATATGACATTTATGGTAAAGATGATAAATGGACCTTTGAAGACGAATTAATGAGTTGATGACATGGATTGATATTCAATATTTTAGGTAAAAGTAATTCATTCCGAATAGTTATTCAGTGTTTAAAATTTAACTAAACATCGTAATATCAACTTTATATGAAATCAGGATAGTTATTCCCCCAAGTTATTTAATCTATGAAACAAACATAATATTTTTGAAAGGAAAGAAAAAAGGAAAATAAGAAAATAGAGAAAGATGTAGCAAGAAGAGATGGTCTAGCAATGTGTGGAAACATAGAGCCTTTGGTGGTTTACCTGTTTTGATGGTGGTGGTTGTCATTGAACTTGGGTCACTAGAGATTTGACAACTCTTCCCTGTTGATGGCTTGATTGGATTTTTAAAAGAGACATAAGAAACTCAATCAAAAGTTTCATTGCCAAATTTTCCTATCTATGTCAATTAAAAGAAGTGCATTTCATGAGAAAACTATTATAACAACAACATGGTAGAAGCAAGACCTTATGCATGGAGAACATGGAGATAAAGAAAGTGCAGTTAAATGTTGGAAAAAAAAAAAAAGAAGAAAAAGAAATGAATGAGAGAAAGATGGAGAGAAGAACGTATAATGGAGAGATGGTACAACCTTGAGGGGCTTACCATGTGGTTGTATTTGTCATGCCTCAATAAGTATCTTAGATGTAACAACCCATCATAAACTATACGAAAACCTAAGAATAATATCTTTGTTATTTAGGGATTTACTATGAGGTATACAAGATATACTCACATCCAGTTACCTTGAGTAGGACTTATCATTTCCAAGCAATATAATTAAAACAGTTCATAGCAGATATTATAATAATAAGGGATTGTGGTCTCATCAAATACCTAAAGGGTAGTATTAGTAACTAGTGAATAATAGCATCTAAAGCAGTCTAAGTCTCTGTTAATATAAAATACAAATAAAACATAATAATATGAATTCAACAAATATATTAGTGATTACTCATGCTCTCTTCTCATCCTTTGCTCTACCCATCTTTTCCAAAACAAAATTCTAGCACGTGTCTGCCAAGCTTTAACCATATCGGCATATGCAACAAAGACACACTATAGGGATGTAGCCTACATCTAGCTTAGTGAGAAAATCCTCATATTGCACCGACAAGTAATTAACAATCAAGTTATTTAAATAAGCATATGAATGCATGAATATGCATATGAATGCAACAATATATATAGTTATTCAACAACCGTATACAATATGGATTTAACGCTTCATTACCTAGGTTAGGAAATCACAAACTATATGTTGGCTTCAAGTTCCAATTGCCTAAGCTAATTTTCTTAAGATAATGATAGAAGCTTGATTTTCTTATTTATAATAAAATAGATTCTAGCTTTACAAAAGTATATATATGTATATGCTCATGAGGGGTGTGGATGTAAATCGTACACTCAATCTTATCTAATCATAAGTAGTGAATCCTTGGATTCAGTCTCAATTAAAGGGTGGCATTTCTTGATTCTAAGTAGTTCCCAAAGGTTGAGACAAGGTTACGTGTGGAGATGTACCTCCATATGGCCTCTTTGTACCACTATGTGATGTCAACGACCTTCATATATGCGAGAGTATGCAAGGTATGGCCTATTTTTATTTATGCCAAATAAAGTTAGGTTCATTCATATAGTGACAATCACAATTTTCACAAACACTTGTAGATTACTATTCTAGATGCAAGGGAAATCAATTCACCCACTTATTCCAATGTTGATTATGATGTTTTGGCAAGCAATAGCATGACAATCAAACATATGCTGTTCACCCAATCACCACACATTAACCAATTTCATACTTGTCAATCAAATATATAAGTGCAACTAAATATGTAAACATATAACACGTACAATACTCATAAGTTTACTCATCGGGCATTTGCTACTAGTTGTAGTAGTTTTGGGGTAGCTCATCTCAAAGTCAATGTCACTTGATGAGAAAAATAATAATTTGTAAGTTCAAGTATGATAACTTATCTAAGTATCTTAATCAAATTTGCTAGTTTTATCAATTTCAGCTATTTTAGTTTTTTTTTCATAATTTTTTGTTTTATGTTTGTTTTTCACATTCTTGTAGTCGTTTTGTAGGTTTTCAAGTGTAATTTTCATTTGTGAGGTCATTTTGGTCATGAAAATTTAGGTTTTGTTCTAAATAGTTTTGGATGCTACTTGTTCAAGTTCATTTTGAAGCCTTTTTCTCCTAATTAAGCCTAATTCTTTAAGGAAATCATTCCTAATCAACTTGTAAACCTATTTGGGCCTTTATTAGGCATGTAAGGGTCATTTTATCTACTATAAGCTTTGGATTTTTGGTGAAACAATCAAGGTTGATCATCTTTGCTTTCGATTTTATCTATTTTCCACCTATGTGTCTTGTTTTTCGTATTAAATCAAATGGTTTCATTTCTAATCTTTTTCTAATGATATTTAACTATGTTTACATTTTGGAAATTTTAGAAAACATTACCAAAATTCTTCTTGGCCACCGGTTTGGAGGTTTGGAAATGAACCTTCTATGTTTCCAACTTTTTCCATCTCTAATTCATGTTACTCACTACCCAAGGCTCTTAAAAATCGAAATCTACTTGATATCTTGAAGAAAAATGATCCTTAAGTTTTTTTAATATGGCAATCAGAGATAGGAAGGAAATCTTAAGTTCATTCATTTCATTTATTTCTAGCCTTTACACTTTTAGACTTGATAAAAGAAGGTTGTGAAACATTGTCACTAACATGACTTATGTTTACATCATTTTCATGAGTTCGTTGCTTAGTACAACTTAAATGCAAATCTGAAAGCTAAAATAACAAAAGTTTTTTCTTTTTTTTTTCTTTTTTGCTATTCTAGCTTAATTTACATGGAAAAATCACAAGGAAAAGAAAGAAACATGTACAGGGTGATAACTTACACTTAGTGGTCCTCTAAGTGGTGCCTTCTAGCTTCCCTCGCTTGCCTCTCCTTTTGCTTTAGTGTTTATCCTTGGTTCTTATATTTTTTTGAGCTCTTTAGGTGGCCATCTAATGGTATGGAAGCAATTGGTGGTTGGAGGAAAGTTTAGTGGTTGTTTTAGTGGTGTGGTTAGAGTGTGGATGGTGGTGTATGGGTAGGTGATGTGTTGGTTGAATGGTGGAGGTCTCTTTGCTTCTTTGGAGTGTTTTCTTTGTATCTTTGAAAATAAAATTAGAGAAAAAAGATGATAGGGTTGTTTCACACACAAACAGAGGAAAATTTTAGGGGATTTACTTATTTAATGCATGGCTTAAACACATTGGTTAATAGAGATTGTTGGGTAGTGTATTTCGTTAATAGTTAAAGGAAAGTTTTAGGTTAGATCATTTGTTTTTTATGGTAATTGTCAACTTCTATTCGATTTGGGTCACTTTTAAGCCTTACTCTATCCCCTTAAATTGTACTTAAATCTCTAATGGCCATTAGATTTGGTTGTGTTGTCTTGATGCTTACTATTGTCGAAGGGGTTGATGGTTAAAGTGTGTCATCTTGCCCTTAATTTCTTTTGTCCGTTAGTCCATTAATTGAGTGTAATTAAGGGCTTATTTAGATGTTCTTTTAGTTAGTTTAATTAATTTTAAACTTAAGATAATTTGGTGTGTGAAATACTATATTTACCTTTATATGATTCATGCTTACTAGAATAGTTTAGGAGAGTTAATTTTTCATCAATTTTCTTAGTTTGTTTGATTTACTAGTGGAATTAATGCTTGCTAAATTATTTGATTCTATATTATTTTGAGGTAAAATTTATGCTTTTAGGGTTTTAGATTTGGTTAGGTTACAATTTAGGCTTTTAGGGTTTAAGATTAGTTTCAACATTTTTTATTGTGGTTTTCGAGTTTGTTACTTGGTTTAGGGCTTAGAGTAAGAATTAGGGTTTTGTGTCAACCATTGTTAGGGTTTAGAATTCATAATGCAATAGGTTACGATTATGATTTTTCTAGGGTCTTGGTTTATTAGTACGGTTACACTAGTCGTATTGGCTAAGTAAAGTAGTCCTAGGTTTAGAGTCAAGTATCTCATTGACTCTCGAAAACATTTCCTAGTACTTTTGCATGACCTATCTTTTGAATTTGAAATTTCTTAAGGTTTACAGTATTCACCTTTGAAGACTTCCTATCATACTTGGTTTGTTTTTTCAAAAAGGCATAGGAATATAAACCAAAGTTTTGAAAAGAACTACTATAGCAACCAATATAAGATATTTATCACTTGTTTATATACTAGTTTAAAGGAGAATGCGCGGTTACTAGAGAAATAATGCAATAATGTGGTAGAGGAGAAAGGGTGAACAGTTTAAATTTTAAATTTAAAAGAGAATACTTGATGGGATCTAGCATTATTGGGCGAATTTGATGTGCATAAGAAGTGGGCAGAAGGAGAAATTTCAAATGCAATCATAGGAATATTTATACTCTACTCTTTTTTTTTTTTTGTCCCTAGGATTGTAGTTCAATTGGTTAGAGCACCACTTGGTCAAGGCGAAAGCTACGGGTTTGTATCTCATCAGTCCCAACGAAATCAAACTTTAGTTTAATTTTTTTTTCTCATCTTTATTAAAACATTTACTTTTATACAAGATTTTACCCCACTTTTTGTTTTTGATGTTATTACACATAACATTTCAAGTTCAAGGATTGAAACAAAAGGGGCTTGAGTGGTAAAATTGTAATTAAATATGAAAAGCAATACTAAATTATATAATTTTAAGGGGGTGTGTAACCAAAACTTAATATACTATATTATCTATTATATATTATCAAGCCAATACCCTCTCTTTTAGACTCCATATCTTTCAATCCCAATTATACCTCTAAATTTATTGAAAAAGGCAATTAAACCATGTGTTATAATAATCTAGTTTAAAAATATTCAAGGTCAAAACATGAAACTTTTCTAACAATAAACTTAATATATTTTCTCCTTTTTTCTCTCACATAGTTATAGGTGAGTAGTTTTTCAAAAATAAGCAACTCTAAACTTCTCTCTCTAGTTAGAAGTAGTTATTATCTAAATGAATTAAAAACAACATCCTTTTTAAAAAAGATCTTATGGTATTTTGGTTTTTGAATATGTTTATTTTCATTTCCACTATAATTCTAGTTTTCTCTCTTGATCTACCATAATGTAAAATTGTAGGTCATCTCACTCTTTTTGCTTTTTTTTTTTTTTTGATATGATAAAATAGTGTCTTTTCTCTTATTTTTCATCTTTCTTTTAAGTGATTGTGCTAAGGGCATAGAAGTGCACTTTGTGGTATTTGTTACCATGAATGATAAATCATGAAACCTCACCAAAGTTCCTCTCTTCAACCTATGTTGATTTTGGGTTTACAAAGGTTCCTTTTTCTAATGTGAAAAACCTCAAATTAATAATAAGGTAAATGGTAATTAAAAGAAAAAAATTTGAAGTCAATTAAGATAGGATTTACATAATTTAGGAAAAAAAAATTCTAAAATGATCATTTTTCCCTTAAATTCGACTTTACTAAAAATGACTTTGAACTAGTCTAATGACCCTAAATGGTTTTCCAAGATTCTGATTAGGTGAAATCGTCAAAGGATTATTTGGAGTTATTTTAAGTCATTGGGAGTGATCTCTTAAAGTTTGGTGACAAATTGTCAATAATAACCCTTTTGCTATTACATTCGATTTTATCAAATTTGACCCCCGAATTAGCTTAGAGACCTTAAATATATCTCTAAGAATCTAATTAAGTAAATAAAATCATTAGAAAATTATTTGGAGACAAATGAAAAAGGAAAATTTTAAATTGAAAGTCAATTGGATAAAATGACCAAAATGCTCATAAGCTTGGTTTTACTAAAAGGTGCCTTAATTATGAGATTATTAAACCAAATTTGGAGACTTATTGTGATAAATTTTTAGCTAAACTAAAGAGGAAATAAAAGAGCAAGAATGCTTTACATGTCAAAAAGTGAGTGACACTTGGCAATTGGATGTGCACAAGTAGTTCCAACCCTCCCCCTTCATAAAAAAAAAATCCCTTTAAACCTTAGGGTTTTAGAGAACTTTTAAAACATTCTCTTTGGCTAAAATTTTTAGAAACCCTCACTTTCTCATTTCAAAATCTCTCTCAAGGTTAAATGTTAAAAAAAAAACCCACCAAAAACCTTAATCTCTTAGCTTAAGCTTTAATTACCCCTTAATTTAGTTACTAATCTAACTTATTTCTATGTATTTACTAGGTTTGAGAGATCTAGTAAGAACTTGAAAGGGGGCTTTCAAGGTGGGATTAAGAGATTCATTATGGAAAGTGTGTGATTATTTAAGTTTAAGTAAGATTAAGTACATTAATTGCAAGTTTAGACACTAATTAGTTGATGTAATGATAGAATTTGTCTCGGAAGTTGCAAAATGCCCCTTTAGGAAGCACAAGAAGTGGTGACCAAATTTAGTAGAATAGAAGTGGGGATCCTTTAGGAAGGTAAGGGCACTAACTAAGGTAGATTGAGTGTTAGTGATGAGTTGAATTGATTAAATAGCTAAATGGATGATAATGGAAGTTAGGTATGTTAACTCCACATGCTTTATGTTACCACCACCATTAATGCCACTTGGATGTGCTTTTTGATGATTTTAAATGATGAATGATGATTAAATGAGGTAAATGTGGTGTTTGATGTGAGTTTGTATGATTATAATTAAGCTTAGATGACAAAGTTGTATGCTTTGATGAATTAGAATGATGCTGCCACCAAGGGGAGTTAATGCTTGAAATTTTGGAAAATTAAATTGCAAATAATCTAGTTGTAATATTAATTTAATGTTTTGGGAGCTAATTTACATGATAGATGATGGTTTAGATGGTATTTGATGAAGGGAAGTGTTATGGATACTAATCTTGATGTAATTTGGAGGTTGATGTAAAAGATTGGTTCTTGCATATATAATTTGGAATTTGTAGCATATGTGACCTAAAATATGAATGGATTGAAGTTTGAGTTAAGTTCAATTGATGAATTAAGAGTTAGATAATGTTTAGTGGGTTAAAGGATTGAGTTAGAATGGGAAATTATCTTTTTAGCCCCTCTTGTGTGATGCCAATCATTCTTGAAATAATTGTAATTAATTTTACTAAATTTGAGTTAATTAGAGCTATAACATGATTAATTGATGATTTGAAGTTGTTTAGATGCTAAATGAGGCTTAAAAGTAAAATTGGAGATGAATTAGTAGAATGAGGAATGATGCTTACTTACTGATTGTATCAAATTCTAAATTTGTAAACCTAATTAAATCTATGATCTAAACTAGGCAAGTATACCTATCTAATGTAGCATAGATTTTAGGGTGTTATTTACAAGGACCTTGAAAACAAGTACTAGTATTACCATTTTTTTACTATTTAGCCTAAATATTAAGTGAGATTTATGATTTAAATTCTAAACAACTAATCTAATAACCCTAAGATCAATTATGTATGCTTTAAAAGATGAATTCAAACACAAGATATATCCATTACTTTGATCCAATTAATGAATTGATTAATCACTTATTCATACTTTGCACTATAGGATCTCATCAATTAAATTAATTAGTCCATCAAGTCAATTAATTCCTAACCATATATGAGATAGTGGAGACCTCTCCCTTACTAACACCACATAAAATTGCATGAAGCTTAGGATCCTTACTATAAGAATTAAATTCTTTAGAGCCGAAAACTAGAATTTCCCTACCTCTAGGTGAAATACTCAATTCCTCTATTCATTAAGATTTATCCTATCAAATAAAACCTCTTTCTGTCTAATAAGAATCAAACATGCAGCTAATTCATGCACTAACTAACCACAAGACAACGAAATCACGTGAATAAATACAAAAATATGGTTTTTCATTAATTAAATAGCAATTCAAGTCACATACAAAGTGTAAAGCATGAAAGATTTACTCCTCCATAGAGTTTACAATAAGCATCAAAGATCTAGAGATGATAAGAGAATTCGTGTTGTAGAGATGAAACCCTTATAATTGATGTCTTGTGATCTTCAATGATGTGTATGCAATTTCTCCCTTGAAGCTTTGTGTATTTTCTCTCTTAAGGTTTAGAATTTTCGCACTAAAATTACTTCATAACCCTAATAATAAAATAATGACACTATTTATAATGTTTGAATATTTGCAAGTTAGCACAACCTATTGCATTGCCATGCTTGAGGCTGGGCTGAAAAACTAAGTCTGATTGCTTTTGCTTTTAATGCATTCTAGGGTTAGCCTTGTCATTCAACATGGCCATGTTAAACATAAGGGTTGAAAAAGAAAATTTTGTTCCTTTTCAAAATTGCTCCAAACTTGTTTAATTTGCATTGATTTTCATTTGATCATCATAAAGTATTCCAATCGAGCTCTTCAAGACCCTAAAATAATTTTTCATAAAATAAGTATCCTTTTCTTCAACAATTCAAAATAATAATTAACAAATGTTTCCAATTAAACATAAACAATAAGGGTCTTTTGACCCTTATCAACGAATATGACTTTTTCAATTGGATGTTTTGGGGCTGATATGATTATTTGAAGTGTCTATTTTGCTTGAATTAAGGGCTGAAGTGATGAATTAGAAATTGGAAGTGACAAGGAACAAGTAGGCTTTAGTTTAAAGTAATTTGAACTTAAAATAAGTGAGATATGGGCCTTTAAAGTGGAAATTCGTAACTTAGATTAATCTAAAAATATAGGAGGCCTAAAATGAGTAAAATAAGGCTTTTTTAGGATAAAGGTGATAGGGGAAGAGTTTAGGGGTAAAATGGCTTTGGTTTAACACAATTTAGGTTAAAAATAAGTAAATTATGACCCTTTTAAAGTTATGAGCCTCTAAAGTAACAAATTTAAAAGAGAAATTGGATAAATTAAATAAACCAGGCTAAAGCCGGCCTAATCCTAAGCTAACCCATCCCATAGGCCCATGGACCAGCTTAATACCTTTCCCCTATGGTTAGTCCACATGGTTATATATAATTAAAATAGTTAGGCCTTGGTAATACCTAACTAGCCATCCTCGGAGGAAACTGTTAGTCGAGTTAAAGTGGTTAGTGAATGGGTGGAAGAATAAACTCCCAGTTGTAGTGTGTAAGATTGAGTCGATTCACACTGTGGTGGATCGGATATTAGCTAAGCTTTAGAAGAGGCTGGAAGGTTTGTGGAGCATGCTCACAGTGGTTGATGAGCACCTCTATGATGGGAAACTCATAAGCAATGTGGCTATAGAGGGGGAAAGAGATGCATTGATGACTTTAGCCATGCCAAAATGAGCTGTCATAGAGAGTTATGTTCAACCAAGCCTTTCGGGGGGATAAGTCCCCTTGCAAGCTCTTAGCTTAGCATAATATCCCTCTTCTTTTCATTTGTTATTTATTTCTTTATACTTATTATCTTTTTCCTTTACAGACATGTAGCTTAGGGAAAGTAACCCTATAGAGATGCTTGCATACAAAAGGGTAGCTCAAGCCGCTAAGAAAGGAAAAAAGGTCCCTCTAAGCACAATTGAGTCACTAAAGGATCCTGCTCTGAGGTAACGTGAGGTCCCTCTCACTATTAGGGACAAAGAAAGGTGGGTGCCACCTCCTGAACTATTGACAACTTGGAAGCTTGCAAAAACTCGAAGGGGAAGGTCAAAGAAGGGGCATCCTAATTGGCTAGGAAGAGGCCACATGTTGAGGCACTCGGGGAAAGGCCTCTTACTTCTCGAGATGTCATGGTCTACCTAGACGCTGAGTTTGATAGTGTAGAGTTGATAGGTTGTCATTGGGGTATAAGACCTACTCTGCTAACTCTAGAACGATAAGAGGAACAAGCTTCATCAGTTTGGTTCTTAGGGACACAAAACAAAGTAGGGAATTACGAAGAGAGTGCATCTTGCTAAAGGATGCCACCACCTTAGAGAAAACCATGTAAGGAATGCGCAAAGACATCTTAAGAGGATACTTTACTCGAAGCTTCATGATTTAAGTTATTCAAAAACTGTGATTCACTCATAGTCTCTTTAAGTTGTAATCAATGGCTAATATGTATTTTTGTGTATACAATTTTCACCCCATCTAGTTTAAACATTTGAGCTATAGGGTACTGAGTTTAAAAAAAGTAGGAGATTTAAGATTTGAGCATGAGTTCCTCATCTCTAAGCACTAAAGGCTATATGGAAGGTATCATAAACTTTCAAATGATGGATGTGTGCTATTACAAAAGGTTAAAGATGTAAAGGCTAAAGCTAGAAAGGCTCAAGAGGAATCTTAATGCCAAGCAGCAAAGCTTTAAGAGTTAAAGATGCGCACAAAGTAGAACTAGGAACCTTGAGAGCTTTAGTGGAGCTAAAGGTAAGGATTAATGCTGAGTTCTTATTGAAGGTAAAGAAGGCTAAACGATCCAACATGGGCATACATGAAGAGAACAAGAAGCTTATTGCCTAGCTTAAGGGTGCACGTAGAGAACTCAAGGAAAGGGAAGATAGGCAAGTTGGTTAAGTGAGGCTGTTGGTCCCAATTAGATTAATAAAGAGGGGGGTGAATTGATTAATTACTTAAAATTTCAATTTTTGCAAATTATCCAAAGTCTCTTGACTAATGAAATAACGTGAGCAACAAAAATGAAAAATAATAATGTGCAATAAATAAAATGAGTAGAGAAGAATAAAATGCTCAAATATTTATAGAGGTTCTGCCTCGAGCGTCAATCCTCTCTTCTAGCTCCACGCTAAGGTCCCGCTTGTCTTTACCGGTTGTGTTTCACTATATCAACAAAATTGAGAGTACACAAAATAAGCCTCTTCAAGGCGAAGTCTCACTGCTGAGTCTCTCTAGCTTCTTCACTAAGCTAATAACTCAAACTACAGTGATAAAACAACTCTCAATTCCTCATACAAGAAAGGAATCACAATAACAATGAGGAATATCAAATTTACTCTACAAATCGGATCACAAGTGTAAGAATATTTTTGCGCCTGAAGATGTATGAGCTTTGAACTTTTCGTGTGCTTGATTCTAAAAAAATGTTATCTGTTTTCTTCAGCTGAACATCCCTTTTTTTATGTAGAAGACATAACGGTTACTTTGCTGGAGAATGTCTTGTAACGTTCATGGAGTTCCACATGATAAGCTTGGATTTATTTTTGAAATTTTATATTTCAAAAATAAGTTGAAATTTTTGGAGAAAAATCTACATTCCTGTGATATTTTGATGAGGATAAGCTTAGATAAATTAGTTTAACCGAGATCTTCTTTGGAGATATTCTTTAGATCAAGTTTGTTGAAGATATCCCTCACATTATGGAACCTTATCTTGATATCTCATATATTGTGGAACCGTATCTTCATGTAACAACCATATTTCTAATTCAAATATATCCTTATCTTCGTAACTGTTGGATCTCCTAAAATATAGCACAAATATCTAGATTTAAATCTTGATAAAACCAGTAAATCTTGTACGATCTCGCTCTATCATGAATAAAATAAAATCTTTGAATAAAATCTTGTAAAAACTTTATGTAAATTAAAAACCCATGATATAAAATCCATCTTTAGTAAAACGCATCAAGTATATTACCCAAATATACTTAACAAGTGGAGCTAGGCCTTGAAATTTATTAAAAACCATCAATATAAAAATTAGAACGAAATCTGGAAAAATTCATGACAAGCATGGAAGGTTCTGAAAGAGCTTCTGAAGAAAACCTGTCAATTGTCCTCCTGTTGTAAAGGTTCTAAAAAAGCTTCTGAACAAAATCTGTCTACCATCCCTCTTTTACAAGGGTTCTGAAAGAGCTTCTGATAGGTTAACACGAGAACTATGGATACATTACACAATTTCTGAAATACCTTCTGATAGAACAAAAACAGTCTGTATAACACCATTGAAGGTTCTGAACAAGCTTCTGTCTCTTTGTCTAATTTAGAAAAATTCACTTACTATCTTCTGAAACAACTTCTGACAAGCTTAAACATACGTTACACATTATTCCTCTTTTGTTAACATCAAAACCAAATTAGAGAACTTAACATTCTCCCCCTTTTTGATGATAACAAAACACCATTAGATAAACAGAATAGAAACAATTTTCATGTTCAAGCAAACATATATTCATAACACCATTAGAAAAATTAACCAGAATTCATAACAGAAAAGCATCACAATAGAACCATTAATAAAGCATTGAGTTCTCTATGGTACCATTCTCCCCCTTTTTGTTAACAGCAAAAGGGATAACTCCCCCTTAATCCATGCATAAAAAATAAAAGAAGTCTTTCACAACTTGAGTTCAAAATAGGAAATTAAGATAAGAACTAAGACTTTCTGGATCTTGTAACTCAAGAGGTAGAAGTAGTGGTGGAAAGTTTGGTAAAGGAAGGTTTTTCTTGTGAAGTATCCAAGTTGATGATATGTACGCCAGAGCGAACATAATCTGGAAATTTGGTGGATAAGAATAGCTTGATTTCTCCATGAAGACTTGTGACAGATTGGGATGTTTTATCCATCTTGGAGTCCAAAGTCTTGAAAGAGTTAGTGGGTGAATCTCCTATCTTCCTTACTTGAGAGACAAACTTGTCAAAAGCAATCACATTGTTGGATAGATCTTGCTTGACTCTCTCACTAAACTCATCATAGAGAATTCTATAGTGATGGAGGTCAGTGAGCATTTTCTCAAAATGTTTCTTAATGTCAGAAACAGTACCAGAAGTTTGTTTAACTTGTAACTCCATTGCTTCTAATCTCTTAAGATCAGACCGTTGAAGAACTGAGATTTCATCTGTCAAAGCTATCTTAATTAAATCTGATAGCTCATGTTTCAAGGCTTCTCGCATAACACTCTTCATTTGTTCCAGATCAACATTGAATGTAGCTTCCTTTGTTCCACTTTTTCCAGCCTCAGAATCGTGTAGTTCCTTTCTAGAATCTTTTCCAAGCTCTGTTCTAGGTTTTGAACCTCCTTCTTGAATAATTATTAAAGAAGTTCCAAAAGGAATGATTCTTTTCATATGTCTTTGATGCACAAAGTGTGCACCATCATTCGCATACCACAAACAATCTTTAACAAATATCGACATATGATGAAAAAATTCTTTACCTATCCTCTTTAACTTAATAGGTTCAGAAGACCTGGAAGGCAAAACAATTCCTTTAAATACAAACAGTTGCATGAGAGCATTCCTAAATACCAAACTTTCTCTATTTCGCCATATTTGATCAATGACTCTAGAAGCCATGTCCACATTCTTTCTATTAATCATTGCATAGATGATTTGAGCATGATCTATAGACATTGAAGTAGAACTACCCTTCCTTGGACATATACATTCAACAATAATTTTGTGTATGATTCGAGGAAACAACTCGAAATCAATAACCATTACTTCCTTCCCATAATCCATTTGTAAACCTCCATTAATAGCAATGAAAAGATCATTCCTAGGCATGTTTGTAATCTCTACATCATCATTTACATCATGCAAGTGTAGACATTTAATTACATCTACCCTAGAAATTGTAATGTCTTGGTCACATACTTTGGAAACTAGAACATTCCCTTCCGAAAGATTTAAATTTCCATAAAATTCTTTCACACACTCGCCATAAACTAGAACTTGAACAGAGCCAAGTTCTATACATCCTATGGGTTCTAAAAGTTCATTCCAGTAAAACCCATTACTTGTAAAGAAATTAAAATCCACAAAACTACAAAGACACACCTCGTTTTTCTTCCTTCCAAGAGATTTCAGGATTAAGGGTTTCAAACTTGGTACATTCCTTTGTTTTGGTTGCTTCTTGTCTGATTTCTTAGGCGAAGAGGTTTCTTGGGTAACCTTTTCTTTTCCTTTTGAAGACGATGAAACCCGTTTTCTTTTGGAAGTTTTCTTGGAACCAATGACAAATTCAGAGTCAGGGGAACTTGGGTTCTCCTCCATTGAAGGTTCTTGAGGTTTTTCTGAAGAATCTGAAGATTCATCATGAATCACTAAAGGCTTGTTGGAGAGTTTTGTTTTGAAAGATTTTTGTTTGAGACGTTTTGAGGATTTAGGCGCCATTGGAGTCACAAAGATAGAGAGAGAGAGCAAGTTGCGGAAAAATAAAGAAAGAGAGAGAAATGATTTGTAAAGAAAGAGAGAAGTGAATAAAGAGAAAGAATATATATATATATATATATATACTGTATATATAAAGATTTTCAAAGATTGAAAATTTTGGGGGGGAAAAAATTCAAAAAGGGTTACAAATTCCCAATTCATTTCTAATAAATTCAAATTTTACCATTTCAAGAGGTTTAGTAAAGATGTCTACAAATTGATTTTCGGTTGGCACAAATTCAACATTTATATCTTCATTATGCACATGATCTCTAATAAAATGATGTCTAATTTCTATGTGCTTTGACCTAGAATGATGCATTGGATTTTTTGTCAAATTTATTGCACTCGTGTTGTCACATTTAATTGGCACAGTTTTAAAATTTATTCCATAATCATTCAATTGTTGTTTTATCCATAAAACTTGTGCACAGCAATTACCAATAGAAACATATTCAGCTTTAGTTGTGGATAGAGCAACAAAATTTTATTTTTTAGAAGACCAAGAAATTAATTTATCACCTAGGAATTGACAAGTACCAGATGTGCTTTTTCTATCAATTTTACAACCAGCATAATCTGCATCAGAATATCCTATTAAATCAAAATTTTGATTTTTAGGATACCAGATGCCCAAATTTGAAGTATTAACTAGGTATTTGAAAATTCGCTTTACAGCTGATAAATGAATTTCTGTTGGTGCAGCTTGAAATCTAGCACATAAACACACACTGAACAAAATATCAGGTCTTGATGCAGTCAAGTACAATAAAGAACCTATGAGGCTCCTATAAAGTTTCTCACTTACCTTCTGTCCATTTGAGTTAGAGTCTAACCTTGTTGAAGTACTCATAGGTGTTGTAACCTTTTTGCAACCATCATATCCAAACTTCTTCAATATTTGTTTTGTGTATTTTTCTTGATGAACAAAGATTCCTTCTTTTGTTTGTTTATTTGAAGCCCCAAAAAGAATGTCAATTCTCCCATCATTGACATTTCAAATTCTGCCTGCATGGTCTCAGCAAATTCTTGACACAACAATTCTTTAGTAGATCCAAAGATAATATCATCCACATATACTTGCACAACCAAGATATCATTATGAAAAGTTTTCAAGAATAAAGTGGTGTCAACTTTTCCTCTATGAAAACCTTTAGAGATAAAAAACATACTCAATCTTTCATACCAAGCTCTTGGAGCTTGTTTCAAACCATATAGCGCTTTATTTAATTTAAAAACATAATCAGATTTGAAGAGATCTTCAAAACCATGTGGTTGTTCTACATAAACTTCTTCCTTTATAAAACCATTTAAAAATGCACTTTTTACATCCATTTGAAAAACTTTAAAATCCTTATAAGATGCATATGCAAGCATCAACCGTATTGCTTCTAGTCTAGCAACAGGTGCATATGTTTCATCAAAATCTATTGCTTCTTCTTGTGAATAACCTTTAGCAACTAATCTTGCTTTATTTCTTACAATTTTACCGTCTTCATCTAATTTATTTTTAAACACCCATTTAGTTCTAATTATAGACTTTTCTCTAGGTCTAGGAACTAAGTTCCATACATTGTTTCTTTGAAATTGATTTAATTCTTCTTGCATAGAGATAATCCAATTATCATCATTTAAAGCTTCTTTCATATTACTAGGTTCAATTTCAAATAACAACACAAAATGATTTTCAAGATTTTGTAAATTAGCTCTTGTTTTAACACCAGATTGAACATTACCTATTATTTGATCAGAAGGATGTGCAGACTTATACCTCTAAGCTCTAGAAGCTTCTTGTTCAGATTTTACAACTTCTGAAGTACCTTCTGTGTTTGCCTTTGAAATAGGTTCTAGACAACCAGATCCTTGAGTGTTAACAGCAGGTGCTTCTGACTTAGGTTCTGAACCAGCTTCTGCTTTAGGATTGGAGTCCTTTTCTTCATCAGAATCAACATCCTTTAAATCCTCAATAAATTTAACATTTATTGATTCTTCAATAGTTTTGGATGATTTATTGAAAACACGATAAGCACGGCTATTTAGAGAATATCCTAAGAAAATAGCTTCTTTAGATCTTTCATCAAACTTACCAAGGTTGAGAGGATTCTTTTTCACAAAACATTTCGATCCAAAGATATGAAAATATGAAAGTTAGGTTTCTTACCTTGAAACATCTCATAAGTAGTCTTTGATGTCATGGGTCGAATGAAAACTCTATTGATGATATAGCAAGCTGTAGAAACTGCTTCTGCCCAAAAATACTCAACAATGCCACTTTCATTTAACATAGATCTAGTCATCTCTTGTAAAGTTCTATTCTTGCGTTCCACTACTCCATTTTGTTGAGGAGTGTATGGAGCTGAGAAATTGTGAGATATACCATGTTCTTTACAAAAATTTAAAAAACTTGTATTTTGGAATTCTGTTCCATGATCAGTTCGAAGACTAATTATGGAAACTCCCTTTTCATTTTGTATTTGTTTTGCAAATTTTTGAAAAGAATCAAAGGTATCTCTTTTGTGTCGCAAGAAGATAACCCAAGTGTATCTTGAAAAATCATCAACAATAACAAGTCCATATTTGCTTCCACCCATGCTTAAGACTTTAGTAGGTCCAAAAAGATCAAGATGCAATAATTCAAGTGGTCTCTTAGTTGAGATTACATTTTTACTTTTATGAGAGACAGAAACCATTTTATTCTTTAAGCAAGTATCACATTTTACATCTTGTTTAATATTTATTTTAGGAAATCCTTTAATAATATCCTTGTTAGATAATTTTTCTAAATGATTAAAATTAACATGTCCTAGTCGTTTATGCCAAGCAAAAACATGATCATTCAAAGAAATTAAACAACAAGCATTATCGATTTCAGCTGGTTTTATGAGATAGATATTTCTTTTCCTAATTCCTTCAAATAATCTTTCATCATTTTCACTAAAAGCATAGCACTTGTCTTGATCAAAAATCATTTTATATCCTTTATCACATAACTGACTAATACTGAGTAGATTATATTTTAAGCCTTGCACAAGATATACATTTTCAATGAGAAAAGTAGGCATACCAATCGTTCTAGTGGCAATTATTTTACCTCTACTATCATCTCCAAACTTTACATATCCTTTTTCTTCCCAAGTTATGCTATTGAAAAATGAAGCATCTCCTGTCATATGTCTAGAACATCCACTATCCATATACCATGTTCCTCTTATTTTAGCTTCATGTTCCTATACAAAATAAAAAGAATTAAGTCCTTTTAGGAACCCAAGTGAATTTGGGCCCTTCAAAAGATAAGCTCATTTGATTTCTTTGATTTACTTGTTGACTACTGAGCTTATTTCTTTTATAATAGCAAAATTTCTCAATGTGACCAAATTTATTACAGAAGAAACATGCATAAGAATTAACATTCCTATACCTGTCATTTACCTGTTTCTTGAAATTCGGGTTTGTATAACTTCTGTTATACCTTGTGGTATTGCTTCTGTAGTACCCATTGTGTGGATACCTCTTGTTAGAATAACTTCTGTAAAAGTCTCTGGTATTTCTTCTTTTAACATTATTTGTATTTGAAATGTACTTTTTGCCGTTGGATTCATCACTTAAGACTTGTTTAGCCTTAACAAAAACTGTATTTTGATTCGATTTTGAACTGATTTGATTTTGAACTCGAACCATGCTCATATCCTAATCCATGTTTTTCATTTGAAACTCTTTGTGAAGAAATTAACATGGTCAATTTCTTGTCACTTTCATCAAATTTCTTAAAGGTAGTTTTCATTGAATTGGATCGATCATCAATCCTTACCTTCATGTCACTTGTTTCTACTTCAAGTAGATGATTTTCTTTTCTTATTTTTTCAATACTCACATGTATGGATTCATTTTCTTGTTTCAGGATGTCATTTTGATCAACAAGTAAAGTATTTATTTGTTTTAATGCTTCTTTTTCATTCTTAAGAGCTTTTATTTTATTTTCATACTTAGCCAATTTTGTATCAGCCCTTTTTAGTGCCTTTAATAACTTACTTATTTCTGCTAGCACGTCAGTATTAGTTATATCATCATCAGATTTAGAGTGTACCTCAAAACTAGCCATTAGACAAAAATTTGCCTCATCCTCTTCTTCTTTTGAACTGAATTTGTTTCTGTGTCCTCTAAATCACTCCACGTTGCTAACATTGCACGACTTTTCTTTTTATAATTTTCCATTTTCTTGATCAGTGTTGGACATTCATATTTGATGTGTCCTGGTTTTTTGCATTCATAACATTGAATTTCCTTTTTCTCTTTCTTCTTTTCTTTCTCCTTGTAAGCTTTTCCTGCATCATTATGCTTATATTCAGTACTTTTCTTGAAAACACTAAATTTCTTACCTCTTTGCTTCTTAAGCAGCCTGTTGAGTCTACGTGCCAAAAGACTGATGTCATCTTCTTTCTCATTGTCGCTATCATCTGTTTCGGTTTCATTTTTCTTTATTTCCTTGACTTTAAAAGCAATTCCTTTGGTTGTTGTCTTCTCCTCTTTGCGTGGTTTTCTATGTGAGACTCATATGCCATGAGCTTTTCTCTCAATTGACCGAGAGTTAGCTTGTTTAGGTCTTGAGCTTCTTCTATAGTTGTTTTCTTTGCATCCCAAGATGGTGGCAATATCCTCAGCATTTTCCTCACAAGATCAGGATCTGGAAGTTTCTTTCCAAGTGATGCAAGCTCATTTGTAATAACTGTAGACCTGTTAAAAGCATCTTTGACATCTTCATTCATACTGTTGAATTAAAGCATTTATCTTGGTTTCCTTGATGGTATCAGTCCCTTCATATGTATTAGATAGGATATCTTAAATCTCCTTCACATTTGCACACAATGATGTCAAATAGAACTCTGATGGAGCAATAGTAGTCAGCAACAGATTTTTTGCTTTGTTGTTCTTCTCCGAATTTGACAAGGTCGAATTTCCATTCAAGGTGATCACATTGTCCCCAAGTGAAATGACCTGCCATGAATCATAATCATTAGCTTTAAAATAAGTTTCCATGCACATCTTCTAATATGAGAAGTTTGAACTATCGAAGTAAGGAGCTCGATTAATTGCAACATTATTTTCAACCATTTTGGATCAATCAAAATAAATGAGTCCTGCTCTGATACCAATTGTTGGCCCCAATTAGATTAATCAAGAGGGGGGGGGGGGGGGGGGGGGGGGGGGTTGAATTGATTAATTACTTAAAATTTCAATTTTTGCAAATTATCCAAAGTCTCTTGACTAACGAAATGACGTGAGCAACAAAAATGAAAAATAATAATGTGCAATAAATAAAATGAGTAAAGAAGAATAAAATGCTCAAAGATTTATAGAGGTTCCGCCTCGAGCGTCAGTCCTCTTTTCCAGCTCCACGCCGGGGTTCCGGTTGTCTTTACTAGTTGTGTTTCACTATATCAATAAAATTGAGAGTATACAAAATAAGCCTCTTCAAGGCGAAGTCTCACTGCTGAGTCTCTCTAGCTTCTTCACTAAGCTAATCACTCAAACTATAGTGATGAAACAACTCTCAATTCCTCATACAAGAAAGGAATCACAATAACAATGAGGAATATCAAATTTCCTCTACAAATCGGATCACAAGTGTAAGAATATTTTTGCGCCTGAAGATGTATGAGCTTTGAACTTTTCGTGTGCTTGATTCTAAAAAAATGTTATCTATTTTCTTCAGCTGAACATCCCTTTTTTATGTAGAAGACATAATGGTTACTTTGCTGGAGAATGTCTTATAACGTTCATGGAGTTCCACGTGATAAGATTGGATTTATTTTTGAAATTTTTTATTTCAAAAATAAGTTGAACTTGTTGGAGAAAAATCTGCATTCCCATGATATTTTGATGAGAATAAGCTTGGATAAATTAGTTTGACCGAGATCTTCTTTGGAGATATTCTTTGGATCAAGTTTGTTGAAGATATCCCTCACATTATGGAACCTTATCTTGATATCCCATATGTTGTGGAACCATATCTTCATGTAACAATCATATTTCTAATTCAAACATATCCTTATCATTGTAACTGCTGGATCTCCTAAAATATAGCACAAATATCTAGATTTAAATCTTAATAAAACCTGTAAATCTTATACGATCTCACTTTATCATGAATAAAATAAAATCTTTGAATAAAATCTTGTAAAAACTTTATGTAAATTAAAAATCCATGATATAAAATCCATCTTTAGTAAAACACATCAAGTATATTACCCAAATATACTTGACACATAGAGCTAGGCCTTGAAATTTATTAAAAACCATCGATATAAAAATTAGAACGAAATCTGGAAAAATTCGTGACAGGCATGGAAGGTTCTAAAAGAGCTTCTGAAGAAAACCTATCAGTTGTCCTCTTGTTGTAAAGGTTTTGAAAAAGCTTCTAAACAGAATTTGTCTACCATCCCTCTTTTACAAGGGTTCTGAAA
Organism: Laguncularia racemosa; assembly: GCA_037954665.1. Lineage (NCBI taxonomy): Eukaryota > Viridiplantae > Streptophyta > Magnoliopsida > Myrtales > Combretaceae > Laguncularia > Laguncularia racemosa. The sequence continues at coordinate 1,129,179 of JBBMOL010000118.1, read as the reverse complement.
GAGCTTCTGATAGGTTAACACGAGAACTACGGATACATTACACAATTTTTGAAATACCTTCTGACAGAACAAAAACAGTCTGTATAACACCATTGAAGGTTCTGAACAAGCTTCTGTCTCTTTGTCCAATTTAGAAAAATTCACTATCTTCTGAAACAACTTCTGACAAGCTCAAACATACGTTGCACATTATTCCTCTTTTGTTAACATCAAAACGAAATTAGAGAACTTAACAGAGGCCTTTGGGAAGTGATTTAACAACTTTGCCTCAAAGGCAAATGGGATTGGGTTTGCCTATTAGACTTGGAGGCTCATGTTGCTAATTAGGTCCATCAGGCTACTATGGAAAAGGAGGTCTTTGAGAAAATAATAAGCAATAAAGAGTGGGCCAACCTCTTAGAACGCAAGTGGATAGAGGGCATCCAAACAGCTTAGTCAGAAGTCCTGAAGGTGTACCTATAGTATGACCTCAGTTGTCTCTTCCTCTATGATGAACTATTAAACCTTAATGAGGGTATCAAAGAGGAAGGAGTTGAGGATGTTGAATAAGGCAATGAGGGAGTGCCTAAGGATCCTCCTCAAGAGCAACACTCCTAAGGTAAGTAAGAGTTAGACCAAGATCAGGCTATTTCGAGCTACACCCCACTAAAAAAATCACTCTAGCCATGGTGGGTGAAATTATAGAAGTGTTAATTATCCCTTCACTTGAGAGTTGAGAGGAAAAGACATTTTTATGCATCTTCTTATTTTATTTTTCAAGTTGGTACACCAACTTTAAGGTGTAAATTTCGATGAACCTCTTTTATATTTGTTTGAATCTAAGTTGTTCATATTTACTACTTTCATTTTTTGCCTCTTTTGAATGCTTTGTTTGTGATGTGTTTATTGCATGACATGGTTCTTTGTATTCATTTGAACTTAGATTATTGTTTTAACCTATCTTTAGTCGGCATATTGTGCTTGTAAGGTGTCTCTGGATGTTTGGACCTAAAGTCCTATTGATGAGTTACCCGCGAATGTTTTAAGTAGACCTCAAGAGGTTAGATGCTAGGTAAGGACATTAGGTCATCAAGAGTTTATTTGTTTGTTGACTTAAAAGCGTAGACTTAATGTAATTAGTAATACATTAACCGTAGTAAGGTTAGGACTAGTTGTGATCAAGAGTCCATTTACCTTAAGTGGCCTTAGACTTGATAAGTTTATTAAATCTATTCACCTCAGCTACGTTAGGACAAAGCATAAAAGATAAGTAAAGAGATGAATTCTACAATATGCAATAATTTCATTCATTGTCAAATGATTGAATTTATAAATAAGTAAACAAAAAATCTAATCAAAATATAGCCTAAGGTTATCAGAATTTTAATTTTGGGGAATAGGTTGACTATCCAACCTCTCCAGCTTATTTGCCCTATTGCTTAAGTCCTCTATAATCTTGATTGGGTCCTCTCAATTTAGTGTAAGCTTTTCTTGACCTTCTAGAGATCTGGTAACTTCTAACCTTATATAGACTAAGTCGCTAGGTTGGAAGACTTTATTCCTAACCTACTTGCCATAGTAATGAGGAACCCGGTGCTAATATGTGACTGCTCAAATTTGAGTAGCGTCATGAATCTCTTCTATTGTGCATAGGCTAGCTTGTATTCTGAATTGGTTGGTGGACAATTTATACTTTGTGTTATGATATTAGGGAGCTTTGACGAGGTGGACAACCTTAAAACCAAAGGCAAGCTTGAATGGTGTTTCTCTCATAAAGGTCTTATAAATAGTTCAGTAACCTCACAAGATGGTTAAAAGTTCATTTGCTCACTTACCTTTAGCCTAAGCCATTCTTTTTTTAGCCTATTAAGTACAATCTTGTTTATGGCCTTGACTTATCCATTTGATTAAGGAAGTGCAACCAAGGTATAGTGAACTTTGATATGATTATTGCTATAAAATTTCCTGAATTTTTAGTTGTCGAACTACATTTTGTTGTTTGTTAGTAGCACGTATAGAACATTGGACGAAGGTTTTGACATTTCTCTTAGTAATTTTGACCATGGCTTTAGCTTTTACCCACTTAGTGAAATAATCCATGGTGAAAATAATAAATTTTTGCCACCTAGAAGCTTAAGGAAAGGGTCCTAAGATGTCTAATTCCTATTACTCAAAGGGCTAAGGACTGATGAGGGACTATACATAGTTACTTGACGTGTTCTCTGTTGGTGCATGCTTTTGGCATTGCACACACTTTCACACAAATTGCTTCAAGTCTTCCCTTATGGTAAGCTAGTAATAACCAAGCCTAAGAGCTCTAATGTAAAGGGTTCGATTTTTGACATGATTGCTGCATATTCCTGCATGAAGCTCCTCCACCAACCTTTGCCCTTGTTCTGGCTAAACACATCTAAGGAGTGGTGTACGTAGTCCCCTTTTGTAGAGAAGTTCACTAATAATGGTATAATTTGCAACTGTATACATAAGCCTTCTAGCCTCCTTTTTATTGTGAAGAAGAATGTTGTTCTTTAGGCAGTCCACTATAAGGTCGATCCAGCATGGTTTAGCTAAAGTAGGGTGAATTTCCAAGACTTGAGCTAGTTTCTTGTTGATGTTGTTTTAAGAATGCAAAAAAAAGGACTTAAAATGAGAAAGTTATAGCCAAGCACAAAACCACCAAAAATCGATAACTATAGCAAATTTAATTGAGTAATTCATATAGTTTAGTGTACTTATACCTATGAGACCATATTTCCATCATCAAATGATATCGACACTAAATTTGAGGTACCCTTAGATTACTATGTTTAATAGTAGATATAGTTGAGTGAGTATTCTTATGATTATTGTTCTTGTTTGTGATTATAGCATTAGTTTCACTTAATGGAATATATATTTGTTGAAATTGAATGTGTGGGGTTGAAGATTGCTTATGATTGATTTACGGTGCAATTGATGATAAAATACCTTAAAAATATTAAAATTGTAGAAATGTGCTAGTTGTGAATTAGATTGGTAGGACTACAAGTGTTTATGAACTTAGATGGTCACCAAATAATAAGACTTAATCATATTCATCTTAAAACCTAAAATACATTATGCATTTCATGATTTTGCATGTAAAAGGGCCTCTACATCACGCAATGGTATGGAGAGATTATATGGAGGTGATTATTCATACTTAACCTTGCCTTGACCTTTGAGAACTATAACACCTTTGATTAAGGCTAAGTTTGGGGATTCACCGCTTAAGGGTGGATGAGACTGAGTGTGCCATCTACATCTACACCCCTTTATGTATATATGTAGTATATTTAATACTTTTTTATCACCCTACTATAAAACCTAAAAAGGGAGATATTGAGAAACCTTGCTTAGGGTGATTGGAACTTAGAGTTGACATGTTGGTTGTTGTTTCTCAATCCTAGCAATGGAGGGCATTAAATATATGCTATATATAGCTTCCGAATGACTTTATAGGTTGTTGCATTTCATATGCATTCATATGCTTATATAATTAACTTGTTTGAAACTTGCTTAACAATATAATATGAGGAATATCTCACTAAGTTGGATGTAGCTTACATACTTATAGTATGTCTTTGTTGTAAGAGCCCATTTGGCTCGAGCCTAGTAAATGCATGTTAGATGTCAATACTTAGGATGTTAGGAAGGAGTGAAGATAGATTGAAAGCATGAGAGCTCACTTATTAATTATTTAAACTCTCTTATTTATAATATGTTATAATATGAGTAGATACTATAAACTACCTTAGATTACTATTCTGACTACTAGTAATTACTTTTGACCACTAGATATCTTGCTAGACCTAGGTCTTATATTATGCTATTAAGTACTATTATCTCATTCTTTTACTACTTAGAATTGCAATTTCTACCTAGAGTATCTAAATGTGAGTATACCTTGTACACTATTTGGTAAATCTTTGAGTAACAAGGGAGTCATTCTTGGGTTTCTATGTAGGGTATGATGAGTTGTTACATTTAAAGTACCCAATTCTAAGTGGTATCAAAGCATGAGAGAATGAATTAAAATCTAAACCTAGAAACCTAAGATGACCAGCTTAAAGTAGGCAAGAGTATGGGTAGAACCAAGATAGGAATGTATATATGTTTATACATATATGCAACGATATCTTAGGATCTAGAATTACTAAAAATAGTAACTTTTCTATGATATAGATTAATCTTGTAGTGGCTTCGGATAAGAGATGGGGAGACACTCATAGAGCATAAGCATTAGTTAAGATTGATATGTGAGGATATGGCACTATTGGGTAGAGCATGGACATTGCTTTTTGTCATGATGTGGTGGAGAGTAGGTTTTAGGTAATTTTGGACTTCTATCTACTTGGAGACCGATTCGACTAAAGGAGGTCTCTACATAGATGTTGAGATGATTTATTTCATGGAGAGATAGGCTTAGGGGATGGGTTAGGTGGGTAAGACAATAGAGGTAGCATTTGTTATGATGGAGTTAAACTGATCGAGTTACCTTAACTTTGTGAAGTGGATGTAAGTCAAGTTGAGATTGATATTTGCAAGAGATAGGAGAGGGGGGCACTTAAGGTTGGAGGCAGAGGAGAATGCTAAAGCTACTTACAACCTCTAGAAATCAATGGAGAATTAGCTAATGTTCCCACTTCTTCTAAGCATAGGAGAGGAAGAGGAGGTACTTGAGGAGATACCTAAGTAAGTTCAGTAAGAGTGGTAGGATATGATCTTTGATATTCCCTCAAGTTGGTTTAAGGGCAGTATAGCAATTATTGTGGTCGCTATAAATTGGGAGTTAGTACAAGATGAGGAGGTCGATGCAAGTATGGATGTGTTGGTGTTATTGCCTGATTTTCATTATGCTCCTGTCATGCCCATGGCTAGTAAGGAGTTGATGTGTGTAGATCCTAATCTAGTAGGCTTAGATTTGAGTTCTTATGAGCATATTAAGTTAGCAGGAGTGAGGATATGATGGACTTGGCTAAGGTTGTAGTAGAGCTAGATCCGCTATATTGCATCACCATTGATGAGGATGGACTTGATGATTTAGATGACTAGTTGAAGTTTGTGGTAAGTCTATAGTCAACGCTATCTAGTATTAGATCTATGAGCACTTACTCGCTTGCGTGGGACATAAATAGGTCTAATGGTTTGCTACAAGCTAGTTCGGATGTTGGATCACCTGGTGTATGTGTGTGCCATCTTATAGGCATGTCGATGTGTAGACGTAGATGGATACATTAGGTTACTTTCTGTTTGAGGTAGCAATTGTTGTTTCAAATTATGAACATACATGTTTTGAGTTTTGTTCAAGGGTTCATAGATGATCATTCTATATTTGAGATTCTTGTATTTATTGATGATGTATATACTCATGATGTATTTAGACTATTTTGGGTGGAGTATTACTTGCTAAAAGTGACCACTTTAGGTTATAACCTCATGCTATTGCATTAACGAAAATCGGTTGTATTTTGTTCTATTTTATATTACCATGTATACTATTAAGATGATGATGCGATATTAAAGTGTAAATAATCCTTGTTATAAATTGCATGACTAGCAAAAATGAAATAACAAAAAATTAACCAAATTAAAATTCAAGTAATAATTAAATATAATAAAGGGTAAAATTAAAATCTTAGAAATAGAATTACTAAATTAACTTTATTTTAGTATTGAAGTGTAAAGGATAAGGTAATAATTTAGATAATCAAGATATTTAATAATTAATTTTTACCCAATTTCCCTTAAGGTAGTATTAGTTAAGGAGAAATAAATAGATAATTGGCTCTATTATTTGAATTACAAGGTATTTAAACTTAAAAATTCTAGAGCCCTCATTTCCCTCACCTTCCCTCAATCATGAGCTCTCTTTCTCTCATCTACTCTCTATCTCTCTTGACCTCTCTCTAATTTCTCATTTAAACACAATCTCAAGCTCACTTAAGCTCACTAATAGTGTCTTAAGGTTAAATTAGTAGGTTTCCATCATAATTCTAGTTACTTCCAAGCTTTGGAAGATCAATTGGGTGAGTAATCAAATTTTTGGAATTCGGATTTAGTTTTGGAGATTCAATTGAGGTTGCTTCTAAGCTTAATTTGGTGTTTAATTAAGGAAATCAAGCAAGGAACTGAAGAACAGGTGGAGGATATGGAATTCAAAGGTAGTTGTGACATATAATCATAGGTAGGTGTAATTTCAAGCTTTAGAAATTAGACATGATGTATAGATTCTTTAGATCTATGGTTTAATGTATTCATTTAGGCTTTTGATTGTCATTTTGTAAGGTGGAATCTCTAATTGGGTGTTGAAATTCATTGGAGCAAGGTAACATTATTTGGGATTAAGATACATTGTAGAGCAATAATTGAAGGTGATTTTAGTGTAGGAAGGTCAATCTTGAAGTTTAAGTGTTACTAGAAGATTGCAAGAGCTAAAGAGCAAGGTAAGTGCTCAATGACTTGTTTAATTTGAAGTTTAAAGTGTAATTGATGAATAATTAATGTGAATTTAGGTATGGATGTGTTTATGGTTGACGTGGGATGCATAGGTGTATATGAGAAATGTTGATTTGGTGAATTATCATCTTTTGGTGTTAATTGAATAATTGATTGAGGTTGTAATGGAAGTATATTAATGTTTGTAGTTTTAAGTTGATGATTATGAAGAGTATATGTTAATTGTGGATTTGAGTGTATTAATGATTAATTTTGGTGAATTGATAATAAGAAATGTGCAGTTGATGTTTTGATAAATAGTTAGTTAGAATGTGTTATTGGAATTGAATCATTGAATTAGATGTGATCCATGTGTTGGCTAAATTAAATAATGTTAATGATTGGTGGAATTTTATTTAAGAAAGATAATAAGAAGTAAGGAATTGGAATGATGATGATTGGTGAAGAAATGAGCAAGAATGAATGAGTTGAATATTCATCTTTTGATATGCTTGATATGTTATGATGATTAACTCTCTAGTAGAATTCATTTAAGCAAGTTGACTCACTACTCAACTCATCAAATTATGTTTGATTGCCTTTGACAACACTCTTGTGTTTCTTATGATATTTAAACCATTCTTCTTGAAATTCAAACTTGATCTAATTTCTTCAACTAAAATCATCAAAAACACGTTTCTAAATGAGTTTTGAGGTAATCACTTTTCTATGTAAAGTTTTACTTTAAGATTAGATTTCTACATAGCATTTTATCAAAATCAAAACCATTTTAACCCAACTATTGATTAAAGTTTTGGATTAAAATTGATTTAAGAATGTATTTGATCTTCATGAATGGAATAACCAATTCCAAAATGTGTTTATGGGCATAAGCAATAAAGTGGGCTTAAATTATAATATTTAGACGTAAAAATCAAATTACACTTAATAAACATGTTGAGCCTTTTAATGAATAGTATATTTAGGAAAAATAATAAAAGAGTTAGACATCCCTTTAAGAGTATCAAACTAGTCTAAATTTGATTCTCTTGAACCATACCAAATCCCTCTTGGCCAATTCACTTAAACTGGTCCAAGCCTAAAAATCAATAAAAATAAAAATGATTAATAAACTAAAAATTGAAATAAAATAAATTAAGGCTAAACTCCTAAAAGATGAATTGAATTCAATTATCCCTAATCAACTTAATCTTATCCTAATTAGCTCACAACTTTTGAATCGCTTCTTGTAATAAGCCAAATCACTAGTTAATTAATTAATCAAGAAATTATAATTGGGCTAAAATAGTGAGCTTACTTAGATATGCTAAATGGGCTTATTAGCCTAAAGGGTTATACTTAGTTAGGAACTAAGTTAAACCTAATAGGCCTAAATGGTAGTTAAATATAATTAATAAATATGTTTAATCAAATTAATTAAAAACAAAAACTAATAAATAATTATGTTTTAATTGCATATTATCTTCTAATTAAGTTTAAGGATTAACTAATTGAGGATTGTCATGTGGCTTTACCTTTCCAAGTATGAAATAGTTGCATGCCACATGCTAGTGATAGGAAAACTAAAATGAATTAATACTTAAACTTGGGCTAAGTATTCGTAATGCTGGTTGTGTGTGGTCATTTGATCCAAAGGTTAACACCTTTAGACTAGGTTTTAGGTTATAGTTCAGAATGTTAGGATGATATAGTGGCTAAATGCTTAGGCCACAAAGGTGATGTAGTAGGTAATCGATAAGGCTAGTACTTGCACAAAGTGGTTATGCAAATAGAGGGATGTCAACTATATGCTATATGTATTATAGGATATATATAGAGTGGTTAGACGGACCGTAATTGTAGTGGCAAGCCTGGTGCTTGGAGGGAACACTTGAATGAGATTACTATACTATAATATGGATGTCAGTTTCAATATTAGTTATGGTTTCAATCATGGTAATTTGATATTCATGATAGGCCCCTAGCACCTATTAAGTAGAGTTAGACCCCTTTTGTTCCCAAGTCAGAGTTATGAGTACTCTCGTATTGCTTATTTCAATTTAAATTAAATAACTTAATGAATCCATGCTAATGCATTAGAATTAAGTATGCATGACATGCGAGAATGTGCTTGGCTATTATGTACAAAGTTCTTGTAACTCATTCCTTCCTTCCATTTTTTGAAGTGATGATAACGATCTTTATTCTAATGATTCATGTTATGATTATCTTGGCTATGATTCTAATGATGATTATTGGGATGATTGGAGTGATGAGTAATTCTACCTTACTTTTAATTGTTCTTGATAGCCAATTTTCTATTTTTGTGTGATGTGAGGAGGTTTAGACTCTTTTAGTCTAGTTATTTGGATTTTATGGACTTTGTTTTTAGATTTTCATTTTTTACTTGTTCTTAGATTATATAGAGGACCATGGACTTAGTTTTTGGGCCATGAAGCTCTAGTAAAATTAGTTGATGCTTTTGATATCTTTTAGTATATCGTTTTATTACATCAACATCTTCCAAATTAAATGATTTTTTAAAAGATATTAATCATGGTTTCATAAACTAAAATTTGCATTAGAATTCTACATAGTTAATAATTGTAAGCCTTAGCGTATTTCTACTTAAGTAGGATACTCAGTGGATTGTTTATGCTTAGATATTTAAGGGTGTGACAAAAAGTGTTCTTAGTTTACCGATTGATGTGTGGGACTATAACTTTGATAGTATAAAAACTGACTTAAAGAAAATTTTGCTGACATTGTTGAAGGTAAGGGAGACCCCCACACAATGCTAACTCTAAGGTTAATGAGTAAGAATAGAAATGGCCTAGAGATTGAACAGATGAAGTATTGGCTACAATTGAGAGATAAAATGAGTGGTTTAAAGTATTTTTGGACATAGCTCAACCATTACCAGCTCTAACGCCACCACTACTGTCACACCCCATGTGCCCTTAGGACATACAGTTTCCACCCTATGCTAGACAAAAACCTAGTGATAACCCCTTTGTGATCTAAAAGTTTACCTTACAGAGTACAAGGTGTACTCAGATCCAAAATTCCTAATCAGAGTTTAACAATTCTCAAGAAATATAGAGACATATAATAATAATTCAGAGTAGCAAAATATTACAAAGTCCATAGGTACCTATTACAGTTTCAAAGTTAACAAATCTTAATATAATTCAGTCTAAGCTACATATTTGAAATTTAAAATAAGAACTTAAATAGAATACAAAAGTGATCTCTCCACTCAGATCCTTCCTTGTCTTCTTGCTTCTCACTCTGACCTCTAGCATCTATCTACTAGGCTCCAACCAAATATGTGCTTGCAATAGGGGAAATTTGTAGAGGTGTAAGCTATAAAGCTTAGTGAGTTATGTCTTCCTATTGAACCAACAAGAAATTATCAAGCAAGTTATTTAATTCAAATGTATGCCATGCATGAGCAATCACATGAATGCAACAGTATATATAGTTTACCGAACATTGCATACATCATGGATTTAATGCCCTCCATTGCTTGGGTTGGGAAATCATGAACTACATGTTGACTTTAGGCTCTAATGACCTTATGTTGTCTTTTGAGATAATTCAAAAAGTTTATATATGTTTTTATAATATATGACAATAGACTCCAATATATATATATATATATACATACTAAGCCCATATGGGGTATAGATTGTGAAAGGATCGCAAGCTTAATCACTCTTAAATGATGAATCCTTGGACTAGGTATTCCTAAGTCTCAATAGAAGGCAGCATTTTCCGATTCCACTTAGTTCCCAAAGGTTAAGACAAGGTGCGCCCATAGATATACCTCCATGGGGCATTTCCGTTCCATTGCATGATGCCGACAACTTTCTTACATACAGGATTTTGTGATGTGTGATTCATTTTATTTAAGGCCGGATAATCTTAAGTCAAGTTATTAGGCATCCATAGTAAATAGATACAGACACTCACAATTTCTACAATCTAAACGTGGGGGAAAGCAATTATCAATTAGCTGGGTACAATTAAGATTAATTAGTATTTAATCATGGCATTCAAGCACATATAGTACACCAAATTACCCCTGCATATAATTCCAATTCATATATCTAATATTTATATATATGTAAGTGCGCTAATTGCAAACACAAGTAAAGAATAGCCATCATTAGATTTTCACTCACCCAGCCATAAGGTCTTCGATCATAATAATCAGGTGGCAGGTCATCCTTGAATGATGTGTCACCTAATAAGACAAAATAACTCTATAAGTTTGGGTCCAAAACCAACCTATACTAGTTTGCTAATTTTGTCGATTTTTTGGGTTAGAAAGTTTTAGTGTTTTCTTCATAATTTTTTCAATTTAAGTCCATTTTTTGCATATTTATAATCCTTTTAAAGGGGTTTTGAATGTTATTTCCATTTTTGAAGTTATTTTGGTTTTTTTTTTTAATTCAAAAGGTTGCATTATAAATTGAACAGATTGGATGCACCCGACTTTGATTCTATTTAGGGTTAATTTTTGCCTAATTTGATCTATTCATCCAAGGGAATTTAATTCTAATCACTTGAATTATGTTTGAGGCTTAAAAATGGTGTGTTATTATTCTATTCATTTATGAAAATCTCATAAATTTGTCCAAAAATTTCATGTGCTCTTTTCCATTTGGTTTCACTTTTCCTTCCTAGTTTGCGTTAGTTTCATGTTTTCCTTTAAGATTTATATTTCCATAATTTTCCTAATATTATTTTAACATTCTTAGGTTTTGGAAATTAAAAAATTTCTAGATTCAAATGGGTTTAGCATGGTTTTGAGGATCCTTGAATCCATCTTGCCACTCATTCCAATTATCTTGTTACTAAAGGGTCTAGTTTAGTATCTAATGCTTTCCATGGTTATGACTGCAAGTAATACATCAAGAATACACTTAATTAACACCTAGAAATGAGCATCCAAAAGTCTTATAAGTCTCCAAATTCTTATCTCTTTATATTTTTCTAAAACTTCTATATATAAGCTACATTGGAAGGTGATGCTCCAAGGTTTTGCATCCTAAAATTGGGGTTAAATTTCTAACATATTACCAATGCTAAATATACTCCAAATGTACATATAAACTTATAAAATCAAAGCAACATAACCCTATTATACTTTGAGGAAATCAGAGTAATATAAAAAAATAAAAAATAATTACTAGCAAAATTGAAGGAAGTCCTATACATTGATGCAATTTAGAGTGCCTAGATTTTTCTCTTTCTACTTCCTCTTACAATGGCCTTTAGTTCTAATCTTCCTTGGATCTTTAGCTCCTCAAATGGCCTCTTGATTGGCATAGATTATACCAGAAATTAGGCTTGGTTGGGTGCAGTTAGAGGCATGATTAGTGGGTGGACGTTGGGAATGTACAATAGGGGAAGCAAACTTGCGATTGGGGATGGCTAGTGTGATATGATTTTTGGCTATCTTTTGGGGAGATTTTTTTGTTATAATTCCTCATAATAAAATGAGGTTTCATGTGGATAATAGGTGGAAATGAAATCAGAAATGGATAACTTAGTAGAATGTATTGTCTATTGATCTATAGCTTGGTTATTTAGGTAAGAGTTTTACAAAATGGATGATAAGTCGAATCTTAGGGGACATGAATTGATATTGAAGAGATTTACATCAACCTAATTGTCCTTATACTTGTTTAGACTAACTCTACTTAGTTTTCTTAGTCACTCCCCAATTGCTTCCTAATTGGTCTATGTTCTAGGTAATAGGTGTAGAAGGTTATTTTAGCTACTCAATTCCTTTTGTCTTCTTGTGGTTAAATGGGCCTTAAATATGGCTTATACAGGAAAATTTCTAGATTAAATTTAGTCTTAATATCTAATCATTTGTTGGTTCAAATCTTGCCATTTTTCTCCTCCTCTCAACACCACCTATATGGATTGTTTGGGGCTATGTTTTCTAATTTTTGTTTTGCCCAATTTGATTGTTTAAAAGAGTTAGATTCAATTAAATTTTTATGTATTTTTATACTAATTACAGTGTAGTTCGTCATCATTTAAGTTTCGGTTTCATTTTACCCAAATCTTGGGTTTTTACGAGCTCGAAGTTGGTTTTTCTCAATTCCGAAGGAAATCCTAATGTTGATGAATAGGTATGAGATTTTGGGAATTGAATTTAGGCTTTTTGAATATCTAAATTTGAGTTTAATTTTCATAAGGTCATTTTCTATCATTAAGATTTGGTTAAGTTTCGAGTTCCTTAAGTTTCGGATACACTAGTTAGTTCATGTATCACAAGGCAAATCTAATTTTGCAGTTGGGTTTTCGTATTTGTTTTTCCATCATATTTGTTGACATTTTTCTTCATACTAAATCTTGAATTGAAATTTTTTAAAGTTTACATCCTCCACCCCTTAAAATAAGTTTTTCCCTCAAAACTTCAAGGCGTACTTAGATTGGTGAATGGGTGCAGATATCTCTTCCTTACTTCGTCTTCCACTTCCTAAGTAGCATCTTCTCTTCCATGGTTTCACCACAAAACCTTGACATATTTGATCTCCTTATTCCTTAATTTCCGATTCTTTTGACCTAAGATCTGAATCGAATGTTTCTCATATGTTAGATTCTCCTTTAGGACCATTGGTTCGATGGTAGCGATTTGGTTCAAGTTGGGAATATGTTTATGTAAGATTGATACATGGAAGACATTATGAATTTCTAATATATTTGGGGACAATGCTAAATGATATGCTAGATTCCCATTTCAAACCAATATCTTAAGAGGTCTAATATAATGCAAGCTTAATTTCCCTTGTGTCCTAGCTCGGTATATGCTCTCGATTGGACTCACTTTCAGATACACATGATTTCCTACTTCAAAGTCCAATGGTCATCGTTTTAAGTCTACCTAACTCTTCTATTGATCTTAAGACTCTTTCATCTTGCTCTTAATAATGACTACCTTATCTACATCCTCTTACACCAAATCTAGCCCTATCACCAATTTTTTCACATTATCCCAAAATAGTGATGATTGATATTTCTAGCCATATAAAGCTTCATATGGAGGGGTTTAGAGTTTGGTTAGTCCTTTCTAATTGTCCATCAGTTTGGGGATGATATACTGTATTGAATTGTAATTTAGTCCCCAATGCTCTTTGTAAGCTTCCCCAAAATCTTGACACAAATTGTGGATCCCTGTTTGACACAATGCGTATAGGTACCCCATGAAGTCTCACTATTTCCCTGACATAGATCTTTGCCAATTTTTCCAATGGGTATGTCTTATTGATGGAAAGAAAATGTGTTGACTTGATAAGTCTATCCACCACAACCCCATATAGCATCATACTTTATTGTGGTTGTTGGCAATCCACTTATAAAATCCATTATGATCTGGTCCCATTTCTACTCTAGGATTTGCAAGGGTTGAAGTAACCCATCTAGTCTTTGATGTTTAGCTTTTACCCTTTAACAAGTGTCACCTTTCATCACAAACATAACCACATCCTACTTTTTTCCATTTCTCCAAAAATTTCCTTTATGATCTTGATTAATCTTAGTTCCTCCTAGGTAGATGGCATAACTAGAACGATGCAATTCATTCATGATCTCCTTTTTGAGTTCATTGTCATTAGGTACGTATAATCTCCCCTTTAATTGGACAACTCCATCATCTTGGACTTCAAAGTCCACATTTTTTTTACATATTTTCCTTGTTTTATCAACATCAATGTAGGGTCCTTCTATTAAGCTTCTTTGATTCTTCCTATCAATGTAGGCTCAATAGTTAAACTTGAAAATTCTGAGTTCTAATCATGCCACATAAACTCTAGATTGAGCCTTTCAAATTTTCAGATTAGGTCCTTTTGCTTTGTCAGCAAAGACATGACCTTAGCACGATTTTTCCTACTTAAGGCATCAGTGATGGCATTTACTTTTCTTTAAGAGTAATTTATTCCCAAATCATAATTGTTGATTAACCATTGTCTTTGCCTCATATTTAACTCCTGCATGAATAGGTACCTGAGGCTTTTGTAATCAATATATATTTTGCACCTTTGTCCATATAAGTAATGCCTCCATAATTTCAAAGCAAAGACTACTACAACCAACTCTAAGTTATGCATCGGGTAATTCTACTTGTGTGGCCGCAATTATCTTGATGTGTAGGCAATTACCTTTTCTTTTTGCATCAATATACATCCGAGCCCATTCTTTGATGCATCACTATGTATTGTATATAGCTTGTCCGTGTCTAATAATACCAAAATTACTGTTGATAGCAATCTCTACTTTAGCTCTTGGAATGCTCGTTTCCTAGCCTCAATCTATTTGAACTTTTAGTGCTTTTACATTAACTAGGTGAGCAATTTAGCTATTGTCAAAAAGTCCTTGACAAATTTTCTATAATATCCCGCTGATCCCCAAAAACTACATACTTTTGTCACTGTCTCAAACCTTTTCCATTCCACTGCAACCTTTATCTTCTCTGGGTCTACTGATATCCCCTACCTTGAAATTATGTGTTCGAGGAATGATATCTCATTCAACCAAAAATTATACTTAGACAATTTGGCACGTAACTTATGTTTCCTTAATGTTTGGAATACGGTCCTTAAATGTTCCTTGTGCTGCTCTAGAGTAGCTAAATAAACCAAATTGTTGTCAATGAAGTTGATCACACATGTGTTTAGCAGCAGATTGGAAATCCTATTCATCGGATCTATAAAGGTAGTTGGGGAATTTGTTAACCCAAATGGCATCTCCAGGAATTCGTAATGCCCATATCGATTCCTAAAAGTTATCATAGGAACATTTTCTGACTTAATCTGCGACTGATGATCAATTCAGGTGAATACACTGGCTCCTTTCAATTGATCAAATAAGTCGTTGATTTAGGGCAACAAATACTTATTCTTGATAGTAAATTTATTTAAACTCTTAGTAATCAATGCAAAGTCTCATCGAGCCATCATTCTTTTTCACAAAGAGTACCGGTGCTCCCAATGGTGAAACACTTAGGCGGATGAAACCCTGATCCAACAATTCCTGCAAATTGCTCCCTTAACTCTTTAAGCTCAATTGGGGTCATCCTGTAAGGTGCCTTTAAAATAGGTTCTGTACTTGGCATCAAGTTAATCTCAAAGTCAATTTCTCTCTTGGGCGGTAATCCTAGTAGCTCTTCGGAAATACATTAAGAAATTCATTAGCCACAAGAATATCTTTCAAATCGGGCTTTTCTAACTCAACTTCTACTACATTCATCAAGCTCTCATTCTTAGAAAATTCTTCGCGGTTTATAATCACTTCATAAGAGTTTAACTCCAAAGATCTTGCAAAAGTAGACTCTACAATGAATTTTGCTTTTTGTCCATCGGAGTCGTCAAATGTTACTTTCTTCTTTTGATAGTCTATTATAGCTCATGCAATTGACATCTAATTCATTCCCAATATAGTGTCATACTTGTTTATATCTAGTATAATTAGATCACCATTAGTCTTATATCCTTGAATGCCCATTAGGCAACCTCTGATTATCTCCTTAGTAATCATGATCACTCCAAAGCTTAAATTCATAGCAGCTATGGGTACTCTTGCCCGTTCGGCTACTTTGGAAGTGACAAACGATTGAGTTGCTCTCGTGTCAAAGTGTGAAAGCTAGTTGACTAGCGATTGTGATATGTCCTAAGTTTAGAAGGGTAAGTTTACAATTTAGGTATAATTTCTATTCGTATGTTCACTAGGGGTTAGATTTTCTTCCTTAAAGCTTTTATAATTTGTTTTCACGTTCTTAATGTTTAGCTTATTAAATAAATAGGAATAGGATTTGAGTTCAAGTAATTACTTGCAACTAGCTTTGTATCAGCAAGTCATTAGCATCCAACACTACAAATTCCACCTCTTCATAATTATCACCATCCCAAGCTCCCTCAAGATTAATTACCCATGCGGTACCAATTGTAGGGTTGGCGCAATTTTCATTATTACCTTGGCTATTGCCATTTTTTCTTGTTGTTGGCCTCTTAGTAATCAAAAGTAGCTTAGCTGCTAGTGTAGTGGCTTGTTGTCTCCTTAGGTAGTTTACAAACAAATTCCCCACTTTCTTACAATATAAGCAAGTCGTCATATTCTTCTTAAGACAAGTAGTGACCACATATGTGCCCTCTCCACAATAATGACATTTGTTCCTCAACATCGGTAATCTTTAAGGTAATGCTTGCCTTTACACTTCCAATACGTGACATAAAGGTTATATCCTAGCCTCACCCCAGCTTAAAATGCACTCTAAGATCGTGTAAACCTCTTATTCTTCCTACTATGTTAGGCTCCCTCAAATAGCCTTTTCCCAAAAACATACATCTTATTTTGAAGGTATCTGCCTCCTACTTCTTAACATTCTCCAGCACTCTTGCTTTTTCCACCATCTCATTAAAAGTTTGTACCTTAAATTCAGCGAGTTTCCTTCTCATCTTGGGATCTAGTCCCTTAGTAAACACTTGCATTTTTAACCTATCACTCATTTGATATTCAAGGGGTGCAAACTGTAATAATCTCCTGAACTTAGTCTCATAGCGAACAATGCTTCTCCCCCTTGTTTGAATGGCAAACAACTCCTCATTGTATTTGATACGTAGACTCTTTGGAAAGTACTATTGCAGAATTCTCATTTGAATGCCTCTCAATTTATTGGGGTGGCATGGTTTTGCTTTTAAAATCCCACCACATTCGGGCTCTCAACCTTAGTAGGTAAGTGCCAAAATTTACTCTCTAGTGTAGTGGAACTTCAAAAGCCTCAAATGATCTCTTAATTTGAGATATCCAATCGCCGGCTTCTTCTAGGCATCTAGTATTACCTTCAAATATCTGTTGCACCTAATAAAGTCTAGTAGCATATTTCTCTGATATTGAGGCTTTAGTGGGGCAACTTGAGCCATCTCTACCGGTGGTGGTGGTGGTGGCGGTGGTGCCTCTTCCATCGCTACTGGTGGCAATAGGGTAGGTGTTGGGGTTGGTGCTAGTGGTGGTGGTTGTCTTTTCAAATACAATTGGAACCACTCATTTTTCCTTTCAATGGCAACTAGGATCTCATTAGTCCCGTTGTGGGTTTAACTAGGTCTTGCATCATTTCTTATAGTATTATCCGCTGGTGGCAATCGTCTAGGGAACCACATCCTCTATAATAATTTATTAGGTTAGTCTTTAATACAATGTTTATGGTACAATTTTATATTCTTCACACATACTCTCCTTTCATATAGACATGCATAATATGTTCTTTTTCCTTGCACTTTCCAATTTATTTCACTAATACATTGGCAACATAAATTGAAATAAGGTACATGCAATTCTCATTAATGAAATAACACATTTAATTTTTATTAATTTTAGCAGCATGCCATTACACCTAAAGGTGGTCACTTCAAGTAAGTGAGTCTCCACCTGCTAAGTCTAAATACATCAAAATGGACATATGTTCATTACAATATTAATTTCCTAAATATAAAATGATCATCTATCATCCCTAGAACAAAATCCGGAGCATCTATGATCATGATCCAAAACATTTGCTGAGATCTGCAAGAATACATCAACATATATATATTACACATGTACATATCATCAAAAGTCGGGAATCATCATGCAAAATAAGATGTCATGCCTCAAAATAGTGAGCTCAATTGTCCATTTTCCCTACAACTAAGTGATCTCCAGGAGAAGAGTCATCTCACTCCATCACCCACTAATGAATAATGTCTAGTTGAATCTACACTAGAAGGCACCCCACTACTCTCTCTCGAGAACTCGAGCTATTCATTTAAGTGTGCTATGTTTGGCTCACCGAATGTTAAATAGTCTATAGGATCAGGCTCGATAATCAACTTGTCCAAATTGAGCACAAGCTCGCCTCCGACCAACATAATAGGCCCATATGGTGCTAAATTAGGGCCCGCTAGGCTAGGAATTGTAAGCATTATCTCATCATCAATCATAGGCATCACTAGCATATCCCAAAAAATCTAGGGGCATCGCTAACACATCTATCTTCATGTCCACTCCATCATCCTACACCATGTTCTAGTCTAGTGGAATTGCTATGATTGCTATACTATCCTTACCCCACACCAAGGGAATACTAAGCGATCCCTCCTACAACTCTACTACTACTATCTCATGCCCAACGTCTTACATCTCTACTAAGGCTACACCCTCCTACATCTCCTCCATTGGATCCATCTCCACCTCCCCTATCCTTAGGAAAGGTGGGAACATTAGCTCATTCTTTCGGTAATCTCATAATACAAAGGGTGCTACTATCATGCCCTCCCTCTCTAACCTCGAATGGTCATCTCACCTCTCTTTAGTGAATACCACATCTTGCCTCGTAAGAGTCCACATAGAAAAATCAAGAAACTTCAACCTACCACATTCTACAACTACAAGGCCATCTCGTCACTAAGTCCACCTAAGCCCAACTCTCAAGTTCTCCTCTCTAAAATGTAAATCATCTCTATCTTAGCATAGACACCCCTCCTTGATTGTCTCATTTGTACGTAGATAGAAGTCCAAAACTATCCCAATCCAACCTTCCACCACATCAAGGTAAGTAGTAGAGAAAGCGGTCTACCAAGTAGTGCTAAATCCTCACAAAGTAATCTCAGCCTATGTATGTAATCTACTAGCCACACCATCTCAAAGTCGAAGGCTATCCACCAATTTAAGGCATCAGCTAGGCTAATTTGTTGTGTGAATATAGTATTTTATAATACGTGTGATAATTAAAGAAGGAAACATATATTAGATATGTGCTTTATCCTAGTTCTACCACTCTTTGCCTTTCCTTGGGTTGGTTTTCTAAAGGTTTCTAAGTTCAAATTTTAAATTTCATTCACACTTTGATAATATTTCAAAATTGTCATACCTTGTAGGCCCTTAGGACGTATAGTTTCTACTATATGTTACATGGAAACCCAAGGATAGCCCTTCTATTATCTAAGAGCTTGCCTTATAGCGTATAAGGCCTACTCACATCTAAAATTCTCGATCGGGGTTTGACAATTCTCAAGAAATATAGAGATAAATAATAATAATTTAGAGTAGCAAAATATTATAAATTCTGCAAATGCATATTATAGTTTCAAAGTTCAAAAATCTTAATACAATTTAGTTTAGGCTACATATTTAAAATTTAAAATAAGAACTTAGATAAAATACAAAAGTGAGCTATCTACTTAGATCCTTTCCTATCCCCTTACATCCCGCAAATAGGTAGAGACACTCACAATTAGCTAGAAAGTCTTAAGTTAAGTTATTTAGCGTCTACAGCAAATAGATAGAGACACTCACAATTTCTATAGTTTAAATGCAAGGGAAAGCAATTATCAATTATCCAGGTACAATTAAGATAAATTAGCATTCAAGCACATACAGTACCCTAAATTACCTCTATATATAATTCCAATTCATATATCCAATATTTATATCTATGTGAGTGTGCTAATTACAAACACAAGCAAGGAACAACAATCATTAGATTTTCACTCACTCGGCTATAAGGTCCTTAATCGTAATAATCAGGCGGTAGGTTAACCTAAAATTCATATCACTTTATATTTTTCCAAAACTTAAGTATACAAGCTACATTGGAAAGTGAATCTCTAAGGTTTTGCATCCTAAAATTCGGTTTACATTTTCAACTTATTACCAATGCTAAATACACTCCAAATATACATGTAAACTTAAAAAATCAAAGCAACATAACTCTATTCTAATATGAGGAAATCGGAGTATTACAAAATAATAATAATAATAGTAATTACTAGCAAGATTGAAGGAAATCCTATACATTGATGCAATTTGGAGTGCCTAGATGATACGAACCACGCCAACCCGTGACGAAACCCAATACCAATACGTTCGGAAATTCGTTGCCTAAGACGCCCAAACACCTAAAGTGGAAACCGCGACCCGTTGTCTATAAGCGAGACAAGAACCTTGGTATAAAAATGAAGACGCCACAATCGGGATGGAAGACCGATTGATAAGTCGGGATGAACGCCACGGAAATCAATCCGATAAGTTCTAGTTAGTTCTTGAAGAACCAAGAGAGGTGCCTCTCAAAAGTGTTTAATGTTCAAAGATGTAATAATTCTAAGTTGTTCTAAACCCTAGGAGCTTTTATACTAGGGTTACAATTCGTGTAAAACAAGTCCAAAACGATGTAGTTTAGATAAGTTGCGTAAAAAACACAAGACAGAACAATAAAGGCTGGCGGTATAGCCATGAAGGCCGGCGGCGTTGGATTGAAGGCCGACGGCCTTGAGCCGGCCTTGAAGAGATACACGGTCGTGTACTTCTAGGCGTGTATCTTTCTGTGGATTTTCTTGACTCCATACACGGCCGTGCCTTTTAGCCGTGTATCTAGCCGTGTATGATTCTGTGCAATCTTGGAATTCCTATACGGTCGTGCCTTGAACATATACGCCCTCTTCAACCTGTGTCTGGTGTAACTTGTATAAAAGCAAGGGTCTTCCCATGGTTGCTCCAATTCATTCCAACTTCATGATTGCTCCAATCCTTTCCGGCTTCATGGACAACCTTTATCAACCCGTTAAGTGCTTCCTTGAATCGTTTTGCTTGATTTCTCGTGATCGGTCCAGGCGGCACTTCAAGAGGATCCACATTTCTTCTTCCGGCTTAACTCTCATCATGGATCTCATCATTCCCTCCTCTTGAAAAGGATTTGTCCTCAAATCGTCACCTACATCAAAAGGACTCAGATCAGTAACATTAAATGTGGCACTTACTTGATACTCACCAGGCAAATCTATCTTATATGCATTGTCGTTGATACGCTCAAGAACTTGAAATGGTCCATCGCCTCTAGGAAGTAGTTTAGATCGACGCTGCACGGGAAACCACTCTTTGTGCATGTGAACCCAAACCCAATCTCCAGGTTCAAAAACAGCTTGTCGACGACCCTTGTTGGCTTGTTTCACATACTGCTCTGTTCGTCGTTTAATGTTCAGCCTTGCCTTCTCATGGATCTATTGAACAAATTCGGCCTTCTTCTTGCCATCTAAATTAACATACTCAGAAATAGGCAAAGGTGATAAATCCAGAGTTAGTGGATTAAAACCATACACAATTTCAAAAGGAGAAAATTTAGTAGCAGAATGCTTTATACGGTTATAGGCAAATTCAACATGCGGCAAACAATCCTCCCAACTTTTAATATTCCTTTTAATTACAGCCCTCAACAAAGTAGATAAAGTTCGATTCACTACCTCAGTTTGACCATCAGTCTGTGAATGAAAAGTAGTAGAAAACAATAACTTAGTTCCTAACTTAGTCCACAAAGTCTTCCAAAAGTAGCTTAAGAACTTAACATCCCTATCTGATACAATTGTTCTAGGCATACCATGCAATCGCACTTTCCTAAAGAATAAATTAGCAATATTACAAGCATCATCCGTTTTGTTAC
This sequence comes from Laguncularia racemosa, assembly GCA_037954665.1. Classification (NCBI taxonomy): domain Eukaryota; kingdom Viridiplantae; phylum Streptophyta; class Magnoliopsida; order Myrtales; family Combretaceae; genus Laguncularia; species Laguncularia racemosa. Next base: position 1,107,260 of record JBBMOL010000118.1, on the reverse strand, counting down.
AAGGAATAAAATGTGCCATTTTAGAAAACCTATCAACAACTACAAAAACAGAATCCCGACCATGTCTAGACCTGGGTAATCCTAACACAAAATCCATAGAAATATCTACCCAAGGCTCATGAGGAATGGGAAGTGGGGTATAAAGCCCTTGAGGTTGGACTCTAGATTTTCGCTTGCTTACATGTGACACATCACTCACAAATCCTCTCAACATCTTGTTTCATGTGAAGCCAATAGAAGTGTTCCTGCAATACCCCTAATGTTTTAGCTACTCCAAAGTGTCCCATTAAACCTCCTCCATGAGACTCCCTCACAAGTAATTCTCTTAGAGAACAAATTGGAATGCACAGTTTACTCTCCCTAAACAAGAATCCATCATGTTTATAAAATTTTCCATGCCCACTCTTCTCACATTGCACATACTTCAAACAAAAATCTCGATCAGCAGCATATAACTCCTTAATGTGCTCAAAACCAAGAAGTCTAGAACTAAGAGTAGAGATAAGAGTATACCTTCTAGAAAGTGCATCAACAACTACATTCTCTTTACCTTGCTTGTAGTGGATGACATATGGAAATGTTTCGATGAACTCCACCCAACGAGCATGCCTTTTTTTCAGCTTGTGTTGCCCCTTCAAATGCTTCAAAGATTCATGATCAGTGTGGATCACGAACTCTTTTGGCCAAAGGTAGTGTTGCCACGTCTCCAAGGCTCGAACTAATGCATATAGCTCCTTGTCGTAAGTAGGGTAATTCAAGGTTGCCCCACTTAGCTTCTCGCTAAAGAATGCAATTGGTCTTCTCTCCTGCATAAGCACTGCTCCAATACCTAATCCTGAAGCATCACATTCAATTTCAAACGTTTTAGCAAAGTTAGGTAAAGCAAGTAACGGCGCCTGAGTCAACTTATTTTTAAGCATCTGAAAGGCCTTCTCTTGTTGCTCTCCCCAGCTGAACCCCACGTTCTTCTTAATTACCTCAGTAAGTGGTGTTGCAATGGTGCTGAAATCCTTCACAAATCTCCTGTAAAAGCTCGCTAGTCCATGGAAACTCCGTACATTACTTACATTGGTTGGACTAGGCCATTCTTGGATCGCACGAACCTTTTCTTCATCAACCTGTATTCCCTGCGCACTAACAACAAAACCAAGAAACACAAGTTTGTCTGTGCAAAAAGTGCACTTCTTGAGGTTAGCATATAATTGTTCCTTTCGAAGCACTTCTAAAACATCCCTCAAGTGTGACATATGATCTTCCAAACTTTTGCTGTAAATAAGAACATCATCAAAATAGACAACCACAAATTTTCCAATAAAAGTCCTCAAAACATGGTTCATAAGTCTCATAAAAGTACTAGGTGCATTAGTTAAACCGAAAGGCATTACTAACCACTCATACAATCCATATTTTGTCTTAAATGTAGTTTTCCATTCATCACCTTCTTTCATTCTAATTTGGTGATATCCACTTTTCAGATCAATTTTAGAAAAGACACTAGACCCATGCAACTCATCTAACATGTCATCTAAGCAAGGAATAGGATGACAATACTTTACCGTAATGTTGTTGATGGCGCGGTAGTCAACACACATTCTCCATGTCCCATCCTTCTTAGGCACCAAAATCACAGGCACTGCACATGGACTCATGCTTTCTCTCACGTACCCCTTCTCCATTAATTCATCGACCTGCCTTTGGAGTTCCTTTGTCTCCTCTGGATTACTCCTATAAGCTGGCTTGTTTGGAATCGATGCTCCGGGTACAAGGTAAATCTGGTGCTCAATACCACGAATAGGTGGTAATCCCTTTGGAATCTCCTCAGGAAAGACATCTTCAAAGTCCTGCACAAGAGACACAACCACACTAGGCAAAGAGTTAGATAATTTGTTAGTAGTCAAACATGTTTCTTTAAAAACCAGCAACAACATAGGTTGCCTCATCACTAACGCTCTCCTTACTACACTCGCTCTTGCCACACAACTCTCCTTTTGCAAGGCTGCCCTCTCCTTTTCACTCACCACCAAAGTTGATCCCCCTTCAACTTGGCCTCTCACACTCTTTCCAGCCTTTCTCTCTTTTTCCTTTTGATCTTGACCTTTATATTCCTTTTTCTTCTCAATGTCTTTTGCTCTCTCACTCTCACTCTGCTTTTCACTCACCTTGTGTTTTGCAAACAACTGTTGTAGCTGCAACTGATCCTCATACACTTGCTTAGGTGTTAAAGGTTTAAGATTAAAGCTTTTCCCTTGGTGAACAAGCGTATACTTGTTAGAAAAGCCATCATGAACAACCTTCCTATCAAATTGCCATGGCCTCCCTAACAACACATGACATGCTTGCATTGGCACTACATCACATAACACCTCATCCTCATACCTACCAATGCGAAACCCAATCAAGGCTTGCTTACTCACCTTAGTCTCACCACTATCATTCAACCATTACAATTTATATGGACTAGGGTGTCTAACAGTTTTAAGCCCCAGCCTCTCAACAATAAAATTACTCACAACATTGGTGCAACTTCCCCCATCAATAATCAAACTACAAATGTGATCTCCTAGATAACATCTAGTATGAAATATATTCTCCCTTTACACCTCCTCTTCTTCCTTCACCTGCACATTCAAAGCTCTCTTCACTACTGCCACTAGCCTTCCCATTGCAGGCTCTTCATCATCACTAGCATCCTCTAATGGAGGCATATCCTCTTCTTCACTATCCCCCTCAGTCTCATACTCTCCATCATCACGCAAAATCATCACATGCCTATTTGGACATTGACTAGCAATATGGCCTCTACCTTGACATTTAAAACATCTAATGTCACGATTTCTAGAAGTAGAAGATTCAGGGTTACCTTGATTACCAGGAGTAGAACCCGCTTGCCTCAGCTCCCCTTTTGGTTTGGTGGGTAAAGGCTTTTCTTCCTTCTTCCATTGATTATTCTTCCAAATGGATGAACCATTACCCTGTTGCAACCGTGCATTACGACTACCTCTCCTCTTGTGCTAGTTCTCAACTTTTATAGCCATGTGGACCATATCCTCCAATTCTACATAATGCTGCAATTCAACAACATTTTGGATTTCTCTATTCAACCCTGCAAGAAATCTAACCATTGTAGCCTCTCTATCCTCCTCTACATTCGCCCTAATCATAGTGACTTCCATCTCCTTGAAATACTCATCTACACTCCGGCTTCCCTACCTAAGAGTTTGCAACTTGTTGTGCAATTCACGATAGTAATACGCAAGTACAAACCGCTTCTTCATCACTCTTTTCATCTCTTCCCAAGACTCAATAGGTGGCTCGCCACTCCTCCTTCTATTCAACATTAATTGGTCCCACCACACTATAGCATAATCCGAAAATTCAATGGCAGCAAGTTTTACTTTCTTTCTCCCACTATAGTTGTGACAATCAAACACCATCTCCACCTTTTTCTCCCACTCTAAGTACGCCTCGAGATCATTCTTCCCTTGGAAAGGAGGAATCTTCATCTTTATGCTACTCAATTGATCATCCTCTCTATTCCTATCTCCTCTATCTTCCTAATCTCTAGTTCCTCTATTTCAACCACTATAACCTCTATAACTCCCAACAGAAGGCTCATCAAAGTCATCATCCGTCATTTCATCTCCACCCCTCGGTACTCTCCTAGAACGACTCTCCCTCTTACGCCCTTGGAATACGTTTGTGGATTGCTCTAGTCTTTGCTCTACCGTCTCATGAATTTGTTCCATTCCTTCTTGGAACATCCTCTTCATTTCTCCCCTCAACGCCTCAATTACTAACCTAGCATCAAACCTTCCCCTCTCACCTTTAAGAGAATGTTGTCTCGACATAGTTCCTGCAGAAAAGATTAGTACTAACACAAATATATATATAATTAAACCTCACGATACACTCCCTTACGTGTTTCGCTCAAATGACGATATCACACAGTCACTCGTGTATTCTCACAAATAATGATGATATCAACTCGCCAATTTCCTCTTCTCAATTCTCTTGGAACTAACCCGAACTACACCAATTTCCTTCCGTAGAATTCAAAACAACTCTAGCGTTCGTAAATTTTCCTCTATTTTTTATTTCTATTTTTTTTATCCGAATTTTTTTTTGTCTCTGTTTTGCTTTTGATCACGTTTTTCTTTTCTTTTCTTTTCTCTTCTTTTTTTTTGTCGTGATTTTTTACTCTCTTTTTTTTTAACAATCTCCTAGGTGATATTACACTATCAAAAAACAATCAATACTACGAAATTGAATACGATAATTGATATGAACGATTGGAGTTAGGGTTTTTGATATTACCTTCCTCAACCGAACTTAATGTTTTGACAAACCTAAGCTCTGATACCAAATTGATACGAACCACACCAACCTGTGACGAAACCCAATACCAATACGTTCGGAAATTCGTTGCCTAAGACGCCCAAACACCTAAAGTGGAAACCGCGACCTGTTGTCTATAAGCGAGACAAGAACCTTGGTATAAAAATGAAGACGCCACAATCGGGATGGAAGACCGATTGATAAGTCGGGATGAACACCACGGAAATCAATCCGATAAGTTCTAGTTAGTTCTTGAAGAACCAAGAGAGGTGCCTCTCAAAAGTGTTTAATGTTCAAAGATGTAATAATTCTAAGTTGTTCTAAACCCTAGGAGCTTTTATACTAGGGTTACAATTCGTGTAAAACAAGTCCAAAATGACGTAATTTAGATAAGTTGCGTAAAAAACATAAGACAGAACAATAAAGGCTGGCGGTGTAGCCATGAAGGCCGGCAGCGTTGGATTGAACGCTGGCGGCCTTGAGCCAGCCTTGAAGAGATACACGGCCGTGTACTTCTAGGCGTGTATCTTTCTGTGGATTTTCTTGACTCCATACACGGCCATGCCTTTTAGCCGTGTATCTAGCCATGTATGATTCTGTGCAATCTTGGAATTCCTACACGGTCGTGCCTTGAACATACACGCCCTCTTCAACCCGTATCTGGTTTAACTTGTATAAAAGCAAGGGTCTTCCCATGGTTGTTCCAATCCGTTCCAACTTCATGATTGCTCCAATCCTTTTCGGCTTCATGGACAACCTTTATCAACCCGTTAAGTGCTTCCTTGAATCGTTTCGCTTGATTTCTCGTGATCGGTCCAGGCGGCACTTCAAGAGGATCCACATTTCTTCTTCCAGCTTGACTCTCATCATGGATCTCATCACTAGATCTTCCTCTTTGTACTTCCTCTTGGGATAACCTTAGGCTCTGATCTTCCTTAGATCTTTAGCTCCTTAAAGGGCCTTTTGATTGATGTAGATTATACCAAACATTGGGCTTGGTTGGATGTAGTTAGAGGTCTGATCAGTGGGTAGACGTTGGGAGTGTGTAATGAAGGAAGCAAAGTTGCGGTTAGGGATGGTTAATGTGATGTGATTTTTGGGAGTATTTTTTGTTATCTTTTGAGGAGAGTTTTGATGGGAATCAACTTGCACCAACTCTTTCCTATGATCCATTGGAAGAAATTGGAGGACCGATGATAAGGGCAAGAGCAAAATGTATGGAGCAAGCTTTGAATGGAATTATTTAAGATCACTTAGACCAAGCGTTACGGATGGTTACGCCACAAGAGGAAGAGATCGTTTTTCATTTATCAAGCATCTCCACAATTGATAATGAAGATCAAAACTTGGAATAACCTTAGCAAAATAGACAATTTGAGCTTCAGGAATTTCATTACATACAAGATATTGAAGATCTCTTAGAAGTGGAAGAAGGCCATCGGTGTTGGAACTTAGGCTATCAACTTTGTGATGCCGACTTAGTATTACAGGCCGCTAACCTTAGCCATATAAGCCACTGGCTTACAAGGTCGGCCTAATTGTAGGCCGCTGGCTTTAAGGCCAGCTTAGGTTGTCGGCCTATCCCCAGGTTAGAAGATATGCTTGATGAGTTGTATGGTTCATGTTTATTCTCAAAGATTGATTTGAAAGTGGTTACCATCAAATTTGCATAAAAGAAGGTGATGAATGGAAAATTGCTTTTAAGACAAAATATATGTTATATGAGTGGTTAGTCATGCCATTTAGCTTAACTAATGCACCTAACACCTTTATGAGTCTAATGAATCATGTTGTGCATTCTTTCATTGGAAAATTTGTTGTAGTTTACTTTGATGACATCTTAGTGTACGGCTTAAATTTAGATAATTATGTTAAACATTTTCAGGCAATTTTGAGTGTTTTGAAGAAAAATAAATTATATGTTAACCTGCAGAAGTGCGGTTTTTGTATGGAATCTATTGTCTTTCTTGGATTTGTCATAAGCTCACAAGGAATAAAGGTGGATGAAGATAAGGTGAAGGCGATTATGGAATAACCTACCCCTAAGAATGCAAGTGAGGTAAGAAGTTTTCATGGTTTAGCAAGTTTCTATAGGAGGTTTGTAAGGGATTTTAGTTCTATTGCTGCACCTTTAAATGAGCTTGTTAAAAAGAATGTTGTATTTAGGCGAGAAGAAGTACATGATAAAGCTTTCAATACTTTGAAAGACAAATTGACTAATGCACCTATATTGTGTCTTCCTAACTTTGACAAAGCTTTTGAGGTTGACTGTGATGCATCGGGGATTGGAATAGGGGCTATTTTGATGCAGGATTCCAAACCGATTGCCTTCTTCAATGAAAAGCTTAGTGGGGTGACATTGAATTACCCTACCTATGACAAGGAGCTGTATGCCTTAGTATGAACTCTTTAGACATGACAACACTATTTGTGGCCTAAGGAGTTTGTCATTCATTCTGACCATGAGAGCTTAAGGTTTTTAAAATCCCAAGGTAAGCTTAATACATGCTAAGTGGCTAGAATTTGTAGAAACTTTTCCTTATGTAATTAAATACAAAAATGGGAAAGAAAATGTTGTTGTTGATGAATTGTCTAGAAGGTACGTATTACTCACTTCCTTGCAATCCAAATTACTTGGTTTTGAATTTATTAAAGATTTATATATTAATGATGCTGATTTCTGCTAAGCATGGAATGCCTATTCTAAATGTGCATATGGGGAATATTATAAGCATGAAGGATTCTTGTTTAAAAGGAATAGACCGTATGTGCCTATGTGTTCCTTGCAAGAATTGCTAGTTAAAGAGTCCCACGAAGGAGGGCTAATGGGACATTTTGGTGTGTGAAAGACTTTAGACATACTGCATGAACATTTTTATTGGCTTAACATGAAACATAATGTGTAATCTGTTTGTGATAAGTTTATAACTTGTAAACAAGAAAAGTCTAAAGTAAGACCACATGGGTTTTATACACCATTACCTGTACCTATTCATCCTTGGACTGATATTTCCATAGACGTTTTAGTTGGGTTACCTATGACTCAAAGTGATAAGGACAACATATTTGTTATTGTTAATAGGTTTAGTAAGATGGCACACTCTATTACATGTTCTAAAACCAATGATGCAACACATATTACTGATTTGTTCTTTAAGGAAGTAGTACGTTTGCATGAATTACCTAGAACAAGAGTAAGTGATTGAAATGTTAAGTTCCTAAGTCATTTTTGGCATATCTTATGGAATAAATTAAGGACTAAAATTTTGTTTTCAATTATTGCACATCCCCAAACAATGAGCAAACTAAAGTAGCTAATAGGACACTTACTACATTGTTGTGTGCTATCATTCAAAAGAACTTAAAACAATGGAAAATTTATCTACCTCATATTTACTTTGCATACAATAGAATTGTTCATTCTACTACTTCATATTCACCATTTGAGATTATGTATGGTTTTAATCCCTTAACTCCTTTAGATATATTACCTTTGCTTTCTAATGAAATTGTTAGTTTTGATGGAAAACAGAAGGCCGATTTTGTAAAGTATCTACATGCCAAAGTTTATACCAATACAGACAAGAAGAATGAGTATTATGCTAGACAAGCTAATAAAGGGCGCACTAAGGTTGTTTTTGAGCCTGGAGATTGGGTTTGGGTACATTTTCGTAAGGAAAGGTTTCCCAAACAAAGGAAATCTAATTTACAACCCAGAAGAGATGGGCCATACCAAGTGATAGAAAGGATAAATGATAATGCCTATAAGATTGATTTACCCAGCAACTATGGAAATGTAAGTGCTACTTTTAATGTTGCTGATTTATCTTTATATGATGCAGGTGATTTGAGGAAAAATCCTTTCGAAGAAGGAAGGAATGATGGGAATTAGCTTGCACCAACTCTTTCCTATGATCTATTGGAAGGAATTGGAGGACCAATGACAAGGGTAAGAGCAAAACGCATGGAGCAAGCTTTGAATGGACTTATTTAAGATCACCTGGACCAAACGTTATGGATGATTACGCCAAAAGAGGAAGAGATCATTTTCCATTTATCAAGCATCTCCACTATTGATAATGAAGATCAAAACTTGGAATAACCTTAGCAAAACAGACAATTTGAGCTTCAAGGATTTCATTACATATAAGATATTAAAGATCACTTGGAAGTGGAAGAAGGCCGGTGTTGGAACTTAGGTCATTGGCTTTGTGATGCTGGCTTAGTATTATAGGCCGTTAGCCTTGGCCATATAGGCCGCCGACTTGTAAGGCTGACCTAAATGTAGGTCGTCGGCTTTGAGGTTGACTTAAGGTGCTGGCCTACGTTGGATCCGAAGTGTAATTTCTTTTGTATTTTACCCATTCGACGGTAGACTATAAATGGACTTCTAGGGCGTAAAACTTAGGGACTTTTGATGTATTTTTCTTTCAAGAAAACCTCCTTATGTTCTTCATCAAGAACTCTCTCCAATCCAATCAAAGTAACTTGTAGCGATCGTAATTCCTTATAACTTTGGTTTTAATTCATTATTTGAATTAGAGTCAAGTTGTTTCTTGGTTCCAAGGACGATTCTAGGGCTACTTTTCCATCCAATCGGATTCTAAGGCAATCTCAACCTAGGGTTCGCATCAAGTTTTCTTTGGTAATTCCTCAAAATGGAATGAGGTTTCACGTGGATAATAGGTGGAAATGAAATTAGAAATGGATAGGTAAGTAGAGTGTATTGTCCATTGGTCCATAGCTTGGTTATGTACGTAAGAGTTTTACACAATGGATAATAAGTCCAATCCTAGGGGACATGACCTACTATTAAAGGGACTTACATCAAATTTTGCTTCTCCTTTTACCATAAGTCTAATCCCTAATTGTCCTTCTAACTCATTCTAGTATCAAATAGGCTAAAATGGTGTTTAGGATTGAATCTAGCAACCTAGGAACACAAACCTAAAGTTCATATATGTGGTTGTAGGAACAAAGACCTAAACTTAATAAGAAATATTCTTGATTTAGACCCTAATGTGTGCTCCCCTTAGAAGTGAAAAACAACTTAATTCAACTCCTTAAATGTGTAAACAAACTGATGGGAATAAGACCTTAATGAAAAAATTAGACCTAGATAAGTTAGAAGTAAATCTAAGCACTTGAACTACCCAATTGGACTTAAAATAGATTAGGAAGGTGTAATTTAGATCTTTTAAAGATAAAATAAATAGATGTATTTATTATTAGAAGCACATTAGACTATGGACTTGACACCCCCAACCACTTGAATGGAATCCCTAACCGAATAACCTTAAACCTAAACATAAATGGTCTTAAATGAAACTAGAGTTAAAGAGCTTCATGATGACTATTTACTTGCACAATTCCGATAAGAAATGACCTACTTATGGCCAAAACAAGTTAGGTGAGTTAAAGAGAACTTAGTCATCATAGTCAAACCTCGTCAACCAAAATCTTAAAAATTTCTATGACGACCATAGACCTTGAAGTAACAAGCTTACACTACTCAATTCTAGCTAAAATCCCAATGTTTGTCCCAATAAATTTTCATCTCAAACTCAACCAATAAGGCCTTAAACTAGACTCTAAAAGACAACCCTTATGTTTCCAATTGGTTAGAGATAAAATTTACCTTGTATTGATGGACTCCCAAGTGCAAAACTTTGATTCTATTCACAAAACATGGTATATAAAACATCCTAAGATAAGTTCAAATAAATAGAGTAATTGCCTAATCCTTCAGACCAAACCAACGCCTTGTTTATTCATTTTAGGTCATAAACTAATACTTAAAATTTATTTTGCAAATTTCCTCAACGGAAAAGTGACCATAATTATAGAATTAAAGAAACTCAAAACATAGGTGAATATTCTTAAGGAGTTGTGCAAATAAAATGATTACAAGCATTTCAACCCCTTAATCACTTGAGAACAAAATATGAACTTTAGTAGGAGAAACTAAACATGTAGAGCTTTAATAAGTCTATTTATAAGCACAATTCTAAGTTAAATTGACTAAGATGTGACCAATTTAAGCTAAGTCAACAAAACTAGAATTTATAACATTACCTAATTATTCCTTAAGTAAATTATTCCTTTAGTCACTTAATCTTCCACCTAAATTGTCTCCTAAACTAAACCTAAAACAACCTTATTTACCTATACCCTTATATTAAGAGGCCCCTAGACTCATACAAGCCAACTTCTTTCTTGATATTGACTAACTCTAGTGTCTAATAGTTGATTTAGGACCTGAACCATGTGTGTTCAATAAAATTGGCCAAATTATCTCAAAACATGAACCTGGTATAAAGGACCATAAATGAGATCATTTTTTAACCTAAAAGTAAACTAAGATCGGAACTAGAGTAAGGACCCTCAAGTGCTAAAATTACAAATTCCCTTAACTATACACCTCAAAATGGAGAAGAAGACTAACCTCATTAGTGCATACAATTAAGAATTCATTGACTTGATATCTTATGAGTTTAAGGCCTAATCAAATGACCTAAAAAAAAAAAGTAAATGGACTTAAATGAAACTAGACTTAGAGAACTTCACCATGACTATTCATTTATGTGATTCCAATAAGGAATGACCAAGTTATGACAAAAAAAAAATTACATACCAAAATTGGAACTAGAAACATAACTTAAATTAAGCCTAATTTAGGAAACCACTAAACATTCCATTAGAACTACCATAGGATGGAGTTCATTTTCTTAAAGAATCATTACTTAGTTATATCAATCTATAGGCAATCTCTCATACTTGTGGTGATTCCTACTTGAGGATTGATGCTCTCATCCATTCCTATCAAAAAGGGCTATTTCTCTAGCATTGTGGGATGTCCAGGTGAGTAATACCCTATAATTACATGCTTATTTGTGTTTGTTAGGTTTAGCTGGACTATAAATAATTTACCCTTAAAATGTGCCATTTGATTGGGGACCAAAGGGTTAATGCATGTGATTGACATCTATGTGGTTGTCAACATACCCTAATAAAGCGAAAGATATCTTTGGTTGAGGTTGTTCGATTACTTATGCTATATGTAACTGTTATCCATTGGATGTCTACCGTATTTGCAAGATCATGCTGTAAATGCACTAATTGAGGAAAGGCCTTAATAATAACTGACCACACATTGCATGATCACACATTGTAATAAGGTTGTAAGCACTATGTTATCGCCCGAAAGGCCCATAAGAGATTATTATCTTATGAGTAACCTTATCTTAACCTCTAGCAACTACCATACACCATGAGATACCGTCCTTTGATTAGGGCATAATAACTCTCTCAGTGTCTAGAATAGGACTAAGCTATTAGTTGGGGCACTACGCTTTAGGTTAAGCGAATGTCATTTCAAATGGGCCCAGTGCTATTTTCTTAATTTTCCAATGGACTATAGGCCCGAAGTTTGGGGCTAATGCATAGAAGTTGTCTCTTAACCCTCAATCTCGAGGGGTGCAAACTCAATTCCTTTGTGGTTTTTGATAGAGCTCCCCCTCTAGTGACTATCACACAATGATTTGAGCATTGTGCAACCAAGTGCTAAACCTAACATCTAAGTCTTTTTACTTCGCTAGATTACCTTCAAGTCTACCTCTTATCTAACTCCTGCATATTTTACATATTAGGAGTTATTTATTTACTACTATCCACTTGCTCATAATTTTATACCTCTCTCCTAGCAAGTTCATGTCCTCTATTCCTTTGGTCATTCATATGTACTCTCTATCCCTAAGTTCACTATAATCCTCTAGTTTAAGCAAAAGAGTCAACATTCTTATCCAACCCCTCTCCCTATGCCTCTCAATCTTAATGGCTAACTTAACCACATCATCTAAAGTTTCATTAGGTTGTAACTCCATAACATTGATGATTTTATATTTCAACCCTATGATGAACCTAGCAATCATGTACTCCTTAGGGTCATTCACCTCACATCTAATCATTAACATTACATATCCCTTTATGCATTTCTGTACTCCTAGATCACCCCATCTCAAAGTTGGCAAATTCAAGAAAATTTCTCATCATTAGCAATCTATAATGAATCTCTCTCTCATTAGCCTCTTCATGAGATTCTAAATAGTCACATCCTCTTCAATATCCTACCTCCTTTTGTATTTTAGATTTTCCCAACAAAGGCCAACACATCTAATAAAATCTAAGGTGGCTAGGCATAACTTGGTGCATTCATAATATTCATCACAATTAAAAATCTAATATATCTTATGAATCCAATCTAAGAATTCATCTACTAAACTACTCTCCCTTAAATAACGATATTTTCAATTTCACTAAATTCACTCCCCAATTTAAGCAATTTCTATCACCTCCTCAAACAAACTCAAAATTATCCCCGATCCACTCTTCTTAATCATCAATTTATCTCCTACCTACATCTTACACCGCTTCCCTAAGCACACCAAGCACACTTGCTAATGTGACTTAGATAAAGGATTGATCAACTCACTATCAAGGATAATTGTAAAGGGATATTTTAGGGTTTTCTATCAGTTTAAATAAATAAAATAGATTTTTAGTATTTCTTTTATTCATGAGATTGAAAGTAAAAGGGATATTGATGATTAAATAAATCATATATGACCTACTAATTTAATGAATCAAACCAATTAATCAATTACAAGATTAATATGACTCTTAATCTATAATTGATTAAGGATAATCATAAGAATATCAATATGACTCACGATATCTGATAAAATCAAAATGGATTTATAAAATTACTTATATGCTGCAAAATAATTTAGAGACTAAGATTCACCACAGTCAATAACATTAATCGGTAAGAATAAGTTGTAAGAGGAATCCTTAAAAAAGTAACTATATTCCATAATAATATAAACAACACAATGTTCAATTATAGCAATAAAGCCTTTGTGTAGGCTATAGAAATAATCCCAAGCTTCTACAAAAAGGGAAATTACATAATTTGGAAATTTTGACTAAAAATAAATAAAATTAATGAACAAAGATTGCTAACTCTAAGCCTTCGATTGACCAACTCCCCCTATTAAACCACTTGCTCTACCTTTAAACCTTTGTGGTGCTCTAAAATTTCCTTGGTCTCTTCTTGAATCACTTTAATCGTAATATCCTAGACTTGGTTTCACATCTTCATCACCAGGATAGTAAAGATTCACCATTGAATCTAACTCTTTCCTTGCTTATGATCTAGGAAACAAAACTTTTGGGTTTTAAGTGGTTTTGTTGTACATAAATAGACTCTTTTTCTTCTTCTTTTGTTTTCCAAGTACCTTTTAATCATGCTTAATTTGCTTCACAGATATTGGGAGCAATATAACTCTTTGGTTACCTTTATGGAAAGAGTAGGATTTCTAAATCCATCATAACTAGTTTATCTATCAAACTACTAAAGCCTACCCTTATAGGTTGCCTCCGTCGGGATTACATCATAATTAACTGAGTAAGAATATTTATTGATAGAATAGAGAATATGTACCAACTTGTTTACTTGCATGACCACTTTATTGTTAAACCACTGTAGTTTACATCGTGTTGGTTGCAAGAAAGTCTATAACATCTTTTGAAACCATATACTAGACGTGTAGCATAACTACCTCCATCAATAATCATTGAGCATACCTCACCCCAAGTTAAGCACCAAGGATGGAATAGGTTCTCTCTTTGTTCATTATCAAACTCAAACCATACTATGTAAAATCCTCTTAAGAACAAGACTCATTACCGATGCATCTTCACTTCTAATCCCCTTCATCAACATCATGAATCTATACTCTCCTCACAATATTAGCTAACTTTTCCTTATTCTCCTCCTCATTGTCTATGATGGTGGAAACTCCAACTTTTTCCACCATAACCTTATAATTAGAACAATATAGAGTTTAAGTGTCCAAATCAGCCAAAATTTTAAACATATGATTTTATTAGACTTTCATCTAGTACCTATGCTTTAGGGTGTTTTAAGAGTTTTATATCCATTATGTTGTCCCTTCTCTTATATCTTAGGAGGTTTCCTATCAAGTTCATTCCTATGCACAACCCTATCTCCAAGGTCACTATTATCTATAGTTTAATGTAGAATCACTATTATCTATAGTTTAATTACATAATTTAACTTCTCATAAAGATGCAACTCTACAATACTATAGATTTCATATGTCATCCCAATAGAGAATTGAGCTATAGTTTTTTCATTTGGTTCCCTCACATCACACCTCATCATGAGCATTTCAAACTCTTTTACATAGTCCTCAATGTTCATATTACTTTATCTTGGTGTCTACTATCTAAGAAACATCTTCTATGTATAGTAATTATATCTCCTACCTAAAAATCGTTATTATTTCTCCTAATTGCACCCTATACTACCATCCTAGGATTATTAAGCACTCCTGCATGCATGTCAAATCATTCCATGAATGTTCTCAAAGAAACTATCAATTCATTTATTTGTTAATGCATCTCATACATCTCTTGGAGTCTCCATGATGCCCTCTAACACTATTTTTACCAATGCTTCCTCTAGATCTTACCTGAATTTGACAACAACAACACTAAGTTGAATATCAAAAATCAACTCACTTAAATAGCCAACAATAATCATAAGTATCACAACTAACCACTTCACACCATAATCCTCAACCACACCACATACATACACATATACTTCTCAACCCCATTGCAAAACACCAATTCTATAAACAAAGAATTATAGACTTACTATAATCTACTAAATAACACATTGTACCATAACTTTAATATCGAATATGATGTGACCCACCTATAACCAACCATTTCACACCACAATTCTCATCCACACCAACACACACAAACACCAATTCTATCAACAAAAAATTCAAGACTTACAGTAATTTTCTAAATAACATGTCACACTAAAACTTTAATATCAAATATGATGTAACCTGCATTGATAAGTAATCATAATGAATGATAAGTGCAAAGGGATATATTAGGGTTTTCAATAGGCTTTAATAAGTAAAATGGGAATTTTGTGGGTTTTTGTGTTTGTGAAACTAAAATTAAAAGGGATACGGATGATTTAATTAATCAGAAATAACCAATATGATGAATTAAATTAATTAATAAACTATAAGGTTGATATAGCTAACAATTAGCAATTAATTAAAGGATAATTAAAAGAATATTGATTGACTCATGAAATATAGTAATAAAAAAAAAAATTGGAATTATTGTTATTAGGCACAGTAATGTAGAAATTAAGGTATGCTACAATCAATATCATTGATTAATAAGAATAAGTTGTGAGAGAAATACTCAAATAAGCAATTATATTTCAAAATAAGATAGACAATCTAGCGTTTTACTACAGTAGTAAAGCCTTTTTATAAGCTATGAAAAATAAACCCAAACTATTACTAAAAAGGAAATTACATAATTTGGAAAAATAAAGAAAAAGGAGCAAAATCATTAAATAAAGGTTGCTAATTTTAAGCCCCCAATCAAAAGGCTCTTCCAATTTGACTACTTAATAGACCTTCAAACCTTCATAGCACTCTCAAATTCCTTTAGCCTCTTCCTAAATCATTTTGGTTGTAATACTTAGACTTGAGTTCACATCACCTACTTACATTTCCAAACGTTCCATGAAAGTTCGCAAAAATTATATTACCATGTTCTTCTATTGATGCATTCCATGTACTTGCCATTCTAGATTAGATATTCTTCTATCAATGATTCATCTACATCCCCTAAAATTATTATCATTTACACATTCACCTCACATCTCACAACCCCAAATGGTATCAATTAATCACACTCCAATAGCAAATCTTATGTGTATTCACTAACCACACCACAACCGCACAATCAATACTCTCAAAACCACTTTTACACCACAATTACAGTACACACCCAAACAATCTCATTTATAGCCTCAAACACCAAATCTATAAGAAAAGAACTCGAAACATACCACAATCTTCCCACATAACACATCGCACTAAAGTTGTGATACTAATATGAGCTACATCAACTCACAATCAAGAACAAATCATAAAAGAGACATTTTTAGGGTTTTGTGGATTTAATAACCAAAGATAGAACTTTATGGATTTTGTGTTTTAAAAATAGAAATTATTTTGATATAAATGATTTGATAAATTGGATATTACAAATCAATTCAAAAAATTAAGCTAATGGTCAACTATAAAACTTATATTACTCATAATTAGTAATTGACCAAATAGATGATTAAAAGAATATCGATACAATGCAGGACATCTAATAATAAAAAAAAAGAGGGTCTACGCAATCTATGAATAAGATGGATAAGATTAGTTGAGAAATCACTTAGTCAAAAATTGTATTCGATATCAAGAAAAGTCTAGTCATCTTTATTATAGAACTAAAAACCCTTTTAATAGTCCATTAAGATTAGCAAAGGTAAAAAGTGTCATATAAAAGTAAGGATAAATCACATCAACACTACTCCAAAACTATTGAAATGATGTAGACATCCCAAATTTCAAAAATATAACACTACACTCCTTATGGATTCCATTTTGCTTATTTATTTGTCACCTAAATGAATTATTAATGCCATGTCATAATAGATGTATAAAATCAAAAAAGTAATGCTTTCCTTGATGACCCAAATATGCACATTTCAATTCATCTAAGAAATATGTGAACCCTTCTAGTAAATAGCTAGTTTAGTAGCCCTTATAATATGTTTTAGCCAACAAAAAAAAAAAATCCTTTAACGCCTTCCAAGAAATATCTACTTATCTATAATTTAAAAGTGAATTCTTTTTTTTTTTTTTTGAAGCTATATAACCTTAATAATCATTTAAAAGACATGAACCAACACCCAATGGGTTAACACCAAGGAGAAGTATTAGAATAAACCACCATTTGGCAACCTTAAAAGATTTGACAATGGAGATTTTGAAGAAGAGACTTTGCAAAAGAAGATCTAATGATGGAATATTAATTTATGAATTATCCAATGGAGACCTCCCATTTTATTTGTAAAAAAGTAGGATGGAAGCATGAGATTATGTATAGATTACCAAGAGTTTAACCAGGTTACTGTCAAGGACAATTACCATCTTCCTAAATTAGATTATTTATTTAATAAGTTGATAGAAGCACAAGTTTTTTCTAAAGTAGACTTGAGGTCAATCTATCATTAATTGAAAATTAAGTAGGAAGATATTCAAAAGATAGCCTTCAAAACTAGATATGAGCATTATAAATTCTTAATGATAACCATTGGACTTATTAATGCACTAGTAGCTTTTATAGACCTAATGAATTAGGTGTTCGAAGATTGCTTAGACAAGTTTGTGGTTGTTTTTATCAATGATATACTAGTACAGTACCAAAGCAAGGAAGAGCATGATAAGTACTCGAGGATGTGACTGCAATTAAGTTTTGAATCAAGGTTCTAACTTAAGGAGGACTAATGACTTAAGTTAAGATGAGGAGTTTAAACCACTTAAAGGAGAGGGTGTTATAAGACACTATGTTAGTTGATGAGAAAGCTTATTTCAAAGGGTACTTAGTACAAAACATTATTTTGGGAAGAAGCTTCTTAGTATCAAAAGAGGAGGGAGAGATCAATTCCAAATATAAGGGTCTTGCTAGCTTCGATTATGGCATTGATACTATTTCCAATTTGAGGGTTTCAAACGAAGGAGGGATCTATGATTCTAAACCCGTTTCTAAGACAACTTAAAGATTAACACTTTTGAGGCATGATGACTTATTAAAGAAACCAAAGTTAGATTTGAAAATGGCATATTCATCTAAATAGTTTTGGAAGTTACTTCTAACACCAAAGGATCTGAAGGAATTAATCAATTTAAGAAAGTAGTTATTCTATTTCATGTTTTAAATATATTTACTTTCTTTTTACAGTTATTTCCTTAGTTTAAACTGTTCAAGTATAAGTACTTTCATGTAACCTTATGGAGGCAATTAAGTAAGATGATATTATCTCCTTTTTCATATTGTGTAAGTTCTTCCCATTCAATATTCCACTCTTATTAGTCTTCTCACGTTGTAGCAAGCAAACCATACAACCTGCTTATGTAACATATCAAGTAGACTGTGTGTAGTTTAATCTTCCCTTAATGCATCATTTCATTAAAAGAGCTGTTCATATCCTTTTGTTTTATTGTTTTTGAAGATTATATAAAATCTTATCAAAGATTATTGTTAGTTGTTGGTCTAGTGGTTGAATTCTCCCTAGATCAAATAGTTTTGATATCTAATTCCAATTTCTTAGTGATTATTTGTCCTAAGCTTAACCTATGGAGAGATCCTAGAGTGAACTGATCTTTTTTAAAATCAATTTGTCAATTTAAGCACATCATCTTTTTGGTATTAGAGCAAAGGTTTACGATAAAGGGAAGTGTGAGTGTGGTTGTTGAGAGATTAGTGTAAAGATATCGGAAAATAATGTGCATAAGTGTGATAATGGTCAAAGAAGGGTGGAGGATACTACAAATGTTACTATTGCAAATATCATGCAAGATTTAGTAGAGTCTATCAAGTCTATAATCTTAGGATATCAAGAAGTGCAAAGAGGAGCTGCATGTAACCAAACTAGGAGGGTAGCTATAGAAATTGATGAAAGTGATGGGGATAACTTTAAGATGGAAGTAAATAATAAAGTAAATCACCAAATGCAAGGAATAGAGATAATTAAGATGAAGATTCCACCCATTGAAGGATGTGAATGTGCAAAAGTATATTTAATTGAGAGCATGAGGTTAAAAACATTTTTTATTGTCATGATTATGATGAAGAAACAATAGTGAGGTTAGCTACCTTGGAGTTTGAAGGATATGTTGCTTTATGGTGGAAGAACCTAAAGGCTCAGAGGATGAGGAGAGGAGTTAGAGAGGTGGAAACTTAGTATAAGATGAAGCGCCTGATGCATATGCGTTTTGTTCCTGAATATTATAAGCAAAAGTTGTACAAGAAACTTCAAACTTTGAGGTAAAGAGGACTTAATGTAGAAGATTATGTTAAGGAGTTTAAGATACTCATGATCTGATGTGAAGTCATGGAGTCAAAGGAGCGTACTATTTCTTGTTTCATACCAGAATTGAAATATGATGTAGTTAAGGTAGTGAAACTTTAAAAGATGGACTGTTTGGAGGAGGCTATATAATTAGCCATCAAGGTAGAATGACAACTTATTGGAAACCTTTATAAGTTGCCCATTATAGCAAAAATTGGAGGTTTTGGAAGGTCAAAAAAGGGTGAAGAGAGAAAAGGCAAAATGGTAAAGAATGATGAGAAACGATATGAGAAGAAGGAAGATGTTAAAGGAAAGGCTTCTACTAGTTTTGAAGCTAGAAGAGAAGATCAGAGGATGACTAAGAAGCATACTAGTCAACTTAAGTGCTTTAAGTTCCTTAGATTCAGGACATATGGCTATACAATGTTCAAAAAGAATGGTGGTGATGATGAAGGAATGAGGTGATATTGAAAGTGAAGATAGTGGAGAAGATGGAGAGTATGGTCTTGAGGGTATTTTAAGGCAATATAATGAGAAGGTAGATGGTATATGAGGTGTTGAAGGAGATGTGATTTCTCTAATAATGAGATGTACTCTGAATGTGGATGCTATGTTGGATGCTTAGCAAAGGGAGAACCTATTCCATATC
Organism: Laguncularia racemosa; assembly: GCA_037954665.1. Lineage (NCBI taxonomy): Eukaryota > Viridiplantae > Streptophyta > Magnoliopsida > Myrtales > Combretaceae > Laguncularia > Laguncularia racemosa. Next base: position 1,087,239 of record JBBMOL010000118.1, on the reverse strand, counting down.
AAGGGTCAAATCCAAGAACATGCTTGTGCCATAATCATGGATGGAGGAAATTGTACCAATTTAGTTGTTGCTGCTTTTGTAAAGAAGTTGAAATTGAATACTTCTTACCATCTAAAACCTTTTGAGCTTCATTGGCTTAGTGATAAAGGGGTTATACATGTTACCAAGTAGGTTAAGGTTCTGATTTACATTTGTAATCATTATAGAGATGAGATAGAGTGTGATATGGTTCCTACAAGTACTTCTCATATGTTAAGAAGGCCATGGTTATTAGATTGTCAAGTGGAAGTGGTAGTTTTAGGATTTGTTGTATTGGAGGGAGGAGTTAAGGCTAATTTAAAGAAGGTTAAAGCTACTTTAGAATGGCCAATTCCAAAGTCTAAGGTAGAAGTTCCAAGTTTTCATGGATTTGCTTCATTTTATTGAAGATTTATCAGAAACTTTAGTACTATTGTAGCTCCATTGATAGAGTTGATAGAGACGAATGTGAAGTTCAAGTGGAATGAAAAGATGTAAGAGTTTTGATAAAGTAAAGCAAAAGCTTATAATTGCTCGTGTTAATTCTTCTTGATCTTGAGAAACTTTTGAAGTGGAGTGTGATGCATCTAGAGTTGGTATTGAGGCTGTTTTAATACAGGAAAAGCAACTCATTGTTAACTTCAGAGAAATTTTGAGTGCAGTAGCACTTAATAATTTTATACATGATAAATAAATAAAAAATCTACTCTTTTATTAGAGCTCTTACTATTTTGTAGCATTATTTGCTTCTAAAAGAATTTATTATCTTTACTAATCATGAATCTCGAAAATATTTGAAAGCCTAGTAGAGATTATCTTGAAGGCAAGCAAAGTGTGGTAAGTTTTTTAAAGAGCTTTGCTTATGTTATTAAGTACAAGAAGGAAAATACAAACATTGTTGAGAATGCCTTATCACAAAGGTATGTACTAATTACTACTATGCAAATGAAATTGCTTGGCTTTAGTTTACTCAAAGCACAATATGTTGAGGATTAGTTATTGGGTTCTGTAGTGGCAAGATGTCGAGATGGATCAACAGTGGATGATTATTACTTGATGGAAGGATATTTGTCTTAGAAGGGAAAGTTATGCATTCTGACAAGTTTGATTAGAGAATTATTGGTGAAAGAGGCACATTATGGGGGACTGTTAGGACATTTTAGAGAGAAAAAGAGCTTGTGAATTGTTGAATGAGCATTTTTATTGGCTTAACATGATGAAGGATGTGCATAATATGGTGTAGTAGTGTGTAGCATGTAGGAAAGCTAAGAGCAGGCAAGAGGCATTTAGAGTTTGCATGCCTTTACCTATACAATCTAAGTTATGGATAGATATTAACATGAATTTCATTCTAGGTTTCCAAAGATAGCTAGGGAAAAGGATTATATTTTGTTGGTGGTAGACAAATGTAGCAAAATAGCACATTTCATTTCATACCATAAGACATATAATGCTTTATATATTTTTGTATGTTTTTCCAAAAAATTGTCAAGTCACATGAAATTCCACATAGCATCGTGCAGGTTAAAGATGTTAAATTTTTTAGTTTCTTTTGGAAGACCTTATGAAAGAGACTGGGAACTAAACTAATGTTTAGTATTGCTTGTCATCTTCAGCTTAAAGCTTTATTAAGGGCAACTATAGGCAAGAATATGATAGATTGGAATGAATGTTTACTTATTATGGAATTTGCTTATAACAAGTCGGTTCATAGTTTGATAGGAAGATCACCTCTTGAAGTTGTGTATGGGTATAATCCTACTAATCCTTTGGATATCGTACCTATAGCAACTTTTATGGAGGAAAGAATCGATACAGTTGAAAAGGCCAAGGAGATTTTGAAACTACATTAGAAGGTAATTGAAAGACTCAAGAAGATAGTGACTAAATAGAATTAGTATGAGGACAAGGGAAAGAAGCACAAAGAGTTTCAACCTAGAGACTTGGTGTGGCCACATCTTCGAAAGAGAGGTCTCTAAATCAAAGGCAACAAAAGTTAGCACCTAGAGCTGGTGGACTATTCAAAGTTCTTAAGAAGATTGATGATAATGCTTACTAGTTAAAATTGCCTAATGGGTTTAAAGGTGTTACTACTATATTTAATATTGTAGATTTATCGGCCAAAGAAGATTTAATGAATGATTCATCGAATTTGAGGACAAATCTTTGTCGGCCCTAAGGAAATAATGCGAATTAAGTTCTAAACTAGGTTCCAATGCGAGGAAGACTAATGACTTAAGGTAGAATGAAAGGTTTAAACCACTTAGTGGAGAGGGTGTTGTGATACGAACCACGCCAACGTGTGACGAAACCCAATACCAATATGTTCGGAATTGCTACCCAAGATGCTAAACAATCGAGTGGAAACCGTGACCCGTTGCCTATAAGTGAGGCAAGAACCTTGGTATATTATGTAGACGCCATAATTAGGATGAAAGACCGATTGATAAGTCGGGATGAACGCCACGGAAGAAAATCCGATAAGTTCTAGAGTAGTTCTTTAAAGAACCAAGAGAGGAATTCTCTCAAAAGTGTTTTCAAACTTGTATGTTGTATATTCTATATGTTCTAAACCCTAGAAGCTTTATAGTAGGGTTTACAATTCGTAACAATAAAGGCCCAAAACGACATAACATCATTAAGTTGCGGAAAAATGACAAAACAGGGACTTAAAGGCCGGTGGCGTTGGAATGAAGGCCAGTGGCGTTGGAGCCGGCGTAGAGCATATACACGGCCGTGCCCTTCTAGACGTGTATGTTTCTGTAGATACTCTTGACACCATACACGGCCGTGCCTTTGAACCGTGTATACGACCGTGTATGATTCTGTGTAACCTCCAGACTCACTACATGGCCGTGCCTTGTAAGGACACGCCCTCTTCAACCCATATCCGTTATGACTTGTACAAGAGCAAGGGCATTCCCATGGTTGTTCCAATCCATTCCGGCTTCATGATTGCTCCAATCCTTTCCGGCTTCGTGGACATCCTTTATCAACCCGTTAAGTGCTTCCTTGAATCGTTTCGCTAGATTTCTTATGATCGGTCCAGCTGGCACTTCAAAAGGATCCACATTCCATCTTCTGGCTTGGCTCCCATCATGGCTTTCATCATTCCCCTCCTCTTGAAAAGGATTTGTCCTCAAATCATCGCCTACATCAAAAGGACTCAGATCAGTAACATTAAACGTAGCACTTACTTGATACTCACCTGGCAAATCTATCTTGTATGCATTATCACTTATGCACTCAAGAATTTGAAATGGTCCATCGCCTCTAGGAAGTAATTTAGATCGACGCTGCACAGGAAACCGCTCTTTGCGCATGTGAACCCAAACCCAGTCTCTAGGTTCAAAGACAGCTTGTCGACGACCCTTGTTGGCTTGTTTCACATACTGCTCTGTTCTTCGCTCAATGTTTACCCTTACCTTCTCATGGATCTGTTTAACAAATTCTACTCTCTTCTTGCCATCTAGATTAACATACTTAGAAATAGGCAGAGGTGATAAATCCAAAGGAGTTAGTGGATTAAAACCATACACAATTTCAAAAGGAGTAAACTTAGTAGCAGAATGCATTGTGCGTTTATAGGCAAATTCAACATGCGGCAAACAATCCTCCCAACTTTTAATGTTCTTTTTAATGACAGCCCTCAACAAAGTAGATAAAGTTCGATTTACTACCTCAATTTAACCATCAGTCTGTGGATGACAAGTAGTAGAAAACAATAACTTAGTTCCTAATTTAGCCCATAAGGTCTTCCAGAAGTAGCTCAAGAACTTAGCATCTCTATCCGATACGATTGTTCTAGGCATACCATGTAATCTCACAACTTCCCTAAAGAACAAATTAGCAATATTGCAAGCATCATCTGTTTTGTGACAAGGAATGAAATGTGCCATCTTAGAGAATCTATCCACGACTACAAAAATAGAATCTCGATCATGTCTAGACCTGGGTAATCCTAACACAAAATCCATGGAAATATCTACCCAAGGCTCATGAGGAACAGGAAGTGGGGTATAAAGCCCATGAGGTTGGACTCTAGATTTTGCTTGCTTACATGTGACACATTGCTCACAAATTCTCTCAACATCTCGTTTCATGTGAGGCCAATAGAAGTGTTCCTACAATACCCCTAAGGTTTTAGCTACTCCAAAATGTCCCATTAAACCTCCTCCATGAGACTCCCTCACTAGTAATTCTCTTAAAGAACAAATTGGAATGCATAGTTTACTCTCCCTAAATAAGAATCCTTCATGTTTATAAAATTTACCATGACCACTCTTCTCACAATGCACATACTCCTCACAAAAATCTTGATCAGTAGCATACAATTCCTTAATGTGCTCAAAACCAAGCAGTTTAGAACTAAGAGTAAAGATAAGAGCATACCTTCTAAAAAGTGCATCAGCAACGACATTCTCTTTACCTTGCTTGTAATGGATGACATAGGGAAATGTTTCGATGAACTCCACCCAACGAGCATGCCTTTTGTTTAGCTTATGTTGTCCCTTCAAGTACTTCAAGGATTCATGGTCAGTGTGGATCACGAACTCTTTTGGCCAAAGATAGTGTTGCCAAGTCTCCAATGCTCGAACCAATGCATATAACTCCTTGTCATAAGTAGGGTAGTTCAAGGTTGCCCCACTTAGCTTCTCGCTAAAGAATACAATTGGTCTTCTCTCTTGCATGAGCACTGGTCCAATACCTAATCCCGAAGCATCACACTCAATTTCAAACTTTTTAGAGAAATTAGGTAAAGCAAGTAATGGCGCCTGAGTCAACTTATTTTTAAGCGTCTGAAAGGCCTTCTCTTGTTGCTCTCCCCATCTGAACCCCACGTTCTTCTTAATTACCTCAGTAAGTGGTGCTGCGATGGTGCTGAAATCCTTCACAAATCTCTTGTAAAAGCTCGCTAGTCCATGGAAACTCCGCACATTACTTACATTAGTTGGACTAGGCCATTCTTGGATTGCACGAATCTTTTCTTCATCACCCTGTATTCCCTATGCACTAACAACAAAACCAAGAAACACAAGTTTGTCTGTGCAAAAAGTGCACTTCTTGAGGTTAGCATACAATTGCTCCTTTCGAAGCACTTCTAAAACATCCCTCAAGTGAGATATATGGTCTTCCAAACTCTTACTGTAAATGAGGATATCATCAAAATAGACAACCACAAATTTGCCAATAAAAGTCCTCAAAACATGGTTCATAAGTCTCATAAAAGTACTAGGTGCGTTAGTTAAACCGAAAGGCATTACTAACCACTCATACAATCCATATTTTGTCTTAAATACGGTTTTCCATTCATCACCTTCTTTCATTCTAATTTGGTGATATCCGCTTTTCAGATCAATTTTGGAAAAGACACTAGACCCATGTAACTCATCTAACATGTCATCTAAGCAAGGAATGGGATGACAATACTTTACTGTGATGTTGTTGATGGCGCGGCAGTCAACACACATTCTCCATAACCCATCCTTCTTAGGCACCAAAATCACTGGCACTGCACATGGACTCATGCTTTCTCTCACGTACCCCTTCTCTATTAATTCATTGACCTGCCTTTGGAGTTCCTTTATCTCCTCTGGATTGCTCCTATAAGCTGGTTTGTTTGGAATCGATGCTCCGGGTACAAGGTCAATCTGGTGCTCAATACCACGAATAGGTGGTAATCCCTTTGGAATCTCCTCAGGGAAGACATCTTCAAAGTCCTGCACAATAGACACAACCACACTAGGCAAAAAGTTAAATAGTTCGTTAGTATTCAAATAAGTTTCCTTAAAAACCAGCAACAACATAGGTTGCTTCATCACTAATGCTCTCCTCACTACACTTGCTCTTACCACACAACTCTCCTTTTGCAAGGCTGCACTCTCCTTTTCACTCACCACCAAAGTTGATCCCCCTTCAACTTGGTCTCTCACACTCTTTCCAGCCTTCCTCTCTTTTTCCTTTTGATATCGACTTTTGTGTTCCTTTTCTTTCTCGTTGTCTTTTGCTCTCTCACTCTCCCTCTGTTTTTCACTCACCTTATATTTTGCAAAAGACTGTTATAGCTGCAATTGATCCTCATACACCTGTTTAGGTGTTAAAGGTTTAAGATTAAAGCTTTTCCCTTGGTGAATAAGCGTATACTTGTTAGAAAAGCCATCATGAACAACCTTCCTATCAAATTGCCATAGCCTCCCCAACAACACATGACACGCTTGCATCGGCACTACATCGCATAACACCTCATCCTCATACCTACCAATGCGAAAAGCAATCAAGGCTTGCTTACTCACCTTAGTCTCGCCACTATCATTCAGCCACTGCAATTTATATGGACTAGGGTGTTTAGTAGTCTTGAGTCCCAGCCTCTTGACAATAAAATTACTCACCACATTAGTGCAACTTCCTCCATCAATGATCAAACTGCAAATATGATCACCTAGATAACATCTAGTATAAAAGATATTCTCTAGTTGCACCTCCTCTTCTTCCTTCACCTGCACATTCAAAGCTCGCTTCACTACTGCCACTAACTTTCCTACTACAGGCTTCTCGTCATCGCTAGCGTCATCTAATGGAGGCATATCATCCTCTTCACTATCCCCATCAGTCTCATACTCACCATCATCACGCAAAATCATAACACGCCTATTCGGACATTGACTAGCAATATGGCCTCTACCTTGGCATTTAAAACATCTAATGTCACGATTTCTAGGAGTAGAAGAATCAGGTTTACCTTGGTTACTAGGAGTAAAACCCGCTTGCCTCTGCTCTCCTTTTGGTTTGGTGGGTAAAGGCTTTTCTTCCTTCTTCCATTGGTTAGTCTTCTAGGCGAATGAACCAGCACCCTATTGAAACCGTGCAGTACTACTACCTTTCCTCCTGTGTTGGTTCTCAACCTTTATAGCCATATGAACCATATCTTCCAATTCTACATAATGCTGCAATTCCACGACATTTTGAATTTCTCTATTCAATCCAGCAAGAAACCTAGCCATGGTAGCCTCTCTATCCTCCTCTACATTCGCCCTAATCATAGTAACTTTCATCTCCTTGAAATACTCATCCACACTTCGGCTTCCCTGCCTAAGAGTTTACAATTTATTGTGTAATTCACGATAGTAATACGCAGGCACAAACCGCTTCTTCATCACCCTCTTCATCTCTTCCCACGACTCAATAGGTGGTTCGCCATTCCTTCTTCTATTCAACATCAGTTGATCCCACCACACTATGGCATAATCCGAAAATTCAATGGCAGCAAGTTTCACTTTCTTTCTCCCACTATAGTTGTGACAATCAAATACCATATCTACCTTCTCCTCCCACTCTAAGTACGCCTCGGGATCATTCTTCCCTTGGAAAGGAGGAATCTTCATCTTTATACTACTCAATTGATTATCCTCTCTATTCCTATCTCCTCTATCTTCCCAATCCCTAGTTCCTCTATTCCTACCACTATATCCTGTATAACTCCCGATAGAAGGTTCATCAAATTCATCATCCGACATTTCATCTCCACCCCTTTGTAATCTCCTAGAACAACTCTCCCTCTTACACCCTTGGAAGACGTTTTTAGTTTGCTCTATTTTTTGCTCCACTGTCTCAATAATTTGTTCCATCCCCTCCTGAAACATCCTCTTCATCTCACCCCTCAACGCCTCAATCACTAACCTAGCATCAAACCTTCCCCTCTCACTTTCAGGAGAATGTTGCCTCGACATAGTTCCTGTAGAAAAAAGGTTAGCACGAACACAAATATATATATGATTAAGCCTCACGATACACTCCCTTACGTGTTTCGCTCCAAGGATGGTATCGCACAGTCACTCGTGTATTCTCACAAGCAATAATGATATCAATTCACCAATTCCTCTTCTCAATTCTCTCAAAACTAACCGAAACTACACTAATTCCCTTCCATAGAATTCAAAACAACTTTAGGGCTCAAAATTTTTCTCTTTTTCTTTCCGATTTTGTTTTTTGTTGCTCTTGATCACGTTCCCCCCCCCCCCCCCCCCCCCCCCCCCCCCCGCTTTTTCTTTGTAACAAACGTGAATAGTAGGTACTACTCTTTCAATAGACAATTAACACTATGAAATTGAGTACGAACAATTGATATGAACGATTGGAGTTAGGGTTTTGATGTTACCTTCCTCAAACCGAACTGATGTTTTAACAAACCTAGGCTCTGATACCAAACTGATACGAACCATTCCATGCCAACGTGTGATGAAACCCAATACCAATACGTTCAGAATTGCTACCCAAGATGCCAAACAATCGAGTGGAAATTGCAACCAGTTGCCTATAAGTGAGGCAAGAACCTTGGTATATTATGTAGACGCCACAATCGGGATGAAAGACCGATTGATAAGTCGGGATGAACGCCATGGAAGAAAATCCGATAAGTTCTAAAGTAGTTCTTTAAAGAACCAAGAGAGGAATTCTCTCAAAAGTGTTTTCAAACTTGTATGTTGTATATTCTATATGTTCTAAACCCTAGAAGCTTTATAGTAGGGTTTACGATTCGTAACAATAAAGGCCTAAAACAACATAACATCATTAAGTTGCGGAAAAATAACAAAACAGGGACTTAAAGGCCGGCGGCGTTGGAGCCGGCATAGAGCATATACACGGTCGTGCCCTTCTAGACGTGTATGTTTCTGTAGATATTCTTAACACCATACACGGTCGTGCCTTTGAACCGTGTATACGACTGTGTATGATTCTATGTAACCTCCAGACTCACTACACGGTCGTGCCTTGTAAAGACACGCCCTCTTCAACCCGTATCCGTTATGACTTGTACAAGAGCAAGGGCATTCCCATGGTTGTTCCAATCCATTCCGGCTTCATGATTGCTCAAATCCTTTCCGGCTTTGTGGACATCCTTTATCAACCCGTTAAGTGCTTCCTTGAATCGTTTCGCTCGATTTCTTGTGATTGGTCCAGGTGGCACTTCAAGAGGATCCACATTCTATCTTCTAGCTTAGCTCCCATCATGGCTCTCATCATGTTGCAAGGAACTATATTAGTTGATGAGTAAACTTATTCCAAAGGATATTTGATATACAACATTACTTTAGGAAAGAGCTTGTTATTATCGAAAGAAGAGGGAAAGCTTAATTCCAAATGCAAGGGTCATGCTAGCTTTTAGCTTTAACTATGATATTGGTATTATTTCCAACTCGAGGGGTTCTGATGAGGGAGGGATCTATGATTCCAAACTTTTTTCTAAAAATGACTTAAAGATTAACACTTCTAAGGTATGTTAAAGAAGCTTAAGTTAGATTTGAATATGGCATATTCTTCTAGACAATTTTGGAAGTTAAATCTATTACACTAAAGGAGTCGGAGGAATTAATCACTTTAAGAAAGTAGATTGTGTATATTTACATTCCTTTTAAAATTATTTACTTAATCCAAACCATTCAAGTACAAGTACTTTCAAGTAACCCTATGGAGTCAATTAAGTTTAATGATATTATCTCTTTTCCCATATTGAATGAGTTCTTCCCATTTAATATTCCACTCTTATTAGTCTTCTTAGATTGTGGCATGCGAATCATACAACTTGCTTGTACATCATATCAAGTAGATTATGTGTAGTTTGATCTTCCTTTAGTGCATCATATCCATTAAAATAGTTGTGCATATCCTTTTGTTTTACTATTTTTAATTATTATGTAAAATCCTATAAAAGATTGTTGTTGGTTGCTAGTGTAGTGGTTGAATTCTCCCTAAGTCGAATAGTTTTGATCTCTAATTCCGACTGCTTAGTGATTGTTTGTCCTAAGCTTATCATTTGTAGAGATCCTATAGCAAATTGATCATTTTTAAATCCAATTTATGGATTTAAGCACATCAGGATGGTATTAAGTAAATTAAAGACTAAGAAGCTTTATGCTAAATTTAAGAAATTTGAGTTTTAGCTAGAGTAAATGGTCTTCTTGGGCTATATTATAAATAAAGATGGTATTTTTGTTTATTTTGAGAAAGTAAAAATAGTAGTAGATTGGCTAAGACTGAAAACCATAATAGAAATCAGTAACTTCTTAGGTTTAACAGGTTACTATAGAAGACTTGTAAAAGAATTTTCTAGAGTTGCGGCTCCTTTAGCAATTTAACTCAAAAAGATATAAAGTTTGATTAAGATGACAAATTTAAGAGTGGCTTTTAGAAATTGAAGGAGAAATTGTGTTAGCTCCACTTTAGCATTATCCAGCAATGGGGAAGAATTTGTTATTTTCAATGATGCTTCAACTCAAGGGTTATGATGTGTTTTTTATGTAGAACAAGTGAGTTATTTCTTATGCCTCCTACCAATTGAAGACTTATGAGAAGAACTATCCCACTCATGATCTAGAGTTAGTAGCAGTTGTTTTGGCACTTAAGCTTTAGAGGCACTACCTTTTTATGCAGAGAAGTGTAAAGTATTCACTATTCATAAAAGCCTTAAGTATATTTTCACTCAAAAGAAATTGAATATGGGACAAATGCAATGGTTGAAGCTAATCAATGATTGTGATATTGAGATTTAGTACCATCCTAGAAAGCAAATGTGGTAGCAAATGCCCTCATCCCATAAAAATTTAGGTCGACATCTTCCTTCATTTCAATGAAGGCTTGAAGGCCTTTGATAATTGCCATTAGTTGATGCCCTCTCCTTCATACTTCGTACATACTGCATGTGCGAGACTTGACCTAACCCACAAGTGACACTAGATATTCGACCTCTTGAAACTAGTAGGTAGCTTTCTTTGCTTTGTTCTCATTTTTTTAATTATTTCATTTGTTTTGTTTGAAATTAAAATTAATAATAAATAAATAATAAAAATCGGACCATCTGAAAGATTAAAAGTTGCAATATTAATATTAGTTTATTTGTTATTGTTGATAGACCATTTTGGCAATGGACTCAAGTTCAGTCCATGTCTATATTCTATTTCATACAAGAAGCTTGATGATGGACCCAAGTGAGATGATGCGGACATCGTAGAGGACACAGGTTGACACACGGGTACAGGCACGGCCAGAGACACGGCCGTGTGTTCTATCAGAATTCTCACAGAAGCTTACACGGGTTCAGGCACGGTCAGAGACACGGCCGTATGTTCTAGCAGGATCCTCACAGAAGCTTACATGGGTTCGGGCACGGCTTGGGACACGGCCGTGTATGCGATAGGTTATAGACGTGTATGTCATTATTTATTTCCATGTGGGCGTTTAGGTTTTCTTTTTTTTTTTCATTTAGATAATTTAAGGAGGGGTATATATACCCTTTTGTCAGTCATGTTAGGGTTAAGACTTATTTTATATTTGAAACACATTTTGTGAGAGACTTCTCTCCTTTAACAGGTTGTGCGCAACCATTGTGTGTGTGTGAGATTCATTCGTTAAGTGAGTCTTAGGCTTCTCTACGCTAACTCGCTGCGTCAGTTGGTATTAGAGCAAGGAAAATTTCCTGTGGAGATGTCAGGTGATGGTAGTTCAGGAGGCGGTCATGTTCCGGACGTTGTTTGGGATATGGAAGTCCTACGTTACGGGCAACCAATACGAAGGGCGGTAGAGGAGACCATGGATCAGAAAATCCGGCGAGAGGAACAGCGTCTTGAGGCCCCGATCTATCGATCCAATACCAACAGTAGCAGGCAGGTCTATTGGAGATGACTGGAAGGCGATCCAAGGAACAGTTCTGTTACTTATGATACGGATGATGAAGACGAGATTTTTAATAATTTGCCTAGGAGAAGAGGCCATGGTAACATAAGACGGTACAACAGATGTGATTACAAGTATAAAAATGAAATCTTTTCTCAATTTAAATATGTTGTATCGAAGTTTGATGGTACCGAGAGTCTGAATGAGTTTTAGGTTTGGGTAGAGGACATAGAAAGATTTTTTGACCATATGAGGGTTTCAGAGGGAATGAAGATAGAGTTAGTGGAGAGTCTTTTGTGGGGTGATGCATTGTATTGGTGGGAATGACTTCGGGGAGTAAGACACCTTGAGGGTAAAGATCCGGTGAGGACTTGGTTTATGATGCAATACTTGCTAGAACGAAAGTTCTTTCCCCTTGATTACGAGCGAATCCTTCCTCAGAAAATTCCACAAACACCTAAGCCAGTAAACTTAATTCCGGAAGTGCTTAAGGAGGAGAGGAGGAGATGGTCAAACAAGAGAAAAACTCAACCCTTGACGATCATAATACGTTGATTGATGATGGTAGGGGCAGTGGAAAAGTAGTTGAAGCTGACAAAATTTGTGTTGGAGAGGAAGCTATTGTGGAGGAGCCTTTGTTGAATGACGAGCAGGTGATGATGGTGACTGAAGAGTCGAAGGCTGGAGATACTCTGAGCATAATCATTGCGCCAACGAAGGAGATTAAAGATGTAGAGTTCGATGCTTTGCCTAAAAACTTATATTCCAACCCAGAGGAAGCCCTAGAGGTAATAAGTGCAACTGTTCTATTGCTTCCTATCAACATAGAAGATGATTCTCCCATTAACACTCAAATCCATCCGGATTGGACACGAAGGAATTTAATAAAAGATTCGATGACAAGTGTTACTCTGAGTGTGGTGGATGATGTAGTGCGACCCATGGTCAAGCGACGAGATAAATGGGATAAATCAAGACGATTCAAAGAGAGGGAACAACATGGAAAGCATATTTATCAAGAAGAGAACTCGGGTCGAGTTCTTTGTAGGTGGGAGAGAATGATGCAAACATCGTGGAGGACACAGGTTGACACACGGGTACAGGTACGGCCAGAGACACGGCCGTGTGTTCTATCAGGATTCTCACAGAAGCTTACACGGGTTCAGGCATGGTCGGAGACACGGTCGTGTGTTCTAGCAGGATCCTCACAGAAGCTTACACGGGTTCGGGCACGGCTTGGGACACGGCCGTGTATACGATAGGTTATAGACGTGTATGTCATTATTTATTTCCATGTGGGCGTTTAGGTTTTCTTTTTTTTTCGTTTAGATAATTTAAGAAGGGGTATATATACCCTTTTGTCAGTCATGTTAGGGTTACGACTTATTTTATATTTGAAACACATTTTGTGAGAGACTTCTCTCCTTTAACGGGTTGTGCACAACCATTGTGTGTATGTGAGATTCATTCGTTGAGTGAGTCTTAGGCTTCTCTACGCTAACTCGCTGTGTCATGAGATCCTAGCCTTTTCACCCACAACCCTTAACCTAGTCAACTAAAAATAGAACTTTGTTGCAAATCATTAGTTTCCAAAGTCACCCACTCTCCCGCTACTTGAATACCCTAAACATGTAACCATAAATATGCCTCGTGTTCTCCAAGGATAACCACACCTTGGTACTACATATAAATACCTAAAGCTGCCTACTGATAAGGGAATCGAAATCTTTTAAGTCTCTTTGCTGTTTTCCAGTAATCTTCCAACTCTCATTAAGCTTTCTAACTTGAATGTAGTTATCATTAAATTTTAAAATATTGGAACATGTGATATGTCTTTATACGAGTGCGGAGTGCTGATTATCAATGTCATTTTTTTCATATTCTATGCTACGTGCATGTTTGCCAAAGTCCGTTTAGTGTTTCATTTAAAGTGTTATTGGAAGTTGGAGTGTTGTAATTTGCGTGGTGGTTGTTATTGACATTTTCTCTATCAATTAGTGACATGGATTATTATTAGGCTTTGTTAGTATTTATGCATAGATTAATTATGAATGGCCTTGCAACAAAAAGAAATAAAATAAAATAAAATAAAAGTAAAAATAAAAAAGAAAAGAAAAAAAAAAGAGGCTTTGCTAAGTAATAAGTGCGATAGGTGCAATTCAATAGATCGTTTGTGTAGCCTACATGTGTAGATACTTACTCCATCACATTTGTTATAAAGGTCGTAATGAAAAGGAAACGGAGGAGAATAACTTGCGATGTAGTTTTTCATGTTTGCATCAAGAAAGGTTCTTGCATCTTTTATAAACGAAACTAAATAAAAAAAAAAGAGGGAAGAAGAAAAGCTTTTTTTTTTTTTTAGTAAAACTTACATCTTAAGGTTTTCATGGTTAAAAGTGCGTTTAGCGCATGTCAGAATTCCTAATCCTGACTTGCATTTTCGGGAAAGTTACATTTTTGACGTTTTTAGGCATGTAGGTTGTTTTAACAAAAGCTGCATAGTTATAATATTTAGTGTTTAGTTGGAACATTGTATAGACTTCAGGTGTTGTGGTATAATCGTTGTTTGGGATCAATTAGGTTTTTAAGTAATTTTTTTATTAAAATAATAAGTAATAAACAGAAAAATTTAAAAATAAGAAAAAAAAACAAAAATTAAAAATAATTTTTTTTCTATGGTATGATTTTATCAATTAAAACACCTTTTTGAAAAAAAATAAATATATATATTGTCACTTAGAAAAAGATTTTCATGAAATAAAAAATTTAATTGGTATTTTTTAAAGGTAGAAAGTCTTTAATTTAAAAAAAAAATGGGAATAAAACTTAAGCATTAGAGTTTTTTTCTTTTTTAATAAAAATTAAAACGATAAAACAATAATAAACGTAAACTTGGTGCTTTTTGTATATAAAATTCATTAACACACTAAAGTTTTATAAAAAAAAAAAATAGCTACTTTGGTTTGATTTTAACTAGTAAGAATGTAAGTACCTACAAGACGATCATAAAAATTGTAAAAATTATTTTTTCAAAATATATTTTCAAAATAAAAATAATAATAATAATAATAAAATTCTTTAAAAAAATAAAAATCTTTATTTTGTATTGCCTTGTTTTATGTCTCATTTTGCATGAAAATATCATTTTTCTTATATATAATCATGAAGAAAATTACATAAAACCTTTAATTCATATTTTTGAAAAATAATAAGTGATAATCATTTAGAGTTTAATATATTAGGCTCCCAAGCTTAATATTTTTTATTATTTTTTCTAGAAGGATTTTTTTTTAGAAATTTCATGGACTAGTAGTTAGTTAAAGTTAATCCACCTAGTTAACCTTAACTCTTTTTTGCTTTCCAACTTATATTGGTGACAACTCCAATTTTTAAAATAATAGAGTTTTTCCTTAATTTTGCTTTTGAGTAACTTATATTAAGCGAGCTAAGCTTAATCTAAGTTAAATTAAGAAAAAAAATTAAAACTAGGCTCAACACTTAGCTAGGACCATGGGATCGAAAATACCAATTATCTTGGTGTAGCATCTTAATAATCATTGTGGAGTTGTCCTTATATAGAGTTGCAAACCATCTTAATAATTATCTTGGTGTAGCATCTTACAAGTTTAACTTGTGGACTCTAGGATTATGGGGAGTACTTAGCACCATATATATACATATTGTATATGTAAGTTTCAAATCTTGTGTTATCCCAACTCTTGGGACACTAAGACTGTGTTACATGTAATGCGTAAATAAAAAAATAAATAATTGAATGATTATGAGATACATGTTGAACATATCTATTTGTGATCCTATAATTGCATGGCATGTGTGTGTAATTGTTGGCAATCATATGCTGGGCAATAATTCCTAGTAAAAAAAAAAAAAGAGTATTAGGCAATAATTGAAACCTTTTTCTCTGGGTTACATACTTAAATATTATGATTTTAAAAAATACGTAAATATTGTAGCCGTAAAAATTATTACTAAAATAGGGTGCGAAGTCATGGATCGCATATGCACCTGCAAATTTTTACGAGGTCCACGCCTTCAGTATAACATCAATTTTTTTTTTTTTTTGCTACAATCCTATGGAATCTTATCCTACAAACCTATAAAGTATATAACACTGTAAAGCTATAAAGAAACTGCAAACCTATAAAATTATTACAAAAGTATGTCTGCAAACTAATAAAAGTGATACAGTAATACATAGTAATAAATAGGAAAATTTGCACTGATAGTTTATAATATAAATACGAATCCTCAATTCATATTTTCACATTTCCATGTTTCAATTTTCTCTATAAACCTCACTCTCTATTGTTGTTTGTAAATTTTTGTTTTCATAATTTATATTTTACGTAGGTTTTACTCTATTTCAACATGTGTGGAAATATCTTCATCAAGATCTCGGTGTATTTTCTTAAGAAAACTTTTATTTTTATCGTTGTTATACTACTTTGGATAAATGCAAAAAAAAAAAAAAACTCGTAAATATATAAAATGCATAAATTTTATTAAAATAGTAATTATTATTATCAACTATTAACTAGCAATTAAATAATTGTTAATATATAATTAATTAAAATTAGTAAATGAATTATGTACTTATGTTATTATAATGTATTTTTGTAAACATAGTCATTAAATTAAGTTATTGTTAATTAACTCTTAATTAGTAGTAATTAGTCGTTAATTAATTGGTACAAAATTAATTAGTGAAAAATTTCCTATTCATTGCAAATGAAAAATATTTGTATGGTTTTGTAAAATTAGTCTTAAAAGTAAGTAGTTGATAATTACCTGTTAATTAAAGGTAATTAGTCGTTAATATGTCATTAATTAATTGTTATAAATTAATTATTGAAAAATTTCGTATTAGTTGCAAATAAAAAATATTTGTATGGTTTTGTAGAATTAGTCATAAAAGTAAGTAATTATTAATTATCCATTAATTAAAGATAATTAGTCGTCAATTAATTGATATAAAATTAATTAGTAAAAAATTTTCTATTCTTTGCAAATGAAAAATATTTGTATGGTTATGTAGAATTAGGCATAAAAGTAAATAGTTGTTAATTATCTATTAATTAAAGTGATTAGTCGTTAATTAATTTTTATAAAATTAATTAGTGAAAACTTTTGTATTTGTTGCAAAGTGAAAATATTTGTATGGTTTTGTAGAATGAGTTATAAAATTAATTTGTTATTAATTATCCATTAATTAAAGGGGATTAGTGGTTAATAAATCGCTAATTAATTGCTATAAAATTAATTAGTGAAAAATTTTGTGTTCATTGTAAATGTAAAATATTTGTATGGTTTCATAGAATTAGTCATAAAATTAAGAAATTAATAATTATCTGTTAATTAAATGTGATTAGTCGTTAATATGTCGTTAATCAATTGTTATATAATTAATTAGTGAAAAATTAAGTATTTGTTGCAAAGTGAAAATATTTGTATGGTTTTGTAGAATGGGTTATAAAATTAATTAGTTATTAATTATTCGTTAATCAAAGGAGATTTGTGGTTAATACATCGTTAATTAATTGCTATAAAATTAATTAGTGAAAAATTTTGCATTCATTGCAAATGTAATATATTTGTATGGTTTTGTAGTATTAGTCATAAAATTAAGCAGTTAACATTTATCTGTTAATTAAATGCGATTAGTGAAAAATTCAGTATTTATTGCAAAGTGAAAATATTTGTATGGTTTTGCATAATAGATAGAGCTTGGACCTTTCGATCCTTCAGTCTTGACTTAGCAAGCAAGTCATCGATCACAGGCTATCTGGGATGGAGAGGTAATCGATGTTTCACTTATCTATTAGTTTATATTGCACTAGAAATAGGAAAACATTTCACATGTTGTTGGCATAGGATCAATTAACCCTCGCTGTTCGACAACGTAAGTTGTCACTCCATGATGACAAGCGTATCATCCTTTTTAATACTCGAATGGAGCCATACTTGTAGCTGGCTAGCTTCAAAGGTGTGAGTTGTTTACTATACATACCCCTTGATTGGCACATGATTACAGCATTGGTGGAGCAATGGCGTCTAGAGATGCACACATTCCACAAGCCAACAAGGGAGTTTAAAATTACGCTACAAGATGTGAAGATCCAATTGGTACTCCTTGTGGATGGATAGGCAGTTATAGGGAGTAGTTTCCTGGATTGGGGAGCGATATGCGAGGAACCACTAGGGGCAAGACCAGGGTCTAGTGGTAGGGGGCCGCATTAGTATGATATGGCTCCATGATATGTTTTGGCTGATCCCACCGAACGCCGATGTGGAGTAAATATATCGAGCTACCCATGCATACATACTGCAGCTCTTAGGGAGATTTATCTTTGTTGATAAATCCAGTGCCCCCGTCTATGAGATGTGGTTACCTTTACTGGAACATTTTGACATCGTTAGGACATATAGTTGTGGGTCCGCATGTCTGGCATAGTTGTATCGCCAACAATATGTCACATCATTACCATCGGCACACAAGATTGGAGGGGCTGCTACAGGAATGGGCTTGGGACAGATTTCCCCACATTGCACCCATTAGTTGATATGGACAATCTATACCAACTGGATGTCTGCTAGCGGCACATTAGAACACGCGGAGAGACACACAGTTTCACCCCACGTACGTAGTCGACGCATATCAGGATGTATTGGACAAGTAAAATATGTCATAGGTACCTCAGTAATCAATTTTTTTTTCCTTGTAATTTATCATATTTATCACTTTAAGTCAATAAAATTTCCTATTTTTTAGGTTAAATGAAAGCCGTGTGATGGGAATTTAATTAATCTCCTGCTGTATTTCTGTAAAGCTGGCATGCACATTTAGACGACTTGGGTGCTACTTAATTGTTTCCACATTGTTGAGTGGTATTTCCCAGATCAAGTGGTGAGGCAATTCGATGGGTTTCAATATATCCCGTAGCCGGTGAACATGCAATCAAAGCTCCATGAAATTGACCTACGTGACCGGATTGATGTTTATTGGACCAACCTACATGCAATTTATTTGAACATATGGGAATAGCAGGTTGGTCAAGTCATTCGTATGGAAGGCCCTCAGGATATGCATGACAGTTACTCGCAATGGTATAGATCGATCAACAGGCGAGACACTGCATCGGTATTCTATAAGTGGTCTTGTCCCAACACCGCCAGCTCCATAGAAGTAACGCCCTAAAAAGCAACCTATATACCAGGGTGAATCATCCAATGAACCAACAGAGTAGAGTCTCACGCCTTCGAGAGTGTTCGACAGTACTCCCTACCAACATTTAACCTAAGAGTCTAAATCTCCTCCAACTCCGCGTGTAAGGCCATCCAACACCTTCACTCAGCTAGCTAGGCATTTAACTAAGGGTAGGAGATAGGAAGGGATAGGGATAGGAAACAATGATTTTTTTAATTATTTACATATGTATATGGTCCACTACAATGATTAAATTTATGTATTTTTACAATTTGTAATAAATTAGTGTGCATTTCATGCACCAACACTATTAGCCCTTGCCTTTTTCACATGCAATGTGTACATATACGATTTTACAACTTCAAATATTTCATAACATTTAACAAATATCTAAACAAATCGACATTCAAAACAACTTCTCAATAAATGACAAAATTGCATGTATATATACAGAATATAAAGCATCTCCTTCTGCCATGTCTTCCCACAAACTTGATGGAGTAGTCGAGGATTCACCTATGCTGCAAAAGAGAAAAAGCTAATGTTAGCATCACAAATGCAATGTCGAACGTGATGAAATATGTATTGGTATCCACCAGTTACCTTTATCGCATCAACGTAGGCACGTTATTCTTTTATGCGCCCCTTCCCCCCCCCCCCCCCCCCCCCCCCCACTTCTATCCCCTCTACAAAGTCCACATGTGATTTGATCTAGATGCTTCCTAATGTCTATCTCCATGTGGTATCTTTTCCGCCTCGGCTTTCCCTTCTTACATATGAGGTCTCCCTTTAGGCAAAGTGACGGGAAGTGCACTAGCTGCCAATCTAACTCGTCCCCTATAGGCATGAAGTGCATTGTATATGTTTGGTCCTGATGTGTCCATCTGTACCAATCGAGTATAGAATGCGTCATATCAAGCCTAAGCGAGGTGGCCACTACATATGTGTGGGAGCATGGAATTCTGTAGATTTGTTACTTCTAGCAACTGCATATGTTGCGGGAAAGTCAATAATGTACGCTCAGCCCCCTCCCCTTAACCCACTGGTGACGCAACAACTACCGGTGAGGACTTCAAAAACCCTGCCGTGCCTGCTATAGTCGATGACCCTGTAGTTGCTAGCTCGTAAACTCCATTGGTCGATTTTTTTTTTTTTTTTGCTGCATATTTGGTGAAAATTCTACCCTTTGCTATATTCTTCAATGCCTTCATTTGCTTCTAGACGAAGCACCCAACGCAGTTGTAGAATGTTTTCTTCACCAAAGTAGTCACAGGTAACCCCCGAGCCCCCTTCAATACGGAATTATAGCTTTCAACAACATTAGAGGTCATATATCCAAACCGATAGTAACCATCATGAGTTAGCGTCCAGATATCTAATGGCACATTGTCAAACTAATCTAACGCATCTGACTTAATCATCCCCACCCGCTCTATCACATAATTCAACTTGCGAGATTATGCTTGCAACTCGGCATATTTGACCAACTTATTACACTGAGTGTTTTTATGTGCCAAGTTGAAGTTGCTCGCAATGTGTCGGAGTCAAAACTGCTACACCATAAATAGAGGCTGCCATCCATTCGCTACTTCTTGGACTGCTGATCTGATGCCTATGTATTTATCTGATATAAGGCAAATGGTTTCACAACCTTTACGGTCATCGATAACATATTCCTTCAGTTTCCTCAAAAACTAGCCCCATGTCTCAATTGTCTTCTAATCAACTAGAGTGAATGCCAACGGAAGTATATGGTTGTTGCCATCAACACCACAAGCAACTAGCAACTTGCAACTTGTAGGTGTACTTCCCATACAGAAAAGTGGCATCGATGGTAACAATAGGTCTAAGGAATCTCCATGTCGTGATGCATAGCCCAAAGGCCCAAAATACCTATCTGAAGGCAGACACACTAGGGGTACTCGATATGCTCTACCCCCAATCTATTCATGTTCCAAGATTTATATTTTCTATTGCATTGAGAAGTTTTGGCAATTCATCATAAAACTTCCCTCAGTTTCCATACACGAGTTCAATAGCCCATTTCTTTCCCCCTCATACCTATCGCCTACTGATCCTATTTGACAAGAGAAGTTAGCTTGGCCACCTTCATATCAAGATTCTCTCTAAGAAGATTTACAAATCGACTAGCAAGAAGATTGCAATCCAATTGTGGGTGATCCTGACTAACCAGTAGGTTATTGCATGTGTTTGGACCCTCAAATCTCGTTATTACGAACATGCCCTCCAACTTCTTCTTTCGAGCTCGAAGCCTCCATTTACAATTGTCATCCCTTTTCAAACAACAAATAGACCACAGTAGTGGACTGGACTCTACAATAGTGAAGTTGCAATAGTTCTTCACATGGTAAGACTTCATTGCTTAAGTAACATCTGCTTTCATCCTAAATCTCATGCCTTGATAGAAATCATCACTACTGCTCAAACCACTGTAAAGATTGGTTTGCTCCTGCTCGAAATAAATATGACCACTATCGCCCTCATAATTGTAATACGGAATAGAATCTCCAACTGGCATGGTTGGTGGTTCAGCTTGCTCTGTATGATATATTAGCTATCTCAAGTAAGTATGTACGGTTGGAAACTCTTCTTTTGGTACCTCATCTCCCTCGTTCTCAATCTCCTCATTTTCCTTATCGAAACTCTTCTTGTTATCGCTACTCTACTACTGACGCAACGAGGAAAGCATAAACCCGAGACCAATTCTAGGATTGGAACTCTAGAATAAACAAAGAAGAATCAGAGTTTATTCTTCGATAAATTTCGATTACGCACAATCGAAAATACAGAGAAACTCGCCTCTAAAAGTATGTATCGAATATTGAATAAAAGCTAACCCTAAAATGACCTAATAACTATATATATACTCTTCTAGAAAAATACATAAAAAAGGAAATATAGATGTACACTTGGAAATAAATATAAATATACACGTCTATTCTCTGTCGTATACACGGTTGTGCCTCAAAGCCGTGTATGCTTCTGGGAATATGTCTGGCGTAATACACGGTCGTGTTCCCTGGCTGTGTATGGAGACCGTGCATGTTTCTAGGAGAGATCCTGACGGAATTGAAATTAGAGACGAGTTTCTCTGTATTTTCAATTGTGCGTAATCGAAATTTATCGAAGAATAAACTCTGATTCTTCTTTGTTTATTCTAAAGTTCCAATCCTAGAATTGGTCTCGGGTTTACGCTTTCCTCGCTACGTCAGTTGGTATCAGAGCAAGGCAAATTCCTGTGGAGATGTCAGCTAACGACAGTGTTGGCGGCAGTCGCGTTCTCGACCTAGATCGGGATAAGGAAGTCCTACATTACGGGCAACCAATACGAAGGGCGGTAGAGGAGACCATGGGTCAGAAAATCCAGCGAAAGGGATAGCATCGTGAAGCCCTAACCTATCGATCCAATACCAACAATAGCAGGCAGGTTTATTGGAGACGACCGGAAGGCGATCCAAGGATCAGTTCTGTTACTTATGATACGGATGATGAAGACGAGATTTTTAATGATCTGGCTAGGAGAAGAGGCCATGGTAGCATAAGACGGTGCAAAAGATGTGATTACAGGTATAAAGATGAAATCTTTTCTCAATTTAAATATGTTGTATCTGAGTTCGATGGTACCGAGAGTCTGAATGAGTTTTGGGTTTGGGTTGAGGACATTGAAAGATTCTTTGACCATATGAGGATTTCTAAGGGAATGAAGATAGATTTAGTGGAGAGTCGTTTGCGGGGTGATGCATTGTATTGGTGGGAATAACTTCGGGGAGTAAGACGCCTTGAGGGTAAAGATCCGGTGAGGACTTGGTTTATGATGCAATACTTGCTAGAACGAAAGTTCTTTCCCCTTGATTACGAGCGAATCCTTCCTCAGAAAATTCCACAAACACCTAAGCCAGTAAACTTAATTCCAAAAGTGTTTAAGGAGGAGAGGGTTGAACAAGAGGAAAAATCAACCCTTAACGATCATAGTACTTTGATTGATGATGGTGGGAGCAGTGGAAAAGCAGTTGAAGCCTATAAAAATTGTGTTGGTGTGGAAGCTATTGTGGACTCGCCATTGTTGAATGACGAGCAGGTGATGATGGTTACTGAAGAGTCGAAGACTGGGGATACTCTGAGCAGATTCATTGCACCAACGAAGGAGATTAAGGATGTAGAGTTTAATGCTTTGCCCAAAAACTTATATTCCAACCCAAAGGAAGTGCTAGAGGTAATAAGTGCCAACTGTTCTATTGCTTCCTATCAACATAGAAGGTGATTCTTCCATTAACACTCAAATCCATCCGGATTGTGCACAAATAAATTTAGTAGAAAATTCGATGACAAGTGTTACTCTGGGTGTGGTAGATGCTGTAGTGCGACGAGATATATGGGATAAATCAAGACGATTCAAAGAGAGGGAATGACATGGAAAGCATATTCACAAGAAGAGAACTCGGGTCGAGTTCTTTGTAGGTGGGAGAGAATGATGCGGACATCGTGGGCCAGAAACATACACGGCCTCTTACACGGCCAGGAGGCACGACCGTGTATTCCGTCAGGATCTCTCGCATAAACATGCACGGTCTCCATATACGGCCAGGGAACACGGCCGTGTATTACGCCAAACATATTCCCAGAAGCATACACGGCTTTGAGGCACGATCGTGTATACGATAGAGAATAGACGTGTATATTTATATTTATTTCCACGTGTACATCTATATTTCCTTTTTTATATATTTTTCCAGAAGAGTATATATATAGTTGTTAGGTCATTTTAGGGTTAGATTTTATTCAATATTCAATACATACTTTTGTAGAGACGGGTTTCTCTGTATTTTCGATTTTGCATAATCGAAATTTATCGAAGAATAAACTCTGATTCTTCTTTGTTTATTCTAGAGTTCCAATCCTAGAATTGGTCTCGGGTTTACACTTTCCTCGCTGCGTCAACTACTCAACACCCATTCTACCATCGGTGTCAGTTGCAACCTCCGCTCCCACATGAACCATGTATAGAATCCATGTATCTGGTCATTGTAATACTGGAGTACCTACTCTATCTATTTCATCCTCATCATTCACTTCCATCGGGGTTAGAATTGAGAATTGAAATGTCTATGGCTGCGGCTGCATTTCTCCAATGTCATGTGGCAAATGTGACTGATTGCTTGCATCGAATGTCTACCTTATTGAGGGGCCTTCCAAATTGTCAGAAATTATGATGAATAATTGTTGTATGCCACAATCTTCATATGACTCAGCCATTTCAATAAAATTTTCAACATTTTTGTCGTCTCTAATTGTCATCAATGCATAGTATGTATTACCTCCATGGAACAAAGGATGCTTGTGAATTATCTCAACCCCCACTTTGGTTGGATAACTCCGTTGCTGCGACATATTCTATACAAAAATTCATTGTAGTTCATGTTTTTCTTCATTTTCAACTTCTTTATTGGATCTTTGTCATACTCTAACCCCCAATTACCGGCTACAATATTTCCAAATGCATAGATCATCAACTTCACGCAATCAGTCATTTTTTTCCCTATCCATAGTATATATAAATTATAAGCTTTTAAATAAATATGAAAATTTCCAATAACATTCTAAAATTTTCAAAAAAAAATTAATTTCCATAACATTTCAAACCATTTCTAAAAATCTATTAGAAGTTATTTTTTAATAAAATTTTCGCTGCTAAAAATTCTAACCATTTCTGTATCATTTTACAACACTGTAAAAATTATTTTACATTCCAAATATTATAAATTTTCATTAGAATATTTTTTTTCAATAATATTTATACAAAAAAATTAGACTAATATTTTCATAATAATATTTATACAAAAAAATCCTGTTATTTCTCATTTTAATTTTAATTTTCCTCCAATTATTCCCAAACAAATTTTTTTCTAAATATCTTTCCAAAATTAATTTTTAATTATATTTTTCCACTAAATTTTTCAAAAAAATCTATATAATACTACAATAATTATTCCATATTCTATATATTTCACATCTTTTACAACAGTAAATCCTCATTCTAATACAAAAATTAATATTATATGTTACACATTGTAACATCTATATATATATTATATTTAATAAATTATAATCTAACAATACCAAGTAATATCTTCTATAAAATATACAATTATACTAATATTTTTCTAAACTCTTACATCAAATACAAAAATAGAAGAAAAAACTTCAACTTTTCTATAAAAAAAATACCACAATTGATTTGCTATTCAAAAACACTTAGATCTAGGAGAAACTTATCTTTCCTGTATAGAATCACTTCTTCTTCTTTCTTGCATGCGAGAATGAGAGAAAAACTAGATCTGGATGAGTGGGTATTTTCTATGTGTTGTGTGTTTCTGTGTGTTCCTTACTTGCTGTATTTATATTTTTTTAATTTATGTACTATTATCACATGTTTATAAATCGATAGTAAGTATAAATGGAATAAAAAATTGGACGGTAGGATTTTGTGCTGAAAGCGCAGACCTTATCTGTATCTTTAATGATCTTGTTTGAAGGCGTGGACCGAGTCTACGCCTTCAACATAAAAATTTCCAGTGTCACTAAAGGCACATACGTGATCCACGACTTCACAACCTATTTTAATAATAATTTTTACAGGTACAATATTTACATAATTTTTTTTAAATCATAATATTTAAGTATGTAACCCCTTTTTCTTCAACTACAAGTACTCTAAATAACATGGCAGTTTTATGATGAGGTGAGTGTAGACCCTTTGCAAATTCCAAGTTATGATGTAGAGTTCATGTATCACTATAATGATTAGTGTTGAGTTTTCTAAAACAAGTTTTAATGATAACAAAATGCTCATAAGATATCTAATGAATTTGCTTTAAGTATGTCGAACAAAAATATTAATTCTTACAAACACTTAAGCAAACAATAGTTTACAGACACAATAGTTCGCAAGACAATTTGTTAGACATATCAGTAGACACTTAGCAAGACAATTTGTTAGACATTTTAGTAAACACTTAAATAGATAGTCCGATACTTCGATTTGCAAAATGTATGCTCATACAATTATTATCTACTTTCAATACAAGTTTGATTTATTTGAAGCTTTAATTCATCTAATTAAGTATATTCGGTACTATACTTAAGGAGCATTAATAATTCATAAGAATTTTAGTTAAAGTCTATTTCATGAGTATTTAAGGAAGTTTTAATAGTTGTAGCAAAGTACTATTTCTTTTTTTTTTATAAAATATGTTTGATCAAGACATTTAAAGATTTATCTCAACGTGAATATCAACCAATAAAGAAGGATGTGTATAACAAATATGGTTATTAGCAAAAGCTTATTAGCATAAAGAGGGATCTTTTGTTTTCAAACTAAAGCCCATCCATACAAGGTTTAGATGAAGATATCTACGGATCACAAGGAAAACTAGGAGTTCAAAATTTGAAAAATAGATAAGATTTTCAAATTCCATGAATACAGGGAGATAAATCTTACCCGACAAAGAAGCTATTAGATGATTCTATGAACGTTTGAAGGTTTCTATCGAGAAGGAATATAAAAACTCAAGATTTCAAGTTCAATAGAGACAGAACAACAAAGTTGACAAGAGAAAACAAATACATTTACAATTCTTTAATTTCCTCAAGTTTAAATTAGAGAATTTATATTTTCTCATTTTTGTATAAATTTTCTTTATTTTTATGTAAAGGTTAGCTTAGAAAGTGAGATTACAAGAGTCTTGTAGTCTATGACTAGCCAAGTGGAAGGTTGGAAAGACAGAGTAAGAGCTATTAGTGATTATAACACTTCTTTGCTATTAGACTAGCGGAACAACCGGTGTGGAAGACTAAAACCCCAATAGTGAAGCTAAAAGAGAGGACTAACTCACTAAGAGGAACCTCTATATATCATCATCTTCTTTATTTTATTGCACATTATTTTTTGTTATTTTTCGTTGCCTATCATGTGCATTCTTCATCAGGAAAAAAAAAATAAAAAGTGATCATTTAGGATGGAAACTTATATTAAAGCAACTAACTTTGCTTCATGGGAAATCATATGTTATGAAGATTAACAAATCATTCTCACTAATAGTCCAATCCTAATCAATAAAGAAAAGAAAAAGATTGAAGTAAACAGCATAGTAAAGAATCTACTTCTAACGAGCATCTCTCAAATTGTATTTACTATGATTTCATCATGCAAATCTGCCAAGGAAAAATGAGACAAATTGTGTGAAACCTATGAAGGTGCTACAATGATCAAAGATACTAAGAGAGGACCACTCATGCAGGATTATGAATTGTTTAGATTTCAATCCAGTGAAATTATATCTAATGGATTTAATAGATTTACTTTAATTACTAATGAACTTGCTTTGCTTGGTAAAAAGTTTGATGATAGTGAGCTTGTAAGGAAAATTTTGTGAATTTTTCTAAGTTCATGGGATTCATAGACAAATGCAATAGAAGAAGCTCATGATTTAAAGAAATTGACCTTGATTCAACTTCGAGAAAAGTTTTAAGCATAACAATCAAAACTAAAGCATATGAATGATCAAGAGAAAGTTAAAAAGTCCATAGCATTTAAGGCAACCGAATAAGACATTGAGCCAGACGAAGAATTAGACAATGAGGAAGACAATGATGATCTAACAATGCTGGTTCAAAGATTTACAAAAGCATTTAAGAAAAATGGTAAGCATTTTGAACAATCTAAACATTTTTCTACTAGTCAATCTAAATATGGTACAAGAAAGGTTTTTAAGGAAAAAGAAGAAAAGAAAGAGAAAAAGAAAGAAATAGTTTGCTTCAAATGCAAGAAGCCTGAACACATGAAGTATGAATGTCTTATGTTGATAAAAAAAGATAGAGAAATACAAGAAGAAACAAAAAGCTTTAATGGCAACATGGTGATCTTGATGAGTCAAACGTTGATCAGATGCTAGATCAAACAATGAAGAAGAGGTAAATCTTTACTTCATGGCTTTATTTGAAGTATCTTCTAAATCTAAGAATGATATGCCTATTAGCTTTAGAAAACAAGTTACACAACTATTAAAGGCTCTATCTAAGGCAAATGAAAAGATCAAAACTTTGAGAAATGAAAAAGAAGTCGTATATTAGACTAATATGTTATTGCTTGATGAAAATGATATTCTCAAAAATGAGACAGAAGGTTTACATATGGATAATAAGAGCTTGCAAAAAGCACAAATATGTTAACAAATGAAAATAATACATTAAGAAAAGAAATTGAAGAACTTAATGTAAGAATAGATGAAGTTTCAAAAAAATTGAGTTCAATATTTACTAAGTTTTCTGAAAGTGATGAAAAATTACAAAAGTTAATATCATCTCAAAGAATGAGCAACTCAAAAGAAGAATTAGGATATAATAAGGTTGAGTCCTCAAAACAAGTTAAGGAAACTATTTTGTTAAAGGAAAAGATCCAATCACTAAAGATGATATTGATACAAGTAAGAAGGAAAATAAAAGTGTAAGTATGAAAGAAAATGAGTCTGTTGAACAAAATGAAAAGCATCTGAGATAGAACTACAGATAGACATACAGACAGTACTAGAAGGAATTACAAAAGGTGTTATGGAGGTTATATTAGATCATATAATTATAATTCGAGAATGATAAGCACAAATCAATATCAATGGAGACCATATCAATATTAGAGAAGTCTAGTAAGATCTAACACTTATGTGTGCTACTTTTGCAACAAGTATGAACATATAGAAAAATTTTGTTATTACAAATATAGCAAGCTTAGCTAAGAACAAGTTAAAAATCAAGACAACACGAGCTTAAATTACGGTGGACGCAAGCTAGTTTGGGTTCATGATAAGGGTTATAAAGTATTAATTATTTATATAAATTATAATAACCTTTTATTTAATTCTCTCACATTTTGTACGAACATTGCACTTAATCACTTTATATTTTAATTTCAGAGTCTTGAAATATAATTTACGACTTGATACAAAAATTATATGAAGATTGAATAAGAAGATATAAATTTTATAAGATGGAATTGTGCAAGAACAGACCATGCAAAGAAGGACGTAATAATTTAGAATTAGAAGACAATATAATAGAAATCAGATTAGACCAAAAGAGCCAGATCAAGCAATGATAAAGGACATTTAACCAGGCAGTGCAGGCGACGCGGCAGTGAACATGCCGTGCTGATCACCATGCTGGAGGCCAAAATCAAACAGATTGCAACACGCAAATAGTAACGATCATGTTGACGCTGAAATCTGCACAGAATTGTACACAGCAAGACGACACACTCGTGTTGCGGCTGAAATCCTAACAATGTTGAACTGGAACGACTTTATAAAAAAAATGTGACACCGTAGATGAAGATCGGATCAGGGAAAGATTCCCCGTGTTACACGCCGGAAAACACATGGAAAATCAGCAAGGAAGACTCGCCGAAAAATCAGCTCGAAAGATATGTGAAGTTGCACACCGGAAATTATGATTCACCAAAGATTTCGTCCAAGAAGATTACATCCTTATCATCCAAGATATCCCGTGCTATATATATATATATATATATATAACGAGTAAGAAAAAGTCCAGACGAGTTTTAGTTTTTAGAGACTAGATTAAATTAGGAGTAGAAAGCAGTAGAGTAAATTAGATTAGATAGTTAGAATTAGAATTTAGATGAAAATATTAGATAGAGTTAGAGAATAAAATATATTTAAAAGATTCAAGTAGATTAGGAAGTTTTATATTTTAATTTTAATGTTTTTTATTTATGCACTCTTTTATATTTCTATTTTTAGATTTAACATATTTATAACTTAATTTCTTTTATATTTGGAGTATAATAAACCCTAGAATAAACATGTAATTTTTATGATTATTATTCAATGATTTTTTTTATCAGTCTTGTGATTTAATTGTTTGTTTTTATTGTTTTCAATTTAATATTGCTAGCGTATTAGTTGAAATTTGATTTCTTATATAAAAATTTCGAGAACTTATATAAGAGAAGATCTAGCATAATTGAAAGGAATTGAATGCAATCCTAAAGATAGGACAACGTAATTTTTCCGGATTAGGGTGAAACCTAATAGTGCAATTTTAGGGGTTTTAATTTAAAAGAGATTCCAATTAATCAACCTAGAATTAGGAATTAATATGACTCGGGAGAGCTATTAGTTCAATTTAGGAATTCCCACAGTCAAAGAATAAAATAAGAAATTGAATAATAATTAGCTAATTACATAAGTAATTCTAGGGGAATTCAATACTTGAATATATTTTTATTGATTATTGCTTTCTTTACTTTATTTGTTATTTATTTTATTTACTCATTTATTAAATTTTGTCGAATAGATAATTAGAAAAAAGGTAATTACTAGTACTTATAATCCATCTAGGATCGACACTCGATATCTTATCCGCCATACTATAAAATCAATAAGTACACTTGCCTATAGGTCTAAAATTAGATAGTAGGAAGACCAATATCAAGTTTTTGGCATCATTGCCGGAGATTAGGATATTAGGAACACCTGTATCTTGTTAACCTAATCATTATTTCCTTTATTGCTTAATTTTTTTATTTTATTAGCCTTTATTTTCTATAGTTTCTGTTTTCCTACTATTGTTTATGCCTAGAAGATGCTACAGAGCAAGTCAATACCAAGTTCCGACTCAAGACTCAGACGACAACTTATCTATCAACATGGCCAACAAGCAAGAAGAGAGAACAATGTTCGATTACGTGAGACCATCACTTGTTGGGACTAATTCAAATGTTGTTAGGCTTGCAATTATAGCCAACAACTTTGAAATTAAACCTAATATCATCCATATGGTTCAATAATTCGTTCAATTTGATAGGTTGCAAGATGAAGATCCAAACGCACACTTTGCCAACTTCTTGGAAATCTACGACACCTTCAAAATCAATGGGGCCACAGATGATGCTATCAAGTTACGACTTTTCCCTTTTTCATTACGTAGTAGATCTAAACAATGGTTGAATTCTTTGCCTAGAAGGTTAATAACTACATGGGAACAGATGGCGGAAAAGTTTCTTGCTAAGTATTTTCACCAGCAAAGATTACAAAGTTATGGAACAATATCTCCTCCTATGCTCAAATAGAGTCTGAGACTTTATATGATACATGGGAGAGATAAAAAGATCTGCTAAGGAGATGCCCACATCATGATCTTTCACTATGGATGCAAATTTAAACTTTCTATGGGGGACTGAATCAAACCACTAAGCAAATGGTAGATGCAGCAGCTGGAGGGACATTAAATAACAAAACTCCTGAAGAGGCCTAGAATTTGATAGAAAACATGGCTATGAACAACTACCAATGGAATGTGTCAAGAGCCAAACATTCAAGAGTAGCAAGAGTATATGATGTAGATGTTGTTACTGCTTTAGTAACACAAGTCAAGGCATTAAGCAAGAAAATAGGTAGAATCTCTATAGCACAGTAGCTAAGTCAACTAGAGTTTATTTCTAATTTTAATGAAAATGCTAATTTTGTAGGACTTCCACATAAGCAACCAAACAACCCCTACAACACTACTTATAATCTGAGTTGGAGAAATCATCCCAATCTCTCATGGGAAAATCATCCAAGGAATGGCCCACTCGAATTCCAACAAGCACATCACCTACCAGAACAGACGTCTAATTTGGAAGATTTAATGACATAGTTTATTCAAACAATTGAAACATGCTTCCAAGCTACAGAAGCATTGTTAAGGTATCAAGGAGCTTCAATCCGGAATTTGGAAACTCAAGTAGGACAGATTGCGAAAATGATTTCAGAAAGACCCTAAGGAGCTCTGCTTGGAAATATAGAGCCCAACCCTAGGGAACATGTTAAAGCAATCTTCCTAATTGATGAAGAAGTAGTGTAAACTGAAAGGGAAGTTAAAACACCAAAGGAGAAGGAGCAACCCCCAAAGATCAGAGAGTATGTTTTAAAAATTCCTTACCTGGCTCAACTTAAGAAGGAACATTTAGAGGACCAATATAGTAAGTTTTTGAAATTTTTCAAACAACTTCTTATAAACTTACCATTTGTTGAGGCTTTATCACAGCTACCCAATTATGTAAAATTCTTGAAGGACTTGATTTCCGACAAGAAGAAACTAGAAGAAGTCTCAATAGTTACCCTCAATGAGGAATGTTTTACCATCCGATAGAACGAGTCGCCGAAGAAATTAAAAGATCTAGGGAGTTTTACTTTACCATGTTTCATTGGCACTTTATCAATAAATGATGCTTTAGTTGATTTAGGTGCTAATATAAATCTAATGCCATATCATATATTCAAAAAGTTAGGATTAGGGAAACCTAAACCAATACAAATGAGCATTCAATTAGCTGATAGGTTTGTTAAATATCCCATCGGTATCATTGAAGATGTGTTGGTTAAGGTAGGAACATTTATCTTCCCAGTGGACTTCGTAATCTTAGATGTTGATGAAGTTATAAATGCTCCACTTATTTTAGGACGGCCTTTTCTAGCTACTGCAAAAGCAATAATAGATGTAGGTAATCGCACTTTAACTTTGAAAATAGGGGATGAAGAACAAACTTTCAAAACGCTTAACATAATTTCACATCCTCCAAATAATAATAATACTTGCTATTTAGTGAATACATCTAACTTGTTTAGTTATACTTATGTGCAGGATGGCATTCACACAAGGACCTAATACAACAGTATCACACTTGTGGCAATTTAAAGGGTCCAAGTAAATCTAAGAAACTTGACTATTGGAAATATAAGTGTCGGCCCCCTGACTAAACAAATGAGGTAACAACGTCGAGCTAATAATGTTAAACAACAACGCTTTTTGGGAGGCAACCCAAGTACTACTTAGTTTTATAATTTAGTTTAATTTGATTTAAACCTTTTTTAGTTACACTTAGTTATTTCATAAAAAAAAAAAACGACCATCAAGCATGGTCATGTTCTGACCATGTAGCTTAAAACAAAAGGTACTCGGTCCTACAACATAGTAGTGTTTAGGCCGTGTTGATCTTACACATTGCACCGAGTGTTACATGACCACGTAACATGGTTGTGTTAAGGCCGTGTTGATCTTATATATAAAAAATAAAATAAAATAAGTAAAATATTTCCCTTGATCTTTGTACTGTAAGGCATGATTTCAAGATACAAGAAATACAAAAGAAAGCCAACAGGAGTCTACACACCCGCATTCATCAACCGTGTTAGGAACTCTATCTTGTAGAAAGCAGGAATTGTGCTTCAAGTCTATTAAACATTATCAGGGAAGTCTTTTGTTATTTTTTCCCCATTTGTTATTTTGCTATTCTATTTTATACATTGAGGACAATGCACCATTTAAGTGTAGGGGGAATAACATAATATAATAAGCCTGCTTATAAATTGTATTCATAATTCAATAATTTATGGAAAATTTTTCCTAATATATTTTTACCTTTTCATTAGTGAACTTAGAATACTATATTAGAGTTAAATTGTGAAATCTTAGTAGATCAAAAGCTATATGTTATTTAGACTTAGAATTTAGAAACTCTAGATTGGAAGGATATTACTAATCAAGAATTAAGATTTTGAGTTTTAAACTTATTTTGATATATACATATCTCTTAGAACTCCTTATGAGTACTATGATCTCGAATAATTGAATTGAAAAATTTATCTTTTGAAGACTCTTCCTATAAAAAAAAAAAAAAGAAATATATAAACAAAGTTCAGTAGTAGACCTCGTTGACTCAAGTAATTAAGCCTGCGGGGTGCCTTTTAGGGGGTAACACCTATTGACTTGAGTGACAAACTTAGGATCATCAGCCAAAAGCTCGTTATGTAAGTTAAGAGAAAAGTCTGAGAAAACTAAACTACTAATTGAAATAAGTCATGGAGTTGATAAAGGTTCAAAGGGGTATCTTAAAACCTAGTAGCCTAAGATCACCTAGTCTGGGACTTATTGACCAATGAAATTACTCCATAAAAAAATATATACAAAAGTTAGGAAATTTTTTCAAGATATACATGACAAAAAAAAAAATTGTTGGACATCATAGTACTTAAAGGGATGAAAAAGATGAAGTATATACCTTAATTAAGTTGACAAATTTTTGAGAATTTTATTCTTGATTAACTAATGTCTAGTATGGTTATGAGTTTGTAAATTTTTATTTAAATGACATGATAAATTTTGATATTTCATATATTAACTCTTAAACTCTAATATTAGTATTTACAGTATATGAAATATGATTAAGTGAAAAAAAGGATGTTAAAGAAAAATAACTTTATTATGAATGTAACATGTTTAAGTACTAATTAAGAAATTTGTCCTTGATCTTTAAAGTTTGTTTTGTTTAAGGACAAGCAAAGACTCAAGTGTAGGGGAATTTGATAAGAGTTATAAAGTATTAATTATTTATATAAATTATAATAACTTTTTATTTAATTTTCTTACATTTTGTACGGACATTGTACTTAATCACTTTATATTTTGATTTCAAAGTCATAAAATATGATTTACAATTTGATACAAAAATTATATGAAGATTGAAGAAGAAGATATAAATTTTACAAGATGGAGAGACCATGCTCAACCACAAAATAAATCGTATCCAATTGTGCAACAACAGATCATGCAAAGAAGGACATGTTAATTCAGAATTAGAAGACAGAATATAATAGAAATCAGATTAGACGAAAAGAGCTAGATCAAGCAGTGATAAAGGACATTTAAGTGTGGGCGACACGGCAGTAGACACGCCATGTTGATCACCGTGTTGGAGGCCAAAATCAAATAGATTGCAACACGCAAATAGTAACAACTGTGTTGACGCTGAAATCTACACAGAATTGTACACAGCAAGACGACACGCTCGACCATGCTGAATTGGAATGACTTTATATAAGAAATGCGATACAGTAGACGAAGATTAGATTAGGGAAAGATTTGACGTGTTGCACACCGGAAAACACATGGAAAATCAGCAAGGAAGACTCGCCAGAAAATCAGCTAGGAAGATATGCAAAGTTGCACATCGAAAATTATGATTCACCGAAGATTCCATTCGAAAAGATTACATCCTTATCATCCAAGATATCCTGTGCTGCATTCAACATATATATATATAACGAGCAAGAAAAAGTCCAGACGAGTTTTAGTTTTTAGAGAGTAGATTAAATTAGGACTCGTAGATTAAACAGTTAGAATTAGAATTTAGATGAAAATATTAGATAGAATTAGAGAGTAGAATATAATTAAAAGATTTGAGTAGTTTAGGAAGTTTTATATTTTAATTGCAATGCTTTTTATTTATACACTCTTTTTATATTTCTATTTTTAGATTTAACATGTTTATAGCTTAATTTTTCTTATATTTATGATATGATAAACCCTAAAATGAACAAGCAATTTTTATTATTATTAATCAATGATTTATTTATCAATCTTGTGATTCAATTGTGTGTTTTTATTGTTTTCAATTTAATATTGCTAGCGTATTAGTTGAAATTTGATTTCTTATATAAAAATCGAGAGATTTTATATAAGAACAGATATAACATAATTGAAAGGAGTTAAATGCAATCCTAGAGATAAAACCACGTAATTCTTTTGGATTATGGTGAAAACTAATAATGGAATTCATAGATAAAATATAATGCAATTTTAGGGGTTTTAATTAGGAAGAGATTCCAATTAATTAACCTAGAATTAGAAATTAATACGACTCAAGAGAGCTATTAGTTCAATTTAGGAATTCCCATGGTCAAATAATAAAATAAGAAACTAAATAATAATTAGTTAATTACATTAGTAATTTTAAGGGGATTCAATACATGAATATATTTTTATTGATTATTTCTTTTTTTAAGTTATTTGTTATTTATTTTATTTACTCATTTATTTAAATTTTCCGATTAGATAATTAGAAAAAGGGTAATTACTAGTACTTATAATCTCTATAGAATCGATAATCGATATTTTTATCCACTATACTATAGAATCGATAAGTGCACTTGCCTATAAGTCTAAGGTTAAATAGTAGAAAGACTGATATCAGTTCATAAAAGGGTTTAATCATTTCTTTTGTAAATGTAGAAACACAAAACAAAGCTAAAAGGATTGTGGTACCTAAATAGTAGGTGCTAATGACACATGTCAAGAGATATTTCATTGTTCACAAATCTAAAATGGAAAAATGGAGGTTTTGTCAATTTCAATGATGATAGTAAAGGAAAAGTAATAGCAAATTATATAGTAGGCTTTCCCTCTATTATAATTGAAAATGTCTCTTTGGTAAGAGGCCTGAAACACAATCTCTTAAGTATTAGTTAACTCAATGAAAAAGGTTATAAAATGATTTTTGGAAAAGAAAGAATTAAAGTTGTTGATCAAAATGAAGAAAAATTGTTTGGAGGTTTTCAAAAAAGTAATATTTACATGGTTGAACCATCAAGACTAGATGTTGAAAGATGTTTCTTAACAATAAATAATAACTTCTTTATTTGGCATAAAAAAACTTGGACATGTTAATTTTTCACAACTAGAAAAACCTTCAAAAAACAAACTTGTTATTAGTTTACCAAAAAAAATTTCTATCAAAGATATTAAATGTAATACTTGTTTAAAAAATAAAATGGTTTCAGTTTCTCATAAGTGTAAAAATGTTATTTCAACAAAAAGACCATTAGAACTTCTACATCTTGATCTTTTCGATCCAACAAGAATCTTAAGCTTAGGAGGTAATAAATATGGTTTAGTAATAGTTGATTTTTTACGTTTTACATGGGTTTTATTTCTTAGAAACAAGAGTAATACTTTTGATGCATTTGAAACTTTTTCAAAACAAGTTCAAAATGAAAAAGGTTTTTCAATCATAAGTTTAAGAATTGATTATGGTAAAGAATTTGAAAATGAGAGTTTTATCAAGTTTTGTGAGAAAAATGGAATAAAACATATTTTTTCTACTCCATATGCTCCATAGCAAAATGGAGTAATAGAAAGGAAAACTAGAGTTTTACAAGAAATGGCACAAAGTACACTAAATGAAAGTAATGCACCTAAATATTTATGGATTGAAGTAAAATCTTCATCTTGTTATATTTCCAATCATGTTTATGTGAGACCTTTGACACATAAAATAGCTTATGAAATGTACAAAGGAAGAAAGCCGATTGTGTCATATTTTCACATATTTGAAACTAAATGTTTCATCAAGAAATCCAGACAAAATCTTAGTAAATTTGATGAAAGGGCCGATAAGGTAATCTTTACTAGTTATTCGACGACTAATAAAGCTTTTCATATTTTTAATCAAGTAACTAGATTAGCAAAGGAATCTATAAATGTCAAATTTATTGATAACCCAATCATGGATGATAGTGGTGAGGTAATAAATAAAAATACTAAGGATGAATATTTAAATCATCAACAAAATTTACAAGATACTGTTGAACTACCTATGGAACCTAAAACAGAAGGTTGGTCAGATAATTGAGTAGACGGTCCAACAGACACTTCTATAGAAGGTATGTCAGACAATCACTTAGACAATTTGCCTAAAGGTACTATCGAACCTAAATAGACTATAATCGAATCTTCTAAACCTTGGAGATTTAAGTCATATCATCCACTAAAACAGGTGCCTGGTAAAATAGATTTAGGAGTCAAAACTAGATCAAAGTTACAAGATATTGAAAATCAATTTCCTTTATTATCTAAAATTGAACCTAACAATGTGAATGAGGATTTGACATATAGTAATTGGATTAATTCCATGCAAGAAGAATTAGCATAATTCCAAAGAAATCAAGTATGGACACAAATTTCAAGACCAAAGGACAAGTCCATTATTAGAACAAAATGAGTGCTCAAAAATAAACTTGATGAACAAGGTAAGATAGTTAGAAATAAAGTAAGGCTTATGGCAAAAGGATATTCATAAGAAGAAGGTATTGGTTTTGATGAAACTTATACCCTTGTTACTATATTAGAAGCTATTAGATTATAATTAGTTTATGCTTGTTACAAAGATTTCAAATTATTTCAAATAGATGTTAAAAGTGCTTTTTTAAATAGTTACCTCAAAGAAGAAGTATTTGTAGAACAACTCTCAAGATTTGAAGATTCATTAAATGAAGACTATGTTTTTAAATTACAAAAAGCTCTTTACGGTTTAAAATAAGCTCCTAAAGCTTAGTATGAAAGGTTAAGTGATTTTCTAATTAAAAACAATTTTTCAAGAGGAAAAGTTGATAAACTCTTTTTATAAAATTTCGACAAAGTTATTTTAATCGTACAAATTTATGTAGATGATATTATTTTTTATTCTACTAATGAATTATATTGTAAGAAATTTTCAAAGCTAATGAATGTTGAATTTGAGATGCCCTTAATGGAAGAATTAAACTTCTTTCTTAGATTGCAAATCAAGTAAGCCTCTCAAGGAATACTTATTCACGAGGCAAGGTATGTTAAGAAAATGCTCAAAAAATTTAGATTTGAAAATGTTAAATAAGCTACTATTCCTATATCAACTTCAATAAGGTTAAATCCTGGCAAAAAGGTACATGAAAAACTTTATAGAAGTTTAATTGGATCCTTATTATATTTAACTGCATCTAAACCATACATATTGTTTGTTGTTTGTGTGTGTGATGGATTTAAAACAAATCTAACTGAAACACATTTAACAACTATCAAAAGAATTTTCAAATATTTATCTTTCACTACAAAATTAGGATTTTAGTATCCTAAAAATCTAAATATTGATTTGATAGGATACTTAGATGCTGATTATGCAAGCTATAAGATTGATAGAAAAAAGTACTTCGGAAACTTGTCAATTTTTAGGAGACAAGCTTGTATCTTGGTCATCCAAGAAACAAAATTCTATTGCTTTATCAACAGTTGAAGTAGAATATGTTACAATTGGGAATTGTTGTGTTCAAGTTATATAGATTAAACAACGATTATGTGACTATGGTTTTATGTGTAAAAATATTCCAATAAAATCTAATAATGCAAGTCCTATTACTTGTACAAAAAAATCCAATTCATCATTCTAGATTCAAACAGTAAGACATCACTTTATAAGAAATCATGTTAATAATGGAGATATTAATCTTGATTTTGTTTATATTGAATTTCAATTGGCTAATGTGTTTACAAAACTGTTAGACAAACATAGATTTGAATTTATTAAAAATGAAATAGGCGTATATTTTCCTAAATAATAATAATAAAATTTTCTGTTATTTTGGATAAACTTAAATAAAAGAAAGAGCGGTCATATCTTCTTTTTCGTTAGTTTAACCTACACGTGTAGGAATTCCTTCCTTAAAAACACTATTTCAAAAATTAAAGATTCAAAACTTCCTCCTTTCTCTCTTACTCTAAACACTCTCCCTTTCTCTCTGTTACTCTCAACTCTCTCTATCTCTCTCTCAAATCCTAACTCTATTCACAACCATGGCACCACGAAAATCATCCCAAACTTCCACAATGCTTTCTAAAGCCAAAAAGAAAGATAAGACAACCATTGAGATTCAAGAGAAAGAATCTTCCATGTTCTTAAACCCCAGTCAAGAAATATCTCAAGAAACTATTCATAGTAAGGAATAAGGAAAACCCGACGATAATAGTAGTTTGAAGGAGGTTGACGGAGATAGTGATTCTAGAAGTGAACCAAAAGTTTCTCCAAACACTTTAGAAAGAAAGTAAAAGGTAAATCTTAGAAATCAATTTTCTTAGAAGTTTGTACCATTAAAAGGGAAGGTTATGGATTGCATGTCTCTAGACTCTAAAGTTTTTATTAAAAATGATTTCCATATTGATGAGATGTTAGATAAAATTGATTGTAAGAAACTGTGTTTCATTGTTTAGAGCTTAAGAATGAAAATGATGACGAAAATGTACTAAACATGAATAGGTTATAGTTATTTCAATATCTAAATGATGATTTTGAAATTGAGTCAAGAAAGGATATGGTAGTTATTCAATTTTCTTTGTTGGTAAGGATGTTGCATAAAATAGTTAGTTCATGTGTTTTGCCAAGAATTGGAAGCATCACATACATTTATGTGGATGAGGTAAAGATTATATTAGGAAAAACTAAAGGGGAGAGTGTAGAGATGCGGTAGACAAAATTCTGAACAAATTGTTTGAAAATAAAGGAAAAAAGACCTTATGGAAATCTGATTATGTTTCTCTTAAAAGAGAAGAGAATACGGTTTTCCAAAGAGGATTATACTAAATTTCCTATCAAGAAAATTACTAAAGGGATTCTTCATCATATGAACATACATGTTTAGAGAAAGGTTTGGTTCTCTGGAGATTGCGTAATATACATGGATCATAACCATTCAAGAAATGATATTCTTGAATGGATGTCTAATATGAAAAGAGTAGCAATCTTTGAAGAGAAAAACAAAAATGATGAAGAGGAACTTCTAAAAAAGGGTAAGAAAAAAAAAAGGAAAAGAAAAAGTTAGTGAAGAAGAAAGAAAGATGAAGAGAAAGGTTGGAAAGAAAAATTTTGAGATTAGGAATGAACCTATAGTTAGATCAAACACTTCTACAAATAGTTCAATAGAAGCTATTCAAAAATCCCCTACTTCTAAGAAAAATGATTTTGAAGTTGGAATTAGCAATGAAGTGATAAATGTAAAAGGCAAGATTTCAAATTTAAAAATTTTTGTAAAGGAAAGCTTTATCCAAATGAAGTCCATGATGGAGTTAATTTGCCAAGCTTAGTGAAAATAATAATAATAATAAAATATGAGGAATAACTTCCAATTCCCACTAGGATTGGACATAATTCTCCAAAGACTCCTGTTTAAGAAGATCAACAGGGTCTTAATAATGAGGTTAGAGACAATATTCCAATGAATGAACAAAACATGGAAACTCCTCTTACACAGCAAGGTATTCACTAAAGTAATGGGATTGTGATTTTGGATCAAGTTAACCAAGAAACTACCGCAATTAATCCTAAGATTGATTCTACACTTGAAAATGTTCAAGAATCCGTTCCTAAACCAGTCCAAACCACCTAAACTAAACCCACTACTAAACAATTTATTCAACCATCTCCTCCTACTATACCAACAAAACAACAGCCAGCTCTAGCTTTTACCGAAACCAATCCTAACCCTGCTGAAAAGGAATCTGAAGAAGTGCTAGTTCTAACATAACCAGGGAGAAAGGTCAAGACCTTGTTCCGAAAGTTATCAAGCCACCAAAGAAGAAGAAAATTTGATTTTTTTACTAATGATTGTTGATTGCTTTATTTTTGAAGACTCATGCATATAATTGTTAATTGTTTTACTTTTAGAGACTCATGCTAATCTTTATTTCAAATCACTAATCTATATAATGATTCTTTATGTTTTGTTAATTTCGTTGTTAATTGCTATTAGACATTTCAATAAACACTCATCAAGGCAATATTAGACATTTTAGAAAACACTCAATAAGATAATCTATTAGACGTTTTAGTAAACACTTAAATAGATAGTTTGATACTCCAATTTGTAGAATGTATGCTCATACAATTATTATCTATCTTCAATACAAGTTTAATTTATTTGAAGCCCCAATTCAACTAATTAAGTATATTTTGGTACTATACTTAAGGATTAATAATTCACAAGAATTTTAGTTAAAGTTTGTTTCACAAGTATTTAAGGTAATTTTAATAGTTGCAGCAGAATGCTATTTTTTTATTTTATAAAAGATGTCTAATAAAGACATTTAAAGATTTATCTCAACATAAATATCAACCAATAAAGAATAAGATGAAAATAAGTATAACAAATATAGTTATTAGTTGAAACTTATCCACATAAAGAGGGATCTTCTATTTTCAAACTGAAGCTCAACTATATAAGGTTCGGATGAAGATATCCGCAGATCAAAAGCTCTTGTCGTGTACCCTAGCATCGAATAGAAAAACAAGATAAAAATAAAATAAAACATTAATGATTTAAATTATTTAAAGGTTGAATTCTACTGAAATTTTATAATTTTAATATACTATACGAAAATTATGGATGATTCAATTGTTTGAAAAATAAGAATATTAAAGCAAAAATGTAGACACGCTAAATAATTATGAGCAAGATGGAATGGGAGGGAATAAAAAATTAAATATGAACTAACTTTTTTACTGTGATCTTTTTCCTACTTCCATTGTTCTTGCACGTTCGACTCGCAACCCATCTTTAATATCCCCGACCCTAGCAACTACGAAAGAATAGATTTTCACTCCCAAATCACAACCCGTAGCTGAAAAAGTGCATTTATTTTAAGAAAAAGATTTGCAACTGGAAAATGACTAGAATCACTATATCGAAACATGATTGACACCACAAGAAATTGATTTGAGGGCCAACTATAATGTCTACTTCCTCATAAAGCAAAACTTTTCGAAAGTGCAGAACTTCTTAAGATTAGGGTAAAGAACCCATGAAGTTAAAAGAAAGTTGCTATGTAACCCTAACATAATTTTCTATAGAACTCTAGCTATTATTTCCTTGATCTTAAAAAAAAAAAACCCATGAAAGTGGGTTTTCAATTGCATGAGTTAGCCTGTGAAAAGCTGAAGAAAGTTTCAAGGACGCAGAGTTTCCACCTACTCCTCCTTTCCAGATTTAGGATCTTTGCTGTCTTGGGAGGCGGCAGAAGACGTCTTAGACTCATCAAACTCCATTAGCTGCATAGTGGCAAAAGAAATTAGCATCTAATCAACTTAGCTGCTGTGACTATAGCCACTAATATTAGAGCATCCAGCAAGAACCTTTGTCCTAGAAGGAATTTTTTTTCTGCAGACCCGGTCTGTGTGGACCTTACTAGACCAAAAGTACTTGTACATGCATAAGGCATGGCTACCTTGCACTAATAGTACCCACATGAACCGGGTCTATACCAGAGTATTCCCTTCAAGAGAAATCGCCTTTTATAGTTACTTTGTACATACATTTTACTTCAGTAAAAAGGAAAGAATGGAGAACAACGAAATATCATGTCAGATAACTATTAGATTGCAGGTGCACTACAGAAAATAAAATAACATGAGTGCAAAATATCCTCAAACAGTAAGTACAATGCCTAGGACTTCCCATGTTTGCCCTTCTTATCCGAGATTTTTAGCTAACAGTGTATCAAAGGATCATACTTGCTGTCTTAGGTTTGTCAAGGTGAAGTCATGTCTCTCTATGCCATTGCTTTTGTGACGTTTTTCTGCCTAGCTTTCTTATCTTGTCAGATAATATTTATGGCGCCTTAGGAGATGCTCTTTATTGGACCATCAGAAACCTCGAGAGAATTCAACCCCCCTAGAAGGCAAAGTCTAAAAACAGGAGTTTTAACACAGCTGTAGCAAAACCACGGCTTCACATGTAACTGACACCACCCAGATAACTGGGACAACATTTAAACATAAAACATGTGGTAATAAGTAAACTTGCACTACTCCCCCCTTTTTCCCAGTATTTAAAAACATTTTTGAAAGGGACCACTGAGGTTGCGGGTGTGTCCTAGCTGTTGTGACAGCTGTAGCTTGGCTTTGGCGTGTAACTTTGCCTCACTCCATGTGGTGTTAAGAGTACTAGTCTTTGCAGATAAACATTGCAACCTCCTGCTCTAGCGCTGAAGTTGCCCTAGCTGCCAATTGTTGAAACTGCCATAGATAAGCGTCAATGATACCAGTTTGTAGAAGTTTTGACATATCTCCCAACAGATCTCATCTTAAAGTTGGCCCAACCAAGGGTTCTATCTCTAATACCAAATTGTTAAAAGGAACGAACTTGCTGTCTTGTCCTGGGTTGTGAAGGGTTAGGTCGTATCTCCCTATGTTCATGTTTGTGTGTATTTTTCTACCTACCTTTCCCATGTTGAATAATATTTAGGGCTGCTTAGGAGGATACCTCCAGATCTCTTATAGGAAGACCAAAAACTTCACTCGCTTCCTCTTAACAAATGTATATGCAGTTAGGTAACTACAAATACAACGTCCTAGAAAGCAAAGCATAAAGCAGAACTAAACACAGTTGTAGCCTGGCCACTTCACAAGTAACTGACACCACCCAAACAACTGAGACACAACGATTAAACATAAAGAACATGTGGAGAATAATAAACTTGCCCACCACTCCCTCCCCCCTCCTTTTGTCAGTGTATACACATTTTCCAAAGGGATTACTGAGGCTACTGGCATTTCTTTATTACTTACTAGCTGCTGCAACAGCTTTAGCTTTGTTTTGGCATCTAACACAATGCAAGCAGCAGAAAAGAAAATAGAAAGATCACTAAGGCATCACCAAAAACCTGAGATAAATTCAGAATCAATGACTTTTGTGCTCCTAGATTCCACATATTCAACCAAACCATGCAGGCAATAAAAATCATCACGGCAACTTATCCAAAAAAAAAAAAAAAATCATCAGTGCATGTGGAACAGACCGGTTTAACGTCACCATTCCAAATGCAGTGAGCAGCCAGACATCCTATAACAGCTGGAACAATATACAACAACGCTGGCTGCAAAGCAGCAAGAGATAAATGGGTTATAGCAAAAACAAGTTCTGCAAACTTCTAAAATGAATAAAGTAGCATGCTTAATTGAAGAACTTCAATTGAAGCACCAGAGAGATGCAAACCATAAAAGGAAAATCAAATGAAAATCAAGTATTTAAAGAATTACCTGAGCTGCTTGAAACCAGTTCATGACAACAATGG
This sequence comes from Laguncularia racemosa, assembly GCA_037954665.1. Lineage (NCBI taxonomy): Eukaryota > Viridiplantae > Streptophyta > Magnoliopsida > Myrtales > Combretaceae > Laguncularia > Laguncularia racemosa. Next base: position 1,042,544 of record JBBMOL010000118.1, on the reverse strand, counting down.
TAAGTACCAGACCAACCGTGTATCCTAAAAATGCACTTTTAAAGTACTGAGGTTCTTTCCCTCTAGCTACGTCAAAACGCAATGCTAGTGCAACAAAAATCCCTGGAAAAAAAAAAAGAGAGAGAGAGAGAAAGAGATGGTGACTATGAAGCTGGAGAAAATCATCTTTCAACATTTCAGCATCACATCCAAATGACATACTATTAGATGCTTACGGCACAGAATTCAAACCAAAGAAGCAAATATTATTGTGATTTTACATGTGGAAAAGGTACTACACAAAGACAAGAAAGCTAGAATAAGCATCGATGCATTCTAGCAAAAGGACACATCTTGTAGCATCCATTATATGGGGAAAAATTACTAGGTGACAGGAAGAGAGAGAGAGAGGTGACTTGGAAATGGAATAGTGATGTTCTCAGATTTGGAGTGGAATTTTGAAGACCAAAATCAACTCATTTGCAAATAAATAAATACATAATCAGTTAAATAATATAATAGATGGATAGATAGAGAAGGAAAGTTGGGGTGGGGTGATGTTTGGTTTGGTGGGGGGAAGAGAGGAAGAGAGAGAGAGAGGGCTACATAAATGGTAGGATAACATTTCCCATGTGCAAAGCATCCTAATTGGAGTTCTCATCTGATGAAAGACTCAAGACACCCAGCTTTAACAAATACATTCATTTCGATTGTCTCTCTCTTTTCCTCCCATCCATACATCCCCCAAAGCAATCTCGCCCAAACACCTCAGCCTCCATCTAAAGTAAGATATCTTTTTTATCCATTTACCAATACAGAAGAATTAATAACAGCTAATTTTCCTGACATACCAAGTGAAGTAAGATTATTACTAAAATAACTCATCCAAAGTCAACAAATTATTGAAAAAGGTGCTTCCACATATCATTGTCAAGACTGACGCTAGATTTTTATTTTTTTTTGGGTAATTCATAATTTATTGATTGGAAATAACGATACATCTGTCAGAGGCGATTACAACTCAATTACAATTCTAGTAACAACTCAATTACAATTCTAGTACCATACTTGTAGTAGTTGGTACAATGTAGACCCTCTCAAATTACTCCATACAAATATAAGATTTGATTTGATTGGCTAAGAAGGAGATGCTAGGGGTGGGGTTCCCAAGTCGTGCTTTGTTGCGTACTCTCTAAATACAGTATACAGTAGCAGCGAGGCTTGCTCTCCATGTTTGGTGGAGTTTAGCAGTGGACTAATTCATTGCCAGTAGTACACATTTGGCTCCTTGCCAATCCTTACAAGAAGGGGGGCAATGAGTCATATCACACACTATCTACCATACTTGAGATGAGTAGTGACACCCGAAAAATAGGTGTGAGTGGTCTTCAGCTTCCCGTTGGCATAGGTAGCATGTCGAGGATGTGGCTAATCCCCATGCAGTCAGTTTGTCGAGGGTAGAAAGCTTTCCCAACCAGGCAAGCCATAACATGAAGGAGTGCCTCGTTATAGAAGTTCTATTCCATATAATTATGTACCACGGTACTGTTGATCCATCCGGATTAAGGAAGAAGTAGCCACTCTTAATATTATATTCCCCTGAAGTCGTGTGAATCCATTGGAGTTGGTCAGAGGTGGAGTGATTGGGTAGAATGTGCGCGGGAATGCAGATGTCTGTCCATGGTGGATAGTTTGGTAGCCGCCATGTGTTGTTGTCCTCTATAGAGCATCGTTTAGCCGTTATCGAAATACCAGAATTCCTGATCTATTTTGAAGAGAATAGGCTATCCAAAGGACCCATGGGTAGTCAGAAATCGAACTAGATAGAACTGGATAGGCCGTCTCCCACTTTCCATTGAAAGCTGCCTCGCACTAAGGGTCTTAGTCTTAGGAGCTTCTTCCAAGACCAAGAACATATGGTTGGGGCTCGTGACGTCCAAAAGCTTTTACCCTTCAACAAGGTTGAATGTACCCATTCAGGCCATAAGCTACATTGTCCACCCCTGCATAGGTGCCAAATATGCTTGATTTGTAGGGCCTTGTTCCAATGGTGAAGGTCGAGGATCCCTAGGCCACCACATTTGAGGGGCTTACATACTTCTTCCCATCTGACTTTAGCTTTGGTTACTGTGTGAGGGTTTCCACTCCAAAGGAAGTTCCTAATTAGCTACTCTACCTTTATGATTATCTTCTTGGGAAGAAGGAATACAAATCTCCAGTAGACCTGCATAGAGAATAAGATTGATCTGACTAGCTAAAGTCGGCCTGCATATGATAGAAATTTCGCAATCCACATGGTGATGCGTGCTGTGATTCGATCCACTAAAGTATCGCACTCCTCCATTTTGAGTTTGGTGGAGAGGAGAGGGATGCCAAGGTATCTTATGAGGAGTTTGCCTTCCTGGAACTGTGTGACTTGTAGGATGCGTTGCCCGTCCCTGGAGGGAACATTGGAGAAGAATATAAAGCTCTTGGAACTGTTGGCTGCCAGACCTGAGAGTGTTTGGAATTGTTGGAGGGCGTCTCTGATCAGGGAGATGGATTGCACATTTCCTTTAGCGAATATGAGAAGATCATCCGCAAAGCACAAGTGAGTAAGGAGCTCCGGTTTACATCTCCAATGAGAAGAGAAAGTTGGATTGGAAAGGAGTCTTCGAAGAGAAGTGGAGAGGATTTCTATGCCTACAACAAATAAGTATGAGGAAATAGGATCCCCCTGCCTTAGACCTCACTTGCTTGAGAAGTAGCCTACCAATTCTCCATTGATGTTGACGGAGAATTTTGTAGTGGAGATGCACTGCTCTATGAGATTGCAGTAGTGAGGTGGGAATTGCATGGATCTCAGTGCTTCGATTAGAAAGTCTCATCTTATGGTATCATAAGCTTTTTGGAGATCGACCTTCAATGTGCATCGGGGCGCGCCTGTTTGCGTCTGGTATCCTGCCATCAATTCCTGAGCGATGAGGATGTTATCTATGATCTTTCATCCTAAGATGAATGCAGCTTGCTTTCTACCAATTAGTGCGTGTAAGACCACCTTGAGGCGGGCGGCTAGAATCTTGGACATTGCTTTATAGAGCACATTACAGCATGCTATGGGTCTAAATTCTCCTATGCTGGTGGGGTTAAGGAGTTTGGGGACCAATGTGAGTAGGGAGGAGTTTATTTCCTTGAGTAGATGTCTCGACTGGAGGAATTCCCTGATTGCAGTTGTGAGATCCTTGCCTATTGTACCCCATGTTTCCTTGAAAAAGAGAGCTATATATCCATCCGGGCCTAGGGCCTTCCCATTAGCTTGTGAGAAGAAACCCCATTTGATTTCCTCATCCATGTATGGTGCGAGCAGCTCTTCACGTTGCTGATCATTGAGTTTCCATGTCATTAGGTTGGATATCTCTTCTTTGTTGATTGGTGGGCATGTCTTGTTGTAGAGTTGTTGGAAGTGGGCAACTGCTAGTGTCTTGACCGGTTCGCTACCGATTGCTTCACTACCATCTTCTTGGCTGATATGGAGGATGCGGTTCCCGTTGTGGTGGTTGCGCATGGATTTATGAAAAGAGGTATTCTTGTCTCCTAGTTTTAGCCATTTTATTTTTTATTTCTGCTTGTAAAATCCTTCTTCAGCATTTCTCAGTAGGTAGTACTCCTTGAAAGCAGATCTTTCGGCTTCCATTTGGGATGCGTTACCACTGCTATGGATGTTAGACTGCGGCTGAAGGAGGGTTTGCTTGGCCTCTTTGACTCGGTTAAACAAGTTGGAATAATTGGTATGGTTGAGTTATCTCAATTTCTCCTTGAGTAGTTTAAGCTTGCTTACTACTTGGTACATTTTGGATCCAGCTATCTTGGTGCTCCATACATTGGAGACTATGTCATTGAAACCTGCATTGTGTACCCAAAAATTGAAGAATTTGAAAAGTGACTTCCTTACCTGCTGTGTGGAGTTTAAATGTGTGATGGATAGGGAGTGGTCCGATAAGATGAGGGGTAGGAACTTGGCTTGAGTGCTTAGGAAAGTTTGCATCCAGCTTTAGATTTTAGATCAAAAACATGTTTGTATTTTCATTGACTCACCATACTAGAGAAAACATCAACACAATTCAATCCCAGGTTATAGCATTAAAAATTAAGATAGATCTAGGATGCCACTATCAAAGACCACAAACAAACGGTAGCATCTACATTGTAAAAATTGCCAAAAAAAAAAAAAAATGTTTTGGTAGAATACCACAACACTTAAATGAAATAAAGGAATCTCGTCCTAACATACAGAAAACTTACCCCATAAAACGTGACAACCTAGAAATTTTATATATATCTTTTATATGAACTTGATTTCTAAATATTTTTAATGCAAAGAACAAGCATCTCTCATAGCTTTCATAATATTCATAAAACTAGAAAACTAGCTCCTACATAAATATATAGAACCACCCTGTTTTGAAGATCAAATGCATTACCAGGAATTACAATATCACCAAGTCCAAGCATTGAGAATGGTCTGCTTGAATCCGCAGTTGGGAACAAAAGCTGGACAGAAAAAAACAATTTTCATGATGGTCACGAAAGTAGAAAATGACGATTAAGCTATAGTACACATGTACATGGCTAATAAAAAAAGAAAATACACGATATGAATTAGAACTCTCAAATACTATGGATTCTGACCTTGATTGGGGCATCAAATGATTTTGCAACACTGACCATGACAGGTGTGAAGAAAACCCAAAATATATCGTAAACAAAAAGTCCAGCCTGGGACAGAGAGGAAGAATACAGGTCAAGTTTAACAAGGTTAGAAACAACAGCAAAAAGAAACACAAATTATGGCCACGTTTGTTTCATGAGAAATATTTTTCAGAAAATATTTTCTATTTGTTATGCTGGAAAAAGACACTTTAAATAGAAAATGATTTCTTTGTAAAGGAAAACATTTCTCCACTGTGGCAATTCCTTACTAACAAGCTCATGTACTGATGACAATCCTGACGTCTGGTGAAGGAATTATTTTAGAAAAATGCTCTCTCCTCTCTCCCCTCCCTACACACTTCCCTATACACTTTCACCCCTAGGAACCACCGTAGCTAAAATTTCCTTATCCCAGTAGTTTATAGGATACATCTAGTAACTAATCACCCATCATGGCAACTCCGGCCAAGGAGAGGCTGTCGGACTGGCCAAGGGTGCTGCTGGAATTGGGGACGACACACCATGTTATCGGGGGTGGCCTATCATCACCGGTGGAGGCTGATCAGAGTGCTCAAAAGGGGTTGAACACGCTTCCAGAGGTGGTATTGGAGATCAACCCAAAAGAGGCAAGACAAATGCCTACTTTTTCAGATGGGAAAAGCAATAGGCAAGACTTAGCTAGGAAAGGAAATGTGGAGCCTTGTGCCCACATGGCTTGCAGCAGGTCTGGCACCTGCAACCACTGTCCCCTTAGCACAAAAACATCCAAACCACCTAGCACTACCACGCCCTTATCCCTAGAATTTCATTCTTTTGGAAATTCCACCTTAGAAGAAGTCAACATGCTGCTTGAGGATCTCGAGGACCCCAACCGGAAACTGCCTAGCCACGACCACACAACCACAGCGAGAACTTCGGCTGCCGGAACCTATGCCCAAGCGTGCACCTCCAAGACTGAGGCCAACCCACCGGCGTTCAACCTCCAATATATTCCGCCAGCTACAAAGGGACCATCTCCAATGGTGAAAATCCCTAAGGCAGTGGGGGATTTAAGGGTAGAATTCTAGAACAACACACTTGTGGGTTACTTCCTCGGCCACAAGCTGCCCTACTCCCTAGTCCGATCTATTGCTTTTAAGCTATGGAAGGAGCTTGGCCTTGTGGATGTGCTTGGAAGTTTGGAGGGTTTTTTCTATTTCCGATTTAGCTTTGGATAGCGATACCACCCTAGTGCTTGAGAAGACGTGGCATTTTGCCCAACAATTTCTCATCCTTTAGAAATGGAGAAGAGACATGTCACTTGACAAGCCGCAACCCACAAACATCCCCATGTGGGGAACATTTTCTTGCATTACTTGTGAATTCTTAGGAGTGAAAGGACTAAGCCACATAGTGAGTGGTGTAGGTGTCCCACTTAAGGCTGACATCTTGACATCTAAGAGTTAAAGGGCGAAGGGTCTTAGTGGAACTTGATGCGCGTGATGACTTGGTCACTCACGTGACGGTTGATGGAGAGAATGGCACCACCACTGTTGTCCATGTGGAGTATCAATGGCTCGCTCCACATTGTGCTAGCTGCAAAGTTTTTGGGCACAAATGCAACCCCAACCAAACACCACAAAGGAATGTTGATGCGATAGTGGGGGAGGAGGGCAGTAAATGCACTCCACAAGGCGCTACTGGAAAGGAGCTGCGGGGAGAGGAAAAGTATGGAACACCTAATGGCTAACCCCAGTAGCCCAAGTGTACAGCAAGGAAGAGGTCCTCCATGGGCACAGCAGCAACAAGTGGGGCTGAGCATCATAGGAGGAACGAGGTGCCATCAGAAGGGCGTAGCCTGGCTAAGGGGTCTGATGAGGGCCTTACTACTCAGGGGAGAACAATGACTAAGGACATGGAGGTCGATAGCGGAATTGAGGCACCTGGTTTGAGTGTAGGAGAGGTCCCAGATGTGGGCCTACTCTCATTGGCAGCCACTATGGCGCCGGAGTCCCCTAGTTACGCGGTGGACATGCAGCTAGTTGGTCAAGGTGGGGAGGTGGAAGAAGGAAGTGATGATTATGAGAATAATCCACTCAACAAACTATTAATTCAAATGAACCAAACATCGAGGAATCACCCTACACTTAGCAAAACCTCTAGCCGCAAGAAGAAGCAGCACAAGAGGAGGTGGAACTTCATATAACCACTCATCTCCATATTTCCATGTTGTCGGCAGCATGGAATGTAAGGGGTTTCAATGACCCCATCAAGGTTTTGGGGGTTAGGAAATTATGTGCTAACCATAGCATTAGTTTTATTGGTTTGTTAGAGACAAAAGTGAACGTTGCCAATGAGGACATAATCAAGAACATGTTGGGTCAATATTGGCAAGTGTGGATTAATACCATGGCTAAGGAAACGTATTTGGATCGCTTGGCAACCGAGGGAGTGGGATATCCGTGTGGAAATAGAGCATGCGCAATTCCTACATTGCACCGTGATAAACTTAAGAGCACATAGTGAAATGGCGGTCATATTTGTTTATGGATCCAATAGTAATCGGGAACGTAAGGAGTTGTGGTTGAACCTTGAGTCATTGGTCCACAATATAGGAGGAATGCCGTGGCTGGTCTTGGGTGACTTTAACACAACCCGACTAGTCACGAAGAAAAATGGAGGAAGAGTTGTGGTGACGGATGCAATGTTGGATTTCCAAAGGTGTATAGCCAAATTGGAAGTGGAAGACTTAAGATATACTGAGGACTTTTTTACATGGTCTAATAGACAACACCAGGTGCCTATACTTAGGAAACTTGATAGGGCTATGGTCAGCCTCCCTTGGCTAAACTTACTCCCGAATGCTCATGCACAATTCCTCTCACCCATCCTATCTGATTACTCATTAATAGTGGTCCGTATAGAGTATGGATTGATAGCCAGAAGGAGCCCATTTAAATTCTTCAATTATTGGGCAGACTGTGAGGGCTTCAAAGACCTAGTTAGCAACATATGGAGGAGGGACATTAAGGGATCTTACATGTTCCAGGTAGTGAAGAAACTCAAGCTTATTAAGGAGGGACTCAAATGTTTGAACAAATCTGCATTCTCCAACATTTCACAAAGAGTCCAAAGTGCAAAGCAACGGTTGGTCCAAATGCAAACCACCATACATGCGGCTAGGGACACGACTAGATTGGAGGAGGAGCGTATAGCCTATAAGGAGTATTACACACCAAGGGGGATGAAGGAAAGTTTCTTTAAATAGAAATCTAAAACAAAATGGTTGAAGCTGAGCGACAAGAATACGGCCCATTTCCACAAAGCTATGAAAAGCCTTCACAACTACAGCTCCAAACACGGATTGATTAGGGAGGATGGCAGCGAGGTGGTTGAGGAGCGGGAGATCCAGCTAGAAGTCCTTCAATACTTCCAACATTTATATGATCCACCCACATCCCCTACCACCCCCGTTGATGAGGAGCTTCAAACCCTAGACTCTAAATGAACAGCAATGACTCACCCTTGATGCTGCTTTCTCGGATGAGATAAAATGGGGTTTTACATCGCAAGTGAATGGGAAGACTCCTGGCCCAAATGGATTCTCTGCTCTTTTCTTCAAGGAGGCTTGGGACATTATAGGTGCGGACATGATCACTGCGACTAGAGAGTTCCTAACATCAAGGCACCTGCTCAAAGAGATCAACAATACCGCTATTACCTTAGTATCTAAAGTTGCCAACCCTACTAGACTGGGTGATTTCAAGCCAATAGCTTGCTGTAACGTGATCTACAAGGTGATCTCCAAGGTCCTTGCATCAAGGATGAAATCAGTGTTGCCTACTCTAGTTGGGAGGGAGCAAGTGGCATTCGTTCCAAAAAGAAGGATAACTAACAACATATTCTTGGCCCAAAAGCTCATGGCAAACTACCATTCCCATATGGGAGGCCCCTGATGTACACTAAAGGTAGACCTCCAAAAGGTCTATGATACAGTTAGACGGGACTTTGTCCTTGGGGTACTTAAGACTATGCAGTTTCCTCCCCATTTTTGCCGCCTTATCAGCCAGTGTATATCTATACCAAAATACTCCATCAACATCAATGGGGAATTGGTGGGGTTCTTTGCAAGCAAACGAGGTTTAAGGCAAGAGGATCCCATATCCCCTTACCTGTTTGTCCTCTACATGGAAATCCTCTCCACACAGTTGAGGCAAATGATCCTAAAACCTGGTTTCTCACTACATTGGAGATGTCAGAACGAACGCTTAACCGACCTCTGTTTTGCAAATGACCTTCTCATATTTGCTAAAGGCAACAAGGAATCTATATCCCTGGTAAAAGAAACTCTACAGGACTTCCAAGCCATCTCGGGTTTAGCAGTAAATAATAGCAAAAGCAGCATTTTCTTTTCCCATGTCCCAGCAAGCACCAAGGAGGCCATTCTGCAATTCACTCAATTTAGTGAAGGCCAACTACTAATAAGATACCTGGGGGTTCCTCTCATTTCCTCAAAGCTCAAAAAACAGGACTATGAGGTGTTAATGGAACGCACCCTATTCCAGATTAATTCTTGGATAGCTAAATATCTATCCTATGCGGGTAGGCTCCAATTAATCAAATCAGTCCTATTTTCCATGCAACTCTACTGGTGCTCCATTTTCATTCTTCCTAAGTCGGTTGCCTCAAAGATAGAACAACTACTAAGGAATTTCCTCTGGAGTGGTAGCCCGCACATATTCACCAAAGCTAAGGTCAAATGGGTAGAAGTGTGTCAACCCAAGCGAAATGGAGGCCTAAGGATACCAAATATCCATCTCTAGAATAAAGCCATCCAAATCAAGCACATATGGAGACTATGCAAGAAAGGCGCGAAGAGTTTATGGCCGGAATGAGTTCATTCCACTCTCCTTAAGGGCAAGAACTTCTAGTCCTCTAGAGCACCAGCCATTTGTTCATGGACCTGGAAGAAATTACTCAAGTTGAGAGGCTTGGTAAGGTCTTGCTTCATCTGGGAACCCAATAATGACCTTGAAATCTCTCTATGGGCAGACTTAAGACTCCCAACAGGACCCCTGGACACATTGTTTAGTGCACGAGCCATGAGTAGTATAGGCTTCCCACACACTACGAGACTATGTTCCATCATGGATGGGAATGAATGGTGTATCCCAGAAGGCTCACTGTGGACTAGTATCAGCATCCCATCCTCCCTTATATCGAACGGTGCAGTTTCAGATCGCTTTCGCTGGAGACATTCAGGGACAAGAGAGTATACCATCAAGAGTGGCTATGGTTTCCTAAACCCTCCAGGACCCACTATACCATGGTAAAGAGTAGTATGGAATAAATCTTCCTTACCTAGACACTCCTTTGTACTATGGTTGGCTAGGTTAAGGAAGCTTGCCACCCTTGACAGGGTACACAATCGAGGACTAGTGCAATCCACTATTTGTTTTCTATGTAACCAGCATCCGGAGGACCATGCCCACCTACTCTTTCAATGCGATTACACGACACAAGTTTCGAGTGTAGTTTGTGACTTCTTGCATTGCCCAGCCTCACCCAACAACTAGGATGCTGTTACCAGGTTTATGGTGGCACTGGGGGACTCACCAACCCATCAAAGCCGGCGAGCTGCACTAGCGGTAGTAGTTTACTGCATATGGCGCACCCCGAATAAAGTGCACTTAAGGGAACCCCTCCCAGGCATTAGCATGTTAGCCAACCAAATACGATCCTATGTTAAGCTGTTGTAATCTTAACTTATTGTCTTAGTTCAGATGCTAGGCATTTAGTATGCAAGCACGATTATCAATTACGTACTTTTTGTAACTATATTTCACTTGCTCATTATATTTTTCTACCATTCAATAAAATTATCAATTATCCAAAAAAAGAAAAAACATTTCTCCACTAAAGGAAAAATTCTAATCTTTTCTAAGAAAACTACTCTTTTCAAAACGGAAAATCATTTTCTAAATGAGCCTCTACTAGAGTTCCAACCTTTGGAAAATGATATATATTTGAATTTTATTGTAATTAACCTACAGAATAAAAAATTATAAAAATCAACTAAGGAGGTTTTACAAAATGTTTTACATAAATGTATCTTTAGTAATAACTATTCTGACAATAATTTATTTTAAATACAATTGAGTTACATAATATTTTTGAGTCAAAATACGAAAAAAAATTTCACCATATTTTTACAAAAACAACCAAACACACAAAAACAAGTCATTTTCAGAAAAATAATTTTAGGAGAAAACATTTTGCACTAACAAGCGATTTTCTTTAAAACAAATAGGCCTAGAGAAATAACAAAGAAAAATGATTTCAATACTCATGCAGCATAGACTAACATGCACCAAAAACCCATCATTAAAATGAACTTTCAAATGTAACATATAATTGCTAATTCTCAGGTGTTATGAATATTATAAGAAATACATGAGACAGAATGAGACTATTTCATTTCCTTTCATATTATTTGTCACATTTATCTATTTCCTTTTCTACCATTGTTAAGCTTATATAAATAAGATATACTTGTAAACCAAAATAACACTCAATTCTAGTGAGAGAAAATGCTCTCTCTTCTCTCTAGGAAACTCTCCAAACCACCCTAAAAAACCACTTTTCTTAAGTAACCACATATCATCCAACTTTTTCGTTTCCTAAACCAGATTTCCATTCTCTTTCTACATTCCTACTTCAACCTTTATTTCCATCCACCTTTGCCGAGCTCAAGCCTATTAGAGTTGATGAGAGGTGGCCTAAGTAGTCGTATGGACATAGCCAAGAAAACAAAGGGAGTGCGTCGTGTTACGCTGGGGAGCACTTCCCTCTAGTTTTCTTTGTATCACCAAGTGTTAGTAAGGAGGGCACAGCTCCAAAGGTGGTTTCCAAGGAGTACCTAAAAGGTGAAAAGGAAAAAGACACTTTTGCCAACTAGGATAGCTACCACAAGACTTTTCCTAAAAGCAACAATTTGGAGCCTTGTCCTTCTGACGATAGGACAACTCTGAAAAGCAAATTTGAGGGAGAAAAGGACTGAACCATACAAAGGCCAACCCTCCAATGCACACTCCCCTAAGTGCTTCCTCTTTAGGAAATACCACCCTAAAGGAGTTAGATGGATTGCTGGAGAAAATTCAACACCAAAACCACCCAGCTAAACCACTTTTCCCAACAAAAACTACCGATGGGAACATGCATGGGGCCAAATCATATGCTAATGCATGCGCTCCCAAAGAACCAGTCCATGAATCAAACTTCAAGTTACAATATTTCCCTCCGGCTAGAAAGGGCAACGTCCCTCATGTGAAGATTCCACAGGACATGGAAGAAGCTAGCGCTGAAGACTAGCAATCCACTTTGGTTGGCTTTTTCCTTGGCCATAGGCTGCCCTTCACCTTGGTCTAATCCATCGCTTTCCGTTTATGGAAAGAATTGGGTCTCCTTGAGGTGTTGGGAAGCAAAGGAGGTTTTTTTTTTATTTCCGATTTACCAAGGGGAGTGACTTGAATCTAGTACTTGGAAGAACCCGGTACTTCACACAAAGGTTCTTAATACTTCAAAAATGGAGGAAGGGCATGCCCTTGGACAAGCCCCAACCAACCAATGTCCCCATGTGGTCTCTCTTTTCCCGTATTCCATGTGAATACTTGAATGAGGAAGGTATCAGCTACATTGTTAGTGGCATGGGATCCCTCTCAAAGCTGACACCCTAACAGCTTCTAGGCAGCGAGCCAATCATGCAAGGGTTTTGGTTGAGATTGATGCTAGGGAGGAGTTAATCACCCAAGTCGAAGTGAAGGGAACAGATAGATTGATTTTAAGGATACCTGTTGAGTATCAATGGCCCCCTCCTAGGTGTGGAAGCTGTAAGGTTTTCGATCACACGTGTAGGGCAAACCCTATGGAGAACGCTCCAGCTAAGACATGTAACTCCAAGGCGAAGGTCAATGAGGAGAGCTGGATTCCTATCAAACGTGTAGATAAAGGAAATAAGAAGTTGCATGAGGAAAGCAAGGGAGTGAGTATGGACCATGCATCCCCAAGCCATCAGTCAAGAGTGGAGGAGAATGAGGAGGTCCAATCCCCCCTTAAGAAGAATTGTGTTGTATCTCCAGATGCCAAGGAAACGAGGCTTCCCCCCAAGCTGAACAGTGAGCAAACCATAGAAAATGGGATGGAAATTGAGGAGGTTGTGGCTAAGAATGAGGCTGCATCTGTTCCTGGTCAGAAGGCTACTGAAGCTGTAATTAATGTGAGGGGATAGCAGGAGAATGAGGCGCCTAATGTGCATGTAAACCCCTGCCTGGAATCTGATCCGGATACAAATATGCCCACGAGTGCCCAATTCCATGGCCTAACAAGAGGTCTCAGCTTTTAAAGTTTGGGGCGCCACCCAATCTAACCATTTGGAGAGTGATAATGATGTGGCGACCGAGGAGTATAAGAATACTCCACTTAATAAATTGCTGACCTGAATGAATCAAGGCTCTAGAAATAACTCTAAGAGCGTGAAGGGGTCCAGTTCATCCAGCCGTAGGAGAAAGAAACAATGGAAGAGAAGGAGGACCTTTACCTAGTCATGAGACCTCCTTGTCATTAGTAATCATGCATTTGGCAGCTTGGAATATTAGGAGGTTTAATGACCCCATCAAAGTGTTGGAAGTTAAGAAAGTTTGTCGAGACTATAACATAAACTTGATAGGTCTCATTGAAACTAAGGTGAATCCTGCTAATGAAGAGACAATCCATAGCATCTTGGGCCCATGGTAGCGAATTAATATAAACTTAGCAGCAAGGAAGAGGTTGTAGCTAGTTTGGAATCCTAGTGAATGAGCCGTGAGTGTAGAGATTGAACATGTTCAGTTTATACACTGTGCAGTAACAAGCTTAAGATCCAATCTTTGCCACCTTTGTTTATGGCTCAAATAATGATAAAGGAAAACCTTATGGCCTTAGCATCGTCGCTTAGCCAACGTCCTTGGGTGGTTTTTAGTGACTTCAATACCATGAAATTCCCATCTAAAAAAATTGGTGGGACGGCTGCAAATGACGGATGCTATGGTGGATTTTCATAATTGTATTACACACACTGAGTTAGAAGACCTAAGATATGTGGGTGATTTTTTCACTTAGTCAAATAAGCAAGTTCCTAATCCCATTTTGAGGAAGCGAGATAGGGTTATGGTAAACCATCAGTGGCTAAACGTGCTCCCTAAAACGCAAGCAAAATTCATATCACCCATCCTCAAACCATTCTCTAGCAATTGCTTGCATGGATTACAGCTCAGGGTTTAGGAAAACTCCATTCAAATTTTTCAATTTTTGGACTAAACACAAGAACTTCAGAGACTTAGTTACAAACACATGGAAGGAAGAAGTTGGAGGATCTCGAATGTTCCATGTTGTTAGGAAGCTTAAGTTGCTCAAACAGGAGTTCAGATGCCTCAACCAGACTGAATATTCTCATCTCCCTGGACAAGTGCAAATAGCAAAGAATAGATTACTTCAACTACAAGCTTCGATTTATTTGTAGGTGACACATCTCGTATGGAGGTGGAGAAAGAGGCATTTAAAAAATACTATTTACTTAGGGGGGCGGAGGAGAGCTTCTACAAACAAAAATCAAGGGCTAAGTGGCTAAAGTTGGGGGATAAGAACACCTCTTATTTCCACAAAGCCATGAAAAACCTACACAATTGAAGCTCCTTATACCACTTGTCAAGGGAAGACAAAAGCGAGGCAATTGGTGAGGAGGTGGTCAAAGCATTAGCATTAGCTCACTTCCAACAACTATATGAGCGGCCTAATGCTCACTCGAGTCAAGATGAAGTCCATAGTCTAGTGACCTAAAGATTAAGTGAGCAACAACAACTTGAACTAGATGCCCCTTTTATTGTTGAAGAGATCAAATGGGAGTTCTTTTCGCAAGCAAATAAGAAAGTCTCGAGTCCAGATGAGTTCTCTACTAAATTCTTTAAAGAGGCCTGGGATGTTATTGGTGATGACCTGATTAAAGCAACCAAAGAATTCTTGATATCAAGGTACCTACTAAGGAGATCAATGCTACCATCATCTCTTTAGACCCTAAAGTGGCTAATCCATCTAAGCTTGGAGATTTTCGCCCAATTGCGTGCTGTAATGTCCTATACAAAGCCATTTCCAACATCTTGATAGTGCGCATTAAGAAGGTGCTTCCCTCATTGATAGGATAGGAACAAGCAGCTTTCATCCTCGAGGAAAATAACTGACAATATACTCATTGCTCAGGAGTTGATAGCGGCTACCATTCACAAACAGGAGCACCGCGTTGCCAATTAAAAGTGGACTTGCAAAAGGCATATGGCATGATTTGATGGGACTTTCTACTAGAGGTACTCAAAGCAATGCACTTTCCCCAACACATCCAATCCCTGATAAAACAATGTTTGACCACTCCAAAGTTCTCCATCACCATTAACGGAGAACTGATTGAATATTTTGCGAGCCACAAGGGGTTGAGATAGGGGGATACAATATCACCTTACCTATTTGTAATGGGAATGGAAGTACTCTCCACTTTGCTTAGGAGACTACCGAAGAACCCCCAATTTTCTCTTCACTAGAGGTGTAAACCTAAGAAACTAACCCATCTTTGTTTTGCAGATGATCTCCTTATTTTCACAAAAGACAATACTGCATCTATGTCCTTGATTAAGGAAACCTTACAACATTTCCACTCAAGCTCGTAACTGGTATAGCCAATAACTGCAAGAGCAACATATTCTTTTCCAATGTCCCTAGGAGAGTGAAAGAGGACATCCTTAGTACCACTCAGTTTCTAGAATGCAAACTACTAGTGTGCTATCTAGGGGTACCATCAATCTCCACAAAGCTAAAAAAGGAGGATTGTGATGCTCTTTTGGGGAGGATGTTGGCTCGAATCAACTCATGGACATCTAAATACCTCTCATATGCAAGTAGATTGCAGCTAGTCAAATCAGTTCTCTTCTCCATGTAAGTCTACTGGAGTTCTATTTTTTTATTACCTAAATCTATTATAATGAAGATGGACCAGCTACTAAGGAACTTCTTATGGAGTGGGAAACTAACCATATATACTATGGCAAAAGTGCGGTGGGATGATGTTTGCAAGCTTCTAAAATGTAGCGGCTTAGGTATACCCAATTTACAACATTAGAACAAGGCCATCCAACTTAAACATATTTGGCACTTGTGCAAGAAAGGCCCAAGGAGTTTATGGCTAGAATGGTTCATTCCACTCTCCTGAAAGGAAGAAATTTCTGGTCTTCTAAAACTCCTACCACATGCTCCTAGTCCCTAAAAAAGCTACTGAAGGTTAAAAGCTTAGTCCGCACTAGTTTCCAATGGGAACCTAATAATGGATTAACCATTACACTTTAGTCTGACTTTTGGCTCTCATCTGGCCTTCAAAATACAATATTCAATGCCCGTGAGATGGGAAGCATAGGACTCCCACCCATAACAAAGCTATGCTCCTTAATGGAAGACAATGAATGGAGCTTACCGAGCGGCCAATTTTGGACTAACATTCACATCCCATCCTCAATCCGACCTAACCCCTCTTGCTTTGATCGATTCCGTTGGACACACACTACTACGAGAGAGTATAATATAAAAAGTGGATACATTTTTCTAAGTCCACCTAGTTCCACAATCCCTTGGCATAAGGTGATATGGAACAAAACATCACTACTAAGACACTCCTTTATCTTATGGCTAGTTTGGTTAGGTAAATTATCTACTCTTGATAAGCTGACATCATGGGGTATTACCACATCTGCAACCTGTTTCCTTTGCCATCAAGCACAAGAAGATCATACTCACCTATTCTTCGAGTGTAGCTACACATCCCTGATTTGGAACTTGGTTTATGACCACCTCCAGTGCTCGTCGTTCTTCAAAAACTGGCTGGGTACCACTACTTCACTAGTAGCTACAACCAGCTCATCATCTCTTATGTGCCTAGCTTGGAGAGTGGGATTAGTAGCAACCATTTACTGCATCTAGAAAGTGCGCAACAAAGTGCGTTTAGGCAATAGCCTTCCAAATCCATGCTCCATAGTGAACCAAATTAGAGCATACACAATCATAATGCAACTTTGGAAATTATTTGCCATGTATTTGCACTATGCTTATGTTATGATGTTGCAAATTTTCCCATATCTTTACGGTTGTATAACATTTTGGAGCAATAAAATTAACTATTTATCCAAAACAAAGCTTCTATAAATAAGCTACTATTATCAATAATGATACAACCAAGAAAAGTTATCGCTAAAATTAGTTTAGCAGATCAGAGGGATCTACAATGAGTCCTCAAATCCTTTTCATACAAATATTATTAGTGACTAATTTCATAACCTAGGCACAAAAAAATGTGGTATTAGAGCTGATTGTCTGGTGTATGAACTTCAATATGGCAGCTTAGGCAAAGGCAAAAGCTCAATCAGAACATAGGCTCCAATGAATCATTGGAAAATTACAACCAGCTAACCTAAACCAGTCAACTCAAACCCAGCCAATCCATATCATATTGAACTGATCACACTTCCAATCACAAGCCTATGCCACAAGAACCTGTACATGCACTGTCAACAAGCAACCCCAAGTGTGCGCCACCAGCACCTGTTCCCCTTGCACACAACGCAATGTCATGAACTTCGAACTGCTGCAGTTGAACTGCATGAACCTCCCTTAAGTGAACTAAGCCAACTGCCAAAAACTGTCTTCACACAAACCCACCTCTGGACACACAACCCAACCAGCCTTGGCATAACTGAACATGTAAACTGCTTTATCAGCCATCATATAAACCCTTTCAGCATGTCCAGCCGATGCACCTTCTTCCCCCATTTGCCAACAATGAGTTTGGGGGAGGTCCAGCAAACTTCAAACCCTTCCTGGAGAGGATTAGGGCCTTACCGGCATCAACAATTGGAAGGGGCAACCAAGCTCAGTAATACCCAGAGTTAGGGTTTAACCAACAAGGCAGCCAAGAGTTTGCCAACATGTTGATTGGAGGTTCGACTAGTGCTCTCACTATAAAATTCAACCTGAATAGCAGATTGGTTTAATACTGCAATGAAGCTAGATTATCCCAATTTCAAGGTGCCAGATCCAGGATAATATGGACAATTTTATCAAGAAGATAAGCACAATGTCCAAGAGAGAAGTAGTTTTATAAATATTATAGGAAATAATAAAATAGGGAATATAATAAGAGAGATTTTATTTTTTCTCTCTTATTTAATATATCATATGTCTTTCCTTTTCTGCTATTGTCAAGCAAACTACTCTTATAAATAATAATCCAAGCAAGAAAAGTAATCTTAGAAAGTAGTCTAAAGTAGTTGTTAGGTGCACGCTAAAACAGTATATGAGATAAGAAATCTCTCTGGTGAGCACTCAGTCTTTCATACAAATGTTGCCCATTACTAGATTTATAACCTATGCTAGAGAAACACAGAGAACAAAGAACAAGGTTGTCTTACCAGAAGGATTGCACCCGTTTTGAAGGATCCAAGAGAGAGCATTTCAATTCCCTACAAACAAAATGTCAGAAGCAGCTGAATGGAGATTTTAGTAATGTGGAGATTCAAATAAAATATCCTTTCTATAGCACCAGAGAACAGAAACTGTAACAATGTTTATATCGAGGAATTTTTCGCAAATTGTAAAACATCAGTACTTTCTTTTTTTTTCACTGGCTGTTGAATGGTCAAACCTAAGCAAAAGAGGAAAAATGAGAGGAAATGAAGACAAAGATGTAACTGAGTAAAACAACTACACAAACAATTACATGACTATACACCAAATAATAACATTTAAAAAAAAAACAGGAAAGAATGAACCAAAGCAGATGTAGAATCATAAGGTCGTGCCTTGGAGATCAATATAAATGAAAAAAATAAAATGAATTGATAAGGTGAAAACTTCAGACCTGAATGCAAAAGGCAAGCCCCAAGACATTGTTAGCCAGCCAATGCTTTTGAGAAGCATACCATGCACAAAAGAAAGTCCCCGGAATTGCAGCAACAATCTGAGATCTAGTGAACTCAATCTCCAGAGCTGTACAAGAAATGAGCAACATAAGGCAGAATCTCCAAAACTAAATAGAGAATTAAGGATAAATTGTATCTTGACCCTGCTTAGCTTTTCAACTGAAGCCCTTAAAACCTATAACTCAAAAGAATGTGTGCTAAGCTCTCCATAACTGACAAAAATATTTTTCCACTAAGGACCTTACCCCAAAATAGCTTTTTAGGGTGCTTTAGAGAAGTGAGTCACCTTTTCAGGAGTCTTTTTTTGTTAATATGTCAAATAAATTATATTCAAAGAAAACAATGTAACAACCAACCAGTGGCCAGAGTACTAGGAATAAAAGAAAACTCCCAAGGAGACTTAAGATCTCAAACTTAGCATCAGCTATTACAAAAGGGTACTAAGGTCAACAACTTAGCTAAACAATCAAGGGAAGCAAATACAAGTAGTTAAACAAAAAAGAACAGTGCAGGCTATATCCACAGCTGTTCTAAAACCCAAACTAAGTCTCTTTTCATTTCTCACTTTCAATACATAATAAATTACAAAGCCAGTAGCCAACTTCCGAGACAAAGGCAACTTAGGTCCCGAAGAAGTAAAGAGATCCTGAATATTCACAGCTTAAGAAGGGTATAAGGACACTTTTGGAAACTCCTCCAACTTTTTCTAGATCTCACGAAAAAAAGAACACATAAGAAAAAGATGACGATGTGTCTCCTCTTTCCACATAAAAAACATAAATTCTAAGTTGTTAGTCCCCAATGCACCATTTGCCTAGAGGGCAACCAACCACGAGAAGAAAAAAAACCTTAAAGCCAATTTCTTGTTCCAAACAAGGTCATGCCAATGAACCTTAGGACTGTCTTGCTAAAGAGAGGAATAGGCAAGCTTAATTGAAAACTGTGCGGATGCCTTCTCTTTCCAAACAAATTTATCAGTACTATCAACTTTTGGAGTGATGAACCCCTTTAATTCCTCCTTGATGCAGTTCCATACGTCACCTGGTGGCCAGTCCCAAACACTACCATTTATAATGCAGCACAATCTAGCTTCTTTAGGGTATCCTGAAGAGTAAATAGCACATTCACTTAACCATGTAGCCAAGGCACCTTTGGGGTGCCACTCATCATCCCAACGGGAAATAGAGTTCCCATTTCCAGCTTCCCATTTGAACAGGGATCTAGCCAAAGGTCTTAGTTAAAGTATTCTATGCAAAGACCGTAAGGCATTAGCTGGAATTTTCAGGGATCAGAAATCTCCATCCTTAATTAATTCAAATCTTGCCCAACTAGGCTAAAGTACATCCTTGCCATCAAAGCACAAGTAACAAATATGTTTCAATTGTGCAGCTTTGTTCCACACTACCAAGTCGCCAAGGCCTCCTTGCAGTTTTGGTTTGCAAACTGTGCCCCATCCTACATTTGCTCTAGCTCTTAACCCATCATTCCCATTCCACAAAAACCTTTTCATTTTCATGGTCAAAACATTAAGGATACTCTTGGGAAAAATAAACATGGACGACCAATAGATTTGTAAGGAAAAAAGGATGCTCTTGATCAATTGTAACCAACCAACATAAGATAACATCTTAGTCCAATGGTTTATACACTAGAAGAATTTCTCAATGAGAAAATGGCAAGTGGTTTTATTGGGCTTGGAAGAAGACAATGGGACACCTAGATATTTAACTAGGATAGCACCTCAAGGAAAACCCAAAATTTGGTGGATCTCTTCTTTAAAACCCAAAGGCACCCCCCCGCTCACAAAGAAATTAAATTTAAGCAGGCTAGCTTTAAGAACAGCCAAAAGGGAGAACTCCAAAAACAATCACATCATCAACAAAGCAAAGATGGTTTAGACATTCCTTTCAACATCTCTAGTGAAAGTGGAAGTCTTCCTCTCTTCCAATTTCCCTCATAATGCATGAGAAAAGTTCCATGACCAGGACAAACGGATTTGGAGCAATATGGTCTCCTTGCCTCAAACCCCTTAAGCTAGGGAAAAAGCCCAATAGCTCTCAACATTTAAATTCACAAAAAAATTTAGAGTGGACATGTATTGCATCACTCAATCTGTAAAACGTGGAAAGAACTCCACAGTTCTCATTTAACTACTCAAGAAAGCACCATTGTATATGATCGTACACTTTCATGATATCAAGCTTAATAGCACATCTAACTCCAAAATTATCTTTGCAGTATGTAAAGAAAAGATCTTGAGCCGCAAACACATTATCAATGATCCTCCTTCCTTTAATAAAAGCCATTTGCTCCTTACCCACAAGGTAAGGAAGAACCACCCTAAGTCTTTCTGCTAAAATCTTGGAGATACACTTATACAATGTATTACAGCAAGCTATTGGTCGATAACCCAAAAGGAAATAAGGATTCACCACCTTTGGCACTAAAGAAATCACAATAGAATTTATGGATTTAAGCAACTTAGCTGTGGCAAAGAAGTCTTTGATGGCCTTACACAAATCATTCCCAACAATGTCCCAAGTGTGTCGAAAAAAATTAACATTGTAACCATCAAGACTCGAAGCTTTGTTGAGAGCCAACAAGTCAAGATAGGATTTGATCTCTTCTCTCTCTATTTTTTTTCTCTATTAACATGGTATCAAAGCTAAGAGATGAGAAACCCTAAATCATCTAAATCTTAAACATAAACCTTAACCTTAAATTGCCCAAACACAAACCCTAATTTTGGCGGAGTAAAGTTTGTTGCATGTCTTTCCAGTGTCAGATTTGAAATCCGATCATATCACCATATTCCTCTTTTCTCTAGTGTCATATCCTAGAAATCTTGCCATCGAAAGCTTCTCCACGCACCACTGCTAACCACTACATTCTTGTTATTTAAAAGTTTCCGATTGTATCACACTGTTTTTTGCTTTATTAAGGCATAGCCTTTGTTCACCTTCGTCCACTATCAACCACTATTGTTCAACACCGACCACCACCGACAACTGCTATGTGTTTGTTCTTTTCACCTTTTTTCATTCTTTTTGAGGTGTTCTTTTAATCCAATATGGCTTATAATAGTTCCTCATCGAAAAATAGTCCTTTTTCGAGCTTATTATCTCCATCTCTTGCCATTGCAACAGAGAAACTGATGGGCGGTTCAAATTATTTATTTTGGTCTATATGGTGTATGAGTCAAGGTCTACAAGACCACTTGATCACTAAAGTAGAAGATGTGCAGAAGGAAAATAGAGATAATTGGATAAGAGTCAATGCTTTACTATCGAGTCTTCTATGGCAATCCATTGATTCTTCCCTTCATCCAATTTACAATTATTATCACATGCTATGATGTATAGATTCAAGCAAAGACTCTTTATATTAATGATATATAATGTTTGTATTCAGTAATTTTTAACCTACTTAATTTGAGATAATCGAGTATGTCTATTACTGATTTTCTTAGGAAATGGGCATCTATTAAGGCTGAATATAACTCTTTCCTTCCTCCCGATCAGTCTCTCATGGATGATTTAGCTCAAAGAGACAAATTTTTTATGGTCTGCATTCTTGCTACGCTCACTCCTGATCTTATTCCAATTCGTGATCAAATACTAGCTAGTCCTATTATACTATCTATGGATGAAGTTTTCTCCCGCTTTCTTCATGTATCATCTATTCCTAATATAGCTTTACATGTTTTTCCTCATGTGGACAATTCAGCTTTAACCTCTCATGTGGCTCCCAGAGCTCGAATAAATCTAAGAGAAACATAAGGTGGAGATCATGGAGGTAATAAGGGAGATCATCTTAGATGTACCTATTGTTATCAATGGGGACATACTAAAGACAAATTCCACAAGTTACATAGACGTCCTTTACGTGCTAATATCACTTAGAATACTAATTCTGCATTGTTTGAAGAATAGCATCGAGACTCTTCTACTCACAGGAGTAGATGTAGAAAATTATCTTCAATATCAAGCTTCAAAGCAATCATCATCCTCTATTACTTCCTTTGCTCATACTAGTAACTCTGTTGCGTGTCTCACTCAGTCTTCTTCTTTAGGCCCCGTAAGTAGTTGATTCTAATACTTTTGAACATATTTCTAGTAATCCTCAACCATTTTCTCATTTTTTTTTTAATCTACCTCATTACCATCAATAGCTGTAGCAAATGGTTCACATACAATTGCCAAAGCGATCGGTAGCGCTCAAACCTTATCATCTCTGCCATTGGCACATGTTCTTTATATTCTTCATTATCCTTTTAATCTTGTCTCTATTAGTAAAATCACATGTGCACTAGACTACTTTATTAAATTTGACCCTCATTCTATT
Source organism: Laguncularia racemosa (assembly GCA_037954665.1). Classification (NCBI taxonomy): domain Eukaryota; kingdom Viridiplantae; phylum Streptophyta; class Magnoliopsida; order Myrtales; family Combretaceae; genus Laguncularia; species Laguncularia racemosa. Next base: position 1,019,508 of record JBBMOL010000118.1, on the reverse strand, counting down.
ATTTTCTAAGACCTCATAACAAAACAAACGATTGGCACAAGATGTGAGTCTTAAGGGCTTTACTACATCAATAAGTCACCAGCTTCTTCTACTACAATCTCTCCAACTCTTCTCCACAATTAGTTGGGTCATCCCAATTTTACCAAATTTCAAAAGATAGCTCCTACTTCTAGCATTAATCTACTTTAGAGTGTGAGTCATGTCAACTTGGAAAATAGTCTAGAACTTCGTTTCCCAAGAGAGTCAATAATTGAGCTGCATCTCCTTTTTCTGTAGTTCATTTAGATATTTGGAGCGCTAGTCATGTCATCTCTATTTTAAGTTTTCAATATTTTGTAACCTTTATTGATGACTATTCTCGATGTACTTGGTTATATTTGATGAAAAGTCGTTCTAAACAATTTTCTATTTTTAAGTCTTTGTGTGCTGAAATCAAAACTTAGTTTAATACATCAATACAAATTTTGCGTAGTGATACTCTTGAGCATTTTTCTACCCAATTTACTAAGTTTATGTCATCTCGTGGAATTTTACATCAATCCTCTTATACTTACAAACCTCAACAAAATGGTGTTGCTAAATGTAGAAATCAATATCTAATCGAGATTGCTCACACGTTTCTTTTGCATCACCATGATCCTACTCGTTTTTGAGTTGATGCTATGCTTACTGCATGTTATCTCATTAACAGAATGCCTTCCTCTATCCTTCAGCACAAAATTCCTCACATTATCTTATTCCCTGATCAATCATTGTACACTCTTCCCCTTCATGTCTTTGGTTGCACATCTAGTCAGGATAAACTCTCAGCTCGTTCTATTAAGTGTGTTTTTCTTAGTTACTTCAAACTTAAAAAAAGTTACAAGTGTTATTCTCCCATTACTCATCATTATTATCTATCTCCTGATGTCACTTTCTTTGAATCTTCTCCCTTCTATTCCTCATCTTCATCTAAGAGTTATATGTTTGAGGTTTCACCTATTCCATCTCAATTAGCTCTTCCTGAGTCTATCCCTACCATTCCTGAGTCTGTCCCTCATCTCTGACTTTAGTTCTTCCCCTCCACCGCTACAGGTATACCATCAACGCTCTCGAAACCTACCCTCCTTTGATTCAATACCTCTTTCAAATGCTCCTACTGACTCACCTTCTACTCCAACGTCTCCACCGATTGAGGAGCTCTCTAAAGCAAAACTTCCAATCGCCCTCCGAAAAAATAATCGTTCTACTCGTAGCTATCATCGATTGTCCCCATCCTATTGCAATGTTGTTTCATCTTTATCTTCCATTTTTGTTCCTAAAATTGTGAGCGAGGCATTTTCAGATCCAAGATAGACACAAGCAATAGTAAATGAGATGATTGCCTTACACGTTAATGATACTTGGGACTTGGTCCCTTTATCTCTTGGAAAATCTCTAGTTAGGTGTCGATGAGTTTATGCTATAAAAGTTGGTCCTGATGGTCATGTTGACCAGCTTAAGGCTCGATTGGTTGCCAAGGGTTATACTCAAGTATATGGTTTGGACTATCTTGATACTTTTTCTCCTATTGCTAAGATGTCATTTGTTCGCTTATTTCTACCCATTGCAACTATGAAACACTAGTCTTTATACCAATTAGACATCAAAAATGCCTTTCTTCATGAACTTCAGAAGGAGATTTATATGAAGCAACCACCTGACTTTATTACTCAAGGGGAGTCTAATCTGATATGTAAACTTCGTTGCTCACTTTATGGGTTGAAACAATCTCCACGTGCTTGGTTTAGTTGGTTCAGTACGATGGTTATGGAGTTTAGTATGACTCGTAGTTCATCTAATCATTCAGTGTTTTATATGCACACATCTAAGGGGAGATGTATTTACTTAATTGTCTATGTAGATGATATTGCTATAACTGGTAACGATCAGAATGGTATTACTGACTTGAAAACACATCTTTTCAAGTATTTTCATACTAAAGACCTTAACTTGTTAAGGTACTTCCTTGGTATTGAAGTGGCTCAATCCAGTTCTGGTATAGTTCTTTCCCAAAGAAAATATGCTTTAGATCTTATGGAAGAAACTAAGATGATCAATTGTAAGACTGTAAATTCTCCAATGGATCCTAATGTGAAATTGTTACCAAGATAGGGGGAGTTATTTGCAGACCTAGGTAGATACTGTCGATTGGTTGACAGACTTAGTTATCTTACTATTACTCAATCTAATATATCCTTTGTAATTAGTGTTGTTAGCTATTTTCTCCAATCACCCTACAACAATCATTGTAATGTGTTTGTCAGGATTCTTAGATATATTAAAAATAATCCAGGTAAAGGACTACTATACAAAGATCAGGGTCATTCCCAAGTAATTGGATATTGTGATGCTAATTGGGCAGGTTCTCCATCTAAATAGACAATCTACTTCGGGTTATTGTGTGTTGATTGGAAGTAACTTAATATCATGGAAAAGTAAGAAGCAAGATGTTGTGGTTAGATCAAGTGTAGAAGCAAAATACCGTGCCATGACCTTAGCAACCTGTGAGCTTATTTGGTTGAAATGTTTACTTCAAGAGTTAAAATTTTGTGAAATAACACAAATGAAACTAATTTGTGATAACCAAGTTGCATTACATATATCCTCTAATCCAATCTTTCATGAAAGAACTAAATATATAGAAATCGTTTGTCACTTCATTCGAGAAAAGATTATCTCTGGTTGTAATATCACTAATCATGTCAACTCAAATGATCAATTGGCTAATATTTTAACTAAATCTCTAAGGGGTTTTCGTATTGAGTATATTTGTAACAAGCTTGGTGCATATGATTTATATGCTCTAGCTTGAGGGAAAGTGTTAAATGGTATATGTACATATATCCCATATAGCTTACTCTATAGAATACCATCTTTTTGTATACGTATATAAATACTTGTATAGTACAATATTATTTTATAATACAAAATTCTGATTTCTCTCCTCTCTAATTTTTTCTCTTTTAAAAATCCCTTCATCAAATACTAGCTTCACTAACTCATCCCAATTAGGCCCCTTAACTCTTCAAAACAAGAGCCTCAAGTCTATGGTACAAGTGGCTAGAAGTGCAAGACTCCTTCATTAGCCCCTAAAGTACTAAGATGTGATTTTTGATTTCCAAAGGCGTTGATAAATGTTGACCAGCACTATCTACTAAAGACTAAATGGCATCTTTATGATGCTTTTACTCCAAAGAGCAAAAGAAGAACCTGCTATTACGATCACTAAGTTTGAGCCAAGAGATTCTAGATTTTTGTTTAAGAGACTTGGCAGCATTAAGAAAATAGGACTCTTTAAAAGCCTTCTTTTCTTCTTCAAAATTTGCAAGAATAGGATTGAGTCAATTGAATTCTTGTACCTCATACAATCTAGTTCTTGCTTCACTAGACCGATGCTCAATATTCCAAAAAAATTAGCCATTTAGCCTTCCTTAATTCCTGCTTGAGCAATTTGGGCTTTGAGACCACTTGGAGCATAAGGGTTCCTCTAACCTTTTTACTCCACATCTGTTGAATTGTTTCTTTAAAATCAAGGTGACTCAACCAGCAATTAAGGAATTTAAAAGGCCTACAAGAAGTTGGTTCAAAGTTCAAGTGGAAAATCAAAGGTCTATGATCAGAACCTTCAAGACTTACAACTTGAACCTCAAAAAGAGGAAACTGCTAGAATCCTTTTCGACATGGCTGACCTCTACACCTAAGGGAGCTTGCTTAGCCTCCTTGGAGGATGGAGAAGTAAATGGAGTTTCATCCACCTTAGAAGAGGAAATTGAGTTCCCTACCATAGAAGGCGAAGTCTCAAAACTTGACTCACCATCAACTCCATTGGATTTATCACCCATCATTTCCGACTCCTCATACTCACCATGCAAAACATTGCACTCTAAGGGAAGTGATGAAGGGCCTTCACCATTTCTAAAGGGGAGAAGGGAGTCCAAACAGCTAGACTCCAAACAAACTTCAATTTTCTTTGCCTTACCTTTACTAGGAGTAAAGGGTGCCAGAGCAGTTTTTTGCCTTTCAACATTATCCTTAATCACTATACCATCAGAATGTTTCCCGACATGTCTCTTTTCAGGATTTTCCAAAGGCTTTGACAAAATAGTACCTTGCATAGGAGTGGGCTGCCTTCATTTATTGAGTTCCTTATCTCTTCAAACTGGTTTGAACATGACTTGTCACTATGACCAAAAACTCGACGCTTAGTGCATCAAGGAAAGAGAATATGATATTCAGCATCCACTCTATGTATCAAACCATCAGCACATTCCATCAGAAAATTTGTTAAAAAATCCCCATCAGCTTCAATTTCCACCTAAGCACAAGTATACTTTACCCTTGTATTAGTTACAATCACTATATCAACTTGCAAGGGTTTCCTGAGTGCACTTACTACATAGCCTCCCCAAAGCCTTACACACACAAGCATTTTCCTAGGATGCACTCGAGACAAGGATCCCAATCCTCCATCTTTCCAACACAAGAAGTCTGGTGGAAAAAGACCAAGGCTATCTGAGGACTCTCATAAGGGAGTCTTCATAAAAAAACTTAAAACAAAGTGTCCACAACCATTAGCTAATACCTCTAAGATGCCCTCATTACTCCATAAGGACTTCGCTATTCTTTGTACAGTTGAGAATGGTGGATTCCTCCCAAGAAAGTAGCCAACTAGGGTATTCCTACAATTTCGTTCACCCACTTCAGACATTGACCTTGGTGGCTTAACCAGAACCTTGCCATCAACCCTTAAAGGCAGACAATATTTTAAAGCCACACCAACTCTTGGGGCATCAACCAGAGCATCATACTTCTTTTTTTGTACTGCAAACCACCTCTGCAAATGAAGTGGGTGGTTTTGGCAAGTTTACTTTGATTGGAGAAGCCTTAGAATAATTTTCAATATCCTCCACTACCTGTGTTAACTCTTTCAAGGTAGAGTCTAAATAGGAGTCTTGGGAAAAGCTAGAAAAGGAAGCTGCATTCTGGTTTTTTTCCACCTCTTTTTGAAAAGGAGCTAGGAGGGGAAATAGGTTTTTATCCAACAGCTAATAACCAACCTGCCAGCCTGTCTCTCTCACCAAAAGACTCAGAAAGTCACTTTTACCTCCCGCTTTCTGACATAGGCCCCACACTAGTCACCAGCTTTACCTTCCAAAACCACTTTACCACCCGCAAAAACCACCTTAACTCCCATCTCTGAGGAAAGAACACTAGAAGATGCCTTTGAAGGAGCCAACCGATGTTTCTTCTAGCCAGTGTGAAACCACCCAACGAGATGGATGCCAAAGCTTTAGCTACCAGCTCATCCCAAAAAAAAAAAACTCTTGCGTTTCCAAAAGAAGGTCTTCATTAGAACCAAGACAAAAACAAAACTAAAAGAACCAAACTTGAAAGAACGAACTAAACTTAAGAAAACAAGGAAACAACAACAAACTGAGACAGAAAAAGGAAGAAAAGGCTGAGAAAAAGAAAATTTAAAGCCCAAAAGATGTGGTCTTTAAGGGGGAGGAGGGGAAGGGGGGAGGAACTAGGTCAAGAAAACCAGAGAGAAGATAGAGGGCTTTCTCTCTCTAGAAAAAATAATTGCACACTTTCAAAAGTTAAGAGAGTCAAAGTGCAATTTCCTAGGTAAATGGTCCGAATGCATTCTAACTATAGAAAAAAAACAATACATATTCCAGTAGAAACTCCTAGGCAAAGATTTCATAATAAATATGTAACAACAAGGGCCAAAAATGTTAAAGAAATCACATACAGCGAATGAATGGAAATTTCCACACAATAACATCCTCATTCCAACGCTTTGGCAAAAATCTTTTGATGGCAGGTAACAACGTAGCCCTACACTCCAGTAAATATAACGACAAATAATATGGACAGTCAGAGGAAATATTTTGCAATTGAACTTATGGTAGAAAGCCCATATGACAAGAACATACGAAAGAGCAATGATTCCCAGGACAAAGAAATAACAGGTCAACACAGCATTAACCAAGTCTTTTGATAAAAACTTGAACAACAAGAAGAGCGATAACAACATTGCACTTCCAACAAAGGGGAAGCGCATAGCATGCTCATTGGACATCGTCTCCTGCAAGATTGATGAGAATACACTATGTCAGGCTATCGCAGAATGAAAGGGTAAATGAGTTGGAAGAATAAGTGTACTCACTGAAGGTGGAGTTGGCTTTACAGATCGATAGCAACCCACATAGACCGCAAGGCATGCAGTCAAGACAACATTTACATTAGGTTCAACCTTCACAAAAAGGGGTGCAACAGATAAACCTGAAGCAACAAATGAACAAAAACCTCTGAATGTTAACTTCAAAACACAGGACATCATAAGCTCCAGAAGCTATGAGTTTGAAGAGATAAAATCAGTTAATTAAAAGAAATACTAGAAGATTATATGTTCTAAGAATAAGTAGACTTTCTAAAATAGTTCTAAAAGATGTATGAGAACTTGATCCACAAAAATGAATTAATTTCCTATATATTTGCAACTGCAAACTTCAAATTGTTCCCACCAAAAAACCAATTTCAAGGAACCGGTTCATCAAAAGAATGTCCCTATACAACTGAAGTCATCCTGATCCCTTTAGTTTATAGTTTCCTATATTTCTTTCTTTGATCAATTTCCTCTTTCATTTCTCTCTAATTAAATGATCATCTTGTCTTTATCTTTCATCACTTCTAAAAGAGAGTAAGGATAAGTCTTTTCATCAAATCTATAAACATCATGCAATTACTCAAACGAACAGAAATTGCTGTATACTTAATCTATAAACATCATCCAATTACTTTGTGCATATACTTAGATGAACAGAAAGTGCTAAGGGTCTGCTTTGCATATTTAAATCCGCCCCTTTTAACATTGATTTGGCTTTCTTTCGAACTCAAGTCATACCTTGCAGGACTAATTACCAACATAAGATGCGACATGTTTCTCCAACCCAGTTTCTATATTTTTGCCCTCAACTTCTGTTGTTCAAACAAGCATATACATGAACATAGATAATAGATACAGTAATTATTATGACATTAAATAGAGCATTTGTACAACTGTTCTAGATCTAATGCCATGTTTACCAAAATTTTCAAGATAAAATGAGCCTCAAAGTGCCTTTTTTTTTTCTTTTCGAGTGTTTTTTCATTTTATCATTCACATGTCAATACTTTTTCCAAAAAGAGCATATGTATTCATACATTGATTTGACTATTTGTAAATAAAGTAGATTCGAGCAATTTGCATAACTGCAAAGAAGATGAATAATTTCTTCTTATAAGAACAGGAACCGCATAAACAAATTTGAACAGCATATAGGTGTCCGGATAGAATAATTTTCATTTGGTGCCTGTCTTTGGATGGGAAATGTCAGGATACAGGGAGGCTAAGATGGCACTTCGCCTATCTTGGCCTAGAGGTTGGACAAGGCAAGATATTTCACTATCCAAGCATAAAATCAAAATGCATAAAATAAGCCCATGTTATATCAAATAATATTCCTGCTTATAATAACATATTCTATATAATCCTATCTAGACCTTTTATATTTACTTCAAAACACAGCTATGACTTCCAGCACCAATTCAGCACTAGAAATATGCAGCAAAAACCTAAAATCCACACTGAAAATTCTTAGATCACTTAAAGGATTGATCTGCCAAAGGAAGCAGCATTATCTTTTTATTATTATTTTTCTTTTAATGGCCAAAAATCCATGAAGCTGCCTCTGTAACATATGCAATGTAGACAACAATATGATATACTGTGTCCTAACAAGGCAAACAGTTTCTTAAAAATGTTTATATAAATCAAGCAAAACTAAGAACTACAAAGTTGACCAAGTACTGAACCCTTACACAACAGGGATTGTCTACAATGAGGGCATTCCAAGCCATAAGAGAGAGAAAAAATCAAAACATACATGAGATTACCCAATGAAGCAGCAGCGAACAAGCACCAAATGAATTACTCGTTCTCAAGAGCATGGACAAAATGTGCTACGCAGACAATAATCAATATAGAAAAAAGTTCAAAATTTATCACTTGGCCTGAAATAAAATGTCCTAGAAGGTATTGAGTACCGATGCAGAGACAAACTATCTAGAGGAGAGTGAAAAACCCAAACCTGCTAAGGCAACATTTGCAAGGCGCTCAAACTTCTTCATCACTAAAAACAAGGTGGTCAACCCAATCGCTCTTCTTCCACAGAGGAGAAAATCAACAAAAACCCACCAAAAATTCAGCAAACTCCTCTCCAAGATTGCCGCTTTCCGCACTCAACTATGATCACAGGAACATCCACACATAAGCACACCCTTCTCCACAAATCACAACACTACCAACCATAAAACGACAAATTTCGGATCAATCACAATTGATTCATCCAATGGGGAAATTTGAACTATAATCAGTTTGACCCATTCCATGAAATTCCAACAATGCAATTGACGGTAAAATAACAATTTACGTAAACCCTAAATTCAATCTCCATCAATCCATCCAATGGGGAAATCAAACCATAGCAGTTTTACAAGTGTCAAGGGTTTTCAATAGGGCAATCAATTAACAGCATTACAACAATTTACGTAAAAACCCTAAATTTCATTTGAGAGGAAACAAAAACGACACCGTACATCAAGACTTACCCGGAAGACGAAATGAGATCTAAGAGATCTGTCTCATACAATTTCTTAATTTTCACCCTCCTCTCTCTCTCTTGCGAACCCTTGGATAAACAGATCCGTCCTGTAACCGCAATAGATTCACCAGAGAGAGATAGAGAGAGAGAGAGAGAGAGAGATTGTGATATTTCAGATTTTTTTTTACTTTAAACCGTGGTCGTTTTGGTCAAACGTAGATCAAAAGATTGGGATAGTAATATTGTTAGTGGTAATATTACCTGCCCGTTATGAAAACTGACGATTGAAAGCCAATTAGGAAATGAATCTTATGCAGCGCTCGTTTCGTGAGTGCGATCCTTTTTCCTATTGGACCGTGGTGTGATGTTTAGATGACAGTGTGTGTGTTTTATATTACGTTGCGATTGCAGTGAAGTGCAGAAGAATTGATTTGATAAATTCGGTTTTGCTGTGGCCTTTAACTCCTCTTCGGACACGTAGGAGGACCAATCAAATTTTGCCATGTCAGCAGAAAGAGAAAATGTCTTTCTTTTCATGTTACTAATTGCCATTTATTCATGGATTGTTCTTCCCAAATTTTGTCAATCTTTTGAATTAGTAACAAATCTTTGTGTGCGCAAAATTTTATCTCACCAAAAGAAATTCATGCATAGCTATTAAGGCAAGTTTACCGCTTAAAATGAATTTAGAAGGAAATTGCGATTTTACATTCAATTTCCCTTCTTAACTGCTATTTTAGAAAGTAAAATTGTAATTTTCTAGAATTGTAAATTTTTTTTCTATTTTGCAAATATTTTCCTCCCTAAATTGGTGTAAAATTTTGTTAAATGTGACAAAAAAAAATAGAAAGAAAGAAAAAGAAAGCAAGGGTACCTTTTTGTTTTTAATTTTTAAATATGGCCATACTCAAATCATTTATGATCCTAGGAAAAAAGTAGCCACTAAGTTATTATGACATATACTATCATTAGAGTTGTGCATGTGAGTCAAGATCAGCGGGTCAACCCACTTAACTCGTTAAAAAAGGGTTATGGTTAATTTTTTAGCATGTTAAAAAAGCGAGTTGTTTTAACTTGACTCGTATAACCTGCGGGTTAACTCGCAATGAGCCAAGTTAGCCCGCTAACCTACATATGAATTAAAAAAAAAAATCCCTCTTATTCATTTTTTTTTCTCATTTGTTAGGGTCTCTTGTTACTCGTCAACCATCACTTCTCAGTCCTCACTAGTAAAACAAAACCCTAACACTACACTACATCACTATGACACTACTTCTGTCCTCAACTCAACTTCTCACTATCCATAATTGACTTGACTTGTCATCTAGTTTGCAACCATACTAACCACTAGCAAATAAAAATAAAAGTCACCATCTTCTTCAACAGTGAGAAGGACCTACATCTTCTTCGTATTGTGTGTGTGTCTATGATGATAAGATTCTATTTATTTTCTTAAAACTACTATTTTCTTTTTTAATTGTTGAAATTGCATGTATTCAAGAGTACATAGCTATTTATTCACGTTAGCAATAGCATTATTATTTTTAAAGAATTTGAATTTCCCATATAATTAGCCAAACATAATACTCTATCTAAGAGCGTATACTTTAATGGGGTGCTATATTGGATTACATCCCTATAGGCCTATAACAATAGCATCATGGAGTTCAAAATCAATACTAATGAATGGTATAAAGTTGAATGTACTATCGGTAGATCAACTAAAGTTTGCAACCCTTGTGAAGCATAACAAGAACTTGACATAGCTAACAAAGAAGTGTATATTTGAATAACATCATGGGGTTTAAAATCTATTGAAGCATCAAATCTTAATCATGCATGTATTTTGCATAGTGTTGTGTTTACAGCAGTGTTGTATATTTGTATTTGTTAACTATTTTTTGTTCTATTTCCTTAACATTATTTGGCCATCATAGTTTAAATGAACTCATTCTATATATGTATATATATATAGGTTAAATGGGTTGGGTTAGCCCATTTAACCCATCAAAACTTATAAATGGGCTATTTATGCTTGGTTAGTAGGTTGGCCCATGTAATCTACTAGCTCACATGAGTTAGGTTGAACCAGTAAATTCTAGCTTTTTTATTAAGCAGGCCAAAGTGGGGCAAGCCAAGTTGACTGGTGATCCCCATCTCTTAGGGGCAAGGAGAGATCTTCTTCTTAGTAGGAACAACCTTTTTGCCCTTCTTTGTAGTAGTAGTAGTTACATTGTGCTAAGTTAGGATATCGACAGGGTTAATCTTCTTAAGCTCCATGTTCGCAAAACTGGAAAATTAAGTTAGAAGCTGTGTAACGAAGGGAAATAAATGAGGCATTGTGTTGAGCATGAGCCCTTAGGGACCTTATTCCCTAACTCTAGTAGATAAATAACTCCCCTTTAACAATTCCACTTTGGTACAATGAGAAGATTTAAATCATATCTTCCGTTACCCTTTCTTTAGCATCTACCTTTTCTTTAAGAATGTTAGCTAGACTGAAGTGGCTCTCCACTATTTTTTAAATGTCATAATATCTACCCTGATGTTTGATCTCTAATATTAAGTACTTAACCACCCATTTGGCATTGGGTTGAAGCTCTAAAGAGTAATACTAATTGACTCAACTTAGGACATCTAAAAATTAAGATCCATGTTAGATCTAATCACGATATACTTGTCCTTCCAACTATGAATGGATGAGGCTAAGCCTTAGAAGAGCTTCATTCAAGGTTTACTCATCACATAATACCATCTAGCAGCTAAGCTGTTTTGCTTTACCCTATGGAAACATCCAAAGAGTTGTATAGTGGCCCTCAAGCACAAGTCTTCACAAACTACCTCAAATGTAATTAGTATATGATATGCATTGAGAGCGAGTTAGCTCGTTCTCATTCTATGATAGTTGAAGAATCCGTTTTGAAGTTGGTGAAGGGAAGTTAGAGCCCAAACTCAAAGTGCTTATAGTTAGGTAGAATTGATTCCCTTCCATCAAAGCAACTTGATCGTCCTTCCTTAACTTTTCTATATGCCAACCTTTTAAGATGGGTTGAAATACAACCACATGCTTGACACCTTTGAGTTCGATAGTTGGTTAGCCACCCTGTTTGGTGTTTCATTGTCATGCACCACCTTAGTGTGTAGAGGAACTATTGGTTCCTTGTCTTCGCCATTGTTAGGGTAAACATTTGTTGTAAGTTTCTAACTTGTCATCAACATGTCAAACTATCCACTAGTCTCTTTAGTTGGCATTGCGACGCTTATGGATTGCCATAAAAGACCTAATATTGCCATCGTTGCTACCATAGGGGAGTGGCTCTTTAGGAATCTCATACTATTTACACTCTTGGTGCACTATCAATAAGAGTATGAGAAGAGAATGACGCGATGTCTTCCATGGTACCGTTAATGACTGTAGAGATTTGAAAATGGGGAGATCTTGATGCATTTATGAGCAAAAGAAAAGAAATATTTCAAGACAAGAGCTTAAGAATAAGGAAAACTGAAAGTTTCTAAGAGCAAAAAGTGATTTTTTTTTTTTTTTTATCTAGAGTTTGCCCTTTTATAGTCATGCATAGTTATTGAGGCGGCGGTTATCGAAAAAGCAACCATCTCAATGTGCATTAACAGATCTTACCACATGGGCTGCAAATGGAACGAATAGCTTAGATACTCTACACAAAATTACCGTGACACAAACTCCCCCAATAGCTTGTTGACTAGTGTCCTTGGCATTAAATGTGCTAAAATAGACATGTGTAACATTGATTGAATTAAAGCTCCATGGATAAGTTGAAGAGACTTGAATCCAATAACTCACAATGATAGCAAGTGATCTCATCTAACAAATTACATCACATTTTTGCTCAGCCTAAGGGGCAAAAATTGAAACACAGCTTGAGTATTCAACTACTCAGATAACCTTGCCTACTCAATTATTCCCCTTAATTCATTTTGGTTTAGTGATGAGATCCATGATGAGAGTCAAGTTGGAAGAAGGAATGTGGATCCTCTTGAAGTGCCGCCTGGATCGATCACAAGAAGTCGAGTGAAACGACTCAAGGAAGCACTTAACGGGTTGATAAAGGATGTCCATGAAGCCGAGAAGGATTGGGTCAATCATGAAGTTGGAACGGATTGGAACAACCATGGGAAGACCCTTGCTCTTATACAAGTCACGCCGGACACAGGTTGAAGAGGGCGTGTACTTTCAAGGCACGGCCGTGTAGGACTCTCAAGATTGCACAGAATCATACACGGCTAGATACACGGTTAAAAGGCACAGCCGTGTATGGAGTCAAGTAAATCCACAGAAAGATACACGGCTAAAGTACACGGGCGTGTATGTTGCCAGAAGTTGCACAGAAAGATACACGATCAAAGTACACGGGCATGTATGTTGTCAGAAGTTGCACAGAAAAGTACACGGCCAAAGTACACGGGCGTGTACACAGGCCGTGTATCCCATGTCGGCCAGCTTGTTCTGTTTCACGTTTTTATGTCACTTAACTAAACTACGTCGTTTTGGACTTGTTTTTACACGAATTGTAACCCTAGTATAAAAGCTCCTAGGGTTTAGAACAACTAAGATAGACATCTTTGAACATTAAACACTTTTGAGAGGCATCTCTCTTGGTTCTTCAAGAACTAAATCGAACTTATCGGATTGATTTCCATGGCGTTCATCCCGACTTATCAATCGGTCTTCCATCCCGATTATGGCGTCTTCACTTTTATACCAAGGTTATTGTCTCGCTTATAGACAACGGGTCGCGGTTTCCACTTTAGGTGTTTGGGCGTCTTAGGCAACGAATTTTCCGAACGTATTGGTATTGGGTTTCGTCACGAGTTGGCGTGGTTCATATCAGTTTGGTATCAGAGCTTAGGTTTGTCAAAACATCAAGTTCGGTTGAGGAAGGTAATATAAAAAACCCTAACTCCAATCGTTCATATCCATTGTTAGCATTCAATTCTACAATATTAATTGTCTTTTGATAGTGTAGTATTTACTAGTCGATTGTAAAAAACAAAAAAAAAGAGTAAAAATCATGACAAAAAAAAAGAAGGGAAAAGAAAAGAAAAGAGAAACGTGATCAAAAGCAAAAAAAAAATTCGGATAGAAAAAATATAGGAAAATTTTACGAACCCTAGAGTTGGTTTTGAATTCTACGGAAGGAAATTGGTGTAGTTCGGGTTAGTTCCAAGAGAATTGAGAAGAGGAAATTGGTGAGTGATATCATCGTTGTTTGTGAGAATACACGAGTAACTGTGTGATATCATCATTTGAGCGAAACACGTAAGGGAGTGTATCGTGAGGTTTGATCATATATATATATTTGTGTTGTACTAATATTTTCTGCAGGAACTATGTCGAGACAACATTCTCCTGAAGGTGAGAGGGGAAGGTTTGATGCTAGGTTAGTAATTGAGACGTTGAGGGGAGAAATGAAGAGAATGTTCTAGGAGGGAATGGAACAAATTCATGAGACGGTGGAGCAAAGACTAGAGCAATCCACAAACGTATTCCAAGGGCGTAAGAGGGAGAGTCGTTCTAGGAGAGTATCGAGTAATGGAGATAAAATGTCGAATGATGATTTTTATGAGCCTTCTGTTGGGAGTTATAGAGGTTATAGTGGTCGGAACAGAGTGATTAAAGATTGGGAAGATAGAGGAGATAGGAAAAGAGAGAATATATTTCATACTAGATGTTATCTAGGAGATCACATTTGTAGTTTGATTATTGATGGGGGAAGTTGCACCAATGTAGTGAGCAATTTTATTGTTGAGAGGCTGGGGCTTAAAACTATTAGAAACCCTAGTCCATATAAATTGCAGTGGTTAAATGATAGTGGTGAGACTAAGGTGAGTAAGCAAGCCTTGATTAGGTTTCACATTGGTAGGTATGGGGATAAGGTGTTATGTGATGTAGTGCCAATGCAAGCATGTCATGTGTTGTTGGGGAGGCCATGGCAATTTGATAGGAAGGTTGTGCATGATGGCTTTTCTAACAAGTATACGCTTGTTCACTAAGGGAAAAGCTTTAATCTTAAACCGTTAACACCCGAGCAGGTGTATGAGGATCAATTGCAGCTACAACAGTCTTTTGCAAAACATAAGGTGAGTGAAAAGCAGAGTGAGAGTGAGAGAGCAAAAGACAATGAGAAGAAAAAGGAATATAAAAGTCAAGATCAAAAGGAAAAGGAGAGGAAGGCTGGAAACAGTGTGAGAGGCCAAGTTGAAGGGGAATCAACTTTGGTGGTGAGTGAAAAGGAGAGGGCAGCCTTGCAAAAGGAGAGTTGTGTGGCAAGAGCGAGTGTAGTGAGCAGAGCGTTAGTGATGAAGCAACCTATGTTGTTTCTGGTTTTTAAGGAAACATGTTTGACTACTAACGAATTATCTAACTCTTTGCCTAGTGTGGTTGTGTCTTTTGTGCAGGACTTTGAAGATGTCTTTCTTGAGGAGATTCCAAAGGGAATACCACATGTTCGTAGTATTGAGCACCAGATTGACCTTATACCCGAAGCATCGATTCCAAACAAGCCAGCTTACAAGAACACCCCGGAGGAAGCAAAGGAACTCCAAAGGCAGGTTGAAGAATTAATGGAGAAGGGGTACGTGAGGGAGAGCATGAGTCCATGTGCAGTGCCTGTGATTTTGGTGCTTAAGAAGGATGGGACATGGAGAATGCGTGTTAACTGCCGCGCCAGCAACAACATCACGGTAAAGTATCGTCATACCATTCCTTGTTTAGATGACTTCTTAGAATGGTTATATGAGTATAGTGTCATTCCTCATGAGCCTTGGATAGACATTTCCATAGATTTTGTGTTAGGATTATTTAGGCCAAAGCATGGTCGAGATTCTATTTTTGTGGTTGTGAATAGGAATTCTAAAATGGTTCATTTCTTTCCTTGTCATAAAACTGATGATGCTATACACATTGTTGATTTGTTCTTTAGAAAGGTAATGCGTCCGCAAGGTATACCTAGAAGCATTGTTAGTGATCGAGGTGAGAAATTTTTGAGTCATTTCTGGAGAGTATTGTGGGAAAAGTTGGGAACTAAACGAATGTTTTCGATTATCTGTCACCCACAAACTGATGGGCAAATTGATGTGATTAACAGGACTTTAATTCAATTGTTAGGGGCAATCATAGAGAAGAACATTAGGACTTGGAAGGGTTGCCTACCATTTGTGGAGTTTGCATGTAATAGGGCTTTAAATAGCATTATTCATTGTTCACCATCTGAGATTGTGTATGGTTTAAACCCATTGGTTACTATTTATTTATTGCCATTGCAACCTAACAAGTTTGTGAGTTTTGAAGCTGATTCTAAGGCAGATTTCATGAGAAGGCTAAACATTGAACGAAGAACTGAGCAGTATGTGAAATAAGCCAACAAGGGTTGTCAACAAGCTATTTTTGAACCTGGAGATTGGGTTTGGGTTCACATGCGCAAAGAGCGGTTTCTCGTGCAGCGTTGATCTAAACTACTTCCTAGAGGCGATGGACCATTTCAAGTTCTTGAGCGCATCAACGACAATGCATACAAGATAGATTTGCCTGGTGAGTATCAAGTAAGTGCTACATTTAATGTTACTGATCTGAGTCCTTTTGATGTAGGTGACGATTTGAGGACAAATCCTTTTCAAGAGGAGGGGAATGATGAGATCCATGATGAGAGTCAAGCTGGAAGAAGGAATGTGGATCCTCTTGAAGTGCCGCCTGGACCGATCACAAGAAGTCGAGTGAAACGACTCAAGGAAGCACTTAACGGGTTGATAAAGGATGTCCATGAAGTCGAGAAGGATTAGGTCAATCATGAAGTTGGAACGGATTGGAACAACCATGGGAAGACCCTTGCTCTTATACAAGTCACACCGGACACGGGTTGAAGGGGGTGTGTACTTTCAAGGCACGGCCGTGTAGGACTCTCAAGATTGCACAGAATCATACACGGCTAAATACACGGTTAAAAGGCACGGCCGTGTATGGAGTCAAGTAAATCCACAGAAAGATACACGGCTAAAGTACACGGGCGTGTATCTTGCCAGAAGTTGCACAGAAAGATACACGGTCAAAGTACATGGGCGTGTATGTTGCCAGAAGTTGCACAGAAAAGTACACGGCTAAAGTACACGGGCGTGTACACAGGCCGTGTATCCCTTGTCGGCCAGCTTGTTCTATTTTGCGTTTTTATGTCACTTAACTAAACTACGTCATTTTGGACTTGTTTTTACACGAATTGTAACCCTAGTATAAAAGCTCCTAGGGTTTAGAACAACTAAGATAGACATCTTTGAACATTAAACACTTTTGAGAGGCACCTCTCTTGGTTCTTCAAGAACTAAATCGAACTTATCGGATTGATTTCCGTGGCGTTCATCCCGACTTATCAATCGGTCTTCCTTCCCGATTGTGGCGTCTTCACTTTTATACCAAGGTTCTTGTCTCACTTATAGACAACGGGTCGCGGTTTCCACTTTAGGTGTTTGGGCGTCTTAGGCAACGAATTTTCCAAACGTATTGGTATTGGGTTTCGTCACGGGTTGGCGTGGTTCGTATCATTTAGCAACAATTGAACTGTATTATATGGGAGCTTTGAACATCAAAGCAATGTCACAAGTTAGTCTCTTGCCCTTTAGAGTAAATCATGGCTTGTAATACATCATTACTGGATTTAGGGTCATGGAAGCCTACTAACGCTTACTCTCCTCACTTACCAATCACTAATGAGAGTTGAGGGCAAGTGTTGATAGGTTATTTTGAACATGCACCTTCATATCTAGGTTAGCCTTCTTTGGGTTAAGAGACTGCCAGTGGCTTAAGTTAGCTCATGTTAGCTCAATTGGGCCTAAGACGGTAGACCTAACCTATCTATAAAACAAGGTTAGGCCTTTAAATAATGTATCCATACTTTGTTATAAAAAATTCTCTCATTACTTTAATCTTACACCCAATTAATTTGAGCATTAGAGTAGCCACTAGAATCAACTCTTGCAAACCTAAGAGCTGACTTGAGCTTTACATTGCTTACCAAAAAGGCTAAGCTAAGCAATGCTGCAACAATTGTAGGTTAATCACTTGGAAGAGCTCAAGACTAGACTAACACATGGGCATCCATTTCATCCTCATTCTAAGTTCTTTTCGATTAGTTTATGAGTTGATAGCCATTTTTAAAAAATCAGGTACATGAGTAGGACTTGGGTGCCATGTGGAAAGTTAGTATTTGTAGTATATTAGTTTAGCAAGTTATGCACCTCTTCTTCCATCTTACGTCATGTGAGAAGCTACTATCTTATCCTATTTTAGGTAATTTATACATGAAGATAGACACAACCTCCTTTTTATTTCTATTCATGGGCCTTGGTGAAAAGACCATGATCCCTTTCTTATGGAAGGGAACAATCTTATATAAGGAACCTTAGCTTATAAGGGGGTCTTTTTGTTCTTTTTAGAAGAGAATAAATATTCCATTTTTTTCTTCATGTTTTCTTTAGTAGAAGGGCACTAAAGCCCTATGTTCTAGCCTACTTCTAAGGAACTTGAGAGTTATGTAATTTAAGATATGTCAACTTTTTGGAAGAGTAAAATAGGGAATTCCATTGAAGCTTCACTTAATAGGTGTTTTTAGACCCTTATTCTTGTAATTCTATTAAATGGCTTGAATGTACTTGTTGTCATTTGTTTTAAGATACATGCTTAATATTATGGTTTTGCAATGATGCAATTAATGAATCAAAGTTGTTATTGAATTGATTAGATGTTAATTGTCGATCATGTGGATATTTAACTATTATATATATTGTTTAGACAATTTATACTTAGCTAACACTTGTTATTTAGATTAGGTTAAAGATACTCGAAAGGGATTCGATAACCTCAATAAACATAACTTGGATTTATGAAAAAGTCCATCGTAGGGCAATGTGGGTCTTGAATAAAATTCATGAACTCATGTTCATAATGCAGTTGAAAATATGGTCTAGGTTAGATAATTTATGTTGTAATTAGAATCACACTACTCTGGGTGGTAGGTAAGTTCTTGTGAGTTTAGTTAAATCTTTTATAGTCAATTTCAATATCTATTTAAGGCATCAAATTAATTCAAATAAAAATACATTTGCAAACCCTAAATTTCCAATTTTTCAATAGCTCTTAACTCCTTGGAACCTTGATTAATTTCTAAGACATTTAGTTTTGTGTTCGATTAATTTTATTAATTTTTACCTTTCCAACAATTAATCTTCAATTGCCTAGTTTAGGGATATGCTTGTATAATTTAGTACTTAGCACATTAGCTCCCTTAGAATTAATTATGTCTTAACTAATATACTATACTTACGATTAGTACAATTGCCAATTTGTGTCTCAAACTTCAACTTTAAAAAATTTATAAGTGTAGGTGAGTGCTGCCCTTCACAGGAGGTAGACTTAAGTTTTTAAATTGAATTCCATAATTTCCATCACTTGAGCCATTTTGAGAAAAATACTACAAGAGAGAAAGATGTGGTATGCAAAGTAATTTTGGTGCCATTGCTGGGGAGTTATAGTTTGCTAATATTAGATTGGTAGTTGGTCGCTTAGACTAACCCCTTTTTAATTTGCGTTTGTGATCTTACTTGTTACTTAGTTTAGTTGGTAGTTCTTGCTAAGATTTAGTTTAGGTGCATAATTTAGCAGTTTTTGCATATTTTTAGTTTTGCAAAAAGATCTTCACTTGTTGTGGTGTTAGTGCATGTCAAGTGAAGGGTTAGCCAATTTGAAACTACCCTTTAACTTTGAGATCAAAAGAACACTACATCGCCATTCAAGAGAAAGGAGAGTAGAGTGTCAACAATTGAAAGTCATGGAAGGCAATGAGAATGGAAATGATCATAATGGTGATGGTAGACAAAATGGAGGTGGAAATGTTAATGATAGGCCATTGTGAGAATACTCTATGCCCACTATTGAGGGAGCTCTACTCGTTATTGCATGGCTTGCAATTCAAGCTAAAACCTTTGAATTAAAACTTACTTTAATTTAAATGATGCAAGTTAATTAGTTTGGAAGTGGACCTTTAGAAGACCCACATAACCAATTGACAAATTTCTTGCAAATTTATGCTACACTAAAGAGCAATGGAATTTCAAAAGATGCCATTTGTCTTAGCTTATTTCCATTTTCTCTTAGGGATAGGTAAGGAGTTGGTTAAATTCATTCCCTACATAGTTAGTGACTAGTTAGGATCAATTAGCACAAAGGTTTCCTATAAGATTCTTTCAGCCTATTTAGATAGCCTAATTAAGAAATGAGATCAATTCCTTTTGCACATATGAAGGGAGACCATATATTAAGTGTGAGAAAGATTCAAGGAATTACTTAGATGTTGCCCACACCATGGTATACCCATGCCCTCTTTAGTTTACACTTTTTACTATGTATTAGGTGACCGGCTTAAGGTTATGATTGACACTGCTTTTTTCGGTTGTTTAATGCATAAGAATGCCAATCAAGCCTTCGAGCTTTTTGAAGAGATGGCCGTGATACATTCAATTAGCATAGTGAAAGGACAAGACCTAGAAAAATAGCTGTTGTACATAAGTTGGACATAATCACCAGGCTTCAAGAGTAACAAGCATCACTTATAGCTTAGTTAAGTAGGATGTAGCCTATTCCGAGTTCAAGCTTGAGTTATGGTATAGTGAGTGATAGTCTGTCTTATGGGGGTTACTCTTATGATCTTTTTAGATTATCCAGTAGGTGAATTTTGTACTCTAAGTTCAAGCTCAAGTATGGGACAAGTGAATTTTGTGAACAAGTTCAACAAAGGAGCTAAGACTTAGAACCCCTACTTAAACACTTACAATTCAAGGTGTAAAGACCACCCTAATCTTGATTGGAAGGAAAGGAATGCACTAAGAGCACCACCAAGATTTCAACAATAATAGACATCCCAATAGAAAGAGAAGGAGAAAGATGACACCATGATCCAATTGCTGAAAACCTTAGTGTAAGAATCAACTAACCAAAAGGCTATCATTGAAGACTTGCAAAAGCAATTGGCTTAGCTATTCCAATCTTCTAGTACCCATCTTCAAGGTACTCTCTTAAGTAACATTGAAAAGAATCCTAAGGAGGAGGTGAAAGCAATCACATTGAGAAGTGGGAGGGAACTAGGAAATGAGAATCGATGTGAGTGCAAGGTAAGCCAAGAGAGTGAGTTAAGTGAGCAAGATGAAGTGAGAGTTGAGTTTAGAGAGGAAAAGGAATTACAAGAGAGGGAAGATGATGATCTTAAGATTGAGAAAAGTAAAAAGGCAGATGCGCCATCAACAAGCCATAATAAAGGGAAAGGAAAGGTGGTTGTGGTCGAGTTGAAGAGGCCTAAAGTGAGGACATATATGCCACTATTCCATTTCTTGGGAGGTTGAAGTTGTAGTAATTAGATCATTAGTTTTCTAAGTTTTTAGAAATCTTTGAGAAGTTGCATATTAGCATCCCACTCATGGATGCAGTTAGCAGATGCCCTCTTATGCTAAGTTTATGAAAGACATCCTCACCTAGAAAAGGAAGCTAGTTGATCATGGGATTATGATGTCAACCTAAGAGTGTACAACTATTCTTAGAATAAGTTACCTCCTAAGTTGAAAGATCCATGCAATTTCACTATCCCTTACATTATTAGTAACTCCTATTTTGATAAATTCTTGTGTGATCTCAAAGTTAGCATTAATCTTGTGCCCTTATCGATCTTCAAAAGATAGTGTTATTAGAATTGGATTGGAAGTTTGATACGAACATGCTAGAGAGTCAAGGGTCAAGGGTCAATGGGTCGAATTAGGTTCAACCGGATATTGAATGGAGGTCAATAAAAAAATAAAAACATAAGTTATAATTAAATATAAAAGAAAATAATATGACATTGCAGAATTAAATCCATAATTAGATTAAAATACATCTATTAGCCATTAAATAGATGCAAAACATGAACCTAATATGATATATAGGTCTACATAATCAAAACTTTGATCAAATCCAAGCTAGTTTAAAGAACAATACAAGAATTTGAACTACACATTGTCAAAGCCATAACTTAAATAAGAAATAATGGTTTACGTTTTAATTAATATGATTATGATCATCATCTCATTCAATGATTTGCATAACATAGATTTTTTCTCCAATTGCATCCAAATCCACATCTTTTTCAATCTCTTTGTTATCTAGAATAAGGGAAAAATGTGCAATATTAGGAAAATTTGCATTTTATACACATTTTAAAATTAGTAGTTTAGAAATGTATTACTAACCTTGAGTAAAACCATCTATTAGGGGAGTAGCATCATCTTCATATATTGCCTGTTCAATAATCTCATCAAAGTCAAGTTCAGGAGGTAACTCTTCTTTGTCCTCTTTGGCTATCAAAAAAATTTGTCTTATCAATGCAATCATAATCAATTAGATCATAACTTCTTCTTCTTCTTTTTACATTGATGCCTAAAACTCAAGGGTAAACCACCCCCACCCCCCCCATAAAAAAGCATGTTCTATTGGAAAAAAGTACATGAGTTAATTTTTTTTCTCTTACACAAAACAAATAACATACCTATTTTTCAAATGAAAATTGTGAGTCATGTAGACAAGATTATTTAGTTTTTTGTACTCCAACTTTTTTTTTTCTTTATGTCAATGTTCTCAAAGAAACTCCAATCGTGTTCACATTCCAAAGAAGAAGCTATTTGACTTAAGATTCTAATAGTAATCTTTTGCAAAATAGGAGCACTTTGACTAAATAACCTTCACCAGTCATCTAAAAATCAATAAAACAAGTCAAAATAATTGAAAAAACTAAATTCAAGGAAAGTAATCAAAATTCTAGTAATTAATGATCATCATTGTTAGGTTACATTGTTTTGATAGATTTAAAAGTCATTTCTCAACTAAAAATTTCTCCCTTATCATGATACAATTTGATATTTTTAATTACTTCAGTGTTGCCACTACGTATGCTTTTCTTTTCAAGTACATTATAGGGGCCTTGCATAATTTCTACACCACCTTTAAAAGTCTCATCATATATAAAGGTTAAACTAAAAAAATAGGTTGTAGCATAGAGATCATGATGAAAATGCTTGTCCCACCTTTGATCAACAATTTTGATTCAAGGGCTGTGCAATTTTTGCTTATTTTTAAAAATGAATACAATTCCCTTACAAATTCTAGAAAAGCCTTCTAAATAACACAAAGAGAAGGCTTCTCATCATCATCCACAATATGTAAAAGCCTCACAATGGGAGTTGTAACCTTCACCATAAATAAACAATCTTCCCAAAATTTGTTATCTAGAACAATGGCACTAAAGGCTTTTCCAATGGCACATTTAGACAGCCTATGACTTGTGAAATACCTACTTGTCACCAAAGCTTGTAATTCATACTATGTTCATAAATACTTTTCAAAGTAATGAAGTCACTCCCAGATGAACAATTTCAATTTAACCATTTCTTTTTCTCAACCAAGATGATAAATGAATATGGTTATAGACAAAAATAGTTACCTTGGAAGCATGGTTTACAAGCTCATTTACATGAGGCATTTTCCCAATATCTTTTAGCATCAAATTCAAATAATTTGTTGCATAAGGGACCAATATATATGATCGTAACTCTCTTGTAATAACCTCCTAATTGCGACATAATTGCTTGCATTATCAATAACTATATACACCACATTAGAAGTTCCGACCCATTCAACTATCTTTAAAAACATATTGTAAAGGTTATTGGCATCCATGACAATATTAGATCCATGAATAGACTTCACAAATGTCAACCAACAAGACAATACACTAAGAAATGAATCAAAATTCTTTGTCCCTGGTTAGTCTAACCATTAGCCATTATTGTACCTCTAGATTTAATCTTGCTTTTTATAAATTAATAAGCAATAGACAGTCCTTCTTACAGTCTTATAGTAATTGAGTATGCATGGCATGATAAGATGGTCCCTTATATCCACTCCTAATCACAAGAATAGAATCCAATGCAAGTTGAAAATATGGTAACTTTAAAGCATTGAAAGATATGCATGCATCAAAAAACCATTTAGCAAATGTTATGTTTGCTCTTTAAATTGCTTGCTTACTAGCTATTGCAATTTTGATACTTGGCTAGGTTGATGAAATTGGAGTAGTGTTCTTGGCCGCAAATCTATTAATACTAACTTTCCTTTTTGTTTCAGTCACTTTAATGGAGTATTTAACTCTTCAACTTCATCCTCATCAATTTTGGTATATTAAGCTTCGTTAGAACCTTGCTCCTTTTGTTTATAGAATTTAAGATTTGCTGCTCTTTTTCAAATCATGGCTCATGATCCTACTATTGGGGTAGGATGGATGGACCTATTCAAGAGGGTTTTGTCCCTGAGGGAATAAAGGAAGGTGAAGGCAACTGTGATGAAGATGCCAATTGGATAAATGTGTACTCATCTTTCCTCTTATCTCACTAAGGTAGAGCATCATTTTCTTCTTCTCTTTCTCTCTTTCTCTCTAAAAATCTTCACCTTATAGGTGGTCAGAGCTACACATGGGGTGCTCTATGCCTATATTAAAGGAGATCAACAAGAATGAGATTGGTATAAAGAATGTGATTATTATTTTGGGTTGTTTAACTAATCGTACCATCGTAATGATTTTCACCTCAAAGGTATATAATGGTGGAGGTGAAACCACCAAGCACTTGAGAACAGTTCAGGACAGTGAGGGAAGACTGTTGAAGAAGAATAGTTGAGGTTAAGTAAGAGCTTGGAAGGGTTTGCTCGAGTTAGAGAAGGTGCAGTAGGAGTTGAGAGGAGTCGTGAGCTGCCTCAACAATCTTTTTAAAGAGATTGCTAGCTCCTAATAGCGAGAGGCCTACCTTACCAAGCTTTGTCGGGAGAAGGCTATCATAGTGGACTATAAGAAAGATCTAGACCTCATGTAGTAGTACCTCAGGAAGTTAAATGATTAAGAGAGGGTCTCGAAGGGCTAGATTACGAAGCTAGAGAGGTGTATTGTTGATTATGATGTATGCATTCAAGAGCTAGAGAAGTGGAAGTGAATCGTTAAGGATTAATATTATGAAGAGATCTAGCTCAACGATGAATATGTTGAGTAGCTAGTGAAAGTCATAGGGGGGGTAGAGAAATATGAGGCATTGGATCCTTAAAAGGGACCCTTTTTATGACTTAATTTGGCTTGGTGAAATGCATGAACCAAATTCCTCTCTAGAGGAGTGGGATGAATTGGAGGTTGAGAACCAAGAGGATGATAATGCGCCTCCATCACCTGGTGTCATCACCATAGAAGACCTACCACCCCCTCCTCCTCTGGTTAAAGAAGAAGTGCCTTATCCTCTTCTCCTAGCTAAAGAAAAAGTACCCCCTCCTCCTCCCATTGATGATGCTTTCCCTCTTTTGTCAAAGTAGTAAGATGACCATCCTCCTATTCCCCTAAAAGAGTAGCTGAGAGACTAGCTTCGTGTGTGATCTATGAAGGAAATGTTGAAGCCAACCCTCAACCTTAAAGATAATATTGTAGGCTGATTGGGGCATTTTCATTTTTCTTTTTAAGCATATTATCCTTTCCATTTGTTTGACTTGTAAGGTGTTAATATGCTTATTTTTACAATTGATATAAAGGAATTCCTCTTTTCCTTTATTGTTAATTTGTATATTATTTTATATCATATGTTCGTAAATTAAGGCATGTTTTGATCAAACAATATTTTATAGGTTAGTTTTAGTTTGATCGTTTGTAGATCGACTTTAGGTTTTGATTAACATTAAACACCATTGATTAATTGTAGGTTTGATCAATTATCATATGGGCAAGGGTTTAATTTTTAGGGCAGAATATCTTCTTCACTTAGGCTTAAGCCTAGTCAGTGAAGAGATTCCTTGTGTTGGCTTGTAGTACATGTTTGGCCAGTTTTTCCACTCGAGAGTGTGTATTCATTCGCTATATATCTAGTAAAGTTCTTTAATGCATATTGTTGCCTAGATGTAGCTTAAGACTTTACTCATTAATCACATCATTTACATGATTGAGTTCTAGTTTCATGTACTACTATAGGACATATTAAACATAATCTTTGGAAATAATAAATGCAAATTGTAATTTCACTAAATAATAAGAATGTCTACGATAAAAATAACGATTCAATTTTACCTTAAAATATATCCTAAAACTTATTCAAAATATGGGCGTAAGTTTTTCGTGTTCCATGTCCTCAACATTGGGCATCTATTGAGCTTTTCTAACTCATTAACCCTATACCCAAGCACTCTTCATATGCAAATAGAATCTTCTTGGTTTAAGGCTAATTTTCCTTGACCTTCTCTCAATCTTATAGCTTTAATTTTTCTATAAACCAAATCCCTTGGTTGTAAAACTTTATGTTTCACCTTCTTGTCATAATATCTAGCTACTTATTGCTAATCTTCTATGACCCTATAGCTGGCTTGGTCTCTTAGCTCTTTAAGGAAGTCAAGGCTGGCTCGAAGACCAATCTCATTAACTTAAGGATTGAAGTCTTGAGTACGAAGGTTTGGTAGCTTAAACTCAACAAAGAGAATAGCCTCAATTCCAAAAGCTAGACTGAAGGGGCTTTCCTTAGCTGCTACCATAGTTGTCAAAATTGCAATTCTACAGATACAATTATATAAGTGTACATTTTTATAAGGGTTTTCTGAGTTAAATCACATATAAAATCATTTTTATATAAACTTGTAGTGGAATTGTGAATTTAGGTATATGATTCTATGAGTTTATGATTTCATTGATTCTATATGATTCTATACGATTCTACTTAATTTAGGTTTAATAGGCTATTAAAACTAAGAAAAAAAAATTAAGTTTCTATAATTTAGAGTAAACTTATCAAAATATGAGTGAAATGATGTTGTATTTTTTTTTTAACTTAAATTGATTTCATTACTAAGTTTACTATTGAAGACCTTTCATTTAGGTAGTTAAGGAAGAAGATATTTAATCTATCAAATGATGATTGGTTGGATATCATTTCAAGTGAAAGAGATAAGGAAAATATGAAAATAATATTATGGAGGAAATTTGTGCACTTATAAATTTAGAGAGTTATGGCTTAGAAGAGTTGAAATTAAGATATTTTATATATTCACGACATTGATGCTATTGAAAACTAAATACAAGTGAATACTTAAAAAAACTTGAAAAAAAGAAAATATTGATATTATTGGTAGTTATACATAACGACATTGACAATAGCGATAATGATAAAGTTAATTATGATTACAGTTGAGTGAGATTGTGACAATTTTGATAATTTAGAACAATTAATGATTAATATTTTGTTTTAAATTTAACTTTGTTTATCATGATATTTAGTTTGCAATGGATTTATATCGATACTAATATATATGATTTAGTTTTATGCATTAGCACAATGATTTATAATTAACTATTTATATTATAACTTACATTGTGACTAAAATTTATATTAAATTTCTTTATTTATAGCACGTATTTTAAGTTTTTTATAACTTTTCTAAACATATTTATAGTTTTTTACTCCTAATTTATATAGGTTATAGAAACTTACATTTTTACGATTCGATTTTATGTTCCAATTTTATAAACCATCTAGCGATTTTAAGTAAAATTGCGAGTTTGATAACCTTAGTTATTGCCTTTGGAGTTGTTTGATACCCCCACAAGATATAGGAAAGCTTGTCTGCCCATTTTCCTTTAGCTTGATTAATTATTTTCCAAAGGCTCTATAAGATGACCTTGTTGGTGGCTTTAGTTTAGCCATTTGACTATAGGTAGGTAATCAAAATGTAGTGGATCTTAATCATGTACCTTACATAGAATTCTCTAATTTTTTTATTGTTGAACTAAGTGCCATTATTAGTAATGATGGCACTAAGAATACCAAAACAACATAGTATGACTTAGGGGATGAAGTCTCTTACACTTTGTTCAATAATCTTAGCCACTATCTCAGCTTTTGCCCATTTTGTGAAGTAGTTAATGACAACTATGATATACTAATGTTAACCTATGGCCTTAGGGAATGGTTCAAGAATATCAAGTCCCCCTAAGCAAAAAGCTATGGGCTCATGAGTGGCATAAGTGCTACTCAGCTACCTATCGACTGGGGTTTGCTTTTGACATTTGTTACATCATTATATGATTGCCTTAGCGTCTTTCTTCATAGTGGGCTAGTAATACCCAGCTCAAAGTGCCTTAATGGCTAAGGCATGACCCATGATGTGATTACTACATACTCTAACATGGAGCTCAATAAGATGGTGCTTAGTCTCTGAGGGTCAGAAACATTTGAGGAATGCTAAATTGTATAACCTTTTATAAAGCTGCCTCTCGAGAAGTGTGTATTGAGCTGATTTCTACCTTAAGGCCTTCGCCTTTTTTCCTTTCATCAGGAGTAATGCCATTTGTTAGGAAATCAATGATTAGATCCAATCAACATGGCTCTATAGAAGTTAGGGTCTCAATGATGAGATATTCTTGATGAGACCTATTAGTGCTTTTCTCGAAGAGGAATTCTACAAGCACCTTATTGTCCAGGTCGAAGAGGCATGTTGAGGCTGACTTAAATAGTTCATTTGCATTGGCATTCTATGCTCTAGTAATCTTTATAATGCTTCACGATGGAGAATTGGAACATAGTGATATGATGACCTCAAGGTACTTGGTCATCCTTTCATCCTTAACTGCATACTCTTTGTTGACCTATTGGATTATAAGCTATGAGTCTGAAAAAATCTTCACTTTTTTCGTACCATTTCCCTTAGCCATTTTCAGTCCAGTAATGGGAGCTTTGTACTTTACCTTGTCATTACTAGTTAGGAACCTGAACTTCAAAGCATATTGAACTTAAACACCTTATAGACTGCACAATGCAAGCCTTAAAGTAAAGTTATAATTTCCTTGGTGAGATGGCCACGACTAAGGCAAATTTATCTATCTTGGACTATATAATTTCTAGGCCTTGTAAGAAATGGCTCACATAATAAATAGGTTGGTGTTCTTGCCCGTTAGTTGGGATAAGTATTGAGGAGAGAGCACAACCACTAATGGAGAGTTATAGATAAAGCTCTTCTCTTGTTATTTGTTTTGACAACATTACAAGTACTATAAGGAAGTGATACAAGATAGACTTGTATCATAATGTGATGCTAGGGTTTACTCTCAAATCAATAAGAATTGAATTTTTATAAAATTTGAAACTATTTGATTTTTAGGGTTTTTCTTATGTTTAAGGTTTATGAATTGAAAGTAAAGGATATACATGATTTAATCTTAGATATAACTAACCAAATCTAAACCAAACTAGGTTTTGTTTAATTTTAATTGATATGACTCAAAATTAAAAATAAACAATGGTTTAAATCAATTAATTGATATAATGTATAGTCAATTAATTCGAAAAGGGTTTGATGTAGTTAACTAATATGACTCACAACTAATTATAGAAAGATGAAAGAAAAGTTTCTTGATTTTCTGAATAATCTCTAAACTCCTATCAACTATGATAACGAGTTTCTTAACAAAAATTTATATTTAACCCTAACATCCTTAGGATAAAATAGGAAATAAACTAACAAAATAAAAAGAATAAATAGTTATAAGCTCCCTTAATAATGAAAATTAACGCATTTGAAGGGTTTACGGGCATGAACCTCAACTGTGCACATCTAGAGAGCTTATGGGCAGTGATCATAGGCGTGAATCTTAACCGTAATCCTATCTAAGCTTCAATTCTTAATTAATTCGACTTCCATAAAACAAAGTCTTCTTGTAACAATAATAAGAAATATGATTCCCATCAAGATGTGCTTCAACTCATCAAATGTTGCTTGGCTCTTATCAATCTACTAAAAATCAGATGGGTTCTTTAGGACCTTGAAAAAGGTTTCACACTTATCCACAGACTTAGAAACAAATCTATTAAGTGTGATAATACGCCTTATTAGTCTTTGAACTTCTTTGAATATCTTAAGGGGTTACCTGTCTAGTATTGCCTTGATCTTCTTAAGGTTGGCATCTATCCCTCATGAAGTGACCATGTAGCCAAGAATTTTCCCGATGTCGCACTAAATATGCACTTTTGAGGGTTCAACTTCATATTATACTGAAGAAGTGTTTGAAAAGTTTCTTCTAAGTCTACGAGGTGTTTGTGGGGTTCTTTGCTTTTTTTACTTTCATGTCAACATACACTTTTACATTACGGCCAATTTGGTGCATAAACATCTTTTTCGCCAGCCTCTAATATGTTGCCTTAGCATTTTTTAGTTTAAAAGGCATTACATTGTAACAAGTATGTTTCGAAGTTATTGACAAAGGAGGTGTAGACCTGATCAAGCTTATGCATTTGAATCTGATTGTATCCTGAAAATGCATCCATAAAACTAAGTAATGCGTGGCTCAAGGTCGAGTTGACCGGTTGATCAATCCAAGAAAGAGGAAAGTAGTCCTTTAGGTAGACTTTGTTTAGGTTAGTATAATCAACGTACATGTGTTACTTCCCATTGGACTTCTTAATCGGCACATAGTTAGTTAGCCAAGTAGAATAAGGCTCTTCTCATACAAATATAGCCTTTAGCAACTTTTGCACCTCTTCTTCAATTGCAGCTTGGTGTTCACATGTAAAGTGCCTTTTCTTTTGCCTGATAACCTTCATAGTAGGGTTGATATTTAACTTGTGTGTCATCACTTTAGGTGAAATTAGGTTAAAAACATCTATGTTGGCTTAGAGGAAGCAGTCAATTGTTGGCGTAGCTTAGCTAAGACTGTTGTTCCTTGTAGTATGTTCAAGTAAGCTACTGATATGAATTTCCTCCATTTCTTCAACTAGTTCTCATCTCGATCTCAATTTTTCCTCAATTGTGGAGTCTATTGTAAGAACCTCCCATTAGGATAGGGCTTGGAGATAAAAACTTTGAGATTCTTGTTGGTTGCCATTACAAACACCAACTCCTATAAGAGAAACGAATTTAGCCATTCAAGTGTTTCATAGAGGCTATCATTCTTACTATGTTTTGCGATGGTTATCATAGAATGACATTATAACGAGACTAGGTATTGAGGATGAGGAAATCAACCAAGATCTGAGTCTTATGGGGACTGTCTTTAAGCTCTATGGGGAGAGTTATGATTTCCTCTAGCTTGATAGCCTAGCTATTGAAGCCAAAGAGCTCGTTGCTGTAGGGTTTTAGTTTTGCTTTGACCTAGCCTTTCATTTAGTCATATACATCCTTATAGATTATGTATACTGAACTGCTATTGTCGACTAAGATTTTGTAGACATTGAAATTAGTGATGTGAGATTAAATCACAAGAGCCACATCATGAGGGAACATGATGCCTCGAAGGTCATTATTTGAAAAGGTGATTTTAGTATTAACTTTTGGTTGCTTTGACTGAGTACTAAGTACATTCTAATAATTTTTTGATCGAGCATAGGCCTTACTTTAGGAGATAGACCACCCTTTATCAGTTGGGCCTCCTACTATTGTATTAATCATTCCTTTAGTAGGACAAATGTCTTGCTCTTGATTTGTTTCACCTTCCTTGAGGAAACCCCACTTTAGAGGTTGCTTAGCCTTTGTTATGTATTCTCGTAGATAGCCATGTTGAATAAGATCATCAGCTAAATTCTTTAGTTGAGTGTAGTTCTCAGTTGTGTGACCCTTGTCTTAATGGAAATCATAATATTTGTCGAAGTTTCTTGAAAGATTATTTCTCATCTTATTAGGCCGAGTGGTGATACCTTAGTCTCTTATCTCTATAAAGATGTCAACTCGAAGCTTATTCAAAGGGTGTGTTGCAGGATAGCATGCTTTCTACCACTAGTATCGCTTCGAGCAAACCCATTATTCTTCACAACGGGGCCAAGTCTACCTTTTGTAGAGGGTCGGTCTATGCATTCTTTTTATTAGATAAGTCTTGTTTAGCTTATTGCCTTACCAATATAGCATCTTCCTAGGTGATATAATTTATGGCTCGTTCATGAAATTTCTTAAAAATTTAGGTTTGTGGAGGGTAAGGGAGTTGAAGAACTAAGACTTAACCTTTACATCGTTGACTACTGTGTTCAAGGTAGCACTCATATCAACATTGGGGATTTTGAGCATTGCTCATTGAACTTAGAGATGTAATCTTTGAGTGTCCCCTCTTGCTTTTTTCTAATGAGGTTGAGAGTTGAAGAGCCTTGTTTAGGCATTTTACTTGTTAAGAAGTGCTAATAAAACTACATGGTGAGCTCTTAAAAACTCATAATAGAATTAAGCTTGAGGCCTTGGAACCATATGCGCGTCGCTTTCTTGAGTGTTCCTAGAAAGGCCTTATAAGCTATTGCATTGGAGACATTAAGGAGGCTCATGTCAGCTGTGTAATAGTTGAGATGCTTGGAGGGGTTAATATTCTCATCGTAAAACTCCAATTGGGGAATTTAAACATGGGTTAGGAGTTGCTTGTCTTAGATTTCCTGCATGAAGGGAGAGTTTCCCATTGTGAATAGATCCCATAGCTCAGGTTTCCTCGTATCTTTGAGTTCGTTGAGACACTTAATCAAATTGACTATATCATTAATTAGCTAATTAGCTAAGGACCTTATGAATTGTGCCTTGAAGTTGTCATTTTTGTTGTTGTTTTGATTACCCCTTAGATTAAGAGCTTTATTTAGGTTTGATGGTGCGTTCTACATAATGTTACAAAACACTATTTCCTTACTACTCATTGTAAGGTTGAGAATGAGGTTGGGAACACTCATTAATTTTGATAACTTGGTCTCATAAATGACAATTCTCAACCACTAAATTGGCCAATTGCCGCTTGAGTTGCATAACCTATCCTTGGTGCCTTGCTATATGTTTGATGTTATAGGCAGTGCCGAAGAGTGGTTGTTTCTTACAAGAATTTCATCCTGATCTTATGTTAGCCATGACTTGTTGTTGGCCTTAAGATTGTAGGCACTAATTGTTGATTGCTTTACTTGCCTCAAATTGATATTGGGTTGGATTAAGCCTTCAAACAAATTAATTTTAACCTGCAAGATGAATAAATATGAGCTATTAAGTGCTCAAGTCAGAGAAGCAGTGCAAGGGTATGACAATCTAAGTTTGTGGAGAGTATTGGATAGATTACCTAGTTGAAGGGACTTCTTATTGATATTGTTGGTATAATGCCATATTTTTTATAAGTAAATCTTCTTTGAAGACACTCTACTTATTTTAGGAAAGATTTATTAGAGTGCTCTTTCAAGGAGTTAGATTACTTTCTTGATTTATACCATCTAGCTTGGGCACTTTCCTATTTTGTTACTTGACTCAAATGAGGTAGGTTGTGGGCCTAAGGCTGACACGAGCCTATAACAATGCCCATGCAAAATTTGGGTTAAACTACGTGGTTATGTATAGAAAACTACATGCTTGAGTTTTGGAAAACAAGTAGTGGCCTAAATTTATTTAATATGTTGGACATGTGAGTTAACTCTAATGCTTCCAACTGTGATGGTGTTGACATTAAGTCATAAAATTAAAATTTCAAAGCCCTTCATTTCAAACATAAAATTTTAGTGTTATTTAAACATTAAGAACATAAAGTCTTGGTCCTTTAGCACTTCCTAGTTGGTAGTTAGCATATATATTAGGTATTCGCATGGTATAAATATTTTTCATAAGCTTTTATAAATTTTCAAATTATTTTAATTCTTGTAAAATAGACTAAATATGATAATCCAAACATTCATAAGATGGTTGTGATTGGTTTCATTATTATTGTATACTCTTGAGCTTTTGTCATCTTAATTGACTAATGTGGTGCTAATATTATAAGTTTATGCCTGTTGTTACTAAAGTTATGCAAGTAGGTTAAATAAATCAAGTTAACTCAACGTATGGTAGACCCAGGTTAAACAAGTCAGCTTGTTTTAACCCTTTTAACAAACAAGCTAATTTTTTTCTACTCAGTACGGCTTGTCATGGGTTAATATTTTAAATAGGCTAATCCGTGTAGCCTATTTAATCCATTTAAGCATTTTAATGGGTTATATAGTCTAACCAACCAACCTACTATTTCTTTTTTTTTTTTTTTTATGAAAAACTCAATATGTTAAACTTGTTAATAATAAATGTTTTTTCAATTAAAATTATATAAAACCATAAATATTTGTAGACATAAAAGAAAAAAAAAATATATAATTCAAAATCACAATTATGAATTAACATAGCTTCATATAGAAGCATGGTTTGAACTTTTTCTTTAATCAAGCTTATATGACAACATATAAATATTAAAAACCAAGTCCTCCAATATCACTAACATTGCAAAATTGTTGATACATAACCACCATTACTGTTATACATAGACATAGATAATAAACTAGTCTTAAGGAATCTACACGAATTAAAGCATATGAAAACAATAAGCTAAATAAACATAAACAACAACACTTTTGTAATCATCCACAACTAAATCTATATCCTCCATTTACAAAAGTTAGCTCAATTTCAATTGTAGAACTCTATGAGATCACATAAAAACAACTATTAGAACTACAAAACCACATTGATAAGCAAATCCTTTGTATATATATATATAACTTTTACACTCTACAAAGTGACTTTAGATTTCATCATGAAATCGCAGTAGCTAGAGAAAAGAATGGTGTTTGGTATCGATCTATCCTACTACCTTAGACTTATAGGCAAGTGCACCTATTGATTATATAGTATAATGGATATAAATATTGAGTGTTGATCCTACAAAGATTATGATTACTAGTAATTACCCTTTTTTCTTATTATCTAATCTACAAAATTAAGCAGAGTGAATAAAATCAACAACTAATAAACTAAGGAAAATAATAATCATTAAAAGTGTACTTGTATATTGAATTCTCCTAAAATTAGTATTGTAATTAACTAATTATTATTTAATCCTTATTGCATTCTTAAACTAAGGGAATTCTTAAATTTAACTATTAGCTCTGTCAAGTCTAATAATTCTTGATTCCAAGTTGATCAAATGGAAACTCTTCATAATTAAAACCTATTAAATTGCATTACATTTGATCTATGAACTCTGCTACTAGGTTTGACCTTAATCCAGAAGATTTACATTGTCTTATCTTTATAACTACTTTTAATTATGCTAAATCTATTCTAATATAGAATCTCTTGATCTCTATATAAGAAAGTAAACTCCAAATTAATATGTTGACAATATGTAGAGATCTCTCAATCTCTATATAAGAAATCAAACTCCAAATTAATGCGCTGACAATATTAAATTGAAAGTAATGATGAACACATAATTAGATCATAAGAAGGATAAATAAATTATTGAATAATAAATCGGAAAAATTGCATATTCATTCTAGGGTTTATCATAGTCAAATAGTAAGGAAAATTTAAGCTAGCAACATATTAAATTTAAAAATAGCAATAATAAAAAGAGTGCATAAAGAAAAGCATTTAAACTAAAAACTGGTACGAACCACGCCAACCTGTGACGAAACCCAATACCAATACGTTCGGAAATTCGTTACCTAAGACGCCCAAACACCTAAAGTGGAAACCGCGACCCGTTGTCTATAAGCGAGACAAGAACCTTGGTATAATGTGAAGACGCTACAATCGGGATGAAAGACCGATTGATAAGTCGGGATGAACGCCATGGAAATCAATCCGATAAGTTCAAATTAGTTCTTGAAGAACCAAGAGAGGTGCCTCTCAAAAGTGTTTAATGTTCAAAGATGTAAATTCTATGTTGTTCTAAACCCTAGGAGCTTTTATACTAGGGTTACAATTCGTGAAAAACAAGTCCAAAATGACGTAGCTTAGATAAGTTGCATAAAAACACGAAAACAGAACAAGCTGGCCGGTAGGGGATACACGGCCGTGTACACGACCGTGTACTTTGGCCGTGTACTTTTCTGTGCACATTCCGGTCACATACACGACCATGTACTTCTGGTCGTGTATCTTTCTGTGGATTTGCTTGTCTCCATACACGGCCGTGCCTTTTAGCCGTGTATGATTCTATGCAATCTTGGAATTCCTACACGGCCGTGCCTTGAACATATACGCCCTCTTCAACCCGTGTCCGGTGTGACTTGTATAAAAGCAAGGGTCTTCCTATGGTTGTTCCAATTCGTTCCAACTTCATGATTGCTCCAATCCTTTCAGGCTTCATGGACAACCTTTATCAACCCGTTAAGTGCTTCCTTGAATCGTTTCGCTTGATTTTTTGTGATTGGTCCAGGCGGCACTTTAAGATGATCCACATTTCTTCTTCTGGCTTGACTCTTATCATGGATCTCATCATTCCCCTCCTCTTGAAAAGGATTTGTCCTCAAATCATTGCCTGCATCAAATGGACTTAGATCAGTAACATAAAATGTGACACTTACTAGATACTCACCTGGTAAATTTTTCTTGTAGGCATTATCATTGATTTTCTCAAGCATCGGAAATGGACCGTCTCCCCTAGGGTTCAACTTGGATCTCCTCTGCAATGGAAAACTCTCCTTGCGAAAATGCACCCAAACCCAATCTCCAGGCCGAAAACTCTTGGGTCTCCTGTCCTTGTTCACCCTTGAAGCGACCCTGGCATTTTGTTTTACAATCCTAATCTTTACCTGTGCATGTGGCTTTCTCACGAAATCTGTCTTAGAATCAGCATCAAAACTCACAGACTTGTTAAGTGGCAATGGCAATAAATAAATAGGAACCAATGGGTTAAAACCATACACAATCTCAAATGGTGAACAATGAGTAGTGCTATATAAAGCCCTGTTATATGCAAACTCCACAAATGGTAGACAATCCTTCCAAGTCCTAATGTTCTTCTCTATGATTGCCCCTAACAATTGAATTAAAGTCCTATTAACCACATCAATTTGCCCATCAATTTGTGGGTGATAGATAGTTGAAAACATCCGTTTAGTTCCCAACTTTTCCCACACTACTCTCCAAAAATGACTCAAAAATTTCTCATCTTGATCACTAACAATGCTTCTAGGTATACCATGCGGACACACTACGTTTCTAAAGAACAAATCAACAATGTGTATGGCATCATCGGTTTTATGACAAGGAATGAAATGAACCGTTTTAAAAATCCTATCCACAACCACAAAATTAGAATCTCGACCATGCCTAGGCCTAGATAATCCTAACACAAAATCTATGGAAATGTTTATCCATGGCTCACGAGGAATGACACTATACTCATATAACCAATCGAAGAAGTCATCTAAACAAGGAATGGGATGACGATACTTTACCGTAAGGTTGTTGATGGCGCGGCAGTCAACACACATTCTCCATGTCCCATCCTTCTTAGGCACCAAAATCACAGGCACTGCATATGGACTCATGCCTTCTCTCACGTATCCCTTCTCCATTAACTCATCTACCTGCCTTTGGAGTTCCTTCGGAAAGACATTTTCAAAATCCTGCACAAGAGACACAACCACACTAGGCAAAGCATTAGATAATTCGTTAGTAGTCAAACATGTTTCTTTAAAAACCAGAAACAACATAGGTTGCCTCATCACTAACGCTCTCCTTACTACACTGGCTCTTGCCACACAACTTTCCTTTTGCAAGGCTGCCCTCTCCTTTTCACTCACCACCAAAGTTGATCCCCCTTCAACTTGGCCTCTCACACTCTTTCCAGCCTTCCTCTCCTTTTCCTTTTGATCTTGACTTTTATATTCCTTTTTCTTCTCATTGTCTTTTGCTCTCTCACTCTCACTCTCACTCTGCTTTTCACTCACCTTGTGTTTTGCAAACGACTGTTGTAGCTGCAACTGATCCTCATACACTTGTTTAGGGGTTAAAGGTTAAAGGTTAAAACTTTTCCCTTGGTGAACAAGCATATACTTGTTAGAAAAACCATCATGAACAACCTTCCTATCAAATTGCCACGGCCTCCCCAACAACACATGACATGCTTGCATTGGCACTACATCACATAACACCTCATCCTCATACCTACCAATGCGGAAACCAATCAATGCTTGCTTACTCACCTTGGTCTCTCCACTATCATTCAACCATTGCAATTTATATGGACTAGGGTGTCTAACAGTTTTGAGCCCCAGCCTCTCAACAATAAAATTACTCACTACATTGGTGCAACTTCCTCCATCAATGATCAAACTACAAATGTGATCTCCTAGATAACATCTAGTATGAAATATATTCTCTCTTTGCACCTCCTCTTCTTCCTTCACCTGCACATTCAACGCTCGCTTCAGTATTGCCACTAGCCTTCCCATTGCAGGCTCCTCATCATCACTAGCATCCTCTAATGGAAGCATATCATCTTCTTCACTATCCCCCTCAGTCTCATACTCTCCATTATCACGTAAAATCATTACACGCCTATTTGGACATTGACTAGCAATATGGCCTCTACCTTGGCATTTAAAGAATCTAATGTCACGATTTCTAGAAGTAGAAGATTCAGGGTTACCTTGATTACCAGGAGTAGAACCCGCTTGCCTCAGCTCCCCTTTTAGTTTGGTGGGTAAAGGCTTTTCTTCTTTCTTCCATTGGTTGGTCTTCCAAGTGGATGAACCATTACCCTGTTGCAACTATGCATTACTACTACCTCTCCTCTCGTGCTGGTTCTCAACCTTTATAGCCATGTGAACCATATCCTCCAATTCTACATAATGCTACAATTCAACCGCATTTTGGATTTCTCTATTCAACCCCGCAAGAAACCTAGCCATTGTAGCCTCTCTATCCTCCTTTACATTCGCCCTAATCATAGTGACTTCCATCTCCTTGAAATACTCATCTACACTTCGGCTTCTTCGGCTTCCTTACCTCAGAGTTTGCAACTTGTTGTGTAATTCACGATAGTAATACGCAGGCACAAACCGCTTCTTCATCACTCTTTTCATCTCTTCCCAAGACTTAATAGGTAGCTCGCTACTCCTTCTCCTATTCAACATTAGTTGATCCCACCACACTATAGCATAATTTGAAAATTCAATGGCAGCAAGTTTTACCTTCTTTCTCCCACTATAGTTGTGACAATCAAATACCATCTCTACCTTCTTCTCCCACTCTAAATACGCCTCGGGATCATTCTTCCCTTGGAAAGGAGGAATCTTCATCTTTATGCTACTTAATTGATCATCCTCTCTATTCCTATCTCCTCTATCTTCCCAATCCCTAGTTCCTTTATTCCGACCACTATATCCTCTATAACTCGCAACAGAAGGCTCATCAAAGTCATCATCTGTCATTTCATCTCCACCCCTCGGTACTCTCCTAGAACGACTCTCCCTCTTACGCCCTTGGAATACGTTTGTGGATTGCTCTAGTCTTTGCTCTACCGTCTCATGAATTTGTTCCATTCCTTCTTGGAACATCCTCTTCATTTCTCCCCTCAACGCCTCAATTACTAACCTAGCATCAAACCTTCCCCTCTCACCTTCAGGAGAATGTTGTCTCGACATAGTCCATGCAGAAAAGATTAATACTAACACCAATATATATATAATTAAACCTCACGATACACTCCCTTACGTGTTTCGCTCAAATGATGATATCACACAATCACTCGTGTATTCTCACAAATAATGATGATATCAACTCGCTAATTTCCTCTTCTCAATTCTCTAGGAACTAACCCGAACTACACCAATTTCCTTCCGTAGAATTCAAAACAACTCTAGGGTTCGTAAATTTTCCTCTATTTTTCTATCCGAATTTTTTTTTTTGTCTCTGTTTTGCTTTGATCACGTTTCTCTTATCTTTCTTTTCTTTCTCTTCTTTTTTTTTTGTCGTGATTTTTACTCTTTTTTTTTTTTTTTGTAACAATCACCTAGTTGATATTACACTATCAAAAGACAATCAATACTACGAAATTGAATACGATAATTGATTTGAACGATTGGAGTTAGGGTTTTTGATATTACCTTCCTCAACCGAACTTGATGTTTTGACAAACCTAAGCTCTGATACCAAACTGATACGAACCACGCCAACCCGTGACGAAACCCAATACCAATACATTCGGAAATTCGTTACCTAAGATGCCCAAACACCTAAAGTGGAAACCGCGACCCGTTGTCTATAAGCGAGACAAGAACCTTGGTATAATGTGAAGACGCCACAATCGGGATGAAAGACCGATTGATAAGTCGGGATGAACGCCACGAAAATCAATTCGATAAGTTCAAATTAGTTCTTGAAGAACCAAGAGAGGTGCCTCTCAAAAGTGTTTAATGTTCAAAGATGTAAATTCTATGTTGTTCTAAACCCCAGGAGCTTTTATACTGGAGTTACAATTCGTGAAAAACAAGTCTAAAACGACGTAGCTTAGATAAGTTGCGTAAAAACACGAAAATAGAACAAGCGGGCCGGTAGGGGATACACGACCGTGTACTTTTCTGTGCACATTCTGGTCACATACACGACCGTGTACTTCTGGTCATGTATCTTTCTGTGGATTTGCTTATCTCCATACACGGCCGTGCCTTTTAGCCGTGTATCTAGCCGTGTATGATTCTGTGCAATCTTGGAATTCCTACACGGCCATGCCTTGAACATATACGCCCTCTTCAACCCGTGTTCGGTGTGACTTGTATAAAAGCAAGGGTCTTCCCATGGTTGTTCCAGTTCGTTCCAACTTCATGATTGCTCCAATCCTTTTCGGCTTCATGGACAACCTTTATCAACCCGTTAAGTACTTCCTTGAATCGTTTCGCTTGATTTCTTGTGATCGGTCCAGGCGACACTTCAAGAGGATCCACATTTCTTCTTCTAGCTTGACTCTCATCATGGATCTCATCAAAAACTAAAAGTCTTTAATACTCTCTTAATCTTCTTTTCTAATCTTTCTTCTTTCTACAGTGATTTTGTCACTTTATATAGACATTAGACTCAACATAGACATAGTAGGGTCATTACATAAGCATGCCATTGCTTGTGTTCCTTTTTGTCCAATTTTTACTCTCATCATGCCCACTAACACGAGCGTGTTCATGCCTATGTCAAGCTACATGGGTGATTAACACGCCTCTTTGCATAGTTGATGAATGGTTGCTTTGCATAGCTACTTTGTGGCATTACACACGATTGTATTCTCCTACGTGTTAGACTTTCCACTCTTGTAAAATTTTTATTTTTTTCTTCAACTTTCATATAATTCTTCTATTAAATCATAAATTATATTTCAAGGCTTTGAAATCAAAATAAAGATTGACTAAGTGTAATATCTATACAAAATATAAGAGAATTAAATAAAAAGTTATTAGAATTGTTATAAATAATAAGTATTTTATAACCTTTATTAAATTTTCCCAAACTTGAGTCTTTGCTTGTCTAGAAGTGAAAATAAACCTTTAAAGATTAGGGAGAAATAATAATCGCTACTTTCATACTTAAATAAATCATATTCATGATAAAGTTATTTATCCTAATTATCCTTTTTACTCAATCTTATTTAGTGTACTGTAAATACTAAAATCAGAGTTCAAAGGTTAATTTATGCAATACTAAGATTTATCATGCCATTAAGATGAAAATCTACATGATGTGCCTAAAACCAAGATTAAGCACATGCAAAACCAATTTGAAAGATAAACAAACAATGTCAATCAAACTAGTTCAACAATTGCACAATTGCTCAATATTTATGGACCAATCATTCAAACAATGACATGATCAATCTTAATTCCAAGTATGATGTAGCTCTAATACCAAAAAGATGATGTTCCTAAAACCAAGATTAAGCACATGCAAAACCAATTTGAAAGACAATTAGACAATGTCAATCAAACTAGTTTCCAATCACATGAACAATGGCGTCAAAACTCAATGTTTATAACCAATTACTTAACACCACGTGATCAATATTGAAATAAACCAAGTATGTTTAGCTCTGATACCAAAAGATGATGTGCCTAAAACCAAGATTAAGCACATGCAAAACCAATTTGAAAGACAAACAAATAATGTCAATCAAACTAGTTCAACAATTGCGCAATTGCTTAATATTTATGGACCAATCCTTCAAACAATGGCGTGATCAATCTTAATTCCAAGTATGATATAGCTCTGATAACAAAAGATGATGTGCCTAAATTAGGGGTTAAGCACATGCAATTGGAGCAATTTATAAACCTCAAGGCACTTGTTTAATCTCGATTCAAAACTACTAGAATTTACATGAACCCTAATGGAAAGCAATGAAATTCGAACGCTCTAACTTTCAAATTAACAATTCCACAATGATAAAATCCTTCAATCAACACTAAATACAAATAATGTCACGTGGATTACATAACAAACAACAATAACCAATTCAGAGATCCACTTTCCCAACAAAGTGATGCACGGTTCAAATGAGGCTAAATTGAAGGTTAAAAACTTAAGGGCTACAACCAATCAATTGTAGCAATAAGAAATTGATTACAAATGCAATCAAATTCGGTCAATAACACATCCAAATTAACCCTAAATACAACTCACTAGTGATGAAAAGGAAATTGCAATAAGGAAAATTTGATATTACTCACAAATTAGCCTTGAAGACACTCGCCACAACCTCAAATTGGGATTTGAAATTGATAAGAGCAATTTGTGGAACTAGGCAACCCTAACCCTCAACCGTGAAGTGTGTTTATTATGAAAATTTTGCAAAAGTCTCCTCAAAATCCTACTTAAGCAAGTATTTATACTTGCTTCCTTTAAGGTTAAAAAGTCCACAAAATTACAACTATGCCACTTTTAGGGTGGTTAGTCCTAAAACTCAATTATAACAAAATAAAAAGTGTCCCAAAAGCTTACACATAAATGGTCCAAAGAAATAATTATAAATAAAAATAGTTTTCATCATGCTAGCTTTTCCACATGATTCGTCGGCTTAGCTCATCGCCGGTTTAGGTCGGTCCATGGATAACCCACAAGCTGAATCTTAGAGAGTTTGTCCATCGCCCTGTAAAGTATGATAAGTGTGCATGTTGGAATATACAATACATGAATAAGAGAAAAGAGGTTAGTAAACAAATAATTTCGGGGTCGATGTGCTCAAAATGGGTTCTCATTGCCAAAATTTGAAATCCTTTGGCTCTTACCTTAATGATAGGTCTTGTCGAATTTTGATTCCTATCACTACAAATCCAAAACTATACTAAACATTAATCAATCAAGAAGAAAGTTTGTAGAATTTTTTTTTCACTTAACTAAGGTATATACTTCCTCTTTTTCATCCCCTTAAGTACTATGATGTCCAACAAAAGCTTTTCTCCATCCATCCCTAGAAAGTCTTTTCTTAATTTTATTTTATAATTACTAGAAGGGTTTTTATTTTGTTTTATTTTTTTAATAACATTATAGCATAATTTCATTGGTCAGTAAGTCCTAGACTAGACAATCTTAAGCTACTAGGCTTTGAGATACCCCTTCGAACCTCCATTAATTCCATTACTTATTTCAATTAGTTCAATTTTCTCATACTTTTCTCTTGACCCATATAGCGATCTTTAGGTCGATGATCCTGAGTTTGTCACTTAAGTCAACAAGTGTTATCCCTTGATGGGTACCCTGCAGGTTTAATTACTCAAGTCAATGAAGCCCGCTATTAAACTTTATTTATTTCATTTCCCCACTTTTATTTTATAGGAATAGTCTTCAAAAAATAAATTTTGTTAGTTTAATTATTCAAAATCATAGTACTCATAAAGACTTCTAAGAGATAGGTATATATTAAAATAAGTTTAAAAACTCAAATTCCCAATCCTTGATTAGTAATATCGTTCCAATTTAGAGTTTCTAAATTCTAAGCCTAAATAACATATAACTTTGATTTACGAAGATTTCATGATTTAACTCTAATAAAGGATTTTAAGTTCACTAATGAAATGGTAAAAATGTATTAAGGAAAATTTTTTCAATAATCCACCAAATTATGAATGCAATTTATTTATTACTAGTTATGTTGAAAAAATTTAAGCTTGTTATATTATATTACTCCACCCCCCGCCCCCCCTCCCCCCACTACACACACACATACACTTAAAATGGTACATTGTCTTCAATGTAAAAAATAGAACAGCTAAATAACTAATGGGGAAAATAACAAAATACTTCCTTGATAAGGCTGGATAAATATGGAAGCATAATTCCTGGCTTTCTAAAGAGAGAGTTTCTAGCACGATTGATGAACACGTACATGCAGATCTCGTGTATCTTTCTGTGAATTTGCTCTTCTCAACAAAGCTTAAGTGCACAATCATGTAGCTTCATTGACTTTCTTCTTTGTTTCTCTTGTCTTGCAATTATGCTTTCAAGATACAAAGATCAAGTGTAATTTTTTTTTTTGAAATAACTGTGTAACTAACTAAAAAAGAATTAAATTATATTAAACTAAATTATAGAACTAAGTTAGTACTTAGGTTGCCTCCCAAGAAGTACTGTTATTTAACATTGTTGGCTCGATGGGTGTTACCTCCTTGCTTAGTTAGGGGGACAACAATTAAATTTCTTGTGTTCAAGTTTCTTGAATTTTCCTTAACCCTGTTGATTACCATGAATGGGATATTGTTTTATTGGGTCTTTGAGAATGCCATCCTACACACAAGTGTACTAAAGTAAGTTAGATGTATCCAAGAAATAGTAGGTATTGTTACTCTTTGGAGAGTGTAGATTATGTTGGGTGTTTTGAAAGTTTTTTCTTCATCCTTAATTTTTAGAGTTAATGTGCGATTGCCTACATCTATAACTGTCTTAGCAGTAGCTAGGAAAGGGCATCCTAAAATTAATGGTGCCTTGATGTCCTTGTCTATATCTAAGATTACAAAATCCACTAGAAATGTGAATGTTCCTACCTTAACCAACACATCTTCAATGATACCAATGTGGTACTTAACGGATCTATCAACTAATTGAATGCTCGTATGTGTTGGTTTAGGTTTCCCTAATCCCAACCTTTTAAATATATGATGTGGCATCAGATTTATACTTGCGCTTAAATCAACTAGAGCTTCCTTTATGGATAAATTGCCAATAAAACAAGATAGAGTAAAACTCCCTGGATCTTTTACTTTCTTCAGTAACAGGTTTTGTAAAATGGCAAAGCATTCTCCATTGAGGGTGATTATTGAGACTTCTTCCAATT
The DNA here is from genome assembly GCA_037954665.1 of Laguncularia racemosa. NCBI lineage: Eukaryota > Viridiplantae > Streptophyta > Magnoliopsida > Myrtales > Combretaceae > Laguncularia > Laguncularia racemosa. Next base: position 974,663 of record JBBMOL010000118.1, on the reverse strand, counting down.
TCTTCTTGTTGGAAAGTAGGTCTTTAAAAAACTTTGTGTACTTGGGCATCTATGACAAAGCCTCAACAAAAGGTAAATTTATGTAAAGTTGTTTGAAAAGTTATAAAAAACTTACAATACTGCTCCTCTAAGCATTCTTTCTTGAGTTAAGCTAGATAAGGAATTTTTGGAACATATTCTTTGACCTTTAGGGGCTACTCCTTTTCCTTCAACTTTTTACCTTCACCTTTAGTTTACACTTATCCTCCATTCATTACGAAGATTGCCTTTACTTATGGAATTAGGTTATGTGTTTCCTGGTAGAGTTCCTAGGGTCTTTTTGAAATCATCTTTACAATCTATCTAACTTGATTTTTAAGATTCCGAATTGAAGCTTCTTGATTCCTTAACAATGCTTCTGTAGCTTAGAAGCGTATTTCGATGATCTAAATAAACTTTATCATCAAGTCTTCTAAATTTGGCTTTTGTTCTGGTTAGTGAAGCACTTGTTGGAATCCAAGTGGAATATTCTTATGTTGATTCCCTTAAGAAAAATTAGGATGATTTCCCTAACTTAGATTATAAGTGTTGTTGTAGGGATTGTTTTGTTACCTATTCAAGAGACCTACAAAATTAACATGTTTATTAAAATTAGAAACAAACTCTAACTGACCTAGTTACTGTGCCATGGATATTCCATCCATCTTTTTGCTTAATGCTTTGACTTGTGTTGCTAAAGTAGTAACATCATCTACATCATATACTCTTGCTCCTCTTAGTTGTCTAGCTCTTATCACATTTCATTAGTAGCTATTCATGGCCATGTTTTCTATTAAATTCTGGGCCTCTTTAGGAGTTTTATTGTTCAAAGTCCCTCCAGCAGTTGCATCTACCATTTGCCTAGTAGTTTAATTTAGTCCTCCGTAGAAGGTTTAAATTTGCATCCACAATGGAAGACCGTGATGTAGGCATCTTCTTAGCAGATCTTTATATCTCTCCCATGTATCATATAGCATCTCAGACTCTATTTGAGCATAAGAAGAGAAGTCCTTCTGTAACTTCGTAGTCTTTATTGGTGGAAAATACTTAGCAAGGAACTTTTCCACCATATGATCCCATGTAGTTATTAAACCCCTGGGAAGAGAATTCAACTATTGTTTAGATCTATTTCTTAAGGAAAAAGGAAAAAAGTCATAACTTGATGGTGTTATCTGTAGCCCCACTAATTTTAAAGGTGTTGCATATTTCCAAAAAGTTGGCAATGTGTGTGTTTGGATCATTATCCTACAACCCATCAAATTGAACGAATTTTTAAACCATCTGAATAATATTGGGTTTAATTTTAAAGTTGTTAGCTACAATTGCAGGCTAACAACACTTAAATTAGCTTTAGAAAGTGATGGTCTTGCATGGTTAAACATCATTCTCTCATCTTGATCGTTAGCTATGTTGATTGAGTAATTATCGTCTAAGTCTTTAGCCAAAACTTGATATCTTTGACTTAATCTGTAGCATCCCTTAGGTATAAACAATAAAGGAAAAATAGAAACTATGGAGAATAAAGATTAATAACAAGTATGCAATAAAAGAAATAGTGATTAAATTAACAAGATATAGGTGTTCCTAATATCCTAATCCTCGGCAATAGAGCCAAAAACTTTGTATTGGTCTATTCTATTACCTTAGACCTATAGACAAATGCATTTATCAATTCTATAGTATAGTGGATATATATATTGAGCATCGCTCTCATAGAGATTATGATATAGGGATTATGATTACTAGTAATTACTCTTTTTCTTATTATATAATCTACAAAATTAAGTAGAGTAAATAAAATCAACAACTAATAAACTAAGGAAAACGATAATCATTAAAAGTGTACTCAGATATAAATTCCCCTATACTTACTAATATAATTAATTAATTATTATTTAATTTCCTTATTATATTCTTAGTTTGTAGGAATTCCTAAATTAAACTATTAGCTCTCTCGAGTCTAATAATTCTTAATTCCAGGTTGATTAATTGGAACCTCTTCTTAATTAAAACCCCTAAAATTGCATTACATTTGATTTATGAACTTCACTATTAGGTTTGACCCTAATTTGAAAGATTTACGTCGTTCTATCTTCAGGATTACGAATAACTCCTTCCAATTATGCAAGATCTATTCTGATATAGAATCACTTGATCTCTATATAAGAAATCAACTTCCAAATTAATACGTCGACAATATTACATTTGAAAGCAATACTTCAAATCAAGCTACACGGGTGATGAACATACCTCTTTGCACGATTGATGAATGGTTACATTGTGCAATTGCTTTGTGGCATTAGACACGGCCATGTTCTCCCATGTGTTAAACTTTCTACTCTTATAAAATTGATATTTTTTACTTCAACTTTCATATAATTCTTCTATTAAGTCTTAAATTATATTTCAAGGCTCTAAAATCAAAATAAAGATTGATTAAATGCAGTATCTATACAAAATATAAGAGAATTAAATAAAAGGTTATTATAATTGTTATAACCCTTATCAGTGTTGGTTTTCCATCAATCGTCTTGGTTCTTAAAATCTCTGTTTCCATCTTATCTCATCCATTTTTTATTCTACTTCTTATTCTATCCTTCAAGCTTCCTTAAAATTGAAAAAAGAGAGTCTGTGCACTTCGTGTTTGATGGATCAACATCCACATAATCTTCGTTATAGCTTCTTTTTTTTTTTTTTTCTAACTTTTAAACTTAATTTTAGATTATTTATTTAAATTAATATATTTTATGTTGAATTGTAATGTTGGTGTAAGGAGATTTGGTAAGACGGACTTATAAGTTATTTTTAGATCTATTGATTTTATTACCTTATATTTATAGCTTTTCAATAATTTTTTTTCCTTGTTTCATGCCTTAGTTTACTAGTATTTTATTATAGCATTACCATCAAGTTGTTTTGATATGATGGGCTTGTAATTAATCACATCATGTTCAATCTTTTGGAAAAAAACTTTTACTAAGGTGTTTGTGATTATTTATCTAGCAAGTTGATTTCTATAAGCTAATCTATTACAATGTTTTATTTATTTATGTATTTTTTTAAGTTTCCCCATGCCTTACACACATTTTTAATAGATTCTTGATTTCTAAACCTAAACTCTTATTCCACCTAAGCTCATGATGAAAAGTAGCTCAATCTATCACACATTATTACCAAGATAGAGGCCCATCTCCTATGCTCTTTAAGTCTAAATAAAATCACTTAAATAATAATTTTTTTGAAATGAGGTGAGCAAAAAGCTTAAGGAATATTATATCACACTTGCACATATGGATTCTAAATTAATCAAACACATGCATTGCATAAAAATTAAATATAACAAAAGAATTTATTGAGATATATATTTAGTTAAAGAACACATCACAACCAACAATTTAAAATTCAAAATGATTTAAGTTCCACTTTTAGATGTGCTAAATCATAGCTCAACACCTATGACAAAATATAACTAGGCTTACAAACTTGTCATCAATGGAACATCTGTAGAGTTTGACTCTCATTGTTTGTTAAAACTCTAATTGTCTCATACCAAGTTTGTCACTTGTCATCACGTTGCCAAGAATATAATTCATCTACAAAGTTTTAATCAGTTTCCTAACTCCTACTCCTTTAATTAGCATACCATTATAACTTCCTTCTTGCTTAGCTAATTAGTCCTTATATCAATGGTATACTAAGTCACTACAGTGAACTTGATGCCTAATCTAACCACATCATTTAAGGTGTATGGGACCATCGCCCCTTAGTTAATGACTACCACTTGCAAGTTCAAGTTGCCTACGGAAGCAATGGACACACTTTAATAGTCTAACATTTGTTAGTTTGGTTACAATTACCTATCATGCACAAACTATAGGCATCCATGATTCCTTATGCTTAAAACATCCCATTAGCAATAAATTAAATAATTCAGTCCTAAATTAATTTTTTTTTATATAAATATCTCTATAACGCCTCAAAACTTGGAGTACTACAACCCGCCACGTGTTACTAATACTGAGCGTCACGTTAAGGCTCTAAACTTTAACATACTTCAAAACTTGCTCATATAAATTATCCATCATACTACTATAACAATAATCAAATGAATAACTTATAGATGAGTCATTTCAAATTTCGTTATTTAATAACCACAAAGTCTCTAGCTATAATTTATCTCAATAATTTCAATTTAACAATAAAACATCAATTTAAAATAATTCAAAATTCTTGTTACTCTTCCTCCACATAGTAATATTGTTCTCTTCCTATCTCATCCATGTAATGTTCCACTAAGTTTCTGTTCTCATCATACACTAGTTGTTCATCATTTTTGCTTATAGCTAAAAAAAAATATATATAGGAAGGGGGGTGAGCCTAAACTTAGTACGTGAATACCACACCCACATGTGCATGACACACCACATTAATATCACATGCATGTATGCAGCATTTATCCTCAACACATTCACAATTCAGTTCGCACATCAACACCAACAATGAATTATAACACATGGGGGTACTTATGACCCTGCTACATACAACATTTGTCTTAGTGGGAACTACCTCTGCAAGCCCTGTCTAACCCTAATGGGAATCACCACTACGAGCTCCGTTTAACCTTAATCTATCTCAGATCATTTCGATACACAGCTCCACTAGGGACAACACGGTATACCGATCATCGAGGTGCCCCTTAGGGATCTTCCACTACGGGCCCTTAGGTCGGGCTAAGCACAAGCAACATATCTCATTTAACCAATAACATGATATTACTTCATGATACCACTTAATTCACATTCTGTCTCAGCATTTCATTATTTCAAATACAACTCATTATATAACTTGTTAACAATCACATACAATAAACAAAGTAAACACGTACATGGAATCTTAGCCTTACACACATCTTGTCCTAAACTTAAGTTAAGTCGATATCTGTACAATCAACACATTAATCTTAACACTAATCTAACGTTATATAACTCTCTTAATTCCTCTTATTCTATTAAGTTATCTAAGGTTTTACTAATTATTTTGGTTATGTGGAACTTGGTTAATTAAGAAGATAATTTAATATATAATAATAATGTTCATCATTTAACATGACCATATTGTAGGCCGTGTTACTCAACATAGGCTAGTACACGACCGTGTTAGGGGTTATGTATCTCTCGGTGAGATTTTGGCTTCAACATGGTTGGAACACGACTATGTTTCTCTTAATTCAACATGGTCGAAACATGACCGTGTTGGAAGGTCATGTATCTCTTAGCATAACTTTTGGACTTAACACAGCCAAAACACCATCATGTTGGGAGGCCATGTTCTTCTTATTTCAATACAGGGACAACACGACCATGTTAAATGGTCCTATATCCCTCGGTATGTCATTTGAACCCTAATTTTTCTGCATTTATTCATCAAATCTTCTCATTTTCTAATCTTAAGCTTAATTAAATAAAAAAATATGAATTAAAATCTCTTACTTGATTGGAAGCTCGCTTGAAACTCTAAATCCAACAACTCTCGTGCTTGTTAAATCCGTCTTCAAGCTCAATTCATATAAATCCATGTATACAATAAAATCGTTTTGTGATTGGGTCATCGTTGTTGAAATAGGTCTTATAATAACTCCAAATCATTACCTTTTCGTTGCGCCTTAATATATCCTTGGATCACTTTAGGTTTTCTTGAAGAAGGTCTCTCTTCCTTTCTTTCTAAGCGGTTATTGTAAAAGTGTGCAAAAAAGGAGAACCCTAGGTCATTTTCACACATGTATAGTCCTGCTAGGAAAAGACAAAATTGCCCTTTATCCCACATGTCCATTTACGACTTTTCCATTCATCATATTTTTATACATATATCTAGTTATTTATTTATATATAAAAAGATAACTTGTATTACATTCTCCCCCCCATTTAAAACTTTAGTCCTTGAAAGTTACCTGGAATTGGGGAAAGTTCTAGATGCTTTCTCTTCATTTCTTCTTCTAATTCTCATGTTGCCTCTCACTCGGTTTGATTTGTCCACTATACTTTGACATAAGGAATTCTTTTTCTTCTTAGCACTTGTTCCTTGGTATCTACTATCCTCACAGGTTTCTCTATCGGGGACAAGTTTGGCTGTACCTTCAAAGGTTCCAAGGCCATCATTTGATCTAGGTTTGGTACAAATTTTCTTAGCATTGATACATGAAAGATATCATGTACTTCGGCCAGACTTGGCGGTATAGCTAGCCTGTACACAATTGTTTCGATTCTTTCTAGAATTTTGATTGGAGCCATATATCTTGGATTCAACTTACCTCACAATCCAAATCTGATTATTCCTTTAGTTGGAGATATCTTTAGTAAGACTTCATCTCCCACTTGAAATTCTAGAGGGTCATCACTATTTGTCTGCATAACTTTTTTTAATGACTCTGGGCTGATAGGATCTGTTGCCTTATGATTTTAACTTTATTTATTGTTTCTTATACTATCTCGGGCCCCAATAGCCGTCTTTCTCCTACTTTATCCCAGTGTAAGGGAGATTTGCACTTCTTTCCATATAATGCTTCATAAGGAGTCATTTGTATAGTAGCTTAGTAATTGTTGTTATAAGCAGATTCTACTAAAAGCAAATGATTACTCCAATTACCCTCTTAATCCATGGTACAAGCTCGTAGTAAATCTTCTAGAATTTGAATAGCTCACTCGGATTGCTCATTTGTCTATGAATGAAATGCTGTACTAAACTGGAGTTTGGTTCCCAAAGTTTAATGTAGACTTTTCCAAAATTTGCTCACAAAATGAGTATCCCTATTAGATGTAATCGTAGCTGGGATCCCGTGTAATTTGACAATCTCTTTAATGTACATTTGGGTAAGCTTTTCTAGTTTGCACTCCACCTTAATTGGCAAGAAATGTGCAAACTTGGTCAATCTGTTTACTATTACCCAAATCGCATCATATTTCTCCTTTGTTCTCAGGAGTGCTGTGACAAAATCCATAATTACATGTTCCCACTTCCATTTAGGTACTGGAAGAGGTTGTAACTCATTAGCTGGCCTTTGGTGTTTAATCCTTATTTGTTGATAGGTGAGACACTTGGACACGTATTCGGCTATCTCCTATTTCATATTTTTCCACTAGTAAGTGTTCTTGATATCTTTGTATATCTTGGTACTTCCTAGGTGTACTGTATACCCTGAGTAATGGGCTTCCTTCATAATCTTCTTCTTTAATTTTGTGTTTTTTGGAACATACAATCTGTTACCATACTTGACTACTCCTTCGGTGTTTAACACAAATTCAATGGCTTCACCTTGTTCTAATTTGTTCCTTATCTTTTGAATTTTAATATCTTCCATTTGTGCAATTTTAATTTGGTCTAGAAGATTAGGTTGGATACTTCTCATGTCACCATTTCCAATTTCAACTTATCTATATCTTCTAATATCTACTTTTGAGATGTGATTAATCCTGCAATATTTATGTTTTTCTTCCTGCTTAAAGCATCAGCAACCACATTTGCTTTTCTAGGGTGATAATGAATTTCTGCATCATAATCATTTATCAGTTCTAGCCACCTTCTTTGCCTCATATTCAACTCCTTCTAAGTAAACAAATACTTCAAACTTTTGTGGTCTATGAAGATTTTACACTTCTCCTCATAAAGATAGTGTCTCCACAATTTTAGTGCCAAAATCATAACAGTTAATTCCAAGTCATGGGTAAGGTAATTCTTTTCATATTGTTTCAACTGGTATGAGGCATATGTAATGACTTTCCCATTTTGCATAAGCACACACCCTAAACCTTGATTTGATGCATCACTGAATACTTCAAATTCTTCTCCCGTCTTCAATAGAGCCAACACTAGAGTTGTCATTAATTTATTTTTCAATGCTGTGAAGCTGCTCTCACATTCCTTACTCCATACAAACTTGGCCTTTTTCTTTGTCAGTTGAGTCAATGGAGTTGCTAATTGGGAGAATCCTTCTATAAAGCGTTTGTAGTACCTAACTAATCCTAGAAAACTCCTTACTTCCATTATAGTTCTTAGTCTTGGCCAGTCACTTACTACCTTCACCTTCTTAGGGTCTACTGATATTCCTTTCATATTCAGCACATCTCCTAAGAAGGATACTTGTTCTAACTAAAATTCACACTTATTGAATTTTACATAAAGTTTTCTTCCCTAACTCTTTCCAGTACAATTTTGAGATGTGCTTCATGTTCTTCTTTGCTCTTGAAATAGATGAGGATATCATCTATGAAAACTACTACAAACTGATCTAGCTAGTCTTTGAGCACTTTGTTCATGAGGTTCATGAAGGCTCCTGGAGCATTTGTTAAACCAAAAGGCATCACCCTAAACTCATAATGCCCATACTGAGTCCTAAAAACAATTTTTTATATGTCTTCCTCCTTAATTCTTAACTGATGGTACCTCGATCTCAAGTCTATTTTGGAGAAGACTTGAGTTCCTTGTAATTGATCAAATAGATCATCAATCCTAGGGAGAGGGTATTTGTTCTTGATTGTGACTTGTTTTAGCTCCCTATAATCTATACATAACCTCATACTCCCATCTTTCTTCTTGACAAATAGCATTGGAGTACCCCATGGTGAGACACTTAGCTTAATAAACCCACTATCTTGAAGCTCTTAAAGTTAGTCTTCAGTTCAGATAGTTTAGTGGGTGCCATTCTATATGGTGCTTTGGATATGGGTGTCGTTCCTGGTACAAGATCAATACAGAACTCTATCTCTCTAGTTGGTGGTAAACCAGGAAAATTCTCAAGAAAAACATCTATATACTCATTCACTACTTGCACAGTTCTCACTTCCTTAACCTATCTTGTCTCCACTGATAAGGTTGACAATCTTCCTTTATTCCACAACTTGTATGTTGGAAGAGTCACTAGCCTCTATGAATCTAACTTGTATACAATTTTCTACTCATTAGGAAAATCAAACTTAACCACTAGATTGTGACAATCTATAGTGACATAATACTTATATAACCAATTCACCCCTAAAATTAGATCAAACTCTATCATCTCTAATACAAACAATTCAGTTAGCATTTTCTTGCCATGTATTATAATCTCTACATCCTTACACATTTGATCTAATTTCCCCCCTACTCCAAATGGAGTATTTACAATCATAGCATTCTCCAACACAATAGGTTTTAATCTATATTCATTCATAAATACAGGTGATATACAAAAATGTGCTGCACCCATGTCAACTAGTACATAGGTAGTGTTTGAGTTTATGAGTAGTGTACCTGCTATGGTATCTTAATCATGGGCATCCTGTTGTTGTTGCTGCTATTGTAATGCGAACACTCTACCATGTGCCTTTTGTCTTAGTCCCACATTATGATTTTTGTCTAATGGTCCTTTCGGCGCAGTCTTTGTAGATCGTAGGGCTTGTGGGGTTACAGTTGCCTGAGTGTACTGAACACCACACTCAAATGATCTGTGTCCTCTCTACTTACAAGTGTGGCAGAAAGTTTGAGGAAGGGTCCTTTTAGTATAGTTCCTATTGGTATGTCCCATTTTGCTATAGGATGAGCATGCCCCTTCTGGCCAATTACACTATTGCAGATCAAGCCGTCCTAAACATCTAGGACATCTCACACCTTGACCTGCTTATGGTAGGGGAGGCAATGTTAGAGGTGCCGGCTTTGTTTGAAGAGGTCTAGTTGCATAAGCTATAGGTTTGGTTGGATATACAACTAGCCTCTTCCTTTTATTTGCATAAGGTATGTTGGAAATAGGCCTTTTTCCTAGAACTGATCTTGTTCTACGAGATAATTGTTCCTCTGTTCTCTTTTTACTCTGCTCCAAGTATTTGGCTTTGTTAACTACCCCTACATAAGTAGTCAATTGAAAAGCCCCCACTTCTTGTTGTAGAGTAGGCTCTAGTCCCCTTAAAAATCTCCTACCTCGGGAGGCATCATCTCCTCTCATCATATCTGGCAAGAATTTGCTCAAGCGGTTCAGCTCTGCTTCATATGCCTCAATAGATTTACTGCCCTGCTGGCAATTATAATAACCCGCCTCCATTTTGTCCCTAATGCTGCTGGGGAAGTACTTCTCATAAAATAGTTCCTTAAACCTTTGCCATTGGTCAAGAGCTCTTGTTAATTTGAACATACTAGTATACTAATCCGCAGTTGCTCCCTTTAGCATATAGGCAACATACCTCACTTTTCTATCTTCTAGGACCATAAAGGCTTTAAACGTCCTCTCAGTCTTAGTGATCCAATATTCAGCTCCTATTGGATCATCATCCTTTGGGTGGAATTCCTTAGCTAGTCTTATAAATTTGTCTAGCCTACAAGGTTCCTTTATAGGCCTAACAAGTCTCATAACCGGTTGTTGTTATTGTGTCAACATTCCCACTAGATCATTTATAGTATCTAGCAGCTGAGCAACAGTGACATTAGCCTGCTCTGGGGTTTCCTGCTAAGGTGGCCTTTGAGGGTTCCTATCCTCTACGGCATCTCCACCTTGTCCAGCACTAGATGAACCCCGCCTGATATTTCTTCTTGGAGACATTCAATGTAAATTGAGACAACAGAATGATTATGGAGTTAGAATTTATAAGGGAAGTTAGTGACAATATATATCTATGTATACTTAAGCTCAAACATATACAAACACATATGTGTAGTTAAAAGGAATATTCAATAAAATACATCTGCGTAGAATATTAGGATTACAAAACATAATAGTTATTCCCTAATTTACCCACTCTCTCCATTTTTATGGATTTATAGATCATTTACTTGATCTTCTGAAGATTTCAACTTAACTTATATTGATTGAATCCTACACCTTTTAGATCATTACTTAATTCTAGAAGTCATCAACTAAATCTCTGCTTGATTACATCTTAAATTCTAAAGATCCATAAAACTTAGTGTTCTGATACTACTTACTTATTCCCTTTTGATCAAAACCTAAGCTTCTAAGGATAATCAACCTAAGCTCCTAGGGATCATCATCTTAAGCTTTGATACCACTTAAGCTGTAACGCCCCAAAACCTGGAGCATCACAACCTGCCACGTATCACTATTACTTAGCAACATGCTAAGGCTATAAACTTCAACGTACTTCAAAACCTGCTCAAATAAATTATCCATCATACTACTATAACAATAATCAAATGAATGACTCATAGATGAGTCATTCTAAATTTCATTATTTAATAACCACAAAGTCTCCAGCTACAATCTATCTCCATAATTTCAATTTAACAATAAAACATCAATTTACAATAATTCAAAATTCTCATCACTCTTCCTCCACATAGTAATAGTGTTCTCTTCCCATCACATCCATGTAATGTCCTACTAAATTTCCGTTCTCATCATACTCTAGTTGTTCATCAATTTCGCCTGCAGCTAAAAAAAAATATATATATATAGGAAGGGGGGGTAAGCTTAAGCTTAGTACGTGAGTACCACACCCACATACACATGACACACCATATTACTATCACATGCATGTATGTAACATTTATCCTTAACACATTCACAATTTAGTTCACACATCAACACCAACAATGAATTATAACACATGGGGGTACTCATGACCCCGGTACACACAACATTTGTCCTAGTGGGAACTACCTCTGTAGGCGCCTTTTAACCCTAATGGAAACTGCCATTGTGGGCCCCGTCTAACCCTAATCTACCTCAAATCATTTTGACACACGGCTCCGCTAGGGATAACGCGACATAACGATTACAAGGTGCCCCCTAGGGATCTTCCACTGTGGGCCCGTAAGCCGAGCCAAGCACAAGCAACATATCTCATTCAATTAATAACATGATATTACTTCATGATACCACTTAATTCACGTTCTGTCTTAGCATTTCATTATTTCACACAAAACTCATTCTATTGCTTCCTAACAATCACATGCAACAAACAAAGTAAACACGTACCTAAAATCCTAGCCTTATGCACTTCTTATCCCAAACTTAAGCTAAGTCAATATCTATATAATCAACACATTAATCTTAACACTAATCCAACATAATATAACTCTCCCAATTCCTCTTATTCTGTTAAGTCATCTAAGGTTTTAATAATTATTTTGGTTATGTGGAATTGGGTTAATTAAGAAGATAGTTTGATATATAATAATAATTTTCATCACTTAACACGGCCATATTGGAGGTCGTGTTGCTCATCATGAGCTAGTACACGACTGTGTTAGGGGTTGTGTATCTCTTGGTGAGATTTTGGCTTCAACACGGTTAGAAAACGACCGTGTTGGGAGGCCATGTTTCTCTTAATTCAACATGATCAAAACATAATCATGTTGGAATGTTGTGTATCTCTCGGCATAACTTTTGGACTTAACATGGTTGAAACACGACTGTGTTGGGAGGCCGTGTTCTTCTTATTTCAACACGGGGATAACACGACAATGTTGGATGGTCGTATATCTCTCGGTACATCTTGGTAAATCAATACGAGAGCAACACAACCATGTTGAATGGTTGTGTATCTCTTGGTGAGATTTTGGCTTCAACACGGTTAGAAGACGACCGTGTTGGGAGGCCGTGTTTCTCTTAATTCAACATGATCAAAACATGATCATGTTGGAAGGTTGTGTATCTCTCGGCATAACTTTTGGACTTAACATGGTCGAAACATGATTGTGTTGGGAGGCCGTGTTCTTTTTATTTCAACACGGGGATAACACGACAATGTTGGATGGTCGTATATCTCTCGGTACATCTTGGTAAATCAATACGAGAGCAACACAACCATGTTGAATGGTCATGTATCCCTCGGTATGTCATTCGAACCCTAGTTTTTCTACATTCATTCATCCAATTTTCTCATTTTCTAATCTTAAGCATAATTAAATAAAAAAATATGAATTAGAATCCCTTACTTGATTGGAATCTCTCTTGAAACTCCAAACCCAACAACTCCCATGCTTGTTAAATCCGTCCTCAAGCTCAATTCCTACAAATCCCTATATACAACAAAACGGTTCTATGATTGGGTCATCGTTGTTAGAATAGATCGTGTAATAACTCCAAATCATTGCCTTTTCATTGCACCGTGATATATCCTTGGATCACTCTAGGTTTTCTTAAAGAAGGTCTCTCTTCCTTTCTCTCTAGGCGGCTATTATAAAAGTGTGCAGAAAAGGAGAACCTTAAGTCATTCACATATATATAGTCTCGCTAGGAAAAGACAAAATTATTCCTTATCCCACATGTCCATTTATGACTTTACTATTCATCATATTTTTATACATATATCAATTTATTTATTTATATATAAAAATATAATGTTTATTACAATCTCGTAATGTTTAATTAATATTAAATTTTAATGTAACTAATGGAATGAAGGATTACATTTGAAGCTAAGGTAGTTGGACTAATGACTAAGGGGGTTAACTTAAGGGGCTCAGTTATCCAATGGCAAGGGGTAGTCGATTGGCTTACTTATTCTAGGTCTCCTTTGTTTTTCTTTTATCTCTTTTTACTTTTTTTTTTAATTTATGATATTAAGGTTTACTCCATTAACTGTCTAATTAGGATTATTATTTATAATCTCTTAATGAAATCATAATCTTTTGATCTAGAAGGGATTTCTTTTGCAATTGAAACCCAAGTTTTGATTTCTTAACTTATTGTTCTTAATCTATCTTTTATTGTTTTAAGGTTTCGTTTAATTGTAATTTATGCTTCTTAATAAGCCTTAATATATTCAATCTAAAATATAATCTCAATAACCCATTCATTAAGTTTGAATTAACTTGTTAACTTAAATCATTTTAGGGTTTTGGTTATGATTCATAAGTTCTTTTCTACATGTTCTATGTTAATTCATCTATTATATGGTATTCTATTTGTTGCAACCTTAATTTATCAAAATCTAATGTTGTTTACCAAGTTCTCCTTTGTCAATTATTATAACTTCTAGTGCTTAAAAATCTTTATTATAAATCAAATTTACAATTTTGATTACTTAAGAAAAAGGAATTAAGGTTTAGACACTTCCTTAGTTAAGGGTGTTTCATATTCTCCTTCTCCTTATCAGAGTAAGAGAAAATTTGTTGGAGTGATTTATAAGAAGAAGGTGAAGGCTTGTTTATAGGATTTTGGATAGGTTATGAGATATTCATTTTAGAAAGTTTTTTTTTTAACTTTTTACCTTTGAAAAATTATTCAGTAATATTTGTCTTACGTCAATTAAGGAATAAAATGGACTATTCTCCTTTAATATATTGAAATATGCCCTTTTTGTGGTTTTTATTATTTTCTTTTTACGAAAACCCCTTCATTCATTTCCATATGTCATGTTTTAATTCAATTTTGCATGTACTATTTTTTTTCTTTAACATTTTTATTTTGTGGTACTTCAGCTATAATTTTATCTTGGTTCTAGATCTAGTATTGCATAAAGCACAATTATTTTTAGAAAGATTAAGGAAAAAACTTTACTATAATGCTCTAAATTTTAATTTATTTCTTGGTACATTTCACAACATTTTATAATTTGTCCAATATCTTTTCTTATTGGCATCAAGACGCATGAGAAATAACTTCATGTGTCTAGGGAGACAACCACTAGGACATCCACGATCAACAGTATAATCAATTTAAGGGGGGAATCCCTAATTTAAAGAAAATTAGGGTTTAGATACTTATGGGTTGGGGTTGAATGAAATACTATCGAATATGACTTACTAGAAGTACTACATTCACTTGAATAATTTGATGCACATGAAATCGCATAGGCAAATACTTGCCATAGTTGAAGATTGATAAGAGTATGGATAGAGAGTTAAAAGACTCAATAATGTGATATGATATTCAATAATGACCCAAGACTTGATTACAAGACTTATTACATTGAAATGGAAAAATAGCAAATAAAGAAAAGAAAAATAATTGATGCGTAGGGGTATACGATCATCAACATAGGGGTGTTGGAATCATATATCTCTTTGGGGGAAAAACTTTAGGAGAACATGACCATGTAAGGGCGTATTTGGATATATGGTCAAGAACATGATCATGCTCTTACTCATGTATCTCTTAGGTCATCCTTCTTCACTTCATCTTGAATCTAGCAACTTAGGGTTAGGGTGGGGAGGTCAACACGTGACCGTGTTTTAGCTATGTACCTCTTTATTTGTCAAATTTTCTCAATCCAATATCAAACTTTGAATACAACACCATTGAAGTCTTATTGAAACTAAAACCATGCAATTCAAATGCATTAACGAATAAAAATTTGTCAACATTAGGTTGATCATGAATGAATCTCAATACCATCTTCTGAAGTCCTCTCACTCTAGCTTTAGTAATGGGACCTGAGGTTTGATTCCTATCATTTGTTCTAGGCTATTTTTTATTTACCTTCAAATTAAGTGATTCTTCAATAAAGTTAATATCTTTTAGAGTATCTGGTATGAGGTATTGTACATTAAAGGTAGCTAAGACTTCATAATCTCTAAGAGGATTAATCCACTAAGTTGAAACGTTATCAGCTTCCTCAATTACCTTACCACTTCTGCTTTTCTATTGTTTTTGCTAATTGCTTAGTAGTATTTTGATGGATCTTTTCAACCTGCTTAGTCTTACTAACACCATTAAGACTCTCTCCTTTTGTCATTGGTATAGGAAACAAATCTAAGGGAATGATCTAATTGCACCCATGCACAACTTTGAAGGGAGACTTGTTAGTGGAACTATATGTCAACCTATTGTAGGCAAACTCCACAATAGGTACACACAAGTCCTAGTAAGTAAGATTCTTACCAATTATAGCCCTAAGCAACATGCTTAAAGTATAGTTGATAACCTCCATCTAACCGCCTATCTAGAGATGGCATGTTATGCTGAATAATTGCTTAGTACCCAGCCTTCTCCACAAGGTCTTATAGAAGAAACTTAGTGTCTTTGTTAGTTGACAAGTGTGTAAAACCTTATACTTATCCCACCCAATTCTCCATTAAGCTGCATGAGATTTAGATGACATTGTGATAATATGCAGTAATTTAGTGTAAAAATCTCACACTCATGTTTAACATAAGCAATTACGCAATTCTAAGAGTCTATAGCACAACTCTATTAAGTTTTGTTTCCAAAAACTTAGTTTTTGTTATTTTATTGTGGGTTCATTCCAGCGGTCCAAAGGAAGGAGAAAAGAATGAAGAATGTGGAAGACAAGGCATGGTAACCAAATGCTAGTCCATATGATGTTTAACCAGTATTAAAAAAACCTACGACTAATTGCTAGCAAGCCATTCTAATGCCAAGGTGCCTAAAAGTTCATAGAACTAAGAGAATCTATCATTAGGATGGTAGGGGTCCAAGTGCCTGGAAGGTAGCATTAGGGTTTTTCTTCCTCGACATGCTACATTCAATTTAATAAAGGAGCTAGGTGTTGACACATGTCTAGCATCCTAACATTGTGATGTGCCTAAAAGGGGGATTCAAGCACAATCAAATTGAAGGGAGAAATGGCTATGAAGTATCACGCCACAAGAAGGGAAATACCTCAATATTCCAAATGAAATTCCGAAATTGTGATGAATTACAATATATCAAATGACGATTGCTAGAAGGGAAAACGAAATGGTATTCAAATTCAATTCAAAGGTGCTTTCAAATTTCGAAATTAGAACCCTAATTTCATAAGAACAAAAGTACATAAAATAACTAAATCCTCACCAGATATGACTCACTAGTTTGGAATTAGGATCAACTTGTAATTTGTTGATATAACACACAACAAATCCAAGTCAACTCGCCACAATTTCACTAAGGAAATTGATAAGAGCAAATGCTTGAAAGAGTCACTCTCTCTCACGGTAAAGGGGGTGTATTTTCTCAAATGTTTAAAAAGCTCCTCAAAAACCCTAATTTGCAAGTATTTATACTTGCACCCTTTAGGGTTAGAATGACTAAAAAATCACAACTATGCCACTATAGGGTGGCCGATCCTAAAGGTAAAATATAACCAAATAAAATGTCCCATAAAGCTTACAAAATAAATGGTTCAAACATAAATTACAAGTAAAGAAAATAATCTTCGGCAGGCTAGCTTCATGATGGAATCCGTCGGTTCAACTCATCGCCGGTTCAGGTCGGTCCATAGATAACCCACAAGCTGAGTCTTAGTGAGTTTATCCATCGCCTTGTGAAACCAAATAAGCATACCTGTTGGAATATACAATTCATGAATAAGATAAAAGAGGTTAGATAATAATTTATTCCGAGGTTGATCTGCTTGAAATGGGCCCTCATTGCCAAGATTTGAAATCCTTCAATTTTTGTCCTAATGATAGGTCTTGTCGGATTTTGATTCCCATCATCTCCTTGGACCTCAAAAAGATTTGACCTCAAATCTTGCAGTTCAAATGCAGCAGAGACTCTGTTTCCCAAAAGTAATCCATCTAAAGGAGTATCTCTACAGAATCCCAATATCTGAAATACTATAGTAGATGATTGTTTTCTTTCCTCCATCTCTAGGATGTATCTCTCCTGTAACAAAAACAAGGACTCATTATCGACTGATGTTTCCTCTATCTCAACACTTTCCAACGAGTTTGTTTCCTCTGACTCATCCCTGTTATGCTGATCCCTAGAGTCTTCTAACAATTGGTCCAACTGATCATTACCTTCAGAAACCTCTGAAGGTTGGCACAATGGTGTTTGACATCTTTCATCTGTGGAACCCTTATCTTCAAGTGAAGGCATTTGTAGCTCTGCACACTCTGAGCCTCTAGGTGGTCTAAATTCCATTTCTGGGAATGGTTTAAGTCCAAAATTACCAACTCTATCTTCTCTAAGAGCATGATAATCTCCCTTTGCTCTAGGTGGCTCCTGAAGGTGTACCACTGGTGGTGGTGGCAATGTCATCCTATCAATCCTTGTTGCTAATGTAGTAACAAGTTTTCTAAGGTCCCGAAGTTGTTCATCTAAGGTCCTCCCACCTGCAACATTAGAACCCTGACCTCCACCAATTCGACTATATGCTACATCACTCATTCCTCCATTCACACTATTAATAGACATTTTTGTGGATGCAATCTATTTGATGTACCAATGTAATGTCTAGTAATTGTAGCACACTTGCTTCACAAAAACAATTCACGCCAAAAACCAACTCACTCCGCCACTTATACACTTTACATACAACACAATAAATTCACGCAACAATAATATGTTGCAACTCTTCACTTCCACGGTAGCAACAAACAAAACTAACTAAAATGCTCCTTTAAATGGCAACAACAACAAGAAACTGCAACAACAACTATACACTCCACTTCCACCGCAACTTACATACATACACGGCAACAAATTCACAAGTGACAACCTTAATGCAACTTTGCCACAAATGGTAAGAATCAATTTCAAATTCAAATGAAATATAATCAATACCACTCTTAACTACTTGAAGTAAATGGATGTGTTTCAATTCAAATTGTTTCCTTTTCTTCCACACAATTCAAATCTGGAAATTATACACTTTCACTTCCAATTTGCACAACACAACACCATATATGCTCCTACTCAATCACGGTGCATTTCTCCACTTGTATAACATTCTTCAACCGAAATAAACATAAGAAGGCAGCATTTAAATTTGAAAATCAATTCACTTTACTAATTGCAACTCCTCCACATTTGGTAAGATGCAAATTTTCAAATTCAAACAAGCACAATTAACTCCTTCACTCTTAATGCTTGTTTTGAAATCTAATAACTTCCTTTCTTACACACTAATTAAATCTGGAAAATTGCAAATATCCTCCACAATTCTGAATTCAACAATGCAAAAACAAACACAATTCCCTTCCTACACAATTTGCACTACCTTCCTCTCCTTCACGGTGAAGTCAAGACAAAAAATTACAACAAGATGTCCACTTCTACAACAACAAGTTTCAACTTCCCAAGTAAGATACTCACGCCAATTAGTACCAATACAAACAATTCAATTAATCCTCAATTTCAACAAGGATCAATCACGTAAACATCAAGGTAACAACAACAAAAAAATACATTCACTTGATCCGAATTTCCACTCCCTTGCAATTCGGTTCACAAAGGTAATACCAAAAACTTTCAATTCCCAAAACTTCAATCAACAAAACCCTTCTCATATACCTTCAATTAACTTACGGCAAGATGGAAACAAAGGACAATCCTAATTGCAACAATTCCTCCTCTTAACCATAAGCAACTCACGGCAATAGGAAGATAACAATATAAGGATCAAAAATCTCAAATTCAACAATCCCTCCTCTTAACCTTAAGCTCTGATGCCAAATTATGATGTGCCTAAAAGGGGGTCAAGCACAATCAAATAACAATTGATGAATTCCAATCAATACCCACGTCACACAAGAAGGAAAAACCCTTAATTCCTCAAGAAATCCGAAATGATGGAAAATCAAAAGGATATAAAGAACATCCGATGGCTAGATTTCAATGATGAACAATAGAACATGAAATGAGATTCCAATTCAATTCGAATTACTCCAAATCTGAAATTTAGAACCCTAATTTCACAAGAACAAGAACAACATAAAAGTAACTAATTCCTCACGAGATATGACACACTAGTTTGGAGTTAGGATCAACTTGTAATTTGTTGATATGACTCACAACAAATTCAAGTCCACTCGCCACAATTTCACTCTTGAAATTGATAAGAGCAAATGCTTGCAAGAGGAGACTCTCACACGGCACAAAGGTGTGTTTTTCTCAAATGTTCAAAAAGCTCCTCAAAAACCCTAATTTCAGAAGAACAATAACAACATAAAATTAACTAATTCCTCACCAGATATGACGCACTAGTTTGGAGTTAGGATCAACTTGTAATTTGTTGATATGACTCACAACAAATTCAAGTCCACTCGCCACAATTTCACTAAGGAAATTGATAAGAGCAAATGCTTGAAAGAGTCACTCTCTCTCACGGTAAAGGGGGTGTATTTTCTCAAATGTTCAAAAAGCTCCTCAAAAACCCTAATTTGCAAGTATTTATACTTGCACCCTTTAGGGTTAGAATGACTAAAAAATCACAACTATGCCACTATAGGGTGGCCGATCCTAAAGGTAAAATATAACCAAATAAAATGTCCCATAAAGCTTACAAAATAAATGGTTCAAACATAAATTACAAGTAAAGAAAATAATCTTCGGCAGGCTAGCTTCATGATGGAATCCGTCGGTTCAACTCATCGCCGGTTCAGGTCGGTCCATAGATAACCCACAAGTTGAGTCTTAGTGAGTTTATCCATCGCCTTGTGAAACCAAATAAGCATACCTGTTGGAATATACAATTCATGAATAAGATAAAAGAGGTTAGATAATAATTTATTCCGAGGTTGATCTGCTTGAAATGGGCCCTCATTGCCAAGATTTGAAATCCTTCAATTTTTGTCCTAATGATAGGTCTTGTCGGATTTTGATTCCCATCACATTGGGTTTAATAACATTTGGCCGCTAGTTAACATAATTACCCTCTTTTGCTCATTTATAGTAGATTTTTAGAGAGAGCAATAGGGATTAGGATTTGAGGAACTATAACATTCTCTCTATATTAAGTTAGTTTAGGTCATTTTTAGTGTATATTTTGGATTTTCCTAGTATTTTCTTTTAGTTTAGATGATGCTAGCTTAGATTTGTAGTGGATTTTAACATATTCAAGGCATTTAGAGGAGGATTTAAGCATTGGATGTAATGGGATTTGAGTATTTTTGTCTGGATTCATCAATGTTACCTCCAATCAACATGGTTTTCTTCTTTAGCTCATCTACTATTACATTTAATTTTATTTCTATGCTCATATTCATGTGTATTGTGTCACATGTTCATCTTCCATGAATATAGGTAATTGTGCTTAATGTATAGTTTTGGGTTATGTGATTTTGAATGAAATTGTTGTTGTTAATGAATTATTGATATTGTGTTACGTGTAATTGTGGAATTTTAACTAGTGTTATGAAAACATAGGTATAACATTTGCATAGCAATCAATTATCATGGGGCTGAACTGTGGTTCTCTTTAATTAGGCATTACCTCTTGTTATCCTATAGGGTCTACCTAATTTAATTGGGTGTAAAGACCCTAAATAGAACCTAGGACTCTTAATTCTTATAATGTCATATTTGCAAATTAAGGCACTATGGTTCTAGTATTCACATAGAGTTTTAGGTGGTTAGGATTAAACTTCAACCCATTATGTAAGATTCGGTTGTGAGTCTTGTGAGTGTAGTTAAAAACCATAATTACATTATCATAAATATCTTTGAGGCATGATGACAACAATTTCAAGAGATTGGAACATAACCTCCCATCAATTATAACTTGAAAGAATCTAATCCCACTAGTTGAGAATGTGCTATGATCTATATTCAGTTGCAAAAGTTAATTTCTTTTCACATCTAGTTTTTAATTTGATGCTTGATAAACTTAATTTTGATTTGCTTAGCTTAAATTAGTTTCACTACTTTTTGGTACTCAGCTTTGCTTTCTTCTTTTCCCTCCCTACAAAAAAAATACAACCTTGGTGCTCACTTCATACTATTGCACAACTAGTATGCTTGCAAAAACTTATTGCTTTTTTACAAGTTTTCATCTTAAAATTTTGTAAGCCTATTGTGTAATTGTATGTCATTTTCACTATTTTAAAAGGAGGCATTACTTTTAAGTGTATGGCTTGTGAATGAGGTGAAGTAATAGCCATAAGATATTATGCTATGGGGAATGCTATGCAACCCAACAATCTCTTATAGCAAAAGGTCAGAAATA
This sequence comes from Laguncularia racemosa, assembly GCA_037954665.1. NCBI lineage: Eukaryota > Viridiplantae > Streptophyta > Magnoliopsida > Myrtales > Combretaceae > Laguncularia > Laguncularia racemosa. Next base: position 952,824 of record JBBMOL010000118.1, on the reverse strand, counting down.
TAAAGTACGTCACTAGATTTATGGCATGGGATAAAGTGGACATTTTTCTAAAAAAATAAACTACATCCATAATTGAGTCCTTCTCTCTCTTGTTCCTAGGTAAGCTCAGGATGAAGTCCATACTCAAATCATTCTATGGTTGTGTCAGTAGGGGCAAGTGCATATATTCTCCATAATTCTCTTACCTTCCCTTAGCTAGTTTACATGTAGAGCATTGTTCAAGCACATGGTGCACATCCTTCATCATTCTAAACCAAAAATAGTGTTCCTTCAACAATTCAATTGTTCACTTCTCCCTAAAATGATCAAATATGCCACCTAAGTCAGCTACCCTTACCAAGAGATCCCTTATAGAATATTGGGGCATACCTAACTTACCCCTGTTAAATAAGAAACCATCTACTAAGTAAAACCCTTCAATAGCAAGCCCATCCCTATAATTAGCCGCAATGGGCCAAAAATATAAATCCTCCACATATTGCTTAGTAATTAGGTGGAACCTAGTAATTTATTTTATAGAGAGGAAATAACAGTGCACCTATTGGATAACACATTGACTGCCACATTGTTATTAACCTATTCATATTTGATAACATAGGCAAAACTCTCAAGAAACTCCACCAACTTAACTTAGTGCCTAGATAGTTTTTGTTAACCCTTCAGGTTTTTGAGAGACTCATGGTCGGTATATATAATGAACTCTCGTGGCAATAAATAGTGCTGTCATACTGTTAAAGCCCTAATAAATGAGTAAAAATCTTTATTGTAGATTGAGTAATTAAGTGCTGCATTGCTCAACTTTTCTCTAAAATAGGCGATAATAAACCTTTCCTGCATTAAGATAGCCCTGATTCCTACCTTCAAGCCCTACATTCTAACTCAAAAACTTTCTCAAAATAAAGTAGTGCTAGAATGCAATAGATGTCAACCTGGTCATAATCTCTTCAAAACTGTGTTGAGCCCTCTCATTCCACTTAAATTCAGCATGCTTCTTAATGAGCTTATTGAGAGAGGCAACAATGTTACTAAAGTTTCTCATGAACTATTAGTAAAAGGAGGCAAGCCCGGGGAAACTTCTAACTTCACAGGCATTTTTAGGCACTAACCACATAACAATGGTCTTCATTTTTCTCATCATCTACTCTCACTCCACCACCTAACACCACAAACCCCATGAACACCACCTATTCTTGATAGAAAGAACACTTCTTTAATTTTTCATTTAATTTCTCATCTCTCAGTATAGCAAACGTGACTCTTAAGTATATCATTAAGTCTCGAGATGGGTATTGGCATTTAATAGTTATTTTGTTGATGGCATGGTTATCTGTACACCCAGGAACCATCCTTCTTAGGCATAAGGAGTGCTGGTAACACATAAGGACTCATGCTTTCCCTCACATATCCTCATTCCACCAACTCATCGACCTGCCTCTTTAGCTCCTTTGCCTCCTCTGGTTTCATTTTGTATGTTAAGCAGTTAGGAAAGGTCACTCTCAGCTGAAGATCTATGGCATGCTCAATACCCTAAAAGAGAGGTAGGCCATTAAGGAACACGTCAATAAACTCCTATAACAACTGTTGTACCTCATCAAGTAGTGATACAGTTTGGTTCATCTTGAGTAAGCGCCTGAATTGTAATAACAATATAGGTTCACCTAAATCAATGGTTGCACTTAGCTCAACTTTGCTTATGAACATAGTTTGCTCCTTCTAGTTCTCAGTATTAGATTTTAGGCTTCTTACACTTGTTGGGGAAGGGGTATAGGGTTTAGAATAACTTTCTTCTCAGCCTTTTGGAACATGTAATCTTGTAACCATCGTGTAATACTTAGTGATCAAATAGCCATGGCTACCCTAATAAGATGTAAGGTACCCATGGGTAAAATGTCACACCATATCTCATCATGGTAGTGATCCCTAATGGATAGGGGAACTTTAGCTTATTGAGTAACATGGAGTGAACCTATTCATTAAGCTAATGAAGCTTACATGGGTAGGGGTAAGTTATGGTAAGACATTTTAACTTATTCACCACGAGCACAACTATCACATTGGTATAGCTCCCACTTTCCACAATGAGCATACTCAGATTTTCCTTCACCTTACAAGCTATGTGAAATAGATTTTATTGCTACTCATTCTTAACTGTTGGGGTGACACTTAACACTCTCCTCAACACTAAAGTCATCATCTGACCACCCTAATCCCCATATGTGTTAACATTCTCATCCCCATAGAAGTAATCAAGAGCTTATTTAATGTCATCAGTAGGCATCTCTATCTCAGTCATATCTTTATTGTAGATTTCTAACTTTTGTGCCTCTCCCTTAATATGAATAACTTGCTTGTTAAGACATTGTGATGCTATATGGCTAAAGCCAACACATTCGAAGCACATGACTTGGCTAGACTTATGCTTAAAACTGTTTGCTCCATCTTGGCATGCCTCAATAGCTACAACTACCTTCCCTCTTGCCTTCCCCTTAGTCTTTAATTGTCTTGTGTTTCTCTAATCAGTTTTATCAACCCCTCTCATCACTACTCCTCTCTCTAGTCTTCGACTTTGTAGCTGAAGGTTTAGTTGGAATTGAGGACTTAAGGAAAAAAGGTCTATAGGGGTTATTCTTCTTTAGCACTCTACCTATTGTGCCAATTGAATTGCATCATTGAGGTATCTATCCTCTACAATGCTACCAAATCAATTTCATATTTCAGCCTTGGAACAAACTACCAATAGTTTAATATTCTGGCTCCTGAACTTCACTTCGTATCATGAGCATTTCAAATTCTTGCACATTCTCTTCTACACTCATTGAACCCTATTAAAGTGTTTGCAGCTTCTTATACATCTCCTAAAGATAGTGATCGGGTATAAATTGTCTCCTCAAAATGGCTTTCATTTCGCTCTATGTCTTAACACCCCCTTCTCCATTCCTCCCACAACTAGCCAACAGGTTTTTCCACTACAAAGCTACATAGCAGATAAACTCAAGAGCTAGTAATCTAACTATGTTCATATCATTGTAGTCATAACACTTAAAAAAGTTTTTTGCTTTGTATTCTCAATCAATATAGTCATTAGCTAACCTTCTTCTTGAGAAGAATGACATCTTAAGTTTCATAGTATCATTACCTCTAGGTTGCCATCCACCTCTAACTTTATAGTCACCCTCATAGTTATCACCACCTCCTTTAGGTTATGGATCACCCTCTTCCTATACTTGATAACCAACACAGTTTCCTCGCCTTACTACTCACCCATAAGGTTTAAGTGGATTAACACACTCTTTTGGCTGCATAACATTGATGAGTTAGGCTTAAATTAATCACTAGATAGTAATAGAGGTTGTTAACGACCTTCAACAAGACCTAAATTTGTTGTTTCATGGTTTTAGTAGGTAGTTTTCACGATACAAAATTACCTAGTCAAGGTCTTCATTGTCACGAACATTTACATAGATGCTTTCATTCAACTTGATTTTTTTTTTTATTCAAGCTCAAGAAGGTATAATAGGGTCAAAATGTTTTGGATTAAAATGTCTATGATGGTGTTTAAGGTTATTGGGAAATATTTTTGGTTGGGTATGGGCTTAAGTATATGAAATAGGTATGGAAAGTGATGAGGATCAGCTAGCATCTAAAAGGAAGGAACCAAAATCCTATGATCCATTACATGGTATTAGAGGCCCGATGACCCAAGCTAAAGCTAAGATGATGAACGAAGCTTTACAAAGATTAGTCATGGACTTACAAGCCAAGGAATCAAGCTACACTAAAGGAGACACAACACTTGTCAACTTGATTCACGTGACCATGGAGGGAAGTGATGATTTAGAGGTCTTAGAATAAATTCATTTTATTGATTTGAAAAAGGAGAAACACATTCGGTTTTATTATTTGTTATGTTTTGTTTTTATTTGTTTGGTTTGTAATTTATATTATTTAGTTGCCTACTTGGTTATATGAGGATAAGGAAACAAATAGATTAGGCAACTTGGGTTTTCCATATTGTTGTATGTACCTTATATAAGCCGTGTAAGGGGCCATCCATGAGATATCTTATTATTGAATTGAGAAAACACAATTTTCGTGAGAGCACAAAAACCCCTTTTTTGTTCTTTTGCAAAAGAACTCTTCCATTGGAATTCTCAACCGAATTGCTTGGAAAACCCTTTGATAACTTAGGTTTCAATCAACATGTGTGATGAGGGTTTAGTTACACAACACTTATTCAAGACGATCCTCGGGTAATTGAATCTAATAGTGACGTCGGAGTTCTAGGTTTAACATACTTAGGGTTTAATGCATCATTTGGTATCGGACCTTTGGCTTCTTGAATTAAGTAAATTATATCCCTTTTTCGTTATTCGTCTGTTATTATTTTCCATAGTCATATATGGAAATTCATATATATATATAAAAAATTATGTTCGATCTATAAATCCCTTATAGACCGACGACATCTAGGTTTAGACAATCTTTAGATATTCAATTGTTGTTCAATTTAAAGTTCATATTGAGAGGCATATGTACAAAAAAAAAAAAAATTCAATTTGGTTGCAAAAGAAAGAATCAAGAACCAATTTTTTTTAAAAGAGAGAGAGAGAGAGAGAGAGAAAATCTAGTTTTAGCAAGTACCAATTCAATGGCCACATTCAATTTCCAATTCTAGCCGTACATTGCATCTTGTTCTAATTAATTGAGCATCCAAATTATACTAATATCCTTGATCTATATTCGATGCAATTTCTTTGTTTCCATTTAGTTACGTGATAGGGACTTGTCTATTGGTTCCGAAATTAGTAGTAGATAATTTGTTCATATCTCTTAGAAATTCATACTTGATCTTCCTTACACCGTGACTTGGAACTAATTAGTGATCATTAGGTGTTGACTTAGTGATTTGTGTTTAGGAGTTCCAATTTGAGTTCCTAGCAAAAGAATTATAAAAAGCGGGTTGTGAGATCATATTTAGTGAGAGATATACACGAGTGGAATTGTGAGCATATTATTTGTGAGCAAAATATGAGTGGGAGTGAGGAACATACATAATTAGTTTTGTTTTACTTGTGATCTTACTTTGTTGAAAATTTTAGAATTATGTCAGGATAGAACACTAATGGAGGAGAAAGTAGAGTGATGTTAAGGAGTTGATGGGGGAGATGGAGAGGATCTTAATGGGTGAACTTAAACAGATCCATGAAAGAATGGATAGGATGGAGAGGAGTAAGGAATCGTCTAGCAGTACCACTGTTAGGCGAAGAGTAGGTAGACCGAATAGGGGGGGAGTTCGGATAGAAGAAGGAGAGGATTCTAATTTTGGAGATTACCAACACATTAGGGATAAGGAGGAGTATCCAGAGGCGTGATAGTAATTTGGGGAGTATTAAATTGAAAATCCCAACATTTCAGGGAAAGAATGATCCAGAGTTGTATTTAGAGTGGGAGAGAAAAATGGATCATGTGTTTGAATGTCACAATTACATTGAGGAAAAAAAAGATAAAACTGGCTGCAGTAGAGTTTTCGGATTACGCCAGTGTATGGTGGGATCAGTTGGTGAGTAATAGACGTAGGTATGGAGAGTGACCTGTTAGCACTTGGGAGAAGATGAAAACTATTATGCAGAAGTGTTTCGTTCCTAGTCACTATCATAGTAACTTACTTAGGAAAGTCCAGGGATTGACACAGGGAACCAAAAGTGTAGAAGATTATTATAAGGAGTTGGAGATAGACTTGATTAAGGCTAGAGTTGAGGAGAATGATGAAGCCACTATGGCTAGATTTATCAATGGGTTGAATAGGGAAATAACTGATGTAGTAGACCTATACCATTATTTAGATATGGAAGAACTGCTGCATAGAGCAATTAAAGTAGAGTGGCAATTAAAATATAGGAGTGAGCAGAGGACTGGTTTGACTTCCAAATCTCCATGGAAGTCTAGTTGAAAGAGAAACTCCATCGATTCAAATCCTAAGGAGGACGTGAAGGCTAAGAATCCAATTGCTGCACCTAAGGGAAACACTGACACTAAAACCCCGTCTAGGATTAGAGATATCAAATGTTTTAGGTGTTTGGGATTTGGGCACATTACATCCCAATGTCCAAATTAGAGAGCTATGATTATCAGTGATAGTGGGGATGTAGAGAGTGTGAGCTCTAAGGAGGAGGAGGAGTTACCATCGCTAGAATATGAGAATGTTGACTTAGAGGGACCCGTGAGTGGTGAGTTGTATGTCATGAGGAGAGTACTTAGTGTGCAACCCTAGGAGGATGGTGAGGGGATCCAACGTGAACATATTTTTCATACACAGTGTCATGTGCAGGGTAAAGTTTGTAGCTTGATAATGGATAGTGGCAGCTGCACTAATGTTGCTAGCACATTGCTAGTGGAAAAGAAGCAGTTAAAAGCTATGAAACATCCAAGACCATATCGATTACAGTGGTTAAATGAATGTGGCAGGTTAAGGTGACCAAGCAGGTTCTTATAGCCTTTTTCATAGGGAGCTACAAAGATGAGGTTATGTGTGGTGTGGTATCTATGTAGGCTAGCCACATACTATTAGGGTGACCCTGGCAATTTAACAGGAAGATTACATATGATGGGTATAAGAATTAGTATTCCTTTGTATTAAACAAAAGGAAAGTAGTTCTCACGCTATAGAAACCATGGGAAGCTAGTGAGAATTAGATGCGGATGGCAAAAGAATTCAGAGAGGAACATGAGAGTGTGCAAAAGAAAGATGAGAAAAAGACAAAGAGTGAGAAACAAACACTGATAAGTTATGAGGGAAGAGAATTTGAAACATTGAGAGGAGAGAAAATTGTAAGAAAAAGTGAATGTAAGAGTGTAATGTTGGTAAGGAAACAACTACTTGTACTTATGTATAAGGATGTTTATTTTACTTATACTGACACTAACCTTTTGTTACCTAGTATGGTATTTTCTTATGGCTTTGTTACAGGTATAGATGGGATAGTCGTGGATGCGAAGAAATTGGAAGCAATTTGGAAGTGGCCAAAGGGATGTGTCAGGACCGTGTTTCATCTAGGAGAAGGCATTTTGGTGCATTAGAGAACAAAAAGATTTGCAGAGTAGTGGAGGTTTAAATTGCATTCTAAGGGAGATGGACCTTTCTAAGAAGTGGAGCGCATCAATGATAACGCTTACAAGATTGACTTGCCAAATCACTAAGGTAATGTAAGCATAACTTTTAATGTTTTTTATTTTATTCCTTATTATGCAGGTAATTTGAGGACGAATCTTTTCGAGGAATGAGGGAATGATGAGGATCGGCTAGCATCTAAAAGGAAAGAACCAAAATCCCATAATCCATTACATGGTATTGGAGGCCCGATGACCCGAGTTAGAGCTAAGAGGATGAACAAAGCTCTATAAGGATTAGTCATAGACTTACAAGACAAGGAATCAAACTACACTAAAGGAGACACAACACTTGTCAACTTAATTCATGTGACTATGGAGGGAAGTGATGATTTAGACGCCTTAGAATAAATTCATTCTATTGATCCGAAAAAGGAGAAACACATTCGGTTTTATTATTTGTTATGTTTTGGTTTTATTTGTTTGGTTTGTAATTTATATTATTTAGTTGCTTACTCGGTTACATGAGGATAAGGAAACAAATAGATTAAGCAACTTAGGTTTTCCATATTGTTGTATGTACCCTATATAAGCCGTGTAAGAGTCTAGCCATGAGATATCTTATTATTGAAGTGAGAAAACACAATTTTCGTAAGAGTACGAAAACCCCTTTTTTGTTCTTTTGCAAAAGAACTCTTCCATAGGAATTCTCAACCCAATTGTTTGGAAACCCTTTGATAACTTAGGTTTCAGTCAACAGGTGTGATTGGGGTCTAGTTACGTAACACTTATTCAAGAAGATCCTCAAGGTAATTGAATCCAATAGCGATGTCGAGGTTTTAGGTTTAACAAACCTAGGGTTTCAAGCATCCATTAGTGTCTAAGGTGGTATTAGTTTACAAGTGTTTGTTGAGGAATTTAATCAAACAATTAGTGGGCAAGAGTTTAGTTGTTTTAACAATTGACTAAAACTCACTTCTCAACACCTCACACACTACCATGAATACAAAACAACAACAATATAATGTATAACACTTTTTCAAATCACACTATACACAATCACAACCAATCTCAGCTTAACTTATGAAACATACAAGCACTACAACCTGCATCTTGTCGCTAAACTTGCGCTTTGATACTAATAAATACGATGTGCCTAGGGTTAGGAATGCAGGCTGAAAAAATTGGCCCAGTCCACCTCGCAGGCTAATACAGGCTAGCATTGAGTAAGTGATGACAAGTGAGATGAGAGAGAAATGAAAGTCTAAAAGTGATGACTGATGAAAGTGGACCTGCTACCATGCTGAGTTGACTCAAATTTCGTGACTATTTTAATTTGATTTTTCACATTTGCTGCTATGTCATTTTGTTTTTAGATGGGCCAAGCAGGCCAACCAGTGCCCACTTAAAGGTGGCCCGCCCCTACCTTTGGGCCACACTAGGCGGGTAAAAAATGCCCACAAATCCTATGGGCCAAATTTTTTTGCCTAAACCACAAAAAAATTGTGGGTTGGGTAAGTAAGCCAACCTGTCTTGCATTCCTACCCGTAAATGTGCTTAAAGAGATAACCACTAGGACATCCACAATCAACAATATAATCATTTTAAGTGGGGAATCCCTATTTTAAAGAAAATTAAGGTTTGAATACTCATAAGTTAGGGTTGAGTGAAATACTATTAGATATGACTCATCAAAAGTATTACACTCACTTGAATGATTTAGTGATAAGATGCACATGAAATTGCACAAGGCAATACTTGCCCCAATCAAAGATTAGTAAAAGTATGGATAGGGAGTTAAAAGACTCAATAATGTGATATGATATTCGATAATGACCTAAGAGTTTGATTACAAGACTTATTACATGAAAATGGCAAAACAATAAATAAAGAAAGAAAAACAATTGATTCAGAGGGGTGCATGCTTGCTAACACAAGTGTGCTGGTGATTGTGTATCTCTTTAGGGGCAAAACTTTAAGAAAACATGGCCATGTAAAGTTGTGTTGGGATATATGGTTAGGAACACAATCTTCACTTCATCTTGAATTCAGCAATGATGGGGGGTAGAGGAGTTTAGGGGGTTAAGGGTTGTACAAGGTTGTGCTATAGCCATGTGTCTCTCTACTTGTCAAATTTCCTCACTTTCTAGCCTTAACCTTGTAATATAGCTTGGAAATCTAATGTCAAACTCCAAATACAACACTATTGAAGTCTTATTGAAACTAAAATTATGTAATTCAAATGCATTAACAAATAAAATTTCTTCGATATTAGGTTAATCATGAATGAATCTCAATACCATGTTATGAAGTTCTTTCGCTATAGCTCTAGTAATGGGACCTAATTCCCATCATAACTTGATAGCAATAAATATTAACATAGTAATTCCAAGTTAACATTATAAACATTATACATAATGACAAGCGACTCTAATATAAATGTTCATTACAATTTATAAGCACAATGGACTGTCTAAGATCTATTGTAAGATTCGTGTGATATATATAATATCAATAAAATTATAGTTGGTTATAAGAATAATTATATATTTTTTTCATAGGATAAATTATATTTATAGCTCACTGTAAATATTAGATAGAAGACATGTGTCAATTTATTAATGGTTCATAATGATTAATTTTAATGGTACAATATCATTAAATATTTAATTAGATAAAATAATTTAAAAAATAAAAAATCTAGAAAAAATAAAAGAGAACAGAAGAAAAAGAAGATGGAAAGGCATTAATACAGTTGCCGTAGATACATGCACCCTTGTACGAAAACATCTTGGCCTTCCAAGACGAATTGTTAGATGTTAGTAATCCATGTCAAAATGTACATGACAATAGTTGTATAGGAGTATTTATACAATCCTTTCTCATAGTCTTACCATATAAAATGATAAAAAAAAAACTAGTTAAGAACATAAGCAACTTGACCTTCTTTATTCTCATTATTCTTATCACTCAATTAATAGCACTAATCAACCAAATTTGTCTCCAACTTGTGTAGAAACAAATCTTTTTATAAGCTAATTGAAAACCCGAAAAAATCAATAAAACACATTTTTCATTGAAATCAATCAATCAACTAATCTTTAATATGTATTATTGGAAAGATTACAAAGCATTTAAACCTTTTTACCTAACAAATGAGTTTAAGCATATAAATGAATTCTCTCTTTTTTCCATGTTTAAGACCTATAAAATATTTATATTCAAATATATATACGTTAGTCTCAAATTAAGTAGAATTGATTATTTACACAAATTCTAAACTTCTCAAAATTTAGAAACACCCCTTCGATTGCTTAACTTAATTGTGGCATGAAACAATATTGACATCAAATAAAATTGTAGAAATTAAAAGGAGAAGGGATGAGAAAATTAGGCATAGGAAGTATGGAGGTTCTACCTTATATGTTAATCCTCTCTTTTAGCTCCACTACTGAGAATCTGATATTCCACATCAATATAATTCCACTACATCTAACAAAAATGAATGAGAAATTATAAAAGATCTACCAATACCTTGGCTTTGGTCACTTTACCTTGACTATTTAGCTTAAACAAGCTACTACAACTCTTCTAAACTTCAAATGAACTTCATCTAGCTTTTAAAAAGAGTAATATGATGAGCATTACTTGAAATAATTCAGCATACTCTAACTAATATAATAACTTTAAACAAGAACTTCAATATCATAATCAAACCAGCTATAAATTCTTTGTAAAATAATCCTCATGGATATGTAACCAAATTTAGTAGAATGCATTGAATATATTACCTAAATATATTCAATAAGTGGAGTTAGACCTTCAATTTAATCAATTATTTAACTTCAATTATTCATCAAAATATCCTATTCTTGCTTTATTTGTATCAAGTAAACCCTTTAATGTATTCTCTAAATTTCTACTTTTGAACATTTATCAATAGACTCTCTAACTTACCATCTGAGTAAACAAGTCCTACTTCAATATTTTGGAACTTCTAGACTTAACTTACGATTTTCAACTATTTAACCAACTCAAATCATTAATTAAGCATCTTATACACTTAACAAACTTAATAGCGATACTTAACTCATTTTGTTATATATATTGCAAGCAACACATAACAGAGAGATAAGAGAGATAGATAGAGACAAGGAAAGTCACAAATATGGTGTCATTTGGTATGTAATGCAACAGTGTGTTACTGTAATTTGACAAGTATAAGTAATGTATATATATTTTTTAATGATGATACAATAATATTATCATCAAATATAATTCGATATGAATTACCAACATCTAACAATGAATCTTGGAAGATTGAGATATTCTTGCATAATTGTGCTTCTATCTTTGGTGACTCCACCAACACTACTTCCATCTTCTTCTTCTTCTTCTCTTTTTTTTTTTCTTTTTTTCTTTTTCTTTAATTAATTTATCTAATTTAATATTTAGTAATATTATTTTATTAAAATTAATCATTGCGCAACAATAAGAAGGTGACACATGTTCTCTATCTAATATTTGCAATGAATTCTAAAACACATGAATGTAGAGTGTAAAAAAATGAAAACATGCACATGTAAAGTGAAAAAAGAAAAAAACACAAGCTAAAGTGTAATTTAACCATTTTCTTATAATATTAAAAACCATTTTTTACTGGTTTGGAATTTAAGTGAAAAAATAAAATCTGTGATACTCTTGCTAGTAGAAAGGAATTCAAATATTGCATTATAGCAGTATCCATATAAGCATAAATAGGACCACCAAATACAAACCTTGTACTACTAGATAAGTCTAATTAGAATAATAAAAGAAACCTAAAAGAAAAATCTCTCTAACACTATATTGTTACATATTGAGTGGATCTCTCTCTAAACTTTCCTCTCAATGAGCAACCATATATAAAATGAACTCCATTAATTTTTAATTATTTTATGGAATTATTGTGAGCAATCATTATAGGTCATTTTTTCTCTATTAATAAAAATATGAAATTTACTATTTTTCAAAAAGTCGTAAGAATGTAAAATGTATCACTAAATTGCTTGATTTTTCTGACCATGACTAGGACTAAGGAGGTACATGATTGGCTCAACCCATTAAAATTTTATTTTGCTTTAAATTTCTAATTAATATGTTATTTCATAACTAATTAATGATCTAATCATTGATATAATTTTAGTATCTATTAATATTTCCAATCAATTTAACTTATTTATATTACCCATGTTATTGGGTCAAATCCTTTAGTTTGTTTTTTCTTTTTTTTTTTTCCTCCTTCCAACTACATTATACATTATTATTATATGCCAAAATTGGCTTAAGGCCTTAAGACCCTCCTTATTTAAGTATAACTGTAGAATAGAAAAGTGCCTAAGCTATTTGGCAAAGATTAGGAAAGTAATATAAATTCTTTGAAGAACACGCTCTAAGTAGATATTTCCTTTCATAACTGAGATGTATTTAGGAAGATTTACTTGCCTTAAATATAATGTTCTCATAGCACTATAAAAGGAGGTCCCTTTAACCAAGTTAATCATCTAATACCCTTTACATACTTTGATTTCCATGCTCTCATGCTACTTTTCTAACTTGAGCGTCAAAATTTAAGCACCAAAGACACCTTCGGCACCCTAATAGCTCACATTTGTTCATCTTGTAGGTTAGATTACATCAACTCGAGGATTTAATCCAGCCCAAAATTGCATTAAAGCAACTGGAGCAATCAACAATTGGCATCCACTATCTGAAAGCCAACTACAACTATAGCTGGCACAAGATCTAGAAGAAACTTTGTTAAGAATGCCCTTGATGACTACAACCCACCAACCATTGAAAACAACTACCCTCTACCATTATCACTACCATCTCATGCAGAACAAGGGGATCAAGATAGGATTGCAAGACTTGAGAGGCAACTTGCTGTTGTGCTAGCTAAAAATCATGGTTTGAGAGACTAAGTTAACAAAATTAATGAGCACTCCCAATGACAATCTTAGCCACAAAGTAAGTAGCAAGGTGATAATGTTTCACATGACCATGGAAACATGCCATCAAATTCGAATAGAGCTCCTAACCTAAGAGGCAAGTAGAATAATAATAGGAATGGTAACTCTGAAGCATAATCCACAAGATCCTTGGCTAATTAGTCTATTAATGATATAGATTACATGGTCAAAAACCTTAATAATCTCAAAGACATAAAGAAGCCTAATCCAAGGGACATGCTTACCATTAGGAACTCTCCCTTTACTTAGGAAATTCAAGATGAGTAGCTCCCTACACATGTCTGAATTCCTTAATTGGAGTTTTACAATGGGACAACCGACCTGATAAACCATTTAAGCTACTATACAACTCAGATGAACCTCTTTGGTGTTTTTGATGTAATAGCATGTAAGGTTTTTCTAGTAATATTAAAGTGGTTAGACAGACATGGATCTAAGGCCTCAAACTAAACTCTATCTCCAATTTTCAAGAGCTCGCTATGCAATTTTACCAACACTTTCTAATGAGAAAAATGCTTAAATGGGATTCCTCAACTCTTAATCTTGTTCTACAAAAGCAAGACAAGATGCTTAGAGATTATATCTACAAGTTCAATAGAGCAATCCTCAAAATTCTTAACACTGACATGAATGTAGATCTCAATGTAGCAATTAATGGAGTTAAGAATCGATTTTAGCTCTTCTACTCCCTCACTGATGGGAATCAACCTTATGGTTCCAACAATGGGGAAACCCATTTGGATGCATGAGCCTAAAAATTCATATATCACCATATTTTATCTAATAATACTTTATTTCTTTTTGTACTTTAGCATATACATTTATCAGTTGTTACAAGATAGCTAAATAACATGCACTAAGGATCCAATTGTGGGACATTCATGGAAGTACATCCAACAGTCCACAATGGGTTCAATTGAAGTGAAGAACCGACCAATTGAAGACTATTTAAACTTGTAATTTGTTGCTTTTAGAATCGACCACTTAAGTAGCTTATTTTTAATTTGTTGTATTATTTTTACTCCAATTGGAGCAAGTATAAATACTTGCTAACTAGAGTTTTGGGGGAGCTTTTTGAACATTTGAAAATATACACTTCTTTGTCGTGAGGGTGGATCCTTGCTTGCAAAATTCTCTTATCAATTTCACAAGTGAAATTGTGGTGAGATTAACTTGAGTGGATTGTGAGTAATATCAATCTTCCTCTTGTTGTTATCAAATTGTATTTAGTGCATCATATCTAGGTACAATTTGTTTGGTTACTTATTATTCTACACAAAAATTAGGGTTTATCCATTTCAGATTTGAATCACTTCAATTTGAGTGGAATTCTAATTCATTTCTATTGTCATCCATTGCTACTTATACAATTGCTTTGTTTCTTATTTCAATTTAGCATCAAGTCTTGAATTCTCGTGAATTAGGGATCATTGGTGATTTAGTGATCACGCTATTGTTGATTAGATTTTATTGATCACGTTACTTTTGGATGTGTTTGCAATTCAATTAGTAAGGCACAACAACATCATTCTTTCTTGTATTAGAGCAAAGGTTTTAGAGAAGGGATTTATGTGAATTATAATTGGGAAATTAGGGTTCTTGAATTTCATTTCTTAATTGGAATTGTTGAAGTGGAATTGAAGTAGTTACTTGTGATTGTGTTGTGTTATACTTGTTGTTGCGGAAGTGGAAGCGGAAATTTCATAGTTAATCCTTGTGATCTTCATCTTGCCGTGAGAAGAAGGGGAGGTAGGGAAGTGCATTTTCTTGTGTGTTTTCGGAATTGGAAGTACATTATTTGTAGAAGAAGAGAAGTGTATTTCTTGTATGTTGTTTTTCGGAATTAAGGAGTGCAATTTACATTTTCATATTTGATTCTTACGTAGAGGATTTGGGAACTATTTAAATTAAAAAACAATCATTAAGTTGAAGAGTTATTGTGTCGTGTTGATTTTAATACAATTTGAATATTTTGAAGTGTTTCTTACCATTTGTGGAGAAGCTTCATTAAGTGTTGTAATTGTGTTGTTGTTACTGTGATTAGAAGAGGAGTGAAGTATGTGTGTGCTGCATCGTGAGTGAGTGTGCATAGTGAAGGATTATAACGTGGTGTATTGAGTGCGTTGTAGTGGGAAGGTTACTACACCATTGTTGTATGTGAGTGTTTGTGCCGTGGTGAAGAGTGTGTTGTAGTGGTTAAGTTTTGAATTTCTAAAGTAAACATTAAAGTGTGGAAGTTATTTTGTGTTGATTCTTTAAACACATTTTGCTTAGTTAGAATCATTAAATTACCATTTGGAGAAGTGTTTCTTATTGTTTCTACTTATTGTTGTCGTGATTACAAGTGAGTCGTAGGGGTGTGAAGTTTAAGTGAAGTATATTTTGTGTCTTAAAGTGATTGAGGACGTAGAGTAGTGATTGTTGTTGTTGGCATGAAAGGGTGATTATGAGGTGTACTACATTGCTTTGAATTATCTTCATAATTCAATAGATCAAGTCAACAACTATGTCGAATAATAGTGTGAATAGGGGAATTGGCAATGTGGCCAATAGCCAAGTTAGTGGCGATCAGGGTCATTGATCTGTAGGTGGAAGAACTTTAGAGGAGCAGCTTCAGGACCTTACCACCATTGTTGCTACATTAGCAATGAAGATAGATAGGATGATAATGCCACAACCACCAGTGGCAAATCCTCAGGCACCACCACCTAGGGTAGCTCCTCAGAACGTTCAAAGGGAGGGAGCAATTGGAGGTAATATGGGAAGAAGAGTGGAAGGAGATTATCATGCTCTTAAGGAGGAAAGAGATGATAATTTTAGGGTTAATTTATACCTAAATAGGGATTTCAGGCCATCTTGGGGATTGGAGTCTGTGAAACTATAGATGCCTTCATTTGATGGTAGGGGGTCAGTAGATAATTACTTGGATTTGGAAGACAAAGTTGAAGGTCTTTTCGAGTGTTATGAAATTGATGATAACACTAGGGTTCGTCTTGCAGTTATGGAATTCATAAGTTATGCTGCCTTGTGGTGGAAGAATATGGTAATTAGCAAATGGAAGGATGGAGAGGTTGAAATACATACCTAAAGGGACATGAAACGGGTTTTAAGGAAAAGGTTCATACCTAAACATTACAGGTAGGAACTGTTTATGCGTCTCCAAATATTGAGACAGGGAGGCAAAACAGTGGATGGCTACATACAAGAGTTTGAGAAGTTGATGATCAGATGTGGATCAATCGAGCCTCCTGAGCAAACCCTAGCACTATTTGTGTCTGGGTTGAAATATGAGATTACTTATGTTGTTGAGCTGCAAAGGTATAGTACACTTGATGAGGCCATACAGTTAGCCTTAAAAGTAGAGAGGCAGAAGCGATCCAATCCATTCTGAGCCACTAGTAATAGGTATGGTACTACTGCTAAACTTATGGGAGTAGATGATCAGATAGGTGGACAAAAGGGAGTGGGCGAACATGCTAAGGCTATAAACAGAATTATCCTTAGCACTGATAAAGAGAAAAATGTTTTTGGGAAAGGTAAAGAGGTAGTTAGTTGGATCTGATTTTAATCAGACAATACTGAGGTCAACCAATAGGAAGATGCGCCAAATTAGATGTTTCAAATGCATGGGA
Organism: Laguncularia racemosa; assembly: GCA_037954665.1. Taxonomy (NCBI): domain Eukaryota; kingdom Viridiplantae; phylum Streptophyta; class Magnoliopsida; order Myrtales; family Combretaceae; genus Laguncularia; species Laguncularia racemosa. Next base: position 936,074 of record JBBMOL010000118.1, on the reverse strand, counting down.
TTTGGACATATGGCTGCACAGTGTCCCAAAAAAAGGGTGATGACTATTATGGAGGGTAATGAAGAAGATGGTAAGGAAGAAGCTATTGAGCCTATAGATTTATCCCTAGCCTTGTAAGAATATTATGATGATCAGAAAGCTGAGACACATGAGGACAAAAAGGGTGAAAATTGCTTACCTATTAATGTGTTACGTAGGGTTATGACCTTATCTCCAAATGTCAGGGACATATAGAGGGAGAACCTGCTCCACACACCTTGTCAGATTCGAGGTAACCTATGTGTTCTTTTCATTGATGGTGGTAATTGTACTAATGTCATATTTACTACATTAGTATATAACTTACAACTAGCCACTGGCTCACATCCAAACCCTTATAAATTGCATTGGTTGGACGATCGAGGTAGTTTGTATGTTACACAGAAGGCAAAGATGCCATTTAGTATAGGAGATAGATACAGTGATGAGATTATCTATGATGTGCTTCCTATGTGTGCCTTTCATTTATTGCTAGGTAGACTGTGGTTATTTGATAGGAAGGTGTTACATGACGGGTTCAAAAACACATACATGTTTCAAAAGGATGGTTTATAGATTGTCTTAACTCCTATGTCTCCGTCTAAGGTTCAATCTTTCCAGGAATAGATTAGAAACACCACGGGCTCTTCCAAACCTCATGCTAACAAGTAAACACAAACACTGGGTTTTAGTCCAAGAGAAGACCCCTTAGATTTGAGGGCAAATCTTTCAGAGGCCCGAGGAGATGATGGGAATCAACCTTATGGTTCCAATAGTGGGGAAACCTACTTAGATGCATGAGCCTATAAATTCATTTATCGCCATATTTATCTAATAATACTTTATTTCTTTTTGCACTTTAGCAAGTACATTTATCGGTTGTTATAGGATGGCCAAATAACTTGCACTAAGGATCCAATTGTGGGACATTCATGGATGTACATCCAACGGTCTACAATGGGTTCAATTGGAGTGAAGAACCGGCCAATTGAAGACTATTTGTACTTATAATTTGTTGCTTTTGGAATCGTCCACTTAAGTGGTTTATTTGTAATTTGTTGTATTATTTTTACCCTAATTGGAGCAAGTATAAATACTTGCTAACTAGGGTTTTGAGGGAGCTTTTTGAACATTTGAAAATATACACTTCTTTGTCGTAAGGGTGGATCCTTGCTTGCAAAATTCTCTTATCAATTTCACAAGTGAAATTGTAGCGAGATTAAGTTGAGTGAATTGTGAGTAATATCAATCTTCCTCTTGTTGTTATTAAATTATATTTAGTGTGTCATATCTAGGTGTAATTTGTTTGGTTACTTGTTGTTCTATATGTGAATTAGGGTTCATCCATTTTAGATTTGAATCACTTCAATTTGAGTGGAATTCTAATTCATTTCTATTGTCATCCATTGCTACTTATACAATTGCTTTATTTCTCATTTCAATTTAGCATTAAGTCTTGAATTCTCGTGAATTAGGGATCATTGGTGATTTAGTGATCATGCCATTATTGATTGGATTTTGTTGATCATGTTACTTTTAGATGTGTTTGCAATTCAATTAGTAAGGCACATCCTCTTTTTGGTATCAAAGCACATCATATTTAAGGCACTTGGAATCACACCATATTGTGGGTTTTGTTTAATTGATTCTTCAATTGTAATTGTGTACTTGTAATTGGATCCTTTAAGGCACATCACTTACCTTACATAAGCCTAAAAATTTCATATAGTTTTAAGCAAGAGCTGTTGATTATATTGCTTAAGAAGATGCCATACTAGCAAGACACCAAGCCGAGTAGGAATCCTTCGACAAGAAGAACAACAACAAGGACCAACCCTTTACAAAAGACAGGCTTGCTCCTGCCACAGATGGTAATGGGTCTACTTGAAATGATAATGGCGAAAAAAAAGTGCAATTTCTTTCTATGAGTAGCACACCTCACTCAACAAGCTTTGTGCCAACATCTTTATGGAAATACGAGATTGAGGTATCATCACTTAGCCTAATAAGATGAGGAATAATCTTACCAAAAGGAACTCTAATAAATACTATGACTTCTATAAAGATAAGGGTTACACTACTAAAAATTGTACACAGCGAAAGAATGCCCTTAAAGACCTCATCAGACGAGGTTATTTACAAAAATATATCACAAAGAATGATAGGCCTCCAAAGTGAGGAAGAAGAGAGAAAAGAGAAAAAAAAAGAAAAAAGGTAAGAGTAAGAAGCCTACCGCACCCTAGACACAATCAACATGATTATTGAAGAGCTAGCTGTAGGAGGACGATCCATCTCCCAGAGTAAGACATGTGCTTGATTAAGAAGCTACTAGAATGTACTTAGCACTCAAGTGAAATGCCTTAAAGTGGGCACCACAATTAATTTTTTTGACAACAACCTTAAAGGCATAATGTTCTCCCATGACAATGCCTTTATAATCCAAGCTTGGATTGCTAATTTCGATGTCCACAAAATTTTGATTGACAATAGTAGCTCTGCAAACATTACATACAAGAAAGCATAAAATTAGATGAAAGATTAGGTTGAAGTAAAGCTCAACCATATGATAATGAGCTTTTCGGCTTCAATAACCAACTTATAAAGCAAGAAGGCATCATAAAACTCCCTATAGAGCCTGAAGATGGACTTAATAAGAAATAAATCTTAGTCAGTTTCTTGGTTATCAATGCATGGTCCCCCTACAATGTCATCCTTATATGCCCATTACAAAACTTAATAGGAATGATAGCCTCTATAAAGCATCTAAAGGCTAAGTTTATTACTTTTATAGGCAGTAGTGTTTGCAATGTTGACTAGCAGTCATCTAGGAACTTGTATCTACAAGCCCTATCTTGATAGGAAGTCCTTATAGTGAAATCTACCATGGGGGGGAAATCAGGCTTAAGAGGGGAATTTGCTGAAGAGATAGAGGATATCTAGATTGGAACATGCCTAAATAGACTACAAAAATTGGTACAATAGTCTTGGCCGAGCTTTGCTAATAGTTGATTGCTTTCGTCTAAGCTAATATAGATATTTTTGCATGGTCACCATCTGATATGCTTAGAATTCCATTAGAGGTGATTCCACACAGGTTGAATGTTGACCCCCAATATAAAGGTGGTCAAGCAAAAGAAGAGGCATTCTGCACCAAAGTACAACTATAGAAGAAGAAGTATAGAAACTTTTAAAGGTTGGATTTATATGAGAAGAGCCATACCCTATTTAGTTAGTTAATTGCGTGTTGCTAAAGAAGTCCAATGGGAAGTGCCAAATGTGCATTAACTATACTGATCTCAACAAAGCTTGCCTATAAGGTTGTTTCCCACTCCTTCACATTAATCAATTAGTTAAATCAACCTCAAGCTACATTGTATTGAACTTCATGGATACCTTTTTAAGATATAATCAAATTTGGATGCACGAGCCTAACTAGGTCTACATATCCTTCGTCATCAACTTCAGAACATATTATTATAATGTCATGTCCTTTGGGCTCAAGAATGCAAGTGCAACATACTAGAGATTAGTGAAAAGATGTTCATGCACTAAATTGATCAAAATGTGAAAGTTTATGTCGATGATATGATTGTAAAGAGTAAGGAACCTCATCAGCATCTCATAGACTTAGAGGAGACATTCGAGATACTACGACAATATAGCATGAAATTGAACCCTTAGAAGTGTGCCTTTAGTGCAACATCTGATAAATTCCTTAGGTTCATGGTTACTTCACGAAGATTGAAGCCAACCTCAAGAAGATTAAGGCAATTTTGGACATGAAACCTCCCCGAAAAAATCAAGGAAGTACAAGGACTAATAGGGTAGATTGCTACATTAAATGGGTTTATTTTTAAGTCAACAAAAAAAATGTGCTCCGTTCTTCAAAGTCTTGAAGAACTTAATGGATTTTCAATGGACTAATGAGTGTCAAGAGGCCTTTGACAAGTTAAAGCGCTTCCTTACAACACCTGTAATCCTGTCTAAGCCCATCACAGGGGAGGAACTGTATCTCTACCTCTTTATTTCTAGCTAGGCCCTCTCTTTTGTGCTTATTCGAGCAAAAGGTAGAGAAAACCAACCAATGTATTATGTGAGCCACATCTTATAGGACTTAGAGATTAGATACTCCAAGTTAGAGAAATTCATCCTAGTTGTTGTCATCTCTACATGAAAGCTATGCCCATACTTCAAGGCTCATCTAATAATGGTCTTCACTAATTAACCCTTGAGGTAAACACTATAGAAGCTAAACTTATCAAGTAGGATGGTCCATTATGCCTTAGAGCTTAATGTATACGATGTCTAATTGATAGAGCCATTTTATACTCAATCTTTATAGTATAAATTGCGTTAAATTATTATTGATTTTATAGAAATCATAAGGAAATGGTACTTAATTCTATTATGGTGATAAATAAGGTTAAATGGAGTCAAGGATGCTAATTCAAGTAAATTAGAGAAGTCATCTACAACTTGGTTGAAAGACAAGGATTTACACCGCCGGAGGAAGTACATGGGCGTGTAATTGAAGTACACGGCCGTGTATTGGAAGCACGGTTTGAGGCACGGCCATGGCGCAAACCGTGTTACACACTGGACAAGAAGGCGAAAATGAGGACTTTCAACAAAGAGAGACACGGCTTAAGGCACGGCCGTGGTGGCAGCCGTGGTGGCAGCCGTGGGAGAAACCGTGCTTGAAGCCGTGGTGGAAGTTAGACGTGCCAAGGAGAAGACTTGTTGATTATGTACAAAGGATGACACTGCCTAGGATCTAGCCGTGGTGTAAATCGTGGTAAACACTGGACAAGGATGAAGACTTGTAGATCATGCACAGAGGAAGGCACGACTTGACCCACGGTCGTGTGGTAGGGCGTGCCAGGCAGACGAAGATTCACTTCTTGAAATCTACTTGGAAAAGGAAAGATATTTTCGTATCTTGCTAGCAAAAGATCACATGCCATCCCTCTAACAATATAAATAGAACCAATCCCTAGAGGGTGAGAACAACTTTTGAATCTTTGGATCTTGAAGAACCTTGGATCATCTTGGAGGCAGAGCAGGCAACCGGGTTCATCATGTCTTTACTTTTTATTTTCGTTTTGTTGATGAACATGAGTAGCTAAGCTACTTTTCTAGCAAAAGGGTCATAGATGTTTAATTCTCCACGAATTGTGAGGTCTAATTGACTTGTATTTATTCTATTCTTTGCTTTCGGGTATTCATATATCTTATGATCGTTTTGTCATTATTATCTTTGTTGATTGGTATGGATAGAGCTCTTCTACTCAATTAGCAAGTTAATATATTGTCAACTAGCATGTCAAATCCGTAATTGTTTGATTGTTCTAGTCTTAGTGACGCAATAACATGTTTGGTTATAAAAGAGATGATCGAATTCATGTTATGGAGGTGTGTGATCATGTTTAAATAGGTTATCTTATAATCTACTGGCATGAATTGCTGGTCTCTCTAGATTTTAATGCTATTGGTAGATTAAATCCTAAGCGCTTGTCTAGGATTGTCTAATCGATAAGAGAAATGATCAAAGAGCTTCTCTTGATTATCGAGGAAGTACGGAGAGATAGGTTGTTAGAGCTTGTTAATAACCATAACCAGTTTATCTAGAAATAAGAATAGAAAACATTTTCATCGATGATCAATTCCTAGAATTAAACTATCTTGATTCCTTTGGCTAGGCTTTTATCAATATTCAATTTTCTTATCTTGTTTTAACTTTATTCGATTCACAAACCAAACCCCCATTTTCCTTTTCCTTTTTATTCTCCTTGGATAGAAATAAATTTAACCAATCTCTGTGGATTCGACCCTACTCACCGCTATATGCAAATCATATAATTGTCTAGGAGTAGGTTTTATTTTTGTTGGATTCGACACCCATCAAATTTTGGCGCCGTTGCCGGGGATTGGTGTCAAATTTATTTCTATTCTTGTATGACTCGTTCTTCTCAGACAAGTGAACTAACTTATAATCCGGAGATTGAGAAGACTCTAAAGAGGCTGCGACAAGAAGCTAGATCATCCCCCAGACCGAACTTCGTATCGGACTTGTCTGATTCATCCCTTGATTCTGAAAAAGAGGACGACATGGCAAATCTCGAGAGAACCTTAAGGGAGTTGGCTGCGCCAGATGTGAATCAACAACCACTTTGTATTCACTACCCTGAACTAGCCGTGGAATTCGAGTTAAAATCTGGGTTGATACATCTGCTACCCACCTTTCATGGTCTTGAGAATGAAGATCCTCATAAACATTTGAAAGAGTTCCATATAGTGTGTTCTAGTATGAGGCCGCAAGGAATAACCGACGATCAAATCAAGCTCCGTGCTTTTCCGTTTTCTTTAAGTACTAAAGCTAAAGATTGGTTGTTTTATTTGCCTCCAGGTTCGATAACCACTTGGACAGATATGGTCAGACTCTTCTTGGACAAATTCTTCCCTGCATCCAGAGCCGCTGGTATAAGAAGAGAAATTTGTGGTATAAAACAGAGGGACACCGAGACTCTTCATGAGTATTGGGAGAGGTTCAAGCAACTTTGTGCAAGCTGCCCACAACATGGGATATCTGAACAACTCCTCATCCAATACTTCTATGAAGGCTTGCTTCCGATGGAAAGAAAGATGATGGACGCTGCAAGTGGAGGCGCCATAGTAAACAAAACCCCTAGTCAAGCTAGGGAATTGATCTCCATTATGGCTGCCAATTCGCAACAATTTGGGTATAGGCATGATACATCTTCAAGGAAGGTAAATGAAGTAAGTGTGTCTAACCTTGAACATCAAATTTCTAATCTAACCTCCCTTGTGCAGCAGCTAGCTCCTGGAAAAACACAGCAGGTGAAGGCTTGTGGAATTTGTGCTGCTCCTAATCATCCAACCGACACGTGCCCCACATTGCAAGATGACAACCATGAACACGCCAATGCTGTAGGCGGATTTCCAGGACAACCGCAAAGGAAGTATGACCCCTACTCGAATACTTATAATCCTGGATGGAGGGATCATCCTAACTTCCGATATGGCAATAACCCACAACAATTCCAACAATTCCAGCCTAAGCCATCACACAAAGTACCCCAAGCTCCTTCCACTTCAGGTATGTCTCTTGAGGATATTGTTAAGTCTCTCGCTGTTAATACCAAACAATTTCAGGAGGAAACAAAGCAAAGCATTCAAAACTTGGAGAATCAGGTAAGCCAACTTGCTTCTACTGTCAATAGGTTAGAAACTCAAGGTAAGTTACCTTCTCAGACTATCACAAATCTGAAGCAAAGCGTTAATGCAATTACCTTGAGGAGTGGAACAACATTGCAGGGATCAAATAAGAAAGGACACCCATCTACTCCTGGGGAAGAGACTAAGCAAGAAATTTCAACTCCGAGCTAGCAGGACAACTAGATTAACAAGTCTCTAGTTAAGCCATCAAAGGTCACATTGATAACACCTCCTTTCCCCTCTAGATTGGCGAAATCCAAGAATGAAGCGGAAGAAAAAGAGATTCTGGAAACTTTTCGCAAAGTCGAGGTAAATATTCCTTTGCTTGATGCAATCAAGCAAATACCGCGCTATGCTAGATTTCTCAAAGACTTATGCACTAACAAAAGGAAGCTGAAAGGCAATGAAAAGATTAGTGTGAGTGAAAATGTTTCAGCTATTATTCAGAAGAAGCTTCCTCCTAAATGCAAGGATCCAGGTATGTTTACTATTCCTTGCAAAATAGGTAATCTTGGAATCGCTAGAGCCATGTGTGATTTAGGAGCTTCTATCAATGTCATGCCTTTGTCTGTTTATCAACGTTTAAATGTTGGTCCCTTGAAGGAAACAGGTGTCATTGTTCAACTTGCTGACAGGTCCAATGTTTATCCTGAGGGAGTTTTAGATGATGTTTTAGTTCAAGTCAATGGGTTGGTCTTTCCTGCTGATTTTTATGTGCTTGACATGGACGATAGTGATTCTCATACTTCATCACTGATATTATTAGGGCGACCATTCCTTAAGACTTCTAAAACAAAAATCGATGTAAATGATGGCACCCTCACTATGGAATTTGATGGTGAAGTGATTAAATTTAACATTTATGATGCCATGAAACATCCTAACGATATTTCCACTGTTTTTGTTGCGGATGTTATTAACCCATCACCACAAGTACCCAAGCTGGAATCAAGATCCTTATCAGAACATCCAGCCAGGAACGTCTAGCCAAAGACGTTAAAGAAAGGCACTTCATGGGAGGTAACCCATGTTAAAAAAAAAAAAAAAATTCTTTTAGTTTTGTTTTGCTTTAGTTTTGTTTTGTTTTAGTTTAGTTTGTTTTGATTTTAGTGTAGTTTTGAACTCTTTGGATCAGCTGCAGTAAGGATACACATCATTAGATGACATTTTCCAGAGCTTAAGGGGAAAACTCCAATACCAGGGAAGTACCAGTATTTCCTTTCTCTTATTCTCTAATGTTCCTTGAGTTGTTAATTCCTTTTTCAATTGTGCTAAATTAGGAACAGTGAGGACACTGTTCAAGCTAAGTGTGGGGAGAGGATAATAAAATATAGAGAATAGAGAACTAACTTATACTCTGAATGTTTGTCCTTAAGCAATTTTAAGCTAGAAATTTTTCAAAATTATCATGAAATCTAGAGATTGTACTAAATGTTGTAATAAGCATCTACAAAATGTGAAATTGACTTGTTCAAATGTTTTACTCACCCACTGCTGTGATTAGAATACATGGTTAAAATTAAGTAGTGAAATCTTTAAGAAACAAATTTACCTTGTATTTAGCTTTAGAATTGGAAGTCTAAGAGTAAGTCGAGTCCCTAAGTGAAAAATAAACAAGTTTACTTCTAGGTTATATTAGCTGCTGTATACTCTTTGAAGTTGTTTGTAAAGCAATCATAACACTTAGTGAAAAAAAAAAAATCAATCAAGCATAGCCATTACTCCAATGATTCAACTAATTGAGTTAAGAGTATTCAAACTTGAATGTTAGAGTGAGGAAGAGTCCGTAGGGGTATCTCAAAACCCGATCACTTGAGTGATGAGCTAGGGATGTTGCCGACTCAATGAACTCACTATAACGATAAGGGTGAAAAAGGCAAAAGTTCATGAAAAGAAGCAGGCAAAAACCCGTCAAAATAGATGCTTGAATAAATCAAAAGAACATGAATGTAAACATTCATTGAATAAAACAAAGATGTATAAAAGGGAGAATATCTAGCAAAGAGCTTATACCATATGCTTTTACTTTATACTGCAAGGATTATATGCTTGATAATATCCAATGAAGTTTAATTGGGTGTTTTTCCTTAGTGGATTAAGTATTTACTTTTGGAATAAAAATTCTTTTGCCAAACATGAGGATTAAAGTTTGTTTTGTTTTGATTAGCTATTAAATTTTGTCCATGGTAATTTGATCACAGGAAACTAGTTTGGTTGAAGTAGTAGGCATTAAAACTACAAGTCATGAATTACAAATGAATAGATGTTTGGAATGATGAAAAGAAAGTTTGTATAATCTATGATAGATTTCTCAATTGATTTGATGCAATTGCTTGAGGACAAGCAAGAGTTTAAGTGTGGGGGAATTTGATAGAGCCATTTTATACTCAATCATTATAGTATAAATTGCGTTAAATTATTATTGATTTTATAGAAATCATAAGAAAATGGTACTTAATTCTATTATGGTGATAAATCAGGTTAAATGGAGTCAAGGATGCTAATTCAAGTAAATTAGAGAAGTCATCTACAACTTGGTTCAAAGACAAGGATTTACACCGCCGAAGGAAGTACATGGGTGTGTAATTGAAGTACACGGCCGTGTACTTGGTTTTGAATCAATAGGAAGATACACGGTTGAAGTACACGGTCGTGTATTGGAAGCACGGTTTGAGGCACGGCCATGGCGCAAACCGTGTTACACACTGGACAAGAAGGCGAAAATGAGGACTTTCAACAGAGAGAGACACGGCTTAAGGCACGGCCGTGGTGGCAGCCGTGGGAGAAACCGTGCTTGAAGCCGTGGTGGAAGTTAGACGTGCCAAGGAGAAGACTTGTTGATTATGTACAAAGGATGACACGGCCTAGGATCTAGCCGTGGTGTAAACCGTGGTAAACACTGGACAAGGATGAAGACTTGTAGATCATGCACAGAGGAAGGCACGACTTGACCCAAGGTCGTGTGGTAGGGCGTGCCAGGCAGACGAAGATTCACTTCTCGAAATCTACTTGGAAAAGGAAAGATATTTTCGTATCTTGCTAGCAAAAGATCACATGCCATCCCTCTAACAATATAAATAGAACCAATCCCTAGAGGGTGAGAACAACTTTAGAATCTTTGGATCTTGAAGAACCTTGGATCATCTTGGAGGCAGAGCAGGCAACCGGGTTCATCATGTCTTTACTTTTTATTTTCGTTTTGTTGATGAACATGAGTAGCTAAGCTACTTTTCTAGCAAAAGGGTCATAGATGTTTAATTCTCCACGAATTGTGAGGTCTAATTGACTTGTATTTATTCTATTCTTTGCTTTCGGGTATTCATATATCTTATGATCTTTTTGTCATTATTATCTTTGTTGATTGGTATGGATAGAGCTCTTCTACTCAATTAGCAATTTAATATATTGTCAACTAACACGTCAAATCCGTAATTGTTTGATTGTTCTAGTCTTAGTGACGCAATAACATGTTTGGTTATAAAAGAGATGATCGAATTCATGTTATGGAGGTGTGTGATCATGTTTAAATCGGTTATCTTATAATCTACTGGCATGAATTGGTGGTCTCTCTAGATTTTAATGCTATTGGCAGATTAAATCCTAAGCGATTATATAGGATTGTCTAATCGATAAGAGAAATAATCAAAGAGCTTCTCTTGATTATCGAGGAAGTACGGAGAGATAGGTTGTTAGAGCTTGTTAATAACCATAACCAGTTTATCTAGAAATAAGAATAGAAAACATTTGCATCGATGATCAATTCCTAGAATTAAACTATCTTGATTCCTTTGGCTAGGCTTTTATCAATATTCAATTTTCTTATCTTGTTTTAACTTTATTCGATTCACAAACCAAACCCCCATTTTCCTTTTCCTTTTTATTCTCCTTGGATAGAAATAAATTTAACCAATCTCTGTGGATTCGACCCTACTCACCGCTATATGCAAATCATATAATTGTCTAGGAGTAGGTTTTATTTTTGTTGGATTCGACACCCATCACTAATACTGACCACACGAAGTTATAAAAGTGTAAGTGTTGGCTAACTGATGTGCCTAATCACACTTTAAAGCACATCCAAAAGACTTAAGATCAACTATCTCAAGTCTAGGCAAAATCGGATCCAAAAATGGCACTTTTCAAATGAACCCTAATGTTGAAATAATGAAATTCAATCAACCAATAATATAATCAGAATACCCCAAAGAAAATGCCTTCTAACAACACTCTAATTTCATATAATCCACGCAAATGAAGCCTCAATTTGACAAAGAAAACCGTAAAGTAAGATCCCTTTCCCAATGGTGAAAATCACGTTTTCAAGGAAAACCTTAAAGATGAATGGAATCAATTTGATAATTTCCTTCAAATAATCACAAGAATTCGTGAATAATAACATGTAAATCTGACCAAGAACTATCTCAAATCAACCCTAGATACAACACACTAGAGAAGAAAAGAAATCACAATAAAATGAAATTGATATAACTCACAATTTCAAGATGTTGCACTCGCCACAATTTCAAGTCTTGGAATTGAAATTGATAAGAGAATTTGGAATTAGGAAAACCCTAAGCCCTCTCACGAAATGTGAAGTGTTTTTTCTGCAAAATAAGCCTCCTCAAACCCTCTCTTAAGCAAGTATTTATACTTGCTACTCCTAGGGTTAAAAAGTGCTCAAAATTACAAGTTTGCCACTTTTAAGGTGGCTAGCCCTAAATGAAAATTACAAGGAAATAAAAGTGTCCCAAAACCAAATACAACCAAAAATAGTTCATAAAAGTGTAAATATATAAAAGAAATTGTCTTCAAGATGCCGGTCTTCTATAGGATCCATCGGCCCAACTCATCGCCGGTTCAGGTCGGTCCATGGATAACCCACAATTTGAGTCTGAAAGAGTTTGTCCATTGCCCTATAGAATATGATAAGTGTGCCTGTTGGAAAACACAATACAAGAATAATAGAAAAGAGGTTAATATATAAATAATTCTGGGGTCGATCTGCTCTAAATGGGCCTTCAACACCAAGATTTGAAATCCTTCAGTTCTTGCCCTAATGATAGGTCTTGTCGGATTTTTATTCCTATCACTAACTTTATAATTAAGTCAACTGTGAAAGATGAAGTGCCTACTAAAAACAATGAAAAGCCCACTTAAGCGCTCTACATTGATGGCTCATCCACTAAGGGAAGGAGTGAAGAGAGCCTTCTATTGTGTAGCACCCATGGAGTTGAGATTTAATACAACCTGAAGTTTGGATTCTTGGGCAATAACAATGAAGTAGAATATGAAGCTCTCATTACTAGATTAAAATTTGTGAAGGGTTTAGGTCTGGAAAAGATTGAGATTTTCTCATTCACGACTCATAGTCCAACAAGTCAATAGGGAGTATGTTGTCAAAGATAAAGCAATGACTAATTACCAAGAGGTTGCGAAATCGTTATGCCCCTACTTCACATCAAATAGCATCACAAACCCTTGAGCCTATAATGCCAAAGCGGATAGTCTGTCCAAATTGTTCTCAACATACCTTTTTAACCTATATAAGAAGGTATTTATAGAATTCCTTCTAGAGAAGAGTATTGCCAGGTCCTAATAGGAATGTCTCACTAATGAGATGCAAGCCTCTCAAGAGCCATGCTGGATAGACTAGATCATTGATTACCTAGTGAATAGAACCAATCCTATGATGGCCCCACTTCACTCCATAAAAAAAGTGAAATAGTTGAGGACTCGGTTTAACACCATATGATTCACAGAGGCTCTTAAATGCCATTAATAAAGTATATGCAATTAGCATGAGTTAGCATAGGTTCATGCGGTGGTAATTGGAGAATTCCTTCAAAAAATTTCCAAAAGGTAGCCATAACCCAAACTCTAAAAATCTCTGATATATGCAAAATCAATTGTCCAACATTAAAGCAACAATCTCATTTTCATGTGCAAATCGAACAACCTAGCCCTCAGGTAGAGGTGCACGATACAATGTAATCGCATTAGCATCAACCTCCTAAGCAACACTCTTCACCCCCATCAAGTCCTATCCTTAATGAGGAAGGTTTGTCATAGATAAGGTAGACAGGTCTCTGATCTTCCCTATCATCGACATAAATATTAAGGGTCAATTCCCTACGACCCTCCTCACTACCCTTTTCTTCAAATGATTTAAAGGTCTCACTATCCACCTCTTCAACCTTCGACATTAATGCCTAAGGTTAACTTGAAGGCCTTACTTTGTTGCCTATTGCACCAAAGATAACTTTTCGAACAAAATCCAAGAGAGTATGAAAAAAAGAGGAGCTTGACATACCTAAAGCCTTGATTTGTTAAGAAGATTGGAAGGCTGAAGGATTGGTTTGAACAAATGAAGGCAATGCGAGAACTTTGAAGAGAGCAAAGGAGGACTCTAAAAGCTAAAGGTATGAAAAAGTGTAGAAAATGATGGTTTGGTGCCTTATATAGGCAGTTACAAAGGACATGTGCATTTTTCGAGAGTGCCTAAGATTGCACCACATGTCTTGTTTCCAGAATGAAGGGTCGAGATTGTTCCACCTCTATAAATACACCAAACCTCATCTTGCCACGTGTCTTAGTGCATCAAATGTGTGGATTTGCGCATGCAAATAGGATTCGAAAATAACAATTTAAAAGATAGACATATGCTTGACAAGCCTTTTCACCTTCATTAGGCTTAGAGCTAGTCTTCGAAGTTAGGAATCTGTCTACTATGGCTCGACAATAATTGCACAACTCGACAAGTCAGCTTTAGTTCATATTAATTGTTCCTCATCTTTGCTTGGTGATGAGGATCATCTAGCACCTAAGAAGACAGAACTAAGAACTCAAGATCCATTGCAAGGAATTGGAGGACTAATGACTCGAGCTAAAGCAAAGAGGATGAATGATGCCCTACAAGGACTGGTTATGGACCTATAAGCCAAGAAATTAAATTACATGAAAGGAGAACCAACACCTATTAATGTAATTTATGATTCCATGGAAGAAAAGCAAGGATTTGAAGTTTTAGAATAAGAAATATTATATATTGAACTGAAATAGGAAGGGGAATTTGCGGGTTTGTTGTAATATTTTTTAGTATTTATTTTGGTTTGTAATTTATGTTATTTAGTTGCCTACTCGGTTACATGAGGATAAGAAAATAAATAGATTAGACAACTTAGGTTTTCCATGTTGTATGAGTACTATATATGCCATGCAAAGGGACCGACCAAAAACAACTTTTTGACATATATGAAAAACACATCCTTTTCGTGAGTGAACAAAAAACCTCTTTTTGTTCTTTTGCAAAAGAACTTTTCCATAGAATTCTTAACCGAATTACTAAGAATACCTATTGATAACTTAGGTCATAGTCAACAGGTTTGATTGGGGTCTAGTTACACATCGCTTATTTAAGACGATCCTCGGGGTAATTGAAACAACTAGCATCATCGAGGTTCTAAGTTTAATATACTTAGGGTTTCACACATCATTTGGTATCAAAGCTTCAGCTTCTTGAATCAAGTAAATTCAATCCTTTTCTTTAATTTTTCTGTTGTTCTTTTCCATATTCATAGTTAGAAATTCGTATAAAAAAAAAATTTTGTTGTTCTTTTCCATACTCGTCTGTTATCTTTTCCATATTCATAGATAGAAGTCATACATTTTTTTTGGGTATTCACTATCCATTAAGGCCGATGGCATCTAAGGTTCTCAATTAAACAATCAATTGTGTTCAATTCATAGTTCTTCTATAAAAAAAAAATCAATTCGATTGCAAAAAAAAAAAAAAGAGAATCAAGAACTGACATTAAAAAAAAAATAGAATTTGACCATGAAAGAATTGCAATTGCCAAAATTACAAGATAGCTTATTGATTCAATTTACTTTCTATATCAATTGTTTCCAATTCCTACTGTAACATATCCTTGATTTTCTATGTTTGGAATCCGAATTGTACACATCCCTTGAACAATTGATTCCATAGTGATTTATTTCCTTTTGTGTAGAAGTAATCTTTGATTACATATCTATTTAGTGGTGAATCCTTTTCATATCAATTATATTGTATAGTTAGTATTCCTTCATTCATGTGACTTAGGCCGAATGGTAATCAATTGAGTTGACTTAGTAATTTGAGTTTAAGAGTTCCAAATTGAGTTCCTAGCAAAAGAATTACAAAAAAGTAGGTTGTGAGATCATATTTTTGTGAGAGATATACACAAGTGGAATTGTGAGCAATACATAAGTGGGTGTGAGGAACATACTTATATATTTCTTGTAATTGTGATTGTAACTTGCTGCAAATTCTAGAATTATGTTGGCACAAAACAATAATGGAGGAGAAATTCGAGTGATGTTTGAGGAATTGATGGGGGAGATGAAGAGGATCCTAACAGGTGAACTTAAGTAGATCCATGAAAGGATGAATAGGATGGAAAGGAGTAGGGAACCGTCTAGCAGTACCACTATCAGGCAAGGAGTAGGTAGGCAGAATAGGGGAGGCGTTAGGATAGATGAAGGTAAGAAATCTGATTTTAGAGATTACCAACACATGAGGGATAGGGGGAGTATCCAGAGGCGTGATAGTAATTTAGGGAGTATTAAATTGAAAATCCCAACCTGTCAGGGAAAGAATGATCTAGAGCTGTATTTAGAAAGAATCATCCAAAGCTGTATTTAGAGTAGGAGAGAAAAATGGAACATGTGTTTGAATGTCACAACTACACAGAGGAGAAAAAGATAAAACTGGCTATAGTAGAGTTTTCAGATTACGCCAGTGTATGGTAGGATCAGTTAGTGCATAATAGGTGCAGGTATAGAGAGCGACATGTTAGCACTTGGGAGGAGATGAAAACAATCATGCAAAAGCATTTCATTCTTAGTCACTACCATAGGGACTTACTTAGAAAAGTCCAGGGATTGACTCAGGGAAATAACGATGTTGAGGATTATTACAAAGAATTGGAGATGGCCATGATTAGGGTGAGAATTGAGGAGGATGATGAGGCCACTATGGCTAGATTCATCAACGGGTTGAATAAGGAGATAACTGATGTAGTAGATCTTCACCATTACTTAGATATGGAAGAGTTACTGTATAGAGCTATTAAAGTAGAGTGGCAGTCAAAATACAAGAGTGAACAGAGGAATGGCTCAACTTCCAAAGCTCCATGGAAGTCTATGTGGAAGAAAAACTCCACCAATTTAAAGTCTAAGGAGGACGTAAGGGCTAAGAATCCAATTGCTGCACCTAAGGGAAAGATTGACACTAAAACCCCTTTTAGGACTAGAGATATTAAGTGTTTTAGGTGTCAGGAATTTGGGCACATTGCATCCCAATGTCCAAATCAGAGAGCTATGATTATCGGTGATAGTAGGGATGTAGAAAGTGTGAGCTCTAAGGAGGAGGAGGAGCAGTCACCATCGCAGGAGTATGATGATGTTGACTTAGAGGGATCCCTGAGTGGCGAGCTATATGTTACGGGGAGAGTACTTAGTGTACAACCCCAGGAGGATGGTGAGGGGATCTAACGTAAACATATTTTTCATACACGGTGTCATGTGCAGGGTAGAGTCTGTAGCTTGATAATCGATAGTAGCAACTACACTAATGTTGCTAGCACTTTGCTAGTAGAAAAAATGTAGTTGAAAGCAGTAAAGCATCCTAGACCATATCGATTGGAATGGTTGAGTGATTGTAGGGAGGTTAAGGTGACCAAGTAGGTACTTATAGCCTACTCTATAGGGAGCTACAAAGATGAGGTTATGTATAATGTGGTACTTATGCAGGCTAATCACATATTGTTAGGGCGACCATGGCAGTTTGACAGGAAGGTTATGTACGATGGGTACAAGAACCAATATTCTTTGGTTTTAAACAAAAGGAAGGTGGTTCTAACTCCATAGAAACCATGGGAAGCTTGCGAGAACGAAGTGAAAATTGCCAAAGAAATTAGAGCGAAACATGAGAGTATGCGAGAGAAGGGAGAGAAAAAAGAAAAGAGTGAGCGACAAAGACTGGTGAGCCATGAGGGAAGAGAGTTTAAAACACTGAGAGGAGAGAAAATTGTAAGAAAAAGTGAGTATGAGAGTGCAAAGTTGGCACAGAAACAACTACTTGTACTTATGTACAAAGATCTTTATTTTATTATACTGACACTAACCTTTCGTTACCTTGTATGGTGTTTTCTTTTGGCTTTGTTACAGGAACATATGAGCTAGCCATGGATGAGAAAAAATTGGATGCGATCCGGAAGTGGCCAATACTAAAGGGACAGGTCAGGACTGTGTTTCATCCAGGGGAAAAGGTTTGGGTGCATTTGAGAAAAGAAAGATTTGCACTGCAGCGAAAGCCTAAATTACATCCTAAAGGAGAGGGATTTTTCCAAGTCTTGGAGTGCATCAATTACAACACCTACAAGATTGATTTGTTGAGTCACTATGGTAATGTAAGTGCAATTGTAATGTTTCTATTATTACTTTTTATAATGTAGGTGATTCGAGGACAAATCTTTTCAAGGAAGGAGGGAATGATGAGGATCATCTGGCACCTAAGAAGACAGAACCAAGAACTCAAGATCCATTGCGAGGAATTGGAGGACCAATGACCCGAGCTAGAGCAAAGAGGATAAATGATGCCCTACATGAACTGGTTATGGACCTACAAGCTAAGGAATCAAATTACATGAAATGAGAACCAACACCTATTAATGTAATTCATGTTTCCATGGAAGAAAAGTAAGGATTTGAAGTTCTAGAATATGAAATATTATATATTGAACCGAAATAGGAAAGGGAATTTATGGGTTTGTTGTAATATTTTTTAGTATTTGTTTTGGTTTGTAATTTATGTTATTTAGTTGCCTACTCGGTTACATGAGGATAAGGAATCAAATACATTAGGCAACTTAGGTTTTTCATGTTGTATGAGTACTATATATGTCGTGCAAGGGGGCCGGCCAAAAACAACTTTTTGAGATATATGAAAAACATATCCTTTTCGTAAGTGAACGAAAAACCTCTTTTTGTTCTTTTGCAAAAAAACGTTTCCATAAAATTCTTAACTGAATTACTAGGAATGCCTATTAATAACTTAGGTTACAGTCATTTGAATTAATTGGGGTCTAGTTACGCATCACTTATTCAAGACGATCATTGGGGTAATTGAAACCAACTAGCATCGTCGGGGTTCTAGGTTTAATATACTTAAGGTTTCACGCATCACTTAGCCTAGTGGTAATTTGTTACCAAATGAAGCTCAATGGATGTTCTAGAATGAGTGCTCTGAAGGCCGAGATTGGCCAATATCTTCCCCAGTTAGATCAATGCCTCTTGACCAATACATCTAAACCATCACCTTAAGAAAGAAATAGAATATTGCCTCTACTCTCATTAGTTCTATGTCACTAATTGGCTTAAGGCCCCAAGGCCTACCTTATTTGAGCATGACTACAAAATAGGAAAGTGCCTAAGCTGGTCAGCATATATTAGAAAAGTAACCTAAATCCTTTAAAAAAAATGCTCTAAGTAGATATTTCCTATTATAATTAAGGTGTCTTCAAGAAGATTTACTTGCCTAAAATATAATGTTTTCACAACACTATAAAAGAAAGTCCCTCCAACTAAGTAAATCATCTAATACCCTCTACACACTTTAATTGTCATACCTTAATGCCACTTATCTAACTTGAGCATCAAAGTCTAAGTGCTGAAGACACCTTTGGTGCCCCGTAGATTACGCCAACTCAAAGATTTGATCCAACTCTAGAACGCATTGAGGCAACTAAAGCAATCAACAATTATAATATGTTGGAAGGGGAAATAAATCTAATCCATCGTGATAGGAGATTAGTGTTCATGCAATTAGACTACAAGGGCTTGACACCATCTAGGTTTCATATACAAAAGTTAATGCATAAACTAAAATACCTGCTTAGAAATAGTTTTTGGCTATCTAACTTAGAGAAAGGTTGTAAACCATAACTAATATGAACTAATTATTGCATAATTAAATTTCTTCATGTGATATCTTGAATAAATCAATACATGCCATGTCATCAATATTTAATCATTTAACTTGGTATTCAAAATAATTTAGGCTTGATAAATTATGTTGTGGCTTTATGAGTCACTCTTATTACAGCTAAATGGCTATAAATATCAACTTCCTAATTCAAAAAAGTGATAAACTCTATTTATCATCATTATCATTTGTGTGTTACATATTATACCAAATAATGGTATTATATATAATCTCAACTAACTCTGTCTATCATCATTATCATCTGTGCATTACATATTATACCAAATAATGGTATTATATATAATCTCAAATAAGACATGTTCAGTAATATCAAAGTTTGGCACTCCATATATAGGATACCTAAAAGTCATAAGTCTATGGATCATTCATACTCATTTATATAGAAGAGAGACCAATGACATTGAAGTTATTTTACATTTGGTTAACTAGAATGAAATAAGGTTAGAATGGAATAGTAATTCTTTTGGTGTTATTTTTTTTTATGATATGGGAATTTTTGGAATAAAAGTTACCTTCTATAAGGATAGTGATTCCTCTACTAAAGAAGGGAGGTGGGAAGAGAGAGGGGAGTGAAGGAAGAAATCAATACTCCTTATCTATTCCACATTACATAGAATAGGCATTCCTTGTGTATAATTTTCTATAAATCAAAAAAGGAATAATTATTCCATAGTAAAAACAGTAACCTATTATATGCCTAAATCAGCCTATAGCTTGAAGGCCTACTTTATTTAGGCACGGTTCTAGAATAGGAAAGTACTTAAGTTGATTGGAATAAATTAGAAAGGCAATCTAACTCTTTGGAGAACATACCCCGAAGGATGTTTCTTAAAATAAATTAGGTGTCTTCGAGAAGATCCACATACCTAAAATATAACATTCTCATAACATTATAAAAGGAGGTCCCTCTAACTAGTTAAACCATCTAATATCCTCTACACATTTTAATTACTATACCCTCATGTTACTTCTCTAACTTAAGTGTTGGAGACATCTTTTGCACCTTGATAGCTCATATTTGTTCATCTTGCAAGGTGGATTACATCGATTTGAGGACTCAATCTAGCCCTAGACTGCATGAAGGAAACTAGAGCAATCAACAAAACCAAACACATAGTATTTTCCATTAGCTGGTCATGTTCAGGGCACCCATTTAACTTTAGGATCCACTTTTATAGCTTGGATGTTTTTTCTTTGGTCTAGTGAGAATGGTCGAAGTTATAACTCATACAATGTCTTGATCTAATATTTCAACTTCCATCTACACATTTAGCTAACCAAGTTGTATGATAAGATGTTATTTATCTTTATTATTATTCTAGACATATATAATAAATACTTACTTTTTATTAAATATATCTACAAATACCTTGAAAATGTCTTGGCAAATGTTACGACATTTCAAAAATATGAACCTTGCCATTTCTTTAATTATCTCTTAGAATTAACTTTTATCCTCTAAATAGTATTTAGGGATAAATTATAAGTATATTTTTTAAACTTTGAGTTATGCATGAATATAAATATTCTAAACTTTTAAAATATGATTTCATTTAGTGGAGGCATTAAAAGTTTAGAAGCTTTATTTATATATATACGATCAATAGTTTAAAGGTTGTAGTTGCAATTTTTTGATATTATGAGAGTTCCCGAAGAGCACCCTCAGTAATAAAAACTTTACCAGTAGAGCATCGTAGCCAAATATGTCGACCATATTTCCTCTTTTTGTGCTAAACTTTAGTGTTTCATATTTCTTAAAATTTGAAGATTCTAGTCCCTGTACTTTCGGTGCAACACTGGGATAGCTAGATCGATAATTCACATTTTTATAATCCATAACTTATGTTTCTTCATTCAATCATTATATGAGACATCTATATAATTAGATATATCTAAATTTTAAATATTAATTTTTTAATATATAAGATATTAGAACAATGAAAATATGAGACTACATACCGGTCTTTCATTTCCAATATATTGAAAATTCAATGAAAAATGCATTTTACTAAATATATATATATATAAAAACTTAAATGATAAGTAAGATAGGTTAATATTATATATATACCTACCTATAATTTAAGTCAAATATATATATATAATATTAACCTGTCGTACCTATAATTTAAGTCAAATTATCAACATCGGCAGTTCAACAGATCGAGAATGGTGACATTAAAGGGTATCGATTTTTCTTCAATTGCCAGAGGTTGCAATGACCAGTCCAAGTTGTAGATGGAGATTTTTAATGAGAATAAAAGCTAGCCTACAACATCAATCCCCACAGCTTAGGGCAAATGATTGTCTACATAGTATATATCAAACGTTTGATCGTTCAAAGCCGACTTCGCTGACCAGACCACCGACACCTCGCTACTACTTCTCATACAATAGAAACAACCTAAGACTTTCTTTTTTTTTTATTAAAAAGAAAAAAGAAAAAAAGTCAATCCTCAAACCTTTTTATTTTATATTTTATAAACTCCCCCATGACAAAACCATTCCTCCTAATAAAAGTCATAAACATTATTCACGATTACAAAAAATAAATAAATAAACAAACATTGGTTCAGCAGAGAGAAAACTCAGCTCCTAACAGTATTCTCAAATTAGATAGACCGAGACATTCTTGTATGGGCAATACAATAATATCTCCATGTTTCAATCCTAAACATGAATTCTCCTTCGTATCATCATCACAAGTGAAGCTCATATTTTCAGAAGGAACAACAGAAACATTGAATGGCAGGAATCACATAGCAGGTGAGATCATGTTCAAGTACCCGGACAAGATGGTATGCCACGCGGATTCCTTCTTCCTCGGCCAACCGATACCTTCTCTCACCATCGACGACCAACTCCTCCCTGGAAATTCCTATTTTGTTCTCCCAATACATTGTTTCAACAGCAACAACATTCTATCTGCTTCCTCCCTAGCCGCTCTTGGCTCACGAAGCAGCCCTAGGAGAGCCCATATAAATTTCGGTGAGGAACCTTTCGAATACGTCAAGGGTAAAAACGGAAGATTGCTGATTAAGGTTAGCCCTGAGTTCATCAAGAGGTTGGTGATTAAGGGTGGCGAAGATGATTGTGCTAATGGATCTAAAAGCCCAAGTGGAGATGAGAATTTTCTTTGTAGTACGCCGGAGTTGAAGAAGCATTACGATCAGTTGGTAGGGTCTAGAGTGAATAAACTTTGGTCCCCCTCATTAGAGACTATTTCAGAGAGCAAGGTAAGGTTTTCGCCTTGTAAATTTATAGGAATGGAGTGGAAGAAGAATCGATACGAAGGATAAAAGATTCTGTAATTTTGGTACCTTACGTGATATATAGATTATTAACGCATAGATGTTTAATTGAAAATTGCCCCTAATAATTATTTTTGTCTAGACATACTCAAATTGTACAATAAATGATTCATTGCGGTATCACTGATGATGATAAAAAATCAAAGAACTTTTTGTAGTGATTTTATTGATTTCAATTCGATTACTTATCAGGTACGGTGATCCAAATTTAGCTACCTAATAATGCTTAAGAACTTTGGTAATAAATTTAATTACGGCAAAAAGCGTATATACGACCAATCGGGACGAGATTTTATGCGCGTAGTTGTAAAAGGAATGGGTTTTCCAAAATGGTAGGTCCATTTAATATAATATGCTCATGCATGCATATCCATCACTTTGAGGTCTATGCAGCTCTTAATGGATCTATCGTGAACGAATACAAGCCAAGTAAATAAAGGCTTTAGACAAGGGGATTCTCTATCCCCATACTTATTTTTACCGGCTACATGATTCTTAACCCATTTTGATCAATGGAGTGCTAGATGGAGAAATTTGGAAACCACTAAAGATCACAGGCTCAAAGCTGAATTTGTCTTTATCTCTTTATTGCTGATTGGACGCAAGGATAATGTAATGTTTTGTGTATTTTGTTGTGTTACACAACAAAAGGAATGGGTTTTCCAAAAGGTAGATCCATTTAATATAATATGCTCATGCATGCATATCCATCACTTTGAGGTCTATGCAGCTCTTAATGGATCTATCGTGAACGAATACAAGCCAAGTAAATAAAGGCTTTAGACAAGGGGATTCTCTATCCCCATACTTATTTTTACCGGCTACATGATTCTTAACCCATTTTGATCAATGGAGTGCTAGATGGAGAAATTTGGAAACCACTAAAGATCACGGGCCCAAAGCTGAATTTGTCTTTATCTCTTTATTGCTGATTGGACGCAAGTATAATGTAATGTGTTGTGTATTTTGTTGTGTTACTATACAAATATAGTTTTACATGAGTATATTTACAAGAGAGTATATTTGCAACCCTAATACAATGATAATTTAAATCATTATTTTGTCCCTAGAAAATATACATCAATATGCCCCTTCAATCTCAAGGCATGTGAGTCAATGTCAGATTGTTGCAATGATCAAAAAATGCTAGATAAGTTCTTGGTGAGAATATCTGCACGTTGATGACATGTGGGGATATAGCAAACAAGAGCTTGACCAAAGGCAACCATTTCACGTACAAAGTACATGTTTATTGCAATCATGTTGAACAGGATTACGAGAGAGGTACATTGCAACAAGATTATCACAAGAAAGGATGATAAGTGTTTGAATAGGAACCCCCACCTCATGAGCAAGATGATAGATCTAAGTAAACTCGATGGCTACATAGGCTAAGGCTCGGTATTCAACTTTAGTGGAGCTACAAGATAATGTGGGTTGTTTCTTGGACCGCCATGAAATGAGGTTGCCACCTAGAAATATAGCATACCCAGCGATTGAACAATAAGTATCTGAATAGCCTACCTAATCAGCATCAATAAAGGTAGTCAAGGAGATGCTAGATGTCTGAACAATGGGTAGACCCATGGAAATAGTACCCCGTAGGTATGTGAGGACTCATTTGGCTACCTACATGTGATTTGTGTTTGGTTGATGCATGTATTGTCTCAGTTGATTGATCGCAAAGTTGATGTTTAGCCAAGTGATAGTAAGGTATTATAATGCACCCACAATCTCATGATAAGCAATGGGGATGGATAAGAGAGGAAAACCATGAGCAGAGAGTTGACATCTAGGTGATAAAGGTGTTTTCACTAATTTGGACAAGTGCATATGATGACATTTGAGAAGATCATGGGTGAATTGAGACTGACTTAAGTGAATGCCATAAGGAAGTTATTTCACTCGGACTTCAAGAAAGAAGTGTAGATCACCAACGTCTTTCATGTAAACCAATGCAATAGAATGGAAATATAGAGATAGAGAAGAGATGGATTGCTTTCAGTGAAGATAATGTCATCAACATAGAGCAAGAGGACAAGTGTGTTAGGACCTCAAGAGTAGACAAACATGAAAGTGCCAGCTTTGCTTTACTTGAAACCAATGTGAAGTAGAAAACTGCTAAAGCAAGAGAACTAAGCACAGAGAGCTTATTTGAGGCTATAGAGGGCTTTTTGGAGTTTACACACATGATTTGGGTAATGGGGGTGAAAAAAAACTAGGAGGTTGTTTCATGAAAATCGTTTCACTAAGAAAACCATGAAGAAAGGTGTTCTTAACATCAAGCTGACGAATAATCGAATGAGAGGAGACAACATGTGAGAAAACAAAGCGAATGGTGATGGACAATAGGGCTAAACGTTTCGGTGTAATCAAGAACTTCCCTTTGTGAAAAACCTTAGGCAACCAATCTCGCTTTATAACTATCAATGTTACCATCGGCATCACATTTGACATGGAATTTCCACGTACTACCAACAACAATTTGAGTAGGATGTGATGGAACTAGTTCCTACGTTTTATTTTGAAGAAGAAAGTTAAACTCTTCCTTCATAGTAGCAGCCCAAGTAAGGTGATAAGGGCTTTAATGTAGTGGTGAGGTTCAGATGGGGAAGTATGTGTATGGAGGCTGAAGATGTGTTTAGGTTTGTTTAAGCATTTAAGCATGGGATGTGTAGGTTGAGTGTTATGAAAGGATGATAGAAGATATGTTGAGGAGGAGGAGGAAGTAAAGGGAGAAGGTTTTCTCAGTCGAGTATAGTGATAAATATAGGTGATGGGTGGTTGGGTTGTAGAAGAAGTATAAGACTAGGTTATATTCGTGGAGTGTGTTGTTGTAGGGATAGGGAAGATAGGTGGTGTTGCAATGGTATTACTATTATTAGGAGGTAAGGTGATGCTATGTGTTGAAGAAGTAGAAGGTTGGAAAGTGGTGTAGTTAGGCTAGTAAGTTGAGGCGAAAGTGAGGATGAGAGGTGGCATAGGGGTATCTGTCGGCTAGTTGTCAATAAGTGATGATATGAGGGTAGTATATGGAAACTCGAATACATGAAAAATAAAGTGCCGACTAATGTAGATAGGGCCTGAGGTAAGATCAAGGTAGTAATACCCTTTATTTTGAGCAGAGTACCCAAGGAATACATAAGGAATAGAATGAGGAGATAATTTGTTTGGTGATAGAAGGGTTATGTTAAGATAGTAAAGGCATCTAAATGTATAAAGTAATGTGTTATTAGGGAGAGTTTTATGTAGTATTTCAAATGGAGACTTATAGCCAAGAGTGGTAGAGGGTAAACAATCGATAGTGTCAACTAACATGAGAGCAGCATCTACCTAAAACATGAGTGGTAAGTTTACATGAAGATGTATGGTGTGAGCCAAGTCAGTGTTATGCCTATGTTTGTGTTTAACAATGCCATTTTTTTGTAAGGTACATGGGCATGATAGTTGAAGGTAAATACCATTTTCTTGAAGAAATTTAGTAGAAGCACAATTAACATATCCGCCACCACCATCATTATGGAATATTATAATGCAAGAAGAGAAGTAAGTTTTAGCCAAAGTTTAAAATGTTTGAAATGAGACAGAACTTCAATTTTATTATGCATTGGGAACATCCATGGATAATAATTACGATTATCAGCAAAAAGTATATAGTAACAAAATCCTAAGTTTGATCTAATTGGTGATTACTAAACATCAAAGTGAATAATCTGGAGTAGATTTTGTGCTCAATGAAATGAATGTGGAAAGGGAAGACAAGTGGATTTTCCAATGCTACATGATTGACATGGACTAGATGACTTAGCAGTGAGCTTGACTTCAAGACAACAACTTTTGATAGGATGATGAAGGACTTCATTATTGGGATGGCATAGTCGAGAGTGCTAAATATCTCTAGAAATAGTTTATGCAAGAAATGACTATGGGGGACAAACAAAAGACAAGCTGAATGGATAAAATGGAGGCTTATCTTGTCGATGGAGGAGTGTCTGACCATTTTTGAATCCTAAATAGAGAACAAGGAACTATCAAAACTAACTTACAATTATTGTCATGACATAATTTAATGATGGACAAATGATTATGTGTGAGAGATGGAACATATAGAATTTTTTTTGTTGTAAAGAAGTGCCATTTGTTTGAATAGAGAGGTCACTAATGTCAGAAATGGATAAAGATGCACTATTACCTATAATCACTTTGTCAATTCCAACATATGGGGTCAAGTTAGAGAATATACCTGCATCTAGTTTCATGTGGTGTGTTACACCATAATCAAGATACCAAGCAGCCTTGTGAGTCTCACCAAGGCAGAAAGCAGCAAAGGATTGAGGAATGTTTACATAAGCAAAAACTAAACCTATGATAGCACTATAGAGCCGAATGACCAGGCTTTTCACATATTTGATAGGTGAGGCAAGGGTGAGAAGAAGGGTTGCGTGTTGTGGTTAAAGAGCAAGGTCAACAAGAGAGATAATAGGAGTTGGGACAAAGAGTCGAAGCTCCCTGTTCTTGGCAATGATTAGTGTAGTAGGTAAAATTTTTGGAGCGACCATGCCCCCTGGGTTTTGTTCTACTATAACCACGACCTTATCCACATAGGGGGTTAGTTTGAGTGTAAAGAGTAGTAGGAACATAAGAAGACAAGTTATCGGTGTCATGAGACTTAATCCATTTCTCCTAATTGATCAATTTAGCACGAACTTGCTCAAATGTGAGAGCAAGTCGAGAGTGAGTTAGAGTAGTAACAAGTGCATCATATTCCTATGGAAGGCATGTGTTATTAGATTTGTGGAGATGAGAGTTCATCCAATAGAGGCTAATTGATGTGCTTCAAAGCCAATTACAATAGTAAAACAAAGATGGAAGAAATAAGATGACAATTCCACAATCAATTGGTGTGAACCCTAATTGGTGTGAAAGTGAGAGAAGATAAGAATTCCAATTGCTTATCAGATGTAACAAACTAGTAGGAATTAGGAAATGGACTTGAAATCATTGATGTTACACACAACAACAACAAGCCTACTAGCCACAATTTTAAGTTGAATTGATAAGAGTGTTTTTGGCGTGAAAGAAAGGAACCCTCTACGTGAAATGCAACTATAAAATGAATTCTGAAAAAGTGTCCTCAATCCTCCTCTTTTATAAGTATTTATACCTATTCTAAATAAGGAAAAATTAATAAGATAAAATGTTACATAAGCCGATCTTCCCCATGTCAATTAGATCAAGTTCTAACTAGTTCTCTACGTTAAATGGAACAATGTATGGCTGGTTTCTTCTAGATTTTTGTAGGTCCATAAATAACTCACACACCAAGCATTAGTGTGTTTGTTCGCCATCCTGTAATACTGACAAATGTGTTTAATGAAATGTAAAACAATTATATAAAGTAAACGAAGACATTAAACGAATGTCTTCGGGTTCCAATTGTTCAAAAACATATCCTCATCGCCAAAGTTTTGTAGTCCTCTAGCTCTTTACTTGGTTAATGGATTTTGTGGTTGCATTGGTTTGATTTCGGTCATCTCCTCGAGATGGTGGAAGATTTGCCCTCAAATCTAATGGGTCTTTTCCTGGATTAAAAACCTTGGTTTGCATGTGCTTGTCACCTTGAAGTCTTGATTGTCTAGTAGTTTTGTTGATTTGTTCTTGGAACTCATGACATAAGAGTCAAGACAACCCGTTCACCATCCTTTTGAAACACTTAGGTGTTTCTAAACCCATCATGCAACACTCTCCTATTAAATAACCAAGGTCTAGCCAGTAGTATATGTGATGCGCGCATAGGAAGAACATCACAAACAATTTCGTCTTGGTATTTTTTTTTCCTATACTAATTGGAACCTTAGCCCTTTGAGTGACATGCAGACTATCTCGCTCACTCAACCAATGTAATTCATATGGCCAAGGATGAGGTGTAGTGACTAGTTGCAATCTATTAACTAATGCAACAACTATAACATTGGTGCAACTACCACCATCAATAAGAAGAGTACAAAGATTACCTTGAACTCGACAGGGAGTATGGAATAGGTTTTCCCTCTGTACGTCCTCAACATTTGGAGATGTAGTCATTACCCTACACAGCATGTTAATAACCAGATATTTATCATTTCCTTTGTCTTTGTGTGCCTTAGCATATGGATCAACATAATACTCCTATAGCACTGTTGACAAATCAATTGGCTCAAGTATCTCTTCCTTACCATCTTTATTTTCCACCTCCATTGTAATCATCACCTTTTTGTTGGGACACTAAGCAGCCATGTGTCTAAAACCTGTGCATTTAAAGCATTAGGTTTGAAGTATCTTTCCACTTGATCACCCCAGCACTATTTATCAGATATCGTCCCCAGCAATTGTTTTTTCCTTACAATTTTATCAATTCCCCCTGTTTCACCCTGTTGACTATCCGACCCATACTATTTAGTAGAAGATCAATACCTATTACTTACTACTTGATGAGGATTAGATCGCCTTTGCCTCTCCACTTTTAGAGTTAGCTGGATGGCCTCATCAAGGGTGTTATACCTTTGGAGCTCTACAATACAAGCAATTTCATACTTTAACCCTGACATAAATTGTGCTAAGTTCTGTTCAGGAGGTTTGACTAACTCACATCTAATCATCAGTGTCTTAAACTCCTATACATATTCGTCAACAGTTTTGTCTCCCTACCTTAATGTCTGGAGATGCATGAACAACTCCTGTCTATAGTGCTCTGATATAAACCTCCTCCTTATAACCCGTTTCATTTCCTGCCAGGTATGTATCTTAGCCTCAACATCTCTTCATCTACTAGCTACAAGATTCTTTCACCATAAGGCGGCATAGCCTATAAACTCTACTACTGCAAGACGAACCTGAGTGTGATCATTAATTTCATAACACTCAAATAGGCCTTCTACCTTATCCTTCCAATCTAAATATTCCTCTGTAGAACCCCTTCTAGTAAATGAAGGCATTTGCAACTTTACATATTCCAAGCCCCGAAGTGGCCTAAACTCATGGTTTGGGTAAGACTCATTCTCAAAATTATCATCCTTGTCCTCCCTAAAAGCATGATAATCTCCTTCCATTCTCTTACCCCTATTTCCTCCATCCGCTCCTTCCCTTCGTGTATTATGATCAAAATTATCATCCTTGTCCTCCCTAAAAGCATGATAATCTCCTTCCATTCTCTTACCCCTATTTCCTCCAACTGCTCCTTCCCTTCGTGTATTATGATGGGCTACTCGAGGTAAGGGTGCTTGTGGATTTGCCATTGGTGGTTGTGGCAATGACATTTGATCAACCCGTGTTGCTAATGTAGCAACAATAGTGGTGAGATCCTGCAGTTGTTCTTCTAGTGTTCTTCCACCTACAACACGACGTCCTTGGCCTCCTCCAACCTGACTGTTGGTCTCATTTCCTATCCCACCAATCACACTATCATTTGACATGGTTTCTGAATTACACCTTGATAATTTTTTTTTATACTAACAATCACTCCTTCACAACAATAAGACACTCCACTGCACTCACGTCACAACAATACATCACAAGAACAACACACACTTACACCCATGGTATACACACACTTCACACCCACACCTCCACGGCACAACACACTTACACTTACGATATGCACACACTTCCCAATGCAAACACACACACACACTCCCACAAGACAACACAACCTCAAGGATAAACACACCTTAAGGTACAATTACATGTACAACTAAACACCACACCCTCACGATACCACTTAACCCATGGTTCAAATTCACTTCTACAAGGTACAAATTCTTCAATGCTCAACACACTCTCCATGGCACAAATGGTCAACACACTCCACACACAAAATCCCTTCAACACTCAATTACACACACATGGTACAATATTCCCCACGATACAACACACACACTCACGGCACAAATGCTTCCAATCTTAAGCCAAAGTGCATTCATAGTAAATTAATGCACAATTACTACATAAGAACAATTATTGAATCAAATTGAAATGACCTCCCAATCTTCCAAGCTAGGATCTCATGGCAAGAAGAAGAAGAAAATTTACAAATCTGATTTCCACAACTCCAATCCACAACAAACAAAGATAATCATAGCACAATCAACATAAGGCCTTCAATTTCAATTTCACCACACAAAAGATTAATGTCACGGCAAGAACCCTAAATTCCCAATTGAAAATCAAGAACTCTCTTCCTCAAAACCGTACTCTGATACTAAATTATGATGTGCTTCAAAGCTAGTTACAATAGTAAAACAAGGATGGAAGAAACAAGATAACAATTCCACAATCAATTGGCATGAACCCTAATTGGCATGACAGTGAGAGAAGATAATAATCCTAATTGCTTACCAGATGTAACACACTAGTAGGAATTAGGAAGTGGACTTGAAATCATTGATGTTATGCACAACAACAACAAGCCTACTCACCACAATTCTAGGTTGAACTGATAAGAGTGTTTTTAGCGTGAAAGAGAGGAACCCTCCACGTGAAATGCAGCTGTAAAATGAATTCTGAAAAAGTGTCCTCAATCCTCATCTTTTACAAGTATTTATACCTATTTTAAATAAGGAAAAATTAACAAGATAAAATGTTACATAAGTTGGTCTTCCCTACGTTAATTGGAACAAGTGCTAGCCAGTTCTCCATGTCAAATGGAATAATGTATAGCCGGTTTCTTCTAGATTTTTGTAGGTCCATGAATAACTAACACACCAAGCATTAGTGTGTTTATTTGCCATTCTGTAATACCGACAAATGTGTTTGATGAAATGCAAAACAATTATATAAAGTAAACAAAGACACTAAACAAATGTCTTCGGGTTCCAATTGTTTAAAAAAAAATCCTCATCACTAAGTTCTATAGTCCTCTGGCTCTTTGCTCGATTAATGGATTCTGTGGTTGCATTGGTTTGATTCCCATCACTAATTGATCAGTTATAGACTTAAGCTCACGAAGTTAAACTGTCATTGTGTTGTTGTTTATCCAAAGGGAAAGAAGACATTGTTTGAGTTCGATTTCCCTTACAAGGAAATTCTTGAGGAATCATTGTCGAAGGGCATTCCAAATGTCATAAGCTACCAAGATATCATGGATTTCCATGAGTGTATCTATAGAATGGTAGCAAGTAATAGTGCACAAATTGAGTGATTGATGTGTAACCAATTTGCATAGGCAAGATTAGGCGTTTATGTGGTGCTTGAAGGAAGAATAATAGTAGATGGAGGAGCCAGCATAGTACTATCCACATAGCGACATAAGACATAGAAAATGAGAAAAGATGTCAATAGCGAGAGCCATAATTGATAGTTATCTACCGACAATTTAATAGGGACTATGGTGGTGACATTATGGGAAGAGGGAACTGGTAGGTTATTAGGAAAAGAAGAGGCTAGATCAATGGTGTTAAAGGGTGGGCTAGTTAGGGTTTGTGAAGGGTGGTGCGATTGAGGATGCGAAGGTGATAAGGGTTATAATATACTAATTAATTATATAAATTAAAATAACCTTTTATTTAATTTTCTTATATTTTGTATAAATAATGTAGTTAATTAATCTTTATTTTAATTTCAGAATCTTTGAATTATAATTTGTGAATTAATAGAAAAATTACTTAAAAGTTGAAGAGAAAATATAATTTCTACAAAATGAAAGTCCAACATGTGAATTAACATCGATATGTCCGACAATGAAAAACAAATCATGTCTAAAGTTAAGCTGAGGAAAGGAGGAAATCCAAGTACCAACACGGTAGCAAACATGTCCGTGCTGGTGAGCGTGATGAAAATGGACGTTGCACAGAATTATACATGGCAAGACAACACGCTCGTGTTGCAATGCAATCCAGAACTTACTAAAGTCTATGGCAAACATGCCGGAAAAACAGTTGGCAAACATGTAGGAAAGCATGAAAAATACATCTGCTGCATTCAGTTGTAGGTGATTTCGGTTGGTTCTCACCTACATATATATAGAAATCAGCCGAGAAATATGCAAGGAAAAGACGCCGAAAAACGCGTCAAAGCAAACGCTGGAAAATATGCGAGCAAGATTCCATCCAACGTCTAAAGCTTTGAATATGATATTATATATATATATATATATAACGGCAAGAAAAGAGGAAGATTACATCCTTATCGTCCAAAGCATTCAATATATATATATGCAGTCGAGAGAAGGCAGGAGGAGTAAAGTAGAATAGTTTTAGTTTTAGTTTTTTTTTTTTATCATAGAAAAAATTAGAATAAAAAAATGGAATTAGAAATTTAAGAATAGATTTTAATGCTATTATTTATGCTTTTTTTATTATTATTGTTTTTAGATTTAATATGTCTATAGCTTAATTTTTTTTATATTCGGATATAATGAACCTTAAAATGAACATGCAATTTTTATGATTATTATTCAATGATTTATTTAGTATTCTTATGATTCAATTATGAGTTTTTATTGTTTTCAATTTAATATTGCTAGCATATTATTTAAAATTTGATTTCTTATATAAAAATCGAGAGATTTTATATAAGAATAGATCTAGCATAATTGAAAAGAGTTGCATACAATCCTAGAAATAGGACAACATAAATATTCTGAATTAGGGTCAAACATGATAGAGGAATTCATAAATCGAATGTAATACAATTTTAGGGGTTTTAATTAAGAAGAGATTCCAATTAATCAACATAGAATTAGGAATTAGTATGACTCGAGAAAGCTATTAGTTTAATTTAAAAATTCCCATGGCTCAAGAACAAAATAAGAGTTTGAATAATAATTAATTAATTACATTAGTAATTTCGAGGGGATTCAATACCTGAATATATTTTCATTGATTATTGCTTTTTTTAATTTATTCATTATTTATTTTATTTACTCGTTTATTTAATTTTTGTTGATTAGATAATTAGAAAAAAGGTAATTACTAGTACTCATAATCCTTATGGGATTGACACTCGATATCTTTATCCACTATACACTCTAAAATCGATAGGTGCATTTGCCTATAGGTCTAAAGTTATATAGTAGGAAAAATGGTATCAAGTTTTTGGTGCCATTACCGGGGATTAAGATATTAGGAAAACATATATCGTGTTAATTTAATCATTATTTACTTTATTACTTAATTTTTATTTTATTCTATTTTATTTTTTGATTAGATTTTATTCTCTATAGTTTCTATTTTCCTACTATTGTTTATGCCTAGAGGACGCCACAGAGCAAGTCAATACCAAGTTTTGGCTCAAGACTCAGATGACAACCTATCTATCAATATGGCCAACGAACAAAAAGAGAGAACGATGTTCGATTACACAAGACCATCACTTGTTGGGGCTAATTCAAGTGTTGTTAGGCCTGCAATTGCAACCAACAACTTTGAAATTAATCCCAATATCATCTAGATGGTTCGACAATTCATTAAATTTGATGGGTTGCAGGATGAAGATCCAAACATACACATCGCCAACTTCTTGGAAATTTGCGACACCTTCAAAATCAATGGGGCCACAGATGGCACTATCAGGTTATAACTTTTCCCTTTTTCAATGCGTAATAGATCTAAACAATGGTTGAATTCTCTACAGAGGGGATCGATAACTATATGGGAACAAATGGCATAAAAGTTTCTTGCTAAGTATTTTCCACCAGTAGAGACTACAAAGCTACAAAACAATATCTCCTCCTATGCTCAAATAGAGTCTGAGACTTTATATGATACATGGGAGAGATATAAAGATCTGTTGAGGAGATGCCCACATCACAGTCTTCTACTGTGGATGCAAATTTAGACTTTCTATGGGGGACTGAATCAAACCACTAGGTAGATGGTAGATGTAGCAGCTGGAGGGACATTAAATAATAAAACTCCTAAAGAGGCCTAGAATTTGATAGAAAACATGGCCATGAATAGTTATCAGTGGAATGCATCAAGAGCTAAATAACCAAAAGTAGTAGGAGTATATGATGTCGATGTTTGTACTGCTTTAGCAGTACAGGTCGAGGCATTAAGCAAGAAAGTGGACGGAATCTCTGTAGGATAGCAGCCAGGTCAGCTAGAGTTTATTTCTAATTTTAATGAAAATGCTAATTTTGTAGGACTTTCAAATAAGCAACCAAACAACCCGTACAATACTACTTATAATCCAAGTTGAAGGAATCATCCCAATCTCTCATGGGAAAATCAACCAAGGAATGGCCCACTTGGATTCCAATAGGCACATCACCCGTCGGAATAGAAGTCAAATTTGGAGGATTTAACGACAAAGTTTATTCAAACAACTGAAACACACTTGCAAGCTACAAAAGTGTTGTTAAGAAATCAAGGCGCTTTAATCCAGAATTTGGAAACTCAAGTCAGACATATTGCGAAAATGATTTCAGAAAGACCCCAAGGAACTCTACTTGGGAATATAGAGCCTAACCCTAGGGAACATGTCAAAGTATCTTCCTAGTTGATGAAGAAGTAGTGCAAATTGAGAGGGAAGCTAAAACACCAGAGAAGAAGGAGAAACCCCCAAAGATTAGGGAGTGTATTCCAACAATTCCTTACCCAACTCAACTTAAGAAGGAACATTCAGAGGAGCAATATAGTAAGTTTTTAGAATTTTTAAAACAACTTCATATAAACTTACCATTTGTTGAGGCTTTATAGCAGATGCTGAAGTATGTAAAATTCTTGAAGGACTTACTTTCCAACAAGAAGAAACTAGAAGAAGTCTCAACAATCACCCTCAATGAAGAATGCTCTACCATCCTACATAATAAGTTGCCAGATAAATTAAAAGATCCATGGAGTTTTACTTTACCATGTTTTATTAGCACTTTATCAATAAATGATGCTTTAGCTGATTTAAGAGCTAATATAAATCTAATGCCGCATCATATATTTTCCAAATGAGCATTCAATTAGCTTATTAGTCTGTTAAATATCCTATAGGTATCATTGAAGATGTGTTGGTTAAGGTAGTAATATTTATCTTACTAGTGGACTTTGTAATCTTAGATAATGATGAAGATATAAATGCTCCACTTATTTTAGGACGCCCTTTTCTAGCTACTACAAA
Organism: Laguncularia racemosa; assembly: GCA_037954665.1. Lineage (NCBI taxonomy): Eukaryota > Viridiplantae > Streptophyta > Magnoliopsida > Myrtales > Combretaceae > Laguncularia > Laguncularia racemosa. Next base: position 900,377 of record JBBMOL010000118.1, on the reverse strand, counting down.
AGTAATAATAGATGTAGGTAATTGCACTTTAACTTTGAAAATAGAGGATGAAAAACAAACTTTCAGAACACCTAACATAATTTCACATCATCCAAATAATAACAATACCTACTATTTAGTGAATATATCTAACTTGTTTAATTATACTTATGTGTAGGATGGTATTCATAAGGACCCAATACAATGGTATTACACTTGTGGCAAGTTAAAGTGTCCAAGTAAATCCAAGAAACATGACTATTAGAAGTATAAATGCTACCCCCCTTGACTAAACAAATGAGGTAACAACGTCGAGCCAATGATGTTAAACAACAGCGCTTTCTAGGAGGTAGCCTAAATACTATTTAGTTTTATAATTTAATTTAATTTGATTTAAAATTTCTTTAGTTACACTTAGTTATTTAAGAAAGGGGGGGTTGGCATTAGGCATGGTCATGTTGTGACCATGTTGCTTAGAAAAGCTCCCATCGAGAATACATGATCCTACAACATGGCCGTGTTCAAGCCATGTTAACCTTCTACTTTGCATTGAGATTTATACGTCCATGTTACACGATTGTGTTAAGGCCGTGTTGATCTTATATATATAAAAAATAATAATTAAAAATTTAAATTTCCCCTGATCTTGGTACTGTAAGGCATGATTTCAAGACACAAGAAACAAACAAGAAAGCCAATGGGAGTTTACATACTTGCATTCACCAACCATGTTAGGAACTCTTTCTGTAAAAACCAAGAAGTGCACTTTAAGTCTATAAAGCATTATCAAGGAAGTCTTCTGTTTTTTTTTTCCCCATTTTTTATTTTGCTATTCTATTTTATACATTGAGGGCAATGTATGATTTAAGTGTGTGTGTGTGTGGGGGGGGGGGGGGGGGGGGGGGGGGGGGGGGGGGGGGTCGGGGAATAATATAATATAATAAACCTGCTTATAAATTGCATTCATAATTTAGTAATTTATTGAAAAACTTTCCTTGATATATCTTTACTTTTTTATTAGTGAACTTAGAATACTGTATTAGAGTTGAGTTGTGAAATCTTAGTAAATCAAAAGTTATACGTTATTTAAGTTTAGAATTTAGAAAGTCTAGATTGGAATAAGATTATTAATTAAGAATTAGGAATTCGAGTTTTTAAACTTATTTTGATATATACATGTCTCTTAGAAATCCTTATGAGTACTATGATCTCGAATAATTGAATTGAAAAAAAAATATCTTTTGAAGATTCTTCCTATAAAATAAAAGTTGAAAAAAATAAAAAATAAATAAATATATAAATAAAGTTCAGTAGTGGGCCTCGTTGACTCGAGTAATTAAGTTTGCGGGGTCCCTTTCGGGGAATAACACCTATTGACTTGAGTGATGAACTCGGGATCATCGGCCTAAAGCTTGTTACATGGATTAAGAGAAAAGTTTGAGAAAACTAAACTACAATAGAAATAAGTAATGGAGATAATAGAGGTTTGAAGGGGTATCTTAAAACCTAGTAGCCTAAGATCATCTGTCTGAGACTTATTGACTAATGAAATTACTCCATAGTATTGAAAGAAAAAAAAATAGGAAGGATTTTCAAGAGATAGATGGAAAAAAAGCTTTTGTTAGACATCATAGTACTTTAAGAGATGAAAAAGGGGAAGTATATATCTTAATTAAGTTGACAAAATTTTGAAAACTTTATTCTTGATTAAGTAATGTCTAGTACGATTTTGAGTTTGTAAATTTTTGTTTAAATAGTATGATAAATTTTGATATTTCATAGATTAACTCTTGAACTCTAATATTAATATTTATAGAACATTAAACATGATTAAGTGAAAAAATAATATTAAGGAAAAATAACTTTATTATGAATGTAATCTGTTTAAATATTAATTAAGAAATTTGTCATTGATCTTTAAAGTTTATTTTACTTGGCGACAAGCAAATACTCAAGTGTGGGAGAATTTGATAAAGGTTATAATATACTAATTACTTATATAAATTAAAATAACCTTTTATTTAATTTTCTTATATTTTGTATAAATAATGCAGTTAATTAATCTTTATTTTAATTTTAAAGTCTTTAAATTATATTTTGTGAATTAATAGAAAAATTACTTGAAAGTTGAAGAGAAAATATAATTTCTATAAGACGAAAGTCCAACATGTGAATTAACATCGATATGTCTGATAATAGAAAACAAATCATGTCCAAATTATGAGTTAAATTGAAAAAAGGAGGAAATCCAAATAACAACATGACAGCAAACATGCTCATGCTGGTGGGCGTGTTGAAAATGAACGTTGCACAGAATTTTACACGGCAAGATGACACACTATGTTGCAATGCAAATCCAGAACATGCTGAAGTCTATGGAAAACATGCTGGAAAAACAGTTGAGAAACATGCAAGAAAGCACCAAAAATCCGTCTAAGATTGCAAATATATTTAGTGCATCGAGTATATATATATATATATATAGGTGAGAACCAGCCAAAATCAGCCGAGAAATATGCAAGGAAGAGACGCTGGAAGACTCACCGGAAAACACGTCAAAGCAGACGCCGGAAAATATGCGAGGAAGATTCCATCCAACATCCAAAGCTCCAAATCTGATATTATATGTATATATATAACGGCAAGAAAAGAGGAAGATTACATCCTTATTGTCCAAAGCATTCAATATATATACATGCAGCCGAGAGAAGATAGGAGGAGTAGAGTAGAATAGTTATAGTTTTAGTTTGTTTTACCGTAGGAAAAATTAGAATTAGAAAATTAAGATTAGATTTTAATATTTTTATTTATGCTTTCTTTTATTATTATTATTTTTAGATTTAATATGTCTATAGCTTAATTTCTTTTATATTCAAGTATGATGAATCCTAAATTGAATATGCAATTTTTTTAATTATTATTCAATGATTTATTTAATATTCTTGTGATTCAATCATGTGTTTTTATTGTTTTCAATTTAATATTACTAGTATATTAGTTGAAATTTGATTTCTTGTATAAAAATCAAGAGATTTTATATAAGAATAGATCTAGCATAATTGAAAAGAGTTGCATGCAATCTTAGAGATAGGACGACATAAATCTTTTGAATTATGCTCAAACCTAATAGAGGAATTCATAAATCAAATGTAATGCAATTCTAAGGGTTTTAATTAAGAAGAAATTCCAATTAATCAACTTCAAATTAGGAATTAGTATGACTCGAGAGAGCTATTAGTTCAATTTAGGAATTCCCACGGTCTAAGAATAAAATAAGAATTTGAATGATAATTAATTAATTACATTAGTAATTCTAGGGGGATTTGATACTTGAATATATTTTCATTGATTATTGCTTTCTTTAATTTATTCGTTTATTTAATTTTTGTTGATTAGATAATTAGAAAAAAGGTAATTACTAGTACTCGTAATCCTTGTAGGATTGACACTCGATATCTTTATCAACTATATTATAAAATCGATAGGTGCACTTACCTATAGGTCTAAAGTTATATAGTGGGAAGATTGATATTAGAAAGTAAGGAGATGGTAGTGTGTAAAGGAAAGGGGAGTTGGTTAGATGGGTTTGAGGAGAGTAGTTCGGTGATGGATGATGGGAAGTGTAAAGGGAAATGCACTGGAGAGAGGGGGAGAGGTCCAGCGGTGGATGGTAGGTGTATCGAGTTTGTGTGCAAGGATAGTGATGGAACCAAAGGAGATGATTGGAGTGTGGTGATGGTGGTGAGAGGGTTGGCCACAAGCTGTGAATAGGAAGTTATACAATTTAGTGTTCAATTGGTTAGAAAAAGTTAGATTCGCCAAGGTGGGTTGGTCGAAGATCGTTAACTTCATCATGTTGTGGTGGTTGAAGGTCGTCGAGTTCACTACGGTGGGTTTATCAGAGGTCGTCATTATAGCAATTGACATGATTGGAGATGAAGATCAGACGGGTGTCAAATTTGGCAAGGGAAGAAGAAGAAGATGATTCTAGTACCTTTTTTTATGTGGGTTTGTTTTAGTTTTTTACAACTCCGATACCATGAACACAAGTATAATATAATGTGTTAGTGTATTTTTTTGTGTTATAATACAAATGTAGTTTTACATAAGTATATATACAAGAGAGTGTATTTATAACCCTAATACAATGATAATTTAAATGACTATTTTGTCCATAGATAATATAAATTAATAAGAGGACTTTTTCCTATTCAAAGAAGCACAAATGAGATCGATGCCAAGTGAATAATGGAAATAATGGAGATTTTTTTTTTCTCTAAAAAGTGAAGCTTGTAACAACAAAAATGATTTGTATAATGAATCCAATATAAGAGAAGAACAAGATTTGGGAAAATACTTCGAGTTTTCCAGGAGATAATGTCAAAAATTGGGATCTGGAATTCCTAGTCAAAAAGGTCAAGAGGAAGTTGATGGATCGATTGCAAAGTTGCTTAGTTTTGTGGACAGGAGAATCCTCGTTAGTTTTGTCATAGGGAGTAGTACCGTGAAGCGCTAACAACTCACCTCCTTTATTTTTATTAACATTAATGAAACTTAAATTTACTTAAACTATCAACATTCTTATTTTCTCATTTTCAACCCTTTTATTTTTTTTGTATTTTTCATTTTTTTTTACTTTTATATTTTCTTTTTTTTTTGTATTTTCGTATTTTCTTTTTTTTTTTCTATATTTTATTTTCTTCTCTTTTCTCTCTTCTTTTTTTCCTTATTCATAAACCTAGCATAATTCAACTAAACTAAGCAAAAATGGAGCACCTATAGTTGTCCTTTATACTAAAGTTTGAAGAAAACTTTACTATATGGACAAAAAAAGTGTCTCACATTTGTCCATAGACTCATAACACTATATTTTGATTGTCATCATGGTGACTACAAATGGATGCCAACCATCTATTAGGTCTACACTTAAGATGGTGTCTAAATTATCCATTAAATGTAGGCTTAAGAGAATTTAGGTTTGAGAGGGTTGTTAGATTATATGTTGAATCCAGGCTTAAAAGGGTTGCTAGATTATCTATTGAATCTAGGCTTAAAAGGGTTAATAGGTTGTTAGATTATATGTTGAATCTAGGCTTAAAAGGGTTGCTAGATTATCTATTGAATCTAGGCTTAAAAGGGTTAATAGGTTTGAATGCTAGATTATCTATCACGTCTAAACTTAAAAAAGATGCACCAACCATCTGTCAAATTTAGGCTTAAAAAAGATGTGTTAGCCATATGTTAGGTCTAAGCCTAAATTTTATGGTGCTAGACTATTTGGTTGAGCCTGTTTTAAAATTTTATGATGCAAGACTATCTATTGAGTTTAGTTTTAAATTTTACAATTTTAAACTATCCATCATGCCTAGGCTTAAATTTGATGATGCTAGAAGGAGTTTAGATGTTAGACTATCTATCAAATCTAGGCTTAAAAAGGGCATATGCTAACCATCTATTGGGTCTAGGCTTAGAAAGGGCACTAGCCATCTATCAAGTCTGGGTTGGACTTTAAAGTTTAAGTGCTAGACTATCTATCAATTATACATTTCGATTTTAAAGTTTGGGTACTAAAGTATCTGTTAAGCCTAGGCTTTGGTTTTAGTGCTAGACTATCCATTGAGTTTAGGCTTTAATTTACTTAGTTTTAACACTTGTTTTGAAAGTTACCTAAAACTTTACCAATCTTTCAATAGCAACCAAGTAGCAAGTGCTTTTGATTGTCTAACATCATTCACTAATTTACCAAAAATTATTGAGTAAAGCTTTGCCTTTGATGCAATTTTCTCTTCCATGCCTTGTCTTATTTTTCTCTTCTTTTCTTCTAGGGCAATTCCCTTTTTCTTTCAATTCAGCATTTCTTAAGCATTTTCCTACAATTGGTCAGTCCTCTTAGAGTATAGACTCCCCTTTCGAGGTATATCAAGCTACAATGGAATATTTAAGTTTTATTTTACTTATTATCGACTTTCTTTATTTAAATTGAGGAATTATAAATGAAAATAAGTGAAAGGTGTATCATGAAGATAGACATAGAGATTGGTTGATGACCATTATAAAGTCAAAAACCATTGAAGATATCCACTTTGCTTACAAACAATGATAGTTTGAATCATAAAGAGACGTAAAATTGTTAGTAATTTTGTTCATAAGGCTTTTTGGGCATGAACCCCCAAGGCCCAATCTGACTTATTTTAGCTCTTATCTGAGCTCTATATGTCCAAATCAACCTCTTGTAAATTGTTGTGGCATAAAAGCATTAAGACCTACCTAGTATGCCTCGGCTTCCTACTTGAATCAGTCATGCATGCCCCAAAACTAGATAGCATGAAAGGCCTAAGATAGGTAAGGAAAGGAGCCAATTAAAGATATACCCTCCACAAGATCTAAAAGGAATTTTAGGTATGAACGTACTTGCCATATTAAGACTGGTCTTAACTCCTATCAATAAAAGTTGAGACTACTAAATAAAGGACTCTTTAACTCTCTTGACTCTTTAACAATCTCTATATCCTTCACCCATCTATAAAACGTTGTGCTGACTTAAGCATTACAATAGCTACACCAAAGCAACCTCTAGCACCCCCTATAGCCTAGTTTTTCCTTTCTTATAGGTGATTTAACCACCAAGAAACTCTCAACACAATAAATTCTATTGAATACTACAAACTTTTATTAATCACTCACGAAATGTATAACTTGACTGCATTAGAATTACAAGATCCTTTAAATCTAGACCATCCACTCTCATTAACACTAATGCTCCTCTAAAAGCACTTTTCTTACAATGTAAGGACCCTCATAATTTGGTGTGAACTTTTCGCTAAGATCTTGGACATGTGAGAGCACTTTCTTCAATACCAAGTCTCTTTCATATTGAAATTTCTTAGTCACACCTTCTTACTAAAAGCTTGCATCATTCTCTACTGGTAACATTGTCCATGAGATAATGCTGTTAACCTCTTCTCACTAATGAGATTCAATAAATCAATTCTTTTCTTTACCCATTTGACTTCATCTAGCTAAATTTCTGCTAACACTCTAAATGATGGTAATTCACTTCCACTAGGAGTATTGCTTTTGTACCTTACACCAAAGAGTATGGGTCGGCCTTAATAGATACCCAAATGGTGGTTGAATAGGCCATGAGTGCAAAATGTAGCATCATGCCAATCCTTATATGTAATAACCATCTTTTCAATAATCCTCTTGATATTCTTATTAGCTGCTTCAATTACCCATTCATCTGTGGACAATATTGAGTAGAATTGCAATGAGTAATCCCAAATTGATGATATACTTCCATCATCGACTTATTATTGAGATTAGTACCATTGTCTGTGATGATTGACTCAAGAGCTCCATATCTTGCAATTATATCCCTTTTGAGGAATTTAACCACCTCTCCTTTTATTATGTTAGCATATGAAGTTGCTTTGATCCATTTAATGAAACACCAAATTGCTATTAAGAAGAATCAATGACCATTCAAGGCTTTAAAAGTGATTGGCCTAATTATATCTATTCCCCACATCGAAAAGGGCCATGAAGATGATAACACATGCAACTCTTGGGACGACACATTTATCTAATTAGCATATACTTAGCAAAGATAGTAGTGTCTTACATGTCTAATACAGTCTACTTCTATGGTCATCTAGAAATACCCTATCTGCATGATCTTACGAGCTAGCATGTACTCATTCATATGGGGACTACATACCCTTTCATGGACATTCTTCATCAATGTATCCACTTATTTTTTATCTACACATCGCAACAACAGGGTATCAAAGGATCTCTTATATAAAGTGGTATTACTTAGTGGGAAATGAGCTGCTAACCTTCTCAAAGATTTTTGGCCTCTTTTATCAACTCCTTTTGGGTATTTGCTAATTTAGAGGAATACCTTAATCTCGTGATACATGGGTTTCTCACTTTAGGTTTCTTTAGTTACTAAACAAAAAGTGGGCTTCCTTTCAATCTCAATCTTTAAAGGTTGAATTTCAATCCCATCAAATACCTAAACCATAGATGCTAGTGTAGCTAAAGCACCAACAAATTGATTCTACATCTATGGCACATATGTGAAGGAAACCTCTTCAAATTTTTGCAATATTCCACCCAAATGATGATGGTATGATATCAACTTACTATCATTAGTCATGTATCCTCCCAAAGTATGTAGAATAATCAAGGAAGAGTCTCCATATAGCTTCAAACTACTTATTTCCACGTCCAATGCCAACTTAAAGCTCGTGACATATGTCTCATACTCTGTAATGTTGTTGGTATAAAGGAATGTTAACCTTGCTACTACAGGAAAATGATTATCTTCAAGGGGTACTAACATTACCCTAATTCCAAAGTCAAACACATTAATGGCTCCATCAAAATACATCTTCATTTTAGGAATGCTAGCTTTTCTCTATATGGCTCTTCTTTAGCTACCATTATATTCTCATTTGGAAACTAAGCTTCTAAACTTTGAGAGGCATCTATAGTAAGATACTCAACCAATTGATTTACCAAGGCCTTCCTTTATATTGAACTTTGATGCACAAAATTTATATCAAATTTAGAGAGCGGCATTTGCCATTTAAAGACCTTCCTAATCAAAGTTGGTTTTTTCTACAAGATACCATAGTGGATCATCTTTCATGAGTAGCTCAATTGAATAGTCTAGTGTAACTGCCTAAGTATATGCATAATCCAGACTAGAGAACATCCTATTTCATATATTTATTTGTACATGCTTACGTTTGAGAATTTGAAGTACGTGTATGTGTTAAGCTATTTCCATACCCGTCCTATTTCATATATAAATGAGACAAAATGTTATTTATACATAAGTATGAATGAGGACTTGCATGGGCATTTAGTATTGTGAAGGTTGGATGGCTTGGCAAAAAATGGATTAAAGGAATGATGGGTTGGGGGTATGGTTGTTGGAGAATACTTGAAGTGGTGCAATGGTGCTTGCTTTATTGTGATTCTAGGTGTAAATGATTGATTGTTGGTCTGGCCTTCCTTGCTTTATCTGTGACACGTGGTGCTTGATTCTTCTTGTTGTGATGAATGTAAATATAGAGTATGAATTGTTTTGCTTGTAAGATTGACTTGATTTCTTTTTGCTTGCCTTTGGAGTTGCATTCTTTGATTGCTTTAATGGTTTATTATATTGAATGTGGATTGGCTTGTTGTTTAATCAGTTTGAATCAACTAACTAAAGGAAATGACTTAATTAAAACTTAACATACATTGTTTGATACATTACATTATGTAGAAGGTCATCATTACTGTAAAATGTGCAAAAAGTGATCGTTTAAGGATTACTGCTCTACCATTGGCGAACTAAGTGATTTGGGGGTTGTTGCGCTTTAACAAAATTGAGTTTAAAGGTCTTACCATTCCTTGAGGTTATTTGTTCTTAATAAGCATTTAGAGCAACTAAAACTTAAAACTTTAAAAGGCATGAGATAATTAATTAAGTGAAAAGGCGAAAATTAATAAGATGGGATCTTTGAATACTGATAGTGATGAGGATCAACTAGTATCAAAAGTTAATGAGCCGAAGTCTAATGACCCGCTACATGGTATTGGAGGTCCAATGACACAAGCTAAAGCTAAACGGATGAGTGAAGCCTTGCAAGGATTGGTCATGGATCTACAAGAGAAGGAACCAAGTTACACTAAAGGAGAATCGACTTTTATTAACTTCATTCAAGCTTCCACAGAGGGGTGCAAGGATATGGGAGCCTTAGGATAAATTATTTTTTTGAAAAGGAAATTGAACCGAAAAGGAGAGCCACTTGGTTTTATGACTTGTTTTGTTTGTTTTGCTTTTGTGCCTTATTATATTTACTTGTAAGATTTTCAACCATTAGGAAGTCAAGGTCGGGTTTTTTTTCTATGTTTGGAAGTTTAGGTTTTTTATGTAATACAATATAGCTACACGTGAAGGGGTGGGGTGACACATCTTGAAACATTATCATTATTTTGAAATACACAACTTTTCCATGAGGGACTCTCTTTTTTTCTTTGAGAAAGAACTCATCGATTTCTTCAACATAAACACTTGGGGTAATCACTGATAACTTAAGTTTCAATCAACAGGTGTAGTTGGGGTCTGGTTTCGTCCTTACTTGTTCAACACGTTCATTGGGAATCCGATTTCAAGTATTGATCGTCGGGTTCTAGGTTTGACATACCTAGGGTTCGCATTAGATAGTAAATGAGAATCCCCAACCCAAGGTCAATGAGGACATTAAAACTTAGACTTCACACTAGTTACGAAAAAATCGCGTGCAATATTGCATTTATATGGTTGTTCATATATAGTATATGTTTGAACTTGAATTGCTCATACATGTGTAGTAATGAGAAATTTGACTCCCATCCCACTAATCCATGGTGTATACTCATCCATCAATAAACTATTTTGCAAAAAACTATAAAATCTTGAGATGAGATAAGATATGATGTGATAAGAGTTATCGGAATCAAGAATGATGTAGTAAGATGTGTGTTGATAGATTATTTAGATTAAATCTTATTCTTAGAAATTCGATATAGAAATAGAATTCATAAAATTTAGATGTGTTTTTCCATTTACTATTTTGGTAGCAAATTTCGATTTTTTGCGATCTTCATTGATTATAGAATATAGGAATCTATAGTCATTTTCTTATTATATAATTACACGTAACGTGATAACTCTAATTGAAACTTCTAGACCCATTTTGGAGTGTTCCAAAAGATCCTTACTATTATATATGCCAATCTATTTGTAACTGAGTTTCCCATTTACTTTAAGAGAGTGGAAATATATATGACACCTCATTCATAATGGACATGTACAAGTGCATGAAAATACTTCCATGAAACAGGTTCGCTGAATAAAATAACCTAGGAACAGATTTGCACCTAAATCATGAAATGCACAATTTAATAGCTATGGCTTTATACGGTTGGAGTTTTAAGGCCATTTTTATCCCCCCGATTCTTCGCATAAGAGCCTAGACTAAGGACCTTAGAAGATAAAATCAAGAAATCCTTAAAATGTTAGATGTAGTAGCTTGAACCAGCATAGATGAGATCCCTTAAAGATGAAAATGGCATATGCGACTTGAGTAAGGAAAATGGTAGACAGTCTGGAACAACAAATTTGATTGGGGCAATCACCATCAACATTTGGATGGAAACGCTTGGACGATTGATCATTGCCCTTACTGTCACCGGCGACGGACTAACATTAACAATGTTGAACGTTGACAATGCCCAGTTAGTGGTAAGTTTGACCGCATGGAAGAAGAGTTAACAGGGGAGCAAGTCATCGAACTCTAATCCGGCTCCCTCACCACTATCACCAGTTTACTGGAAGCAAATATATAAATAATATAGGAAGTGATATGACGTAAAAAAATAGGTTGTAAGCGACAATCTAAAATGTCTGAACATTGAGATGAAGGTCCACCACTCTAGCCTCCACAAACCCAATGAACTAGATTTAGTACGTACGATACGAGCTCTAACTTGGCATTGTGTGAACAGTGATCATCTTGATTCAGGTTGATCGGTTTCGTGTCAGCCAAGTTAAGCAGTCACAAAAAGCATGCCGACTCCACTGGGGATCGAACCCAGAATCTCTGGTTCCGTAGACCAGCGCCTTATCCATTGGGCCATGGAGTCACTTCAATTATTAATCAATACATTTTTATTACGTCTAAATGCAAGGCCGAAATCGGTGTACAAACATCAATTTTAGTAATTTGTCTATCTTACCCTTACAGTTTTGATGGAGCCCACCCTTCTCTCTCCTTATCCATCTATTCCCTTTATTTTCTTTTTCCTTTTTTACCATCTCTTCTTCCTCTCTCTCCTTTCCAAATCCAATCTTCCATCCAGTCCTTTATTTTATTTTATTTATTTGTCTTCTCTTTCTTATTATGCCCAACACAAGTTAAATTGATTCTAGAGTTTTTGAAATAGCTACATATGTTGACAAATAAAATAAATTCATCACACCACAACAAAACCAACCATGGGCAGAGGTCCAATTGCAACACTAAATACTTCCATTGCCACACTCAGCTGCTTAAATCTAATAAAGCTCCTTGTATCTCTTGAATAATATATTCAAAATCCCTCAATGCCATCCTAAATTCTCATATTTCACATTTACATAGATCAAAATAGAGAAACCCCAATTAAAATAAATAAATAATGGAAACACTAACATAAACTAAAAACATTCGAAATCGCACTGAATCGAAAAACCCTCATTTGAAAATCAACAATCCAAGTGCTTCTTCGAATATAGCTACAAGAAATAGAAGAAAATCCCGATTGTCACAATAAAGCTTGAAACTTAAAACTAAAAATTTCGACTTTGAAATAAAATAAGCAAGTAAACTCAAGCAAAGTTCTAAAACTAAGTCACAAATGACAAAATCAAAACAAAATTGAATTGTGGAGAAGAGGGAATAGAGGAGGAAAAAAAAAAAAAAAAAGCTTGAGCATGTATGAAAGTGAGATTCGACACAAACTCGGAAATATTGAATTTTTCTACTGTAATGAGTAAGACTAGTTCTTCAAGCATTGGAAATCTGGACTTGGTTTACAAAGTCGGATGGAGAAGGACCAAACATGGAAACATATATATAAAAAAAAAAGGTAAATTACATTAACATTTCTTAGAAATTTTGTAAATAACATCACTTTTTCAATCTTCACTTTTGCCTGCGTTGAAGTTGGCGTGGCATAAAAGTTATCGTGTTGTTACATGCTAGTATTAATAATATATTTTATTTGAATATTATAATTATATAATATATATATTATTAACTAAAATAGTGAAAAAATTAAAATAATTTTGAATTTTTTTTAAAAAAGAAAAATGCTGGAAACTTTTTAATATTACACATATTATATATATATATATGCATACATATGTATAAATATATACAAAGTAAAAAAAAAAAAAAAGGGTAATGGGTGCTAGCCGTTGCTGCTGGTCGACGTATGCCACAAAAATGCAAAGGGCGGCCGAAGGGGCTCAAGCAGCCCCCACCCCTCAAGACACCAAGCACCCATTTCCCTTTGCTTTTAATTTTTTATTTTACTTTATTTTTATTTTTACTAATTTATTTAGTATATATAATATGTGTGCTATTAAATTCTTTTTACTATTTTCTTTTTCTTTTTATTTTTCCTAAGTTTATTTATTTATTTATATATAATTATAATATTTAAATAAAATATATTATTAATGCTGACATGGCAATGACATATTAACTTTTTTGCCATGTTAGCATCCATATAGGCAAAAGTAAGAGGATAAGTGTTGTATTTTGAAAAAAATAGGATACCAATGTCATTTGCAAAATTTATGAGGATAGTCAACATAATTTATCCTTTAAAAATCTTTTATTGGAGATGTGTAAAATTAATAAAATGATGATCAAATAGAAACAAAAGGATCAAAACGTGGAAACATAAGTTTTTACAACTTTTGTAAAATAACTTCTAAATATTATAAATTTACTTAAAATAATCATAAAAAATATAATAAATAATAGAAATAAGGAAATTCAACATATATTTGGATCATAAGTCAAAATAAAAGTTATAATTTAATTAACAACATTAGGAACCGCTAGGCACTATTGTTGTTTTAAAAGACCACCACAAACCACCTCCTTAATCTCTTCAAACTAATATAAATATAATGACTATTTTATAAGTATAAAAGTAAGTTACAGATAGTAACTAAAAAAAATGTTAGATAACACACACAGTAAAGACTAAAGAAAGAGAGAAAAAAAAATTGCAAGTTCTCCAAATTTTAACTCACTAGTCACCACATAAGTAGGAACAAGATAGCTAAATAGGAGCAATGAATCCCACCATGACTAGCAACGATCGTGTGTAGCATACTCACATACAATTCAACACCACGTAACAAAGCAACCAGTAGTAGAGCAACAGCTACCAGCCAACACGCACATGGCACCCGAACATGACAAAAGTAGTGACCACAACGAGTGACAACTATGCAAGTTCAACAGCAGTAGCAACATACGAAGACTTCACCAAATAAGTAGTAGTAGTAGTAGAGTAATACAACACATGGACATAGACAAAAATAGAACAAAAGACACTACAATAGTTAAAGGAGAAGAAGCAGAATGGCCAAAATTAATAGAAACGGCTCCAAACTTGTGATTTCATTGAGTTCACTTAGTTAACTCACAATTTCACCCAATTTTGCTTCAAACTAAGTTTGTGACCAAGTTAACTAGAGATAATGAAGTAAGAATGTAAACTCAAACGATTCCACAGTTTGACTCACGATTTTGACAACATTGGGTAAGGCTACAGTTACTGGATGAGTTTCTAAACCAATTTTATAACCTTGAAAATTTTAATTAGTTTTTGAAAACATTTTAGCGGAATGTTGGATTTTTGAAAACATTTGATGGTAGTTTGTTATGAAAATGTGTGGTGAAATAGGAATAGATAGTCTAAGTCTTAGAGCCTATAGAGCTCCCAAAATACATCAACAAGGAAAACAAGCCATAAAGCCATGAGTGACTCCCAATAAGTCTAAGTACAAACCAAAACATAAAGACATAGTCTAAAATCCCATTTAATTCTATCATAGACCTTTTCCAAAACATCTAGCCATCCTTACCCATTCTCCTTCTTGAACTGTGTAACCATTCCTTCATAAGTAAAATGTTGTTAGCTACTTTCTTGTAGGGAATGGAGTTGGCTTGATTTGTTGTATTATGGAGTCTAGAAACAACCTTAACAAGTTGATCAATAATCTTATAAATTAAAGAGCACCAACTGATTTGTCTAGATTGAGTCAACTGGCTAGTGCTCAACTTCATGGGGATTAAGACCAAGATGGTTAAGCTAATCACTTGTGGGGCCTTTTCGGAGAAAAATACCTTATTGATTATGTTAATAACTGATGATCACACAATGTTCCAAGATGCGACCTTCTTGGCTAAAGGTTAACTTAGTATCCTTTCTTGGTCACTTGACAATCCTCTCCTTAAATATTTAGGAGTATAATTTGATGGAGGACCATCTCAAGGTTTGGGTATTGAAGAGGACAAATTCAATCGAAGTGGAATTGAGGAACTACAAATACCCGAAGGGCCAATCACAAGGGCGCGAGCAAAACAAATCAAACAAGCTATGCAAGGCTTTGTGAAGATCATTTTTGAAAATGAGGTCAAGTCTGGAAGGACTTTGGAGACATTGAGCTGGGTTGAACCCAAATTCATTAATGTTATCCAAGCCCAAGAAAATGAAGCCCAAATCAGCCAAGACGGTAATTAGCGATTCTAGAAGATAATTGAGGTCATTGCTTACATCAACAAAATAGTTATTAGTGTAGTTAAGAGCACATTTAATTTTCTTTGGCAGTAGGTTATTGATGGGTATGTGGATGGTTTTTTTTTTCATTAATTAGCCTTAGAACTCTATAAATAGGGTATCAACACTTGTGTTAGGGGGATGGACGAATTTTTCAATTGAAGAGTTATTTCTCATATCTATTCTTTTTGAACAAGCAGCCGAGATTTTAACCTTGTGGGTTCAAGCTCGGTTTATATTATTAGTTCTTGTCTCATATAGGCAATGGGTCAATAATTTCTTTATATATATATATATATTACCAGTTTTTGTCTCCATAGACAACGGGTCAATAATTTTTTTTTATTCAAAAATTGGGATTTGGGCGATCCAGGAAATTGATTATTTGTTGCTAGGTCTCACAACTCAATTTTTTGGATTTTGCATCATTTTTAGTATCAGAGTCAATTTGATTCTCAATCAAGTTATTATCCTTTATCCTTTATATTCCTTGTTGAAATTTCATTTATTTCTTCAATAATATTGTTCTATTGTTTCTATTAAGTGTCATTTCAAAAAAAAAAAAAAAATCAACAAACAAAAGTTAAAAAAAAGAAAAGAAAAGAAAGAAAAATTCTCTTGTGTTATCTTCTATCATCATCAATGCCCGAGTTGATTCTTTACATACTATACTCCGAATGAATTTATTCTTCTATTAAGCATTACTTCAACAGTGTTGTTTCTTCTTGCTGTCTTTATGCTTTCTTAATCATTATCTTCTTGGCCCTTTTTTAAGCTAATTATATGAACTGATGTTTGAGTTTTACAAGTGAATACTCTAGTTTTTCAATTGGTGTGTTCTTAAAGAACTTGGTTTAGGAAAACAAGAGTGGTAAAAGACGAGAGTGGGTGAACGTAATGGAGGGTAAAAGCTATTAATCTGTGTGCAACATGAGTGTAGATAGACTTTTTGAGTGGAAACACGTGAGGGAGTGTGTGAGGACTTCTTTCAGGATCATCATTATGTCAAAACATGAGAATCAAGGGGATGAACCCAATCAATCCTTTCTTTTGAGGGCTATGCAGCAACAGTTCAAGCGCATGCATGTGGTGTTCGAAGAAATCCGTAACCGAATGGATAGACAAGATGAGTGGATCAACGAATTGCAAACAAGACCTCCTATGGGAATCCCTCCTGTACGGAGATAAGTACATCGACCAATCACACCTTGAGACAAATCTGCTGAAGAAGAAGAGGAGGAAAGGCACGATCAATGCAAGAATGACCATGTCAATAACAGAGTAAGAGATGGAGTTGATAGAAATATCAGGAGTATCAAAATGACAATCCCTCCTTTTCAAGGGAGGAATGATCCCAACATCTACCTTGAATGGGGGAGAAAGGTTGAGCTGGTTTTCGATTGCCACAATTACTTTGAGGAGAAGAAAGTGAAGCTTGCAGCAGTGGAATTTACAGATTATGCCATTGTTTGGTGGGATCAATTGATCTTATTCCAACGGAGGAATGCTGAATGACCAATTTCCAATTAGGAGGAGATGAAGGCTACCATGAGAAGACGATTTGTCCTATCACATTATTATCGAGATTGGCACCTTAAGCTACAAAGCCTCAAACAAAGGCCGAAGAGTGTTGAAGACTATTATAAGGAGATGGAAATAGTCTTAATCCAAGTTAATGTGGAAAAGGACCATGAGGCTACTATGGCTAGACTCCTGTGTGGACTAAATCGTGACATCGCCAACATCGTAGAATTATAGCACTATGTGGAGTTGGAGGACTTGTTGCATATGGCCATGAAAGTTGAGCGATAACTCAAAGAAGCGAAAGTCACTCATGCTGGAAACCACAACTACTCGAATTCCCACTACCATGGAAAGTGGACAGGAGGGAAAAGGGAAGAGAAACCTGGGTTCAAGGCTTATGATGGTGAGAACTTGAAGAAGCACCTACAGGCCGCTAAGGAGAAAGGTAACTCATCATCTCAAACTCTAAGAAATCGGGATATCAAATGTTTTAAGTGTTTGGGGATTGGGCATATAGCATCTCAATGTCCAAATCAAAGAGTGATGATTATACGCGAAGGTGGGGAGATTGAAACTGATGATGATGGCTCTGATTGTGCTAGTGATACTATGACATGCTAGTGATTGTGAATATGTTGTAGAAGGCAGGTCATTAGTCGTTATGCGTTCCTTGAATGTGCATGTTAAACAAGAAGAGAATGACAATGTACAACGAGACAATATTTTTCACACTCGGTGCCTTGTACAAGACAGGGTATGTGGTTTCATCATAGACGGAGGTAGCTGTGTTAATGTAGTAAGTAACATACTTGTTGATAAATTAGGTTTGTCCACCGTGAAACATCCCGAGCCGTACAAATTGCAATGGCTGAATGAATGTAGAGAAGTGAAGGTGAATAAGCAGGTCCACATGATGTTTTCAATCGGGAAATATATGGATAAGGTCCTTTATGATGTTGTACCTATGCATGCTAGTCATCTTTTACTCGCAAGGCCTTGACAATTTGATAGGAGAGCCATCAATACTCATTTGTGAATGATGGAAGGAAAGTTACACTGATGCCAATGACGCCAAGCCAGGTGTATGAGGATCAACTACAGTTTAAAAAAGCCATTTGTGAGGAAAGTGAGGTAGAAGCCAAGAAACAAAAGAAGAGGGAAAATGAAATTGTAAGAAATATGAGTGGTGAGAAGAGAGACAGTAAAATCTCTAGGAGAGAAAAGTAAGAATGCTCGGCTATAGGTGAGGGAAAAGAGAAAAGAATGAGTTTCTTTGTAAGAGAACGAGAGATCAAGAGTACACTTAAGATTGGAAGATCAATGATTCTATTTGTATATAAGGAGGCCAGGTTTGTGAATTATGACCTTGACACTTCTTTGCCTAGTTGTGTGTTTTCTCTTTTTCAGGATTATGATGACGTCTTTCCCGATGAAGTACCTAATGGTCTACCATCAAAGCGAGGGATTGAGCATCAGATTGACTTTGTTCCTAGAGCAGTGATTCCAAATTGACCAGCTTATAGGGCGGATCCTATGGAGACAAGGGAGCTACAATGGCAAGTGGAAGAGTTAATGGCTAAAGGACATATTGGAGAAAGCATGAGCCCGTGCGCAGTTCTAGTATTGTTGGTGCCCAAGAAAGATGGGATATGGTGCATGTGTGTTGATTGCTGAGCTATTAACAAAATCATAGTGAAGTACCGACACCCTATACCTCGTTTGGATGATATGCTTGATGAATTGCATGGATCTGTGATATTTTCGAAAATAGATCTAAAGAGTGGCTATCATCAAATTAGAATGAAAGAGGGTGATAAATGGAAAACAACTTTCAAAAAAAAACATGGGTTGTACGAGTGGTTGGTGATGCCATTTAGGTTAACTAATGCACCTAGTACATTCATGAGACTAATGAACCATGTTTTGCATGCATTCATTGGAAAATTTGTCATTGTATACTTTGATGATATTCTGGTGTATAGTAAGAGCTTTGATGAGCATATGGAACATCTTAGGGCTGTTATTGATGTGCTGAGATAGGAAAAATTATATGCTAATTTGAAAAAGTGCAATATTTGTATAAACCGAATGGTGTTCCTGGGTTTTGTTGTTACAATAGGTGGAATACAAGTGGATGAAGAAAAGGTGCAAGCCATCAAGGATTGGCCATCTCCTAAATCGCTGACTGAGGTAAAAAGTTTTCTTGGGTTAGCTAGTTTTTATAGACGTTTTGTACGTAATTTTAGTACATTGGCTGCCCCATTAACTGAAGTAATAAAAAAGGATGTTGGGTTTAAATGGGAAGTAGAACAAGAAAATGCCTTTAATGTGATAAAAGAAAAGTTATGTTTTGCTCCATTGTTAGTTCTGCTTGATTTTTCTAAAACTTTTGAGATCGAATGTAATGCCTCCAAGATTTGTATAGGAGCCGTTTTGATGCAGGAGAAGCGTCCTATTGCTTACTTTAGTGAGAAGCTAAATGGAGTTGCTTTGAAGTGCTCAACGTATGACAAGGAGCTCTATGCATTGGTGCATGCATTGGAGACGTGACATCACTACTTGTGGTCGAAAGAATTCATTATTTACACGAATCATGAATCTTTGAAGCATTTAAAGGCCCAAGGCAAGTTGAACAAAAGACTTGCAAAATGGGTCGAGTTTATATAGATGTTTCCATATGTCATCCAATACAAGCAAGGTAAGGAAAATGTGGTAGCAAGTGCCCTATCTCGCAGGTATGCTTTTATCACTATTCTTAGAGCTAAATTGCTTGGATTTGAACACATAAGAGAATTGTACATACAAGATTTTGATTTTCATGCTGTGTATCATGCTTGTGAAAAGGGTGCATTTGATAGATTATATAAGGACGATGGATTCCTTTTTAAGGAGAACAAGCTGTGCATTCCTAAGTGTTCAATGCAAGAGTTGCTTGTGCTTGAGTCACATGGTGGAGGTCTTATGAGTCATTTTGGTATTGCTAAGACATTAGATGTTCTAAAAGAACATTTCTTTTGGCCTCATATGAAAAGAGATGTGGAAAGAGTTTGCTCTAGATGCATCACATGTAAAAAAGCCAAGTTTAGAGTCAAACCACATGGTCTTTACATGTCTTTACTTGTACCTAATGAACCTTAGACTGATGTTTCGATGGATTTTGTTTTGGGTTTACCTAGGTCTAGGAGAGGTAGAGATTCCATTTTCGTGATTGTGGATCATTTTTCAAAAATGGCACATTTTATTCCATGTCACAAGACTAATGGTGCTACGCATGTTGCTGAATTGTTTTTTAGAGAAGTTGTTTGTTTGCATTGAGTGCCTAGGAGCATAATAAGTGACAGAGATGTCAAATTCCTTAGTCATTTCTGGCGTGTTTTGTGGGGGGAAATGAGAACAAAATTGTTATTTTCTACTACATGTCGCCTACAAACTGATGGACAAACTGAAGTCGTGAATAGGACATTGACTACTCTTTTACGTGCTGTGATAAAGAAAATTTGAAATCTTGGGAAGAATGCATTCCATTCATTGAGTTTACGTACAATTGAGTTGTGCATTCTTCTACTGGTTTCTCACCTTTTGAGATTGTATATGGTTTCAGTCTTTTGACCCCATTGGATTTGATTCTTTGCCTGTGAATGGGATTACTAGTCTAGATGGTAAAAAGAAGGCTGAGATGGTGAAAAAGATTCATGAAGAAGCAAGACATCACATCATGAAGCAGAATGAGAAGAATTCTATCCAAGCTAACAAAGGTTGAAAGAAAGTAACTTTTGAACCTAGAGATTAGGTATGGGTGAATATGAGGAAAGAGAGGTTTCCAACTCGAAGGCGAACTAAATTAGATCCAAGAGGAGATGGACCATTTCAAGTGGTGGCCAAAATCAATGACAATGCATATAAGTTGGATTTGCTAGGTGAGTAATATGTTAGTGCCACATTTAATGTGTCTGATCTTACTCCTTTGATATAGGTTCAGATTCGAGGACGAATCCTTTTTTATGCGGATACGGGTTGATACACGGTCGTGTATCATGTCAAGGAACTTCCAGAAACACATACGGCTTCATACACAGCCAGGAGATATGGCCATGTAATATACCAGGATGATTCCTAGAAACATATACGGCCTCTTACACGGCCAGGAGGCACGGCCGTGTGTTCTATCAAGATCTCTCCCAAAAGCATACACGACTGCATGCACGGCCAGGAGACACGGCCGTGTATTACGCCAGAAATATTCGCAGAAGCATACACGACTTTCAGGCACGGCCGTGTATACAACAGATGGCGGATGTGTATACTTATATTTATTTCCACGTGTACATCTATATTTCCTTTTTTACGTATTTTCCAGAGGAGTATATATAGTTGCTAGGTCATTTTAGGGTTACGCATTATTCAATATTCAATATACACTTTTAGAGAAAAGTTTCTCTGCTTTATCGGTTGTGCGCAATCAAGGTTTTTCCAAAGGATAATTCATATTTATTCTTTGCTTGTTGTGGGACCAATCCTAGAATTGGACTCGTGTCGTTTACGCTTTCCGCGCTGCGTCAATTGGTATCAGAGAAAAGTAATTTCCTGTGGAGATGTCAACTCATCAAGGTAATGACGGCGGTCGTGTTCTTGACAGTGTTCAAGATGCGAGATCATAAGGAGCCCATCAGTGGGTTCTAAGGGTAGAGTTTGACGCTATACATCAGAAGGTCGGCCGTATGGAACGGCGCCTTGATGAAATGATCGAGCCTTTCGATGCCATAGTAGTAGAACCCAATAGGGTTGGGGGTGTTGGGAAGAATCCACCACGGGCAGCTGATGTCTATGGTGGACAGATGGTCCGACCTATCGTCAAGAACAGGTGGGGACGGGTAGAGGATGAAGACTCTAGCGATGAGAACGATGACCCATATGGGGGTAGACTACAGCGAGGGCGCGGTGGTAACGGTGGTAGCTATCGGCCGGCTCAGTACAGAAACAATCATAGAGACGGTGATTACTGGAGAAACCGTGGCGGGTATGATCAAGGAGACGGAGGAGATTACCGCCTGAAGGTCGACATTCCGTGGTTTGACGGTAGCCTTAATATTGAAGGTTTCCTGGATTGGATTGCCAAAGTGGATCGGTTCTTCGACTACATGGAAATTCTAGAAGACCGTCAGGTGAGATTAGTGGCGTGTAGACTGAAGAGTGGAGCCTCGGCATGGTGGGAGAGGCTGCAGAACAGGAGGCAGAGAGAGGGTAAGCATCCGGTGAGAACATGGTATCGCATGAAGCAATTGTTGCAACACGATTTTCTCCCGCCAGACTATGAGCAGATATTGTTCTAACAATATCAGCGGTGCCGCCAGGGACAGCGGTCAGTGCACGAGTATACTGCCGAGTTCATGAGACTGGTTGAACGGAATGACTTGAGGGAGAGTGAAGGCCAGCAAGTAGCACGATACGTAGAAGGCCTGAAGCTCTAGATCAAGGACAAAATATGGGTCACAATGGTGAGGAACCTGGTTGAAGCGAAGAACTTGGCCCTCTGAGCTGAATTAATGTTGCAGGAGCAGAGTAGTAGGTACGGAGGTGGAAGAAAGGGATATGTTAGTGAAGCTGTAGGCAGCGGTAGTAAGTCGGGATTTGAGAAAAACAAAGGTGCTGCATACAAACCTAGTGAGGACAATGCCAAGAAAGAAGAAAAGATTGAGGGAAAGAAACCGATGGAACCTAAGGGAACCCAGAGGTAGAGTAACCCGTATACCAAGCCTATTTTGGGTAAGTGTTTCCGATGTAATCAACCTGGTCATAGGTCAAATGAATGTCCTGCTAGGAGAAGTTTTAACATTCTTGATAAGGGAGATGAGGATGAGATATGCTGTGAGCCTGATGGAGAGGAAGATTACTATGAGGAGGAGGAAGAGGTGGCAGAACTAACCTATGTGATTAGGCGGATGATGTTAACCCCGAAACAGGAAGAGATCACACAGCGATACCAGTTGTTTCACACGAGGTGTACTGTTAGTGGGAAGGTGTTTGAACTAATAGTAGATAGTGGGAGTTGTGAAAATATCATAGGAAGTGACGTTGTGAAGCAGTTACAGCTACCTATCGAAAAACACCCAAATCCATACACTATAGGGTGGATCAAAGCTACAGAGAGAATCGAAGTAAAGGAAAGATCTAGGGTACCATTCTCAATAGGGAAATACCGCGATGAAGCCTTGTGTGACATTGTAGACATAGATGCCTGTCATATCTTATTTAGTAGGCCATGGCAGTTTGATGTGAACGCACAACACGCGGGAAAGGAGAATGTGTACAGATTGGAGAAAGGGGGTGTGAGATACACATTGTTGCCGTTGAAGAAGGAAGGACACTTGAAGGAGAAGAGGGCAGAAAGTCATTCTTTCTTAACCGTCACCCAATCGGAGAAAGACTTGGTGGAAGATTTAAAGGAGTCACGGGTGGTCCATGCTCTTATAGTAAAAGATGTGGCGGCTGGAGAAAGTGAAGCTAGTGTGGAAATACCCGAAGCAGTAAAGAGTCTATTAGAGGAGTTTAAGGAGGTGGCTCCTGATGACCTACCTGAGGGTCTACCGCCTCTGAGAGACATCTAACATTAGATAGACCTGGTTCCTGGAGCAAGTCTCCCAAACTTACCACACTATAGAATGAGCCCTAAGGAAACTAAGATCCTGCAAGATAAGGTCCAAGGACAAGGGGTTTATCCGGGATAGCCTGAGTCCGTGTGCGGTCCCAGCATTGTTGACTCCCAAGAAAGATGGGAGCTGGAGGATGTGTGTTGATAGCAAGGCTATCGATAAGATCACTATAGGATACAAATTTCCCATTCCACGCCTTGAGGATATGTTGGATAGGTTGAGTGGAGCCACTATCTTCTCCAAAATAGATATGAGGAGTGGATATCATCAGATTCGAATCCGCCTTGGAGATAAATAGAAGATGGCATTCAAGACAAAGGAGGGGCTGTATGAATGGCTGGTTGATGAGATCCATGATGAGAGTCAAGCCGGAAGAAGGAATGTAGATCCTCTTGAAGTGCCGCCTGGACCGATCACAAGAAGTCGAGCGAAACGACTCAAGGAAGCACTTAACGGGTTGATAAAGGATGTCCATGAAGCCGGGAAGGATTGGGGCAATCATGAAGTTGGAATGGATTGGAACAACCATAGGAAGACCCTTGCTCTTATACAAGTCACACCGGACACGGGTTGAAGAGGGCGTGTACTTTCAAGGCACGACCGTGTAGGACTCTCAAGATTGCCTAGAATCATACACGGCTAGATACAAGGTCAAAAGGCACGGCCGTGTATGGAGTCAAGCAAATCCATAGAAAGATACACGGTTAAAGTACACGGGCGTGTATGTTGCCAGAAGTTGCACAGACAGATACACGGTCAAAGTACACGGGTGTGTATGTTGCCAGAAGTTGCACAGACAAGTACACGGCCAAAGTACACGGTTGTGTACACGGCCGTGTATTCCCTGTCGGCCAGCTTGTTCTGTTTCGCGTTTTTATGTCACTTAACTAAACTACGTCGTTTTGGACTTGTTTTTACACGAATTGTAACCCTAGTATAAAAGCTCCTAGGGTTTAGAACATTAGAGATTAGACATCATTGAACATTAAACACTTTTGAGAGGCACCTCTCTTGGTTCTTCAAGAACTTAATTCGAACTTATCGGATTGATTTCCGTGGCGTTCATCCCGACTTATCAATCGGTTTTTCCATCCCGATTGTGGCGTCTTCACTTTTATACCAAGGTTCTTGTCTCGCTTATAGACAACGGGTCGCGGTTTTCCACTTTAGGTGTTTGGGTGTCTTAGGCAGCGAATTTCCGAACGTATTGGTATTGGGTTTCGTCACGAGTTGGCATGGTTCGTATCAGTTTGGTATCAGAGCTTAGGTTTGTCAAAACATCAAGTTCGGTTGAGGAAGGTAATATCAAAAACCCTAACTCCAATCGTTCATATCAATTATCGTGTTCAATTCCGCAATATTAATTGTCTTTTGATAGTGTAGTATTTATTAGTCGATTGTAAAAAATAAAAAAAAAAAGAGTAAAAATCTCGACCAAAAAAAAAAAGAAGGGAAAAGAAAAGAAAAGAGAAACGTGATCAAAAGCCAAAAAAAAAAAAAAAGAGACAAAAAAAATAATTCGGATAGAAAAATAGAGGAAAATTTTACGAACCCTAGAGTTGGTTTTGAATTCTACGGAAGGAAATTGATGTAGTTCGGGTTAGTTCCAAGAGAATTGAGAAGAGGAAATTGGTGAGTGATATCATCGTTGTTTGTGAGAATACACGAGTGACTGTGTGATATCATCATTTGAGCGAAACACGTAAGGGAGTGTATCGTGAGGTTTGATCATATATATATTTGTGTTGTACTAATCTTTTCTGCAGGAACTATGTCGAGACAACATTCTCCGGAAGGTGAGAGGGGAAGGTTTGATGCTAGGTTAGTAATTGAGGCGTTGAGGGGAGAAATGAAGAGGATGTTCCAAGAAGGAATGGAACAAATTCATGAGACGGTAGAGCAAAGACTAGAGCAATCCACAAATGTATTCCAAGGGCGTAAGAGGGAGAGTCGTTCTAGGAGAGTACCGAGGGGTGGAGATGAAATGTCGGGTGATGACTTTGATGAGCCTTCTGTTGGGAGTTATAGAGGTTATAGTGGTCGGAATAGAGGGACTAGAGATTGGGAAGATAGAGGAGATAGGAATAGAGAGGATGATCAATTGAGTAGCATAAAGATGAAGATTCCTCCTTTCCAAGGGAAGAATGATCCCGAGGCGTATTTAGAATGGGAGAAAAAGGTGGAGATGGTGTTTGATTGTCACAACTATAGTGGGAGAAAGAAGGTGAAACTTGCTGCCATTGAATTTTAGATTATGCTATAGTGTGGTGGGATCAATTAATGTTGAATAGAAGAAGGAGTGGCGAGCCACCTATTGAGTCTTGGGAGGAGATGAAAAGAGTGATGAGAAAGCGGTTTATACCTGCGTATTACTATCGTGAATTGCACAACAAGTTGCAAACTCTGAGGCAGGGAAGCCGAAGTGTAGATGAGTACTTCAAGGAGATGGAAGTCACTATGATTAGGGCGAATGTAGAAGAGGATAGAGAGGCTACAATGGCTAGATTCCTTGATGGGTTGAATAGAGAA
This sequence comes from Laguncularia racemosa, assembly GCA_037954665.1. Lineage (NCBI taxonomy): Eukaryota > Viridiplantae > Streptophyta > Magnoliopsida > Myrtales > Combretaceae > Laguncularia > Laguncularia racemosa. The sequence continues at coordinate 874,308 of JBBMOL010000118.1, read as the reverse complement.
ATCCAAAATGTGGTTGAATTGCAACATTATGTAGAATTGGAGGATATGGTTCACATGGCTATAAAGGTTGAGAACCAGCACAAGCGGAAGGGTAGTAGTAGTGCACGATTTCAACAGGGTAATGGTTCATCCACTTGGAAGACTAATCAATGGAAGAAGGAAGAAAAGCCTTTACCTACCAAACCAAAAGGGGAGCTGAGGCAAGCGGGTTCTACTCCTGGTAATCAAGGTAACCCTGAATCTTCTACTTCTAGAAATCGTGACATTAGATGCTTTAAATGTCAAGGTAGAGGCCATATTGCTAGTCAATGTCCAAATAGGCGTGTGATGATTTTGCGTGATGATGGTGAGTATGAGACTGAGGGGGATAGTGAAGAAGATGATATGCCACCATTAGAGGATGTTAGTGATGATGAGGAGCCTGCAATGGGAAGGCTAGTGGCAGTAGTGAAGCGAGCGCTGAATGTGCAGGTGAAGGAAGAAGAGGAGGTGCAAAGAGAAAATATATTTCATACTAGATGTTATTTAGGAGATCACATTTGTAGTTTGATCATTGATGGAGGGAGTTGCACCAATGTAGTGAGCAATTTTATTGTTGAGAGGTTGGGGCTCAAAACTGTTAGACACCCTAGTCCATATAAATTGCAGTGGTTGAATGATAGTGGTGAGACTAAGGTGAGTAAGCAAGCCTTGATTGGTTTTCGCATTGGTAGGTATGAGGATGAGGTGTTATGTGATGTAGTGCCAATGCAAGCATGTCATGTGTTGTTGGGGAGGCCATGGCAATTTGATAGGAAGGTTGTTCATGATGGCTTTTCTAACAAGTATACGCTTGTTCACCAAGGAAAAACTTTTAACCTTAAACCTTTAACACCTAAACAAGTGTATGAGGACCAATTGCAGCTACAACAGTCTTTTGCAAAACATAAGGTGAGTGAAAAACAGAGTGAGAGTGAGAGAGCAAAAGACAATGAGAAGAAAAAAAAATATAAAAGTCAAGATCAAAAGGAAAAGGAGAGGAAGGCTGGAAAGAGTGTGAGAGGCCAAGTTGAAGGGGAATCAACTTTGGTGGTGAGTGAAAAGGAGAGGGCAGCCTTGCAAAAGGAGAGTTGTGTGGCAAGAGCGAGTGTAGTAAGGAGAGCGTTAGTGATGAGGCAACCTATGTTGTTGCTGGTTTTTAAGGAAACATGTTCGACTACTAACGACTTATCTAACTCTTTGCCTAGTGTGGTTGTGTCTCTTGTGCAGGACTTTGAAGATGTCTTTCCTGAGGAGATTCCAAAGGGATTACCACCTGTTCGAGGTATTGAGCACCAGATTGACCTTATACCCGGAGCATCAATTCCAAACAAGCCAGCTTACAGGAGCAATCCGGAGGAGACCAAGGAACTCCAAAGGCAGGTCGATGAATTAATGGAGAAGGGGTACGTGAGAGAGAGCATGAGTCCATGTGCAGTGCCGGTGATTTTGGTGCCTAAGAAGGATGGGACATGGAGAATGTGTGTTGACTGTCGCGCCATCAACAACATCACGGTAAAGTATCGTCATCCCATTCCTCGCTTAGATGATATGTTAGATGAGTTACATGGGTCTAGTGTCTTTTCTAAAATTGATCTGAAAAGTGGATATCACCAAATTAGAATGAAAGAAGGTGATGAATGGAAGACTGCATTTAAGACAAAATATGGATTGTATGAGTGGTTAGTAATGCCTTTCGGGTTAACTAATGCACCTAGTACGTTTATGAGACTTATGAACCATGTTCTGAGGACATTTATTGGAAAATTTGTGGTTGTCTATTTTGATGACATTCTTATTTACAGCAAAAATTTGGAAGATCATATGTCACACTTGAGGGATGTTTTAGAAGTGCTTCGACAGGAACAATTATATGCTAACCTCAAGAAGTGCACTTTTTGCACAGACAAACTTGTGTTTCTTGGTTTTGTTGTTAGTGCGCAGGGAATACAGGTTGATGAAGAAAAGGTGCGTGCGATCCAAGAATGGCCTAGTCCAACCAATGTAAGTAATGTGCGGAGTTTCCATGGACTAGCGAGCTTTTACAGGAGATTTGTGAAGGATTTTAGCACCATTGCAGCACCACTTACTGAGGTGATTAAGAAGAACATGGGGTTCAGTTGGGGAGAGCAACAAGAGAAGGCCTTTCAGACGCTTAAAAATAAGTTGACTCAAGCACCATTACTTGCTTTACCTAACTTTACTAAAACGTTTGAAATTGAATGTGATGCTTCAGGATTAGGTATTGGCGCAGTGCTTATGCAGGAGAGAAGACCGATTGCATTCTTTAGTGAGAAGCTAAGTGGGGCAACCTTGAATTACCCTACTTACGACAAAGAGCTATATGCATTGGTTCGAGCCTTGGAGACATGGCAACACTACCTTTGGCCAAAAGAGTTCGTGATCCACACTGATCATGAATCCTTGAAGTATTTGAAGGGGCAACACAAGCTGAACAAAAGGCATGCTCGTTGGGTGGAGTTTATTGAAACATTTCCATATGTCATCCACTACAAGCAAGGTAAAGAGAATGTAGTTGCTGATGCACTTTCAAGAAGGTATACTCTTATCTCTACTCTTAGTTCTAGATTGCTTGGTTTTGAGCACATTAAGGAATTATATGCTGCTGATCGAGATTTTTATGAGGAGTATGTGCAATGTGAGAAGAGTGGGCATGGAAAATTTTATAAACATGATGGATTCTTGTTTAGGGAGAGTAAACTGTGCATTCCAATGTGTTCTTTAAGAGAATTACTTGTCAGGGAGTCTCATGGAGGAGGTTTAATGGGACACTTTGGAGTAGCAAAAACATTAGGGATATTGCAGGAACACTTCTATTGGCCTCACATGAAACGAGATGTTGAGAGAATTTGTGAGCGATGTGTCACATGTAAGCAAGCGAAATCTAGAGTCCAACCTCAAGGACTTTACACCCCACTTCCCATTCCTCATGAGCCTTGGGTAGATATTTCTATGGATTTTGTGTTAGGATTACCCAGGTCTAGACATGGCCGGGATTCTGTTTTTGTAGTTGTTGATAGGTTTTCTAAAATGGCACATTTCATTCCTTGTCACAAAACGGATGATGCTTGTAATATTGCTAATTTATTCTTTAGGGAAGTTGTGCGGTTGCATGGTATGCCTAGAACAATTGTATCAGATAGGGATGCTAAGTTCTTAAGCTACTTTTGGAAGACTTTGTGGGCTAAGTTAGGAACTAAGTTATTGTTTTCTACTACTTGTCATCCACAGACTGATGGTCAAACTGAGGTAGTGAATCGAACTTTATCTACTTTGTTGAGGGCTGTAATTAAAAAGAATATTAAAAGTTGGGAGGATTGTTTGCCGCATGTTGAATTTGCTTATAACCGTACAGTGCATTCTGCTACTAAATTTTCTCCTTTTGAAATTGTGTATGGTTTTAATCCACTAACTCCTTTAGATTTATCACCTTTGCCTATTTCTGAGTATGTTAATTTAGATGGCAAGAAGAAGGCTGAATTTGTTCAACAGATCCATGAAAAGGCAAGGCTGAACATTGAGCGACGAACAGAGCAGTATGTGAAACAAGCCAACAAGGGTCGTCGACAAGCTGTTTTTGAACCTGGCGATTGGGTTTGGGTGCACATGCGCAAAGAGCGGTTTCCCATGCAGCGTCGATTTAAACTACTTCCTAGAGGCGATGGACCATTTCAAGTTCTTGAGCGCATCAACGACAATGCATACAAGATAGATTTTCCTGGTGAGTATCAAGTAAGTGCCACATTTAATGTTACTGATCTAAGTCCTTTTGATGTAGGTGACGATTTGAGGACAAATCCTTTTCAAGAGGAGGGGAATGATGAGATCCATGATGAGAGTCAAGCCGGAAGAAGGAATGTAGATCCTCTTGAAGTGCCGCCTGGACCGATCATAAGAAGTCGAGCGAAACGACTCAAGGAAGCACTTAACGGGTTGATAAAGGATGTCCATGAAGCCGGGAAGGATTGGGGCAATCATGAAGTTAGAATGGATTGGAACAACCATAGGAAGACCCTTGCTCTTATACAAGTCACACCGGACACGGGTTGAAGAGGGCATGTACTTTCAAGGCACGGCCGTGTAGGACTCTCAAGATTGCCTAGAATCATACACGGCTAGATACACGGTCAAAAGGCACGGCTGTGTATGGAGTCAAGCAAATCCACAGAAAGATACACGGCTAAAGTACACGGGCGTGTATGTTGCCAGAAGTTGCACAGACAGATACACGGTCAAAGTACACGGGCGTGTATGTTGCCAGAAGTTGCACAGACAAGTACACGGCCAAAGTACACGGTTATGTACACGGCCGTGTATTCCCTGTCGGCCAGCTTGTTCTGTTTCGCGTTTTTATGTCACTTAACTAAACTACGTCGTTTTGGACTTGTTTTTACACGAATTGTAACCCTAGTATAAAAGCTCCTAGGGTTTAGAACATTAGAGATTAGACATCATTGAACATTAAACACTTTTGAGAGGCACCTCTCTTGGTTCTTCAAGAACTTAATTCGAACTTATCGGATTGATTTCCATGGCGTTCATCCCGACTTATCAATCGGTTTTTCCATCCCGATTGTGGCGTCTTCACTTTTATACCAAGGTTCTTGTCTCGCTTATAGACAACGGGTCGCGGTTTTCCACTTTAGGTGTTTGGGCGTCTTAGGCAGCGAATTTCCGAACGTATTGGTATTGGGTTTCGTCACGAGTTGGCGTGGTTCGTATCACTGGTGATGCTATTTGGTCTCAGTAACGCACCAAGTACTTTCATGCGAGTGATGAACCAGGCATGAAAACCCTTTAATGGTTGCTTCATTGTCGTGTATTTTGATGATATCTTAGTGTTCAGTAAATCTGAAGAGGAACATCTTGAACATTTGAGATGTGTTATGTCTGTACTGAAAGAGAATAAACCGTTCGCCAATCTAAGAAAATGTACATTCTTGTCAAAGCGACTATTGTTCCTTGGGTTCATAGTTAGCAGTGAGGGGGTGATGGTAGATGATGAGAAAGTGAAAGTGATTAAAGAGTAGCCTACTCCAAAAGCCGTTACTGAGTTGAGAAGTTTTCTCGGCTTGGCTAGCTTCTATAGGAGGTTTATTAAACACTTCAGTACAGTCGCTGCTCCCTTAACTGAATGTTTGAAAAAAGGGAAATTCCGATGGGGCGAAGAGGCTAAAGCAAGTTTTATAGACCTGAAGAGACGATTGTGTAACGCCCTTGTATTAGCGCTACTGGATTTTGACAGGTTATTTGAGGTAGATTGCGACGTTAGTGGAGTTGGGGTCGGGGCGGTGCTGTCACAGGAGAAAAGACCAATAGCATTCTATAGCGAGAAGTTGTGTGAAGCCAGGAGGAGTTCGTCTACATATGACAAGGAGTTCTATGCTGTGGTAAGAGCTCTTAAAATATGGGAACACTATTTGGTTGGAAAGGAGTTCATCTTGTACTCGGATTGCGAGGCTCTTAAACACCTAAGCGGCCAAACCCGGATAAGTAAGGACTTGCATGCAAGGTGGATTGAGTTCTTACAAAGATTTCCTTTCAGATTGATGCACAAGTCAGGTGTGCAAAACAAGGTAGCGAACGCCTTGAGTAGAAGAGCTGATGTCTTACTCACTCTGAGTGCGGACATTGTCGGATTTGAAAGACTAAAGGAACTGTACGAAGGGGATGGAGATTTTAAAGAAACGTGGAATAAATGTGCCAACAGGGAACCTTGTGACGACTACCATATTCACGACGGATACTTAATGAAAGGGAATCAGTTGTGTATCCCTGAGTCGTCCTTACGGGAAAAACTTATACGAGACCTGCACAGTGGTGGATTGGCAGGACATACGGGCAGAGATAAGACCCTAGTTACAGTTGCCGAAAGGTATTTTTGGCCTCGGTTAAGGAGGGATGTGTATAGAATTGTGGAAAGGTGTTATATTTGCCAAGTGTCGAAGGGGCAATGCCAGAACACTGGCCTGTATACTCCTCTCCCTATGCCGGCGAACATTTGGGAGGACCTGTCGATAGACTTTGTACTTAGTTTGCTTCATACCCAACAAGGTGTTGACTCTGTTTTTGTTGTAGTTGACAGGTTTTCCAAGATGGCGCACTTTATTCCCTGCAAGAAGACCGCTGATGCACGGGCAATCGCACAACTATTCTTTAAGGAAGTGGTGCGCCTACATGTGGTCCCAAAGTCCATTACCTTCGATAGAGATAGCAAGTTCCTTAGCCATTTTTGAATGACTCTCTGGTACATGTTTGACTCATCTCTGAATTACAGCAGCACAGCTCATCCTCAAACCGATGGTCAAACGGAAGTAACCAACCAGACCTTCGGAAACCTCATTAGAAGCATTTGCCGTGAGAAGCCAGGACAGTGGGATCAAGCGTTGGCTCAAGCTGAATTCGCTTACAATAGTTCCGTCCATCGAACTATTGGAAGATCACCGTTCTCAGTGGTGTACACCAAAATGCCACAACACGCGCTGGACCTGATCAAGTTACCCAAGGGTATGGTAGGTGACGTCGCTGCTAAACGTATGGCGGAACAATGCCAAACCACCATAGCGGAAGTCAAACGGAAAATAGAAGAAGCCAATAGCCGATATAAAGGGGCTGCGGATAAGCATAGACAGAAGAAACTGTTTGATGTGGGCGATCAGGTAACGGTTTATCTTCGGAAAGAGCGTTTCCCTGCGGGCAGATATGGGAAACTCCAACCAAAGAAATATGGGCCTTCTGAAGTAGTGTGCAAGATAAATGACAACGCGTACATTGTACAGCTTCCCGAAGATATGAACATCTCCTACACTTTTAATGTGGCGGATTTATCTCTTTTCCACCTCGATGACACACTGTTATATCCTGAAGAGAACTCGGGGTCGAGTTCTTCATTGGTGGGAGAGAATGATGCGGACACGGGTTGATACACAGTCGTGTATCATGTCAGGGAACTTCCAGAAACACATACGGCTTAATACACGGCTAGGAGACACGGCTGTGTAATATACCAGGATGATTCCCAGAAAGATACACGGCCTCTTACACGGCCAAGAGGCACGACCGTGTGTTCTATCAGGATCTCTCCTAGAAGTATACACAACTACATGCACGGTCAGGAGACACGACTGTGTATTACGCCAGAAATATTCCCAGAAGCATACACGGCTTTCAGGCACGGCCGTGTATACGACAGATGACAGACGTGTATACTTATATTTATTTCCACGTGTACATCTATATTTCCTTTTTTACGTATTTTCTAGAGGAGTATATATAGTTGCCAGGTCATTTTAGGGTTACGCATTATTCAATATTCAATATACACTTTTAGAGAAAAGTTTCTCTGCTTTACCGGTTGTGCGCAATCGAGGTTTTTCCAAAGGATAATTCATATTTATTCTTTGCTTGTTGCGGGACCAATCCTAGAATTGGACTCGTGTCGTTTACGCTTTCCACGCTGTGTCACTTTTGAAGAGAGGGAGGATGATGGAGGACCATCTCAAGGTTCGGGTATTGAAGAGGACAAATGCAATCGAAGTGGAATTGAGGAACTACAAATACCCAAAGGGCCAATCACAAGGGCGCGAGCAAAACAAATCAAGCAAGCTATGCAAGGCTTTGTGAAGATCATTTTTGAAAATGAGGTCAAGTCTGGAAGGACTTTAGAGACATTGAGTTGGGTTGAACCCAAATTCATTAATGTCATCTAAGCCTAAGAAAATGAAGCCCAAATCAGCTAAGACAGTAATTAGCGATTCTAGATGATAATTGAGGTCATTGCTTACATCAACAAAATAGTTATTAGTATAATTAAGAGCACATTTAATTTTCTTTGGCAGTAGGTTATTGATGGGTATGTGGATGGTTTTTTTTTTTCATTAATTAGCCTTAGAACTCTATAAATAGGGTATCAACACTTGTGTTGGGGGGATGGATGAATTTTTCAATTGAAGAGTTATTTCTCATATCTGTTCTTTTTGAACAAGCAGCCGAGATTTTAACCTTGTGGGTTTAAGCTCGGTTTTTATTATTGGTTCTTGTCTCTTATAGGCAACGGGTCAATAATTTCTTTATATATATATATTACCGATTCTTGTCTCCATAGACAATAGGTCAGTAATTTATTTTTTTATTCAAAAATTGGGATTTGGGCGGTCCAGGAAATTGATTATTTGTTACTAGGTCTCATAACTCAATTCGTGGGATTTTGCATTACAATTTTGCATTGTGACTTCAATCTTTTGAGAAAGGAATAGGTCTTTAAAGTAGTTCAATCCAATTTACATGTGCTTTCATTTTCCAAAGAATCTCTTCTTTGTACAGAAGATTATTAACTCAAACCCTAATGCTTTTTCCAAGATGATGAGGGAAGGATTAGGATTTTGTGCAATTGCTCATTCTAAGCCTAACATTAGTGCCAAAAGCCTCCTCTTGTCCTTCCCTGGTAGACCAAATGTTCATTATATTCCTTAGCTTTATTTTCAAATTCTTTTGAAGTTATAATAAATTCGTTGTTTTTACTTGCCCAAGTTCTTTTTATTAGGTGCTGGAAGGTTGGATGTGTCACCCACATAGGTTGGAGTCGAAAGGGCTTATTACGAGAAAAAACAATCAACTCAGCTTTTGTTTTCAAAAGTAAAGGACAATGGTCTGAGCTCATTTTAGGCAGATGAAATATTGTTGCTTGAGGGTAGATGGATTTCCCAGAGATATTACACTAAGCTTTGTCTATTCTTGTTTGTATAAGATTTGTATGTTCCTTCTGATTCGACCGTGTGAATCGTGGCCCTATAAAGCCCATATCTATGACTCCACAATCTAACATGCATGAGGAATACATCTACACTTAAAGTCACCTACAATTAACCATAATCTATCCCCCAGTAGTTCATCACTGGTCAGCCAGCTTTTCACTTCCACTACAATGTTGCATGGCGAGAACCATGTTTGAACTATTGCCACGGTCTCGTCTCTCTCGTGAAACAATAATGGCAGTGCGTGGTTACTTGTCAGTGTGTATCTCACTGGCAAAGGAGGATGCAGTATTGCAAAATTTGGTAGTTGAAGGATTGCCTCCACAATAGTTTTACTAATACGGGATAAATCAATATTAGAGTTATACTACGAAATATAACAGACAATTGATAAAAGAATGTATTTTTATGTTTTTGGATTTTATGATTTTTATAGATTTTTGAAATTGAAAGAGTAAGAACTAGAATTAAATAAATATGAACAAATTAAATTATTTGACATGACGTACTAATAACTAATTTGAACTAGAGTTTCAATTAATTTAATCAATATTACGCACAATTAAACTAAAGGAGGATTTCAATAGATTCAATTGATATTATGCACAATTGAATAAATAAAAAAGGGTTGTCTCCACGATTTGTTATGAATTGATAAGATAAACTACATGTTTACTTTAGGGAAATAGCTATTTCATTCATTCCTCATTCACTATGATTTGCTATTACGGTATTCATTTACATTTTAAACATCATAATAGTTATTCCATATAAATTATTATTACGCAAAATAATTCATACCCTTATGAGTAGTTATTTAATGGTTTTTTTGTCATCTTCTCATAAATGCCCTCACAGTAAAACATCACCACCACTACATCCATTATCTACTATAATAAATATTTGTTCTTACTAGGGGCATAATAGATATATTTTATTTTTATCGCTAATTAAAACCTTACTTTTTACTAATGTCAACTAACCTATTACATTTCCATTAACTTACAATTCAATTCCCCCTTAATTCCACACGATAAAGTGAATGGGTTAAAAGGAATAGAGATAAATTCTAAGGTTTTTGTTAAAAATATTGACTAAATTGATAATGAGTCTTGTAACAAAATATTTGTATTGAAACTCTAACAATCCCAGAGATATAGATATAATAAAATAAAAATAAAAATCTTGTTAATATTGACTAATATTAACTAACTATCTATTGTTTTCAATACTAACTACCTATAACTATTAATAAAATATTACTAAATAATAATTAATTAATAACTATTACTGAAAATAGAGCTCATAACTAATAGCTAAATAAAATAAAATAATAACCATAAAAGTTTCTATATAATGCTAAATTAAATTAAATAACTATTCTTTAATCCATGCATTCCAAGATGGCACCACACGAAGTTATTATTAATTCATGGAAATTTGGCGCCACGTATGTGTTCTTGAACTGTAGAAATTAAATAAGTCTTCTGAAATTGAGTTACGGAGATTGATCCATCACTCACCAGTTTCCTCCCAGTAGGTCAACAGCTCGCGGATAGGGAGTAAGGCTTTCTTCGGGGGGTGGATAGTGTAATATTGTACTCTTTGATGATTTCCAGAATAATCCCAGTTCTCAGAGCTTGCACTGGTGTTGCATCCCACCTGAGTCATCCGTATGATAGGTACTTGGTCCACCAGCATCAGAGAGTCTTCAAGTCCTATATGACCTGCTTAGTTGGACAGCAGCACTGCTCCAGGTGTGCTGGTATGGAATGTAGTACATCCTGCTCCAGCCATTCAACCAAGGGACATCTAAATTTGGGTGAAGTGTTCTGACATTGAAACGCAATGGGGGCTTTTTGTTCCATTTGTAGCTTTCCTGGCCACCTTTTTTACTGTGGAGAATCTTACAGTGCTAGGAGGAGAATTTTTCTGTGCTGTGACTGTGAAAGTGAGAGGAGACGTAAAATGCTCTTTTCCACACGGCCATTTGCAGCCATATTTCTGGCCTTCAATTCACAGCTCCTATCACTGCTTGGAGGAAAATCATAAGTCAATGCACTTATGTGACTGGAGGTTTGACTTGCAGTAGAAGATAATCCTGCCTTCTTCCGAAGGTGAACGAGCTGGTGGAATTGAGCTTATTATTTTAATCCTTGGTCCACTACCCTTTTTTCAGGAAATGACGGCCGCTCCCAATTATTTATTACTACTCACTGATCTGAAGATTTGCTCCATTAAGGTTTGCTACATTTGTCTCTTCAGCATTTAACACGCCAATAGCTTTGTTCAGGAGGTTCAGCTGCGTGTCTTTGTTTTCTCCTCGGAGAGTAACTTGGATTTTATTTTTTTAAACTCTCAACATGTATGTTTATTAATCTCGTGAGCCAAGTCGGCTTCTGTGAGATCCACTTCGTGATTCTTATTTGATTTTCCCTTTACATGAGGAGATTTTTCCTCCCTCCCTTACTTTTCCGACCCTTCGAGATTTGCCATCCGTGCCCTATAGCCAGAGTGGGCTTTGTTGATCTTCTTGTATCTTTACCATTAACTGCTTCTCTGCTGTCATCGCTCGTGCCATCAAAGTGAAGATTTTTTGGTTGATTCTGTGGCATTTTGTTTTTCATTGTTGAGGTCGGAATCAGGTGTTAGGTTTATCAAATCCTTAACACAATGTTATATATCATAAATATAAAATCATAAAATTGTCCTTGACTAATATAATTAATTATCTTAAACACTCTTTCTCAAGCCGGAACATATATATCATATGCTCCTAGTTTATTACATATATAATTCATTTGAACTCCTCTAAGTGACTTAGTGAATATATCAATCTAACTTCACATAACATGTATCAATTTCTTTGCTCAACAACTTTTCATGAACAACGTGATAATCTATCTCAATATGTTTTGTGCCTTCATGAAATATTAGATTTGATACTATGTGTAGAGCAACTTGGTTATCACATATCAACTTCATTGGTTGTAACTGCGAAAACCCAAGTTCTTTTAAAAACTGCTTAAACCAAAGCAATTCACAGGTTGTGAATGCCATTACTCTGTATTTGGACTCTATACTTGATCTTGCTACTACAATTTGCTTCTTACTCTTCCATGAGATAAGATTACCACCAACAAACATGCAATATCCCGTGGTTGATTGCCTGTCTAATGGTGAACCTACCTAATTAGCATATATGTATCTAACAATATTAATGTGCCCATGGTCTTTATACAAAATACATTGACCTGAAGATCCTTTCAAATAATGTAAAGTATGAATAGCAGCATTCCAATGGCTAGCGCGAGGTAAGCCCATGAATTGGCTAAGTACACTAACTGCAAAGGATATATTAGGACTTGTTACAGTAAGATAATTGAGCTTATCAACTAACCTTCTATATCTTCTTGGATCATCTAAAACATCTCCTTTACTAGGTAAAAGTTTTACATTAGGATCTATGGGCGAATCAACTAGTTTTGCTCCAGTTAAGCCAATCTCGAACAATAAATTAAGTACATACTTTTGTTGTGACAAATATGTTTCTTGCTTAGATCGAGCAACTTCAATTTTAGGGAAATATTTAAACTGCCCATATCCTTGGTTTGGAAGTTTTGCTGTAAGAAATCCTTCAGTTTCTTAATGCCCATATGGTCATCTCTTGAAATCACAATATTATCAACATATACAACCATTAATTGTCTTACCATTATGGTGCCGATAAAACACAGAATGGTCTAAATTATATTTGTACAGACCAAATTCAATCACAACTAAACTAAATCTACCAAACTAAGCACATGGAGATTGTTTAAGCCCATATAAAGATTTTTGTACGTTACATACCAACCTTGTCTTACCCTGAACAATAAAACTTAGTGGTTGTTCCATATACACCTATTCTTTAAGATCACCATGGAGAAAGGCATTTTTTATATCTAGTTGGTACAAAGGCCAATGATAAGTAGTAGCAAGTGAGATTAAAAGACATATCGAAGTTATGTTAGCCACTTGTGAAAACATATCCCAATAATCTACACCATATGCTTGAGTATAACCTTTGGCAACTATTAGTCAATCAACAGTGCCATTAGGTAACACTTTTACAAAGAATACCCATCGACATCCAATTATAGATTTATTAGTAAGAAAAGACATAAGATCTCACGTATCATCATGATATAAAGTAGACATTTCTTCTTACATACTTGTTAGGCAGTTAAGATGAGCTAAGACTTTTGAAGCAGAACTTGGAATAGAAATGGTAGATAATGATGCAATAAAAGAGGCATATGAAGGTGAGAGAAAAGAGTAGTAGGTAAGAACATTTGAAAGCAAATGATGAATATGAGGGTGGATAGAATGCTTACCCTTTCTCAATGCAATGGGAAGATTAAGATCAATTGAGGGAGGACTTGAGTTTCGAGGAGAAGAATCCTATGGGATAGTACGCTATTAACAAACATAGACTTGCATATCTGGCTGTTTTAGATGAGAGGATCCTTGAGACAATGGCAAATTAGAGAAATCATCTTGTGAGGTTGGTACAATAGTAGTAACATATTGGTCAACTGAAAAGGAATCATGTGAAGATGGAGAAGGTAATATAAGAGGAATATAGTTAATAGGATACCCATCTGTAGAAGACATAGATGAAGTAGAAAAATATGGAGTAGACTCAAAGAAAGACACATCTGGATAAACATAAACTTTATGACGTTCAAGAGAATAACACTTGTAGCCCTTTTGATTACAAGAGTAACCAAGGAAAATGCAATGAATCGATTGAGGATCAAGTTTATCTGTCCCCAAATATAGCTAACAAACAAAACATACACACCTAAAGACACGAGGAGGCAAATGAAAAAGTGATTGATCTAGGAAAAGAAGATGTAATGGAACTTTACCATGTACAATTTATGGCATTCTTTTTATGAGAAAATATGCAGTAAGAACAGCATTAGCCCAAAAATACTTGGGCACATTCATACGAATTAATAACATCCTGGAAATTTCAATGAGATATCTGTTCTTATGTTTAATAAGTCTATTTTGTTATGGAGTATAAGCACATGAAGTTTGATGAATAAAGCCATGCTTTTGCATATATGATTGAAAAACATTAGACATGTATTCTTTAGCATTATTTGTGCAAAAAACATGAATGGTGGAGTTAAACTGATTTTGAATTTCGGCATGAAATGCACAAAACAAATTAAATAACTTAAAACGATTTTTCATTAAATATAACCATGTCATTCTTGAATAATCATCAATAAATGTAACAAAATATCTAAACCTAAAAAGAGAATTGACATATGTAGGTCCCCATACATCATAATGAACTAAATGGAAGAGAGTAGTAGCTCACTTATTAATTCTAGGACTAAAAGAAACACGACGATGTTTGCCCAACTAACATGATTGAAATTGAAGACTAAAACAAGATTGTAGACTATGACATATAAGACAAAGAATCTTCACGGATGGATGGCCAAACTAACAATGCATCTTGATAGGATTTGGTGTAGTAGCTGAGCAAGTAGTAGTTATAGGTGTTGAATCCATATAATATAGCCCATTAGACTCATGTCTTCCACTAATCATCTTCCCCGTTCTCAAATCCTGCATCACAAAAGAGGATTGGTAGAGTGTGATGGAACAATTAAAAGAGCTAGTGATTTTACTAACAGATAGTAAGTTAAAAGGTAGTTGAGGTAAATATAAAATAGACTTCAAGGGAAATGATAGAATGGGTGATGCAAAACCAATGCCACTAATAGGTGAAGTAGATCTATTAGCAAGTTTGACATTTGGTAATGAGGGACAATGAGTAATGTGTAAGAAGCAATTTAATGTGCCTGACACATGATCAATGGCGTCGGAATCAATAACCCAAGCTTATAGAAAAGCTTGAGTAAGGTAGACAGTAGGATTACTTGACTGAGCTAGGGCTAAAGAAGAAGAAGATGGTTGTGAGGAATTTTGAAGTTATAAGAGTTTAGTGTATTTTTCCTGTGATAAAGTAATGGTAGATGACTTGGGTTCTTCCGTATGCATATCTGAAATGTGCATGGAAGGCATTGAATCTAAAGAAGTATGGGCAGATGTAGATGTGTTAAACTGAATAACATGAACTCTAGGAGGATGTCCATGTAAATCCTAACAAGTCTCCTAAGTATGACTTGGGCGACAGCAGTGATCACAATAATGACGTAAATAACAACCTCACTCACCATAACTTGTACAACCTCTCCCTCGACCAAAAGATCCTCCACACCTAGCATTAAGCATATGACTAACAAAACTTGAATGCTCACTAAGAAGAGCAGGAGATGATGTAGATTGTGTTGAAATACGACCAATGCAAGAATAAACCTCAACTAAAGATAGGAGCTCTGATGATCCAAGAACCTATGATTTCATTGATTCTAGCTCTAGCTTAAGACCATAAAAAAGTTTAACTACAAGACGATCACATTGTTTTTGCATCTCCTTTAGATCAGTACTAATAGGCATCGCATCATTCATCTCCTCAAGGAATTTCTTAACCTCCCCATAATATTCAATAAAATCCTTATCCCCTTGCTACAATTGAAAGAAGTTTGCAAGAACATCATACACACATGTATCATTCGAGGCATACAAAAACTTAAGATAATAGCACACTTCCTTACAAGTATTGAAGCTATTGCATAAATTGAATATCTGAAGTTCCATCGAATTCCATAACAAATGAAGATATTGTTGATCAATTTGATCCCATTTTGCATATTTGTTGTTAGTCTTCTTAGGGGGTAAATCTATCAATATCTTAAGACGACCTTGACCATGAAAAAATGCTTGAATCATATGTGCCCATTGAAAGTAATTTTTACCATTCAATTTGACGGAAGTAAGTACCAAAACAAACAATGTGGGCAATGTAATGACGACTTTATCCATGATAAGTGATGCACTAATTTATACCTAAAACATAAGAAAATTAGGACAACCTCAATTAAACAATCATGATGATAGACAATTCACTAAATCATGTGAACAAGGTTCCAGTGACTCTAGCGAGATCAAGTCGCTTTGGATCGGTGATTTATAGTCTCATATGGACAAGAACTATCTTTTGTCTTGCTTTGCACATACCATAGAGGTTCTTTCTGCTAAAGTCATAAAAAATAAACAAACTAGTCTACTTAAGGGTTATGGTTTTATTGAGTGTACAACCCATGTTGTAGCAAAGAGGATTCTGCAAACATACAATGGTTCCTTGAGGCCTAATTCTAACCAGAATTTATGCATGAACTGGACTACACTAGATCTAGGTGAGAAGTGTCGGGATAATGGTGGCTGATATTGTTGATGTTTTATTCTATTTGTGGGTTTTGGTGGGGTTTGGTTGGCGTTCGTGATGGCAGTGAAAGTAGGTAGTGATGATTGACGATGTTGATGGTGGTGATGGATCTGGTGGTGGGTGGTGGAAGGTGGATGGCAGTTATCAACCGAGCTCTGATACCATGTTAAGGTCGGAATCATGTGTCAGGGTTTATCGAATCCTTAGCACAATGTTATATATCACAAATGTAAAACTATAAAATTGACCTTGACTAATATAATTAATTATCTCAACATTCATCATGTCCTCTTGTCTTTTTCTTTGGTTGTTCCCTTAGAATGTAGTGTAGCTTGGTCTTCATCTGTGTTCAATCTGCTTTTTTTCTTGCTCTTGGCATGGACATAGTTGTTGGAGATATCCCAAACATCCACAATTGGAACATCAACAATCGTAATCCTTCATATTGTTATTTTGTAGCTAATGCCTTCAATTCGAATAGTATGTACTAGCGGTTTGTTGAAATTAACTTTGGACATATGACCACTCAAATCTCCCACATTCCGCATTTTTATGGTATATGAATCAAAGTTCAGAACTGGTCCTATTGCTTTCCAATTTTCATTAGCGCCCGGGGAAGTAGTATCCTAGCAGAAGTTCTTCGATTCAAAACCCAAACTACGACTAAATCGAAGTTTGTTTTGGATGCTCTGAAAGCTTGGGCTCCCTTTCGCTTATGGTTAAAAAAGGAACCACCAATGAACCATGGTCCTTATTTCATTACTCGCTTAAGATCTTCCCCTGCCTTGAAAATGACAGTGCAGTAACCGAGTCCATTGGTTACCATCATAATCGTAAAATTTTATGCAAAATACCAGAGTTTGTGTAGTTAGGATTTTATAACCAAGAGAGCTGCCACACAGCTTTACAATTGATGTAAGTTTCCATGGCTGGTACATTTTTTTTCTTCTCTAACTTAGTGAAGAGATGCTGCGTACCGCTTGGCCATTCTCATTCATGAAGTTGTCAATAGTCATTTGCCTCATCCTCACTATCTGCAGAAGCTTCATATCACCAGGAGCTGTGCATGAGTTAATCATATTTTTCCTTCTAGGATACTTGACCTTTAACTGAATGCCTTGCTTGATCTTGTTTCTGCGTTAGTTGAGCTTCTACCTCCCATGATAATGGTTTTTCGTGCTGCTCCACTGTCCGTTCGAGCAGTAGTGGCGCCTGGTGTTGGCGTGAATTCTCCGTACAACCGTAAATGAGTCCAGCAGCTTTTCAAGCTCTACTTGCTTTCAGCTTGGCTTCGTTTTAGCCTATAAATGTGGGGTTCCAACTAAGGTGATCACATGGGTACTACAAATAAGTCTTGCATTATATGTAATTTTAGAATAGCGATGTTGAGATAACATGCCGTGGGATAATTTAAAGAGAATGACAAGAAGGAGAAACATATAGTCTCAATGTCTCGAACGCAAAAGTTATAAACAAGAAAGCCAAAAAAAAGTCGGGCATCAACCTTTATTGAGATCTATGATTGCCTAAGTTACTTGCTTAATCTTTGAAAGCCAAGACAATGTACTAGAATGTCGTTTTTCTAATCTCTTTCCAAAGTAACAAATGAGAAAAAGTAGATGAATATTTATAGGCTCTTGGATTTGATGATATCCATTCAATCATTTTAGTAATTGAGGGACAAGATGAAGCTTAATCATTTCATGCTTATTTTGAATGAGCTTACTAACAGTCAAGGCTAATAGTCATTTTCATAAGTGTATAAGCCTACTTGAAAAAAATTAGATGTGGACAAAATGCTCATTTTGAGCCCATTAAGCCAATTCTTCCTATGTTATTTTAATTATTGACTAGATTCCTTAGATCTTGTCATTTAGTCAAAAAGTCAAGTATAACTAAATAATGAGCTTAATCCAATAATTAATATAACAAATTCAGCCCTCTATAGAGCCTAATCCATAAATGAGTCTAAGTCTAATTTCAAAACAAAGCTCAATTTTTTTAAATGAGTCGAGCTTGATCTCCTATAAACTTGTGAGTTGTGAGCGTACTTGCAAATTAATGTGGTATATTAAAAATAATATTATGTTAAAAAATATAACATATGAATATAAAAATAAAACTAGTAGAATTGTAAAAAAGAAAAAATCATTACAATATAATTAAAATTATTAAAAAATATAAGAATGGGAAAGACAAATCCCTTAGGTTAAAGTAAAAATCATTAATATAACTATAAAAAGCCTAAATGAGCTCAAATTCATGTTCTTTTATCTAAATGAGCTCAAACTTGTTCATCTAAACAAGTTAAATTCAAGTTTCAAATTTCTTATCGAATTCAAGTTCAATCTTATAATTTTTAGACTCAATGAAGAATTGGCTCAAACTTAATAGTATTTCAAATGAACCAATCTTGAACCTTCAAAATCTCAAGTTATCTCACTTGCAACCTAATTAAAATAGTAGTTTTCAAGAAAAAAAAATCTTATAATAATAGGTATTTTGTCAATTCATATAGTAAATCTGTACAATTGTTACGGTTAATGGCCTGGCTGATACTATAATATATATAGATTGTCTAACAGCATTATAATTATCATATATTTTTTTGGGATGTGAGTTTCATTTATGTACTATTCAGTTTATTGTTGATTCATGTAGTTACTTCTACTTTTCTCCACTTAATGCTACAAGCTTCCCTATAATACCAGATATTTTTGTCAGTTCTTGTATTAAATTCCTAAAACCGCTACCATTAATTACTCATAGATACTCTAAAATATAAAGTTGTGTAATAGCGTTATTATTATTATTATTTTGAAATACAGCTCCATTTACATAGTCCTTAGTTTATTATAGGTTCATGCTGTTACTTCTAATCCTCTCTACTTAATTGTTACAACCATTCCTCTGATACCGGGCATGTAGTAAATTCCTTAAATGGCTAAGATTAAGTACCCCGATTCATCGTTAAATGTAGAGAATGTCTAATAGCATTATATTATTAATTTTGGGAAACGAGCTTCATTTACATACTATTCAGTTTTATTATCGATTTATATTAATTTCTAAAACGACTACCATTAAATGATTGTTAAAACGGCTATCATTAAGTAGCTTGCTATTGCTTTAACATATAAATTAACAAAGCCTTAAAAAAAAAAAACAAATAATCATATACGATTGTGGATATAGACATATCATGGCTACACTAATTGCTCCAAAGGAATTCTTTCCGGTAGAAGATGCAGAGAACATCAAAAAGGCCTGCCTAGGTAAAACGCCTCTTTGTCGGGTTCTTACAAAAAAAAATTTCATTATTATCATGATAACAAATTCTATGAAAAGTTATACATGTAAATCATATGATCCTGTCTGATTTTATTAGTACAATTATATATTATAAGAGTATATTTATTTAACAAAACGCTTGAAAAGTTACTTAAAATATCACATCAACATTCTAAGTAATTATCTTTTTTAAAGAGCTCCCCACTTTATCAAATGAATACTTAGAAAATTCTTTAAGATTAAAATTATGGCACTTTCCAACAAGCTTAAAAAATAATAAAAATAAATATTATTGATAAATATAGAAATATGAATCAAATACCGTTTAAATACTTAGATAAATGCCCAATATTTATCAAGGATATTAGGATGCTTGACATGTAAATATTTACCAAGCACCCTTATAAATATACCCTAAGCGACCATGTTGTAAAAAGGTTAGCAGTTGGCCTCCCTCAAAGTTTAGAAACTTGTAACTTTAGTTTCAAACTTTTCTTTCACAAAAATGATCGAGGTTTTTTTTTTTTTTTTTTTTTAATATACATACCTTTTGTCCTAAAACCATGTTAAAGTCTAGAAAAGAAAAATTGGTATGTTTTTTGGAATTAATCACACTTAAAAAAAAAAGTTTATGAAAATATGAACATTTTTTTATGTTGTATTTCAATAAATTTTCATGACACCGTTAACATTTTCCTCGTAACAATAAGTCAACTTTGTTGTAAAATCTTGCATCTAAGGGAGCATCATATTGAAAATTTCAGTTAATAATTATGTTTAAGTCATGGATTTTAAGTGTATCTGGGTATTTACTTCTGTTGAATTTCTTTGAAATTGCTTTTTTAAAGGATGGGGAACGGATGAGAGGGCAATAATATTAATACTAGGACACAGGAACTCATTCCAGAGGAGGCTAATCAGGTTAGCCTATGAGGAAATCTATCATGAAGATCTTATCAAGCAGCTTAAATCTGAGCTTTCTGGCCACTTTGAGGTTTGTTTTATACACTCCCACCACTCAAATTATATATATATAACCTTCTTTATTATGGCATAGCTGCTAATCTTTACAACTTACTGTTACTATGACTAAATTAATTTTTCTTCTTCTATGTTGTTCTTTGAATAAATAAATATATGGAACGTTAAACTAGAGAGCTATATGCCACTGGGTGTTGGACTCTGCTGATAGAGATGCACTCTCTGCTAATTTGGCTCTAAAGAAGGTAATACCCGATTATAGCGTAATTGTGGAAATCGCGTGCGTTAGATCTGCAGAAGAACTCTTAGCAATCAAGAGAGCATATGGATTCAGATACAAACGTTCTCTTGAGGAAGATGTGGCTTCACACACGAGTGGTAACATTAGGAAGGTACGATACGATAAACAGGCTTTTCGTTGTAGTGCTTAAAAAGTTTATGTAAGAGAAAACCGTTGCTTAACTAGAGAGCAAAGCCTTGTGTGTTGTTGATTTGTAGGTTCTAGTAGCACTGATTAGTGCATATAGATACGACGGATATGAAATCGATGAGGAACTTGCGCATTCAGAAGCTACTATACTACATGATGATGTTACTGTAAATGCTTTTAACCATGATGAGGTGATCAGAATCTTGAGTACAAGAAGCAAGGCTCAGCTGCTTGCGACTTTCAATCGCTACAAGGACATCCATGGAAAGTCCATCACCGTGGTATGACACAACAATGAACTACTCTTGATTTGTATGTAAAGTTGAATCTCCCTTTTCTTTCTTTGAAGATTTAGAATCGTCTTAAGTGGTTTTTTTTCTTTAATTAAAAAAAAAAAAAGTTACATATAACAGCAATAGATTATATACAAAAGAGGTTGATTTTGCAGGGACTGAGAGGTGATCATGCCAATGAGTACTTAACCATGTTACGAACAGCTATTCGTTGCATCAAAAACCCGAAAAAGTATCTTGCTAAGGTGTATACACAGAGTTAATCACCCAAAGTCAGTCTTTTGGCAGTTTTGGGTTTTAGATTCAATGTTCTCTTCTTCTTCTTCTGCTTCATACAGGTGCTCCGCAATGCTATAAACACGGTGGGGACTGATGAAGATGCACTCAGCAGGGTTATCATCACCCGCGCGGAAAAGGACTTGAAAGAGATCAAAGAAATCTTCCTAAAAAGGAACAGTATAACTCTGGAAGCTGCAGTAGCTAAGGAAACCTCAGGAGATTACAAGAACTTCCTTCTTACATTGTTAGGGAGTGAAATTTAATTTAGTACAGTACAGATAAAAAAAAAGGGTGGCATTCCTTATGAACTAGATGCTTAGACATTATCACCTAAATAATATTCCTCAGCCTCAGATAATCAAGTCAAATCCAGAAAACATGTCAAATTCAAGGTTGTTATTGTTTCTCCTTTTCTTCTTCTTCCTTTATTTTTTTTTTTTTTTCCTCTATACAGAAATAAAAGTCTGCCATTAAAAGGAAATTTGAGATTTTCGACTACAACCCTTTTGAATCAATATGAAAGTATGACCAAACAACTATAGAAAAACCTTTCACGATTAACACTAGTCAACATCAATTTCTAACTTGCATCTTAGTTTAGGTGATTCTTGGATACTCACAGCACAAGTTTGAAATAAAATAGTTATTTTTCTCTAATATAGCTATTACTGTGTTTGGTCAGTAAAATTACCATTGCTACCAAAAAAGAAATTGCAATTCTTTCTCGGCACCAAAAAAATAGCCATTTCTTGGTTTTTTTTTTCTTTTTTTCATATTTTGTTGAGACTTGAGCAAACAATTAAGTCATGCCATAGGATAAGAGTTATTGGTATTTTTAGATATACTATTAATCTATTATTAATATGTAATAACTATTATTTTTTTATTTTGATCCTTAATGCTTGTAATTCTACTTCTATTTATCTCATTACACTAACCAAACATTCCACTGAACTAACAGTTACAGACACACAAACATGCATAAAAAGTGCTGCAGTGATTTAAAGCTTAAAACATTACAAATAAGTTAAAGAAACCAAACAATATGAATATGACTAATGAACAAACGAAAGGACTGTTGATGCACACTTCATCTAGTTCACTACTTCAGGTCGTCCGAACCAAGTGGAGTCTTCAAAGTTCTGATTGGGTTTGGCTTCTACGCCACTTTGTTGAGATCTCTTGTTCGAGCTGTCCACACGAAGTCCATTTCCTGATTTCTTGTCAACTTCATCTTGATAAAGTCACCTATCTCATGTTCATGATAGAAAATTAAATCCAGGGGCTAAGAAGTGTCTACATGTCCTCTGGCTTTGAAGACGACTATTTCGATGATTTTTAGTATCAACCAACACCAAACGGAAGCATGACCTGACCATATTCTGAGAGCATCGGATGTCCAAAAGATTGAATACATTCTATTTTATCTATGCGTATTTAAATTCTATGTATTTTCAGCCCTTCTAAAATTTAATAAAGAAAGTTGCAATTGTTATATTGAAAGTCAATATGCATTATTCATCAACAAGTTGCTGTATTTTTCAGTAATTTCGTTCATAGTATTTCCCATTTTTTAGTGTATTAAATCATTTTAACTTCAAGGGAAGAAAAAAATTGATACAAAACGTATCATAGACCTGATAGCTTAGATAGATGTTTTATTCCTTTAAACAAACCTTGTATTTATAGAATATATATATATAGGTGAGCAAATACATGGTGGCTATTAGTACTGTATAAAGTACAAGTTTTCAAATTTTAAAACCAAAACATATCCTATGATACATTGAGGTCATCTTAAAACTTATATCTTATACAATCTATAAGTTAAGGGTGAGCGGATATAAAATGGATAGAGTATGATGCCTACCCATACTCTACCTCATAAAATATAGGTTTTCAAATTTTTTGATTCGTAACTTATCTTGTAACATCTTAAAACCACCTTATATTATGTACCCTATAAAACCTGTAAATTTTATCTTGGAAAAACTACACTTTTAGTTCCTAATATTTACCTTATTTTCTATTTAAGTTCTCAATCATTTTTTTTCTTTAATTAGAGTTTTCAATATTTTTAAAACTTTATAAAAAAAATGTTTTTTATTAAATCTATTAAGTTTTTCATCCATCTATAATACGCATCATCTTTAAATTAGTTTATAATAATTAAATTAACAAAATGGTAATATTAAACATATATATAATGATTTAATATAACAAAAAAATAATAATTAAAAGTAAGAACAATGGCTGAAAATTTTTGTATATACCCTATCCACCTTAGCTAACCAATCTAAGACTAATTGGAAAGTTAATGTATGCTTAAGATGGATAGAAAATTTGATATATTTAATGAAAGTCCTATTTTTATAAGGTCTTGAAAATGTTGAGAACTTAAATAAAAGAAAAAAAAAAGGTTAAGGATTCAAATAAAAAAAATAGGTAAACGTTAAGATCTAAAAGTGTCATTCTCCCTTTTATCTTTCTTCTTATAAATTTCAAATTTATGTGATATTAAAAAAGTAATTTATATGTAAATTATAAATTCTTCATATGTAAAATTTATAAAACTTGTAACAAAATATATAAATTAAGGAAAAAAAATGATTTTTTGACCTTCATTATTTCAAGTTTTACAATTTTACTACTTAACAAATAGAAAAAAATAAGGCAAAATAATAGAAAACCTAAAATTAGAGAGAGAAATTGAAAACCTACCTATACCCTACCTTGCAAGATATAGTTTCCCAATTTTTGAAACTAAAACCTATTTTATAATATCCTAGAACCACTATGTACCATCTATTTTGTAAAACCTACAAAATATAGGATATTATGTGGAACCTATAAATTTTATCTTTATTCCTTTAAATTTCAATTATATATGATATTAAAAAAATAATCTATATGTAAATTATAAATTTTTTATATGCAAAATTTATAAAAGCCCATAACAAAATATGTAAAATTAAAAAAAAAAAAAAGTAACATTTTGACCTTAATTATTTCAAGTTTTAAAATCTTACTATTTAGTAAATAGGAAAGAACAAAGTAAAATAATAGAAAACCTAAAATTAGAGAGAAAAATGGAGAAGAAAAAGAAAAAGAAAGGGGAATGTTATTAGGTTTAATCATTTAAAATGATTAACTTATAAACTTAAACTTTTTCTTTTTCTTTTTACTAAAACATTTATTACCAAAAATTATAATATTGTCATTTACTATTCATTTATTAATATTATTTAATAACATTTTATAGGTAAGTATATGATACCTTAAAATCTATACTTTGTATAGTTTAGAGTACAGGTTCCAAAGTAGGTACAGGATAAAAAATCCTTATACATATGCCTTACCCTATGGGAGTAAGTTTATGAAAATTTGTACTCGAAACCTATCATGTGACTTGTAACACCTATTCGAAACTTACCTATTTAAGTGAATTATAAGTGGGTATCTTGTACAATAGAATTACTTACTCACCCCTATAATATGAGCTTAAGCTCCTTTTGTTTTTTTTTTTCTTTTCACTAAAATATTTTTTAAACGAAAATATAATGTTTTATTTATTATTTATTATTATTTTATAATTTTTTATATAGTGAGTACAAAACACCTTGGAACTTATATCTTAGAATGATTAGTATAGGGCAGGGAGATCTTGTACTTTGTATTCTACCCTGTGGGAGTAAGTTTCAAAAAAAATTTACATGAAACATAGTCTACAACACCTTAATACCTACCTAAAACCTACTCAATCGAGTATAATATGTATGGGTAAGTATCAAATATCATAGGATTATCCACTCACCCCTAGAAAAAAAGATTTATTGATAAATACTAATATGCAAACATCCCGTTTACTTTACTATAATTGGAATTCCATTATGACTCTATTACGTATGGAATAGCTATTGCGTTGTTTACTTTATGGAATAGGAATTCGTTATTGAATTGCAATTACTTTGCTATAATTGGAATTCCATTATGACTCTATTACATATGTAATAGCTATTGCATTGTTTACTTCACAGAATAGAAATTCGTTATTGAATTGCAATTACATAAATCACGGAATCACCATTCCCTAGCCAAAGCAACGTAATAGCAATTTGCGCTTCATTTTTTTCCCAAGCACATCCGCATTGAAGAAGCAGAGGAAGAGGGTTGTGTAAATTTGTTGTGGAAATCCCGTTGCCGGTTGTAGTCGGTCGTCGCTTGTTGTTCGTTGTCGGAAGTGTCCGTTGATCAGTCATTGACATCGGAAATGTTGTCACTTGCCTCCTCGATCTATAGGAAGGAGGCATTCATCGTCGGATCTAGCCAGGTGCATCCCATCATCGCTTTTGCTGGCCATCATTTCTTGCACACTGTCATCTCTGGTGTTTGTCATCGTTGCTGTCCATCAATCACTACTGTAGATCTGTGCATGGAAATGCTGATGGCTAATGTCAGTCGATCTACAAGAAGGAGGCTTATGCCGTTGGATCTCGCCAGGTGCATCCTATCGTCACTTCCCCCCGTCGTCGCTGGTCTCTATCATCACTGCTATCAGCCGATCAGTGGCATAAGATCTGTGCATCAATTCGTCGGTGGCTACTAGTGGTCAATCTGCAAGAAGGAGGCTAAGTCACTGGTCATCGCGAGGTACTTGTGGACATTACATTACCGAAGATCAATAGTGTCGTCTCCTTCACAGCCGGTGTCCATTGAGGTATGCTATGGAAATGTCATTGCAGTTGGTTTTTTTTTTTTTTTTCATCGTTGTTGCTATGATGGCTGCTAGTTTCCAATGCTATGTGTAAACGGGATGCTAGTTTCCAATCCTATATGTGCATAGACATGGCAATAGATAATATTGTGTAAACACTCCATTTTTGCCCTAAGGATCAATAATAATCAATAATAAGTAATTTCCATTTTTTTCCAATTTTTCCACATTTTTCTCTAATTTAGCAAAAATAGGAAAAATGTTCAAAAAATAAATAAATAGGAAAATACATCAATTTTGGAAAATAATTTCAGAAATGGTAATAATAAGGGTTAAATGATATTTACAAATTTTTGAAATTTCAAAAAATACAAAAAAATAAAAAAAATCACATTACATAAATGCAATTTGCGAAATAAATAAAATCGCGAAAGTGGGCTAGCTTAGCTGGTCCGAACCATGGTCAGGTACGCGCGGACGGGTGCGGGGTCAGGAGTTCGAAACGCGGGGGAAGCAGAATCTGCGTTTTGCGAATTTTTCTTTACTTGGGACACGTGGCAGCACTTGATTGGCTGGAGCGAACGCACGCGCCGGGCGCGTGATCTTCTTTAACCTCTGTCCGAGATCGCCGGCGAAGAGAAAAATCCGAATTTCGGCCATTTTGATTCGATTTTTTTGCACAAATCCAACAGATCTTCAACAGAATTAAGATAAACATCATCCAATTGGAATCAAATCTCAACAAATCAATGGATTTACACGAATCGGAGTTGGTTTGTTTAACCGCAAATCCGTTTTACTTCGATCGGTGGAAATCCAAGCTTATCCAACTCGATTTTGAATGCCTATAAATAGAGGATGAAGTGGAGAAGCAG
Organism: Laguncularia racemosa; assembly: GCA_037954665.1. Lineage (NCBI taxonomy): Eukaryota > Viridiplantae > Streptophyta > Magnoliopsida > Myrtales > Combretaceae > Laguncularia > Laguncularia racemosa. Next base: position 847,299 of record JBBMOL010000118.1, on the reverse strand, counting down.
AATCACAGATCAAAAGGGAGAAAAAGAGAGAAAAAGGAGAGAATCGAAGCTCGCCGGAGTTGTTCAAAATCGCGACCACCGATCAAGTGTTGGGTAGCCACCAGGAGGCATTTCTGAAGCAAACCACCGCCACAGTTGAGTTCCTCACCCCCGAAAACTTAGGAATCGACACCTCAACCGCTTCGAAAGGCCGCTGAAACGCCATCAACGAGCACTCCCAGCCGCCGCATCCTATCGACCAAACCCAATCCGACCTGACCCGCGCACTGACCCGGATCCAAGTAAGTTGGATTTTCTGATTTTTTTTATTTGATTTTATTTATTTAGTTATTTTATTTATTTCGAATTAATTTATTTACTTATTTTTTGTTTATATTTCAATAAATAGAAAATGTTAGAAATTAGAGTTTTTAGGATTTAATGATATAAAAATAAAAATATAATTATAATAACAGATAATAAAAATGTAGAAAATTTATAAGGAAAATAATAAAAATATTAGAATAATAATAATAATAATAATAATTTAGATTTTAGAATAGGATGGATAAATAACCTAGGAGAAAATTTTTCAATAAAAATCTAATAAAATTATAAAAATTAATAAAAATTATGAAAAGTTAATAAAAGTACGAAAAATTAATAAAAAATTATAAAAATTAATAAAAAATCGATAAAAATTTATAATAAGTAAAAATGAGTTGAAAAATAGAAAAATGAGTTTTATCACTTAGAAAAATTATTTTCTCAAATAAATCCAAAATTGTTTTTTTTCCTTAAAATTATTATTTTCAAAAAATCAAATTATCAAGCTTAAGTTTATATTTTTTAGAAAAAAATCCCAAAATGATAAAAACATAAATCAAAAGAGATTTCATAATTAAAATTCACAAACACATTAAAATTTTTCATGAAAAGCAAACTACGGCTTGTTTGATCCTGAATAGCAGGTACGTAGGCACCCATTTGGGGCAACCCAAAAAAGGAATAAAAATCATTTTTCTAACATAATCCACTCAAAAACACAATAAAAGACAACAAAAAATAAAATAAAAGACATTTCGAAATAGAGTAAATTTTAGGAGATTAGGTGGTAACCTTAGGGTTTTAATAGGTTAGTCTCCGAACTTAGAAACTCTGGTTTTCCCTTTTCCTCTTTTCACAAAAACGAGAAGAGGAAATCACGACGACTAGTGGTCTAAATTAAGACTAATCCGCTCCATTAGTCTTAATTCAATCTTTCCCAACAACAGTTAGGTGGCGACTCCAAAACTAAACGAAATTCCTAACTCAAGTCGAGGATCTATATTAGATGAGTATAGGGTCTAGTCTAGATCGGATTAGGAATGGGAAATCAAAAATTAGACTCGACAGGATGGCGACTCCGCTAGGGAAGAATTCCAGTAGGCTAGCCACCTGAATCTCCTCAAATTGCTCCTTTTTAAGAAATGTCTTTTGATTATTGTTCTGTTGCTAACTTTTCAGGAATTAGTTAAATTTATGATTCGGTTTTTTATTACTTTTGGGCTTGCATGTATACGTTTGTGTGAATAGATACGGTCGAACTCGGACTGTCGTAAGACCCTAAGACGGGGGGCCATTGTGTAGGTTTTGGGCGAAGTGATGCAATCACCGTTCGGGACCAATTAGGCTACCCCACCCAATGCTTCGATATAGCCTGAGATCCATTTCTCCGAGAATGCGGGAGGCCATAGAGCTTGGGGACCTGTTAGAACTAACCTATTCGCATACATAACGTCATGGGTTAACAATTGATGATGATGTAATATTTATTGTTTCGTTCATGGAGTTCAGAGCTATTTCCCTGTAATGTTATCATAGTTTTGGTTGTAATTAGGAAATTTCTATTGTAATAAATGGCTAGTACCGTAGTTGACCGTCTCCTTCGCAAAGAGATCCGGGTGTATAAACCTTTGGACCCGAAATTGGTGTTGGACCACTGGTTTACCTTATACAATCCAGAGGAGCAGGCCTTCATCCAGTAGAAGATAGGGCCCATCCTCTCACTAATGAAGATGGAGATGAACTTGCCTTTGGTACGGGCCATGCTCCACTTATGGGAAGTAGAGCCCGCAACTTTCTTCATCGGGCCACATGAGATCACCCCTACCCTAGAAGAGTACACCCAGCTGCTACAGGCTCCAATACTATCCGACCAAGTCTATGTACCTGATCTTGAGGCCGGGCCAGCCGGTATTTTCAGCAGACTCCTGGGTATCCGCAAAACAACAGTCAACAAGGCCTTAGCAGATTGTAACGGGTACTGCATACGGATGGACGAGTTGGAAGCCTGGTTCATCGCGCGAGAAGATAATGGGGACAGGAAAGACATATTGTGTGGGGACCCCAAGACATGTAGACGAAGAAGGGTGAATGCTTTCATCCTGACAGCTTTCGCCACCATACTATTCCCCATCGGAACTTTCTATGTCCACTACCGGGTTGCAGAGCTGGTGACCCAATTCCTGGAAAGAAGATCTTACATCCCAGCTCTATTGGCTGAACAAATCTGGAACCTAAACTTTGTCAAGAAGAAAGGCCATAGGATCCTCTGCTCAAGTATCAACCTCATGCTGATATGGTTCGTAAGCCACCTTAAGTGTTTCAGGCTGAACATGGTCCGGAAAACATTGGCTTAGCAAGTGGATCTCGTGGATTCATGCATAGAAAAGATAAAGCTACCCGACGACCTTACTAGCCACAGTTGGGTAGAAGTGCTCAAAAGCTTCAGTGCCGATGATATTCTGTGGACAGCCAGGTGGAGTTGCTGCGATAAAATTATTCTAACCTGTAGTAACCTTCAGGTCGTGCCCCTAATCGGAACCAGTGGGTGTATTGGCTATCACCCCAACTTAGTGGTCCGCCAGTTCGGTACTATTCAAGACATAGTTTATCGGCCTTCACTGGAAGCAGTCACCTTCGAGTACAAAGATCCGAACTTACTAGTGGCTGGAAAGTTTGCTAAGTTGGCAGAAGTCAAAGCACTTTGGGAAGCCAGAATTGAAAGCCCGAATGTAGACCTCGGTGAACTAGATGGCGAAGTGGGAAAGCATCGAGCCAACAAGGAGTTCGTGATCCACCAGCTGTATCAGACAGGGGAAAGGGCATACCGGGTCCCAAATTTCACTCAACCGAGGCCGAACAAGGTAAATCCGGAGCTAGAAATCTACCTAGAGCAGGTCAAGGCCCGGATGGAGGTTTATTTTGAAGCTACAGATTATAAGAAAGACATCTGGAAAGGACGATTCAAGGAATCTGACCAAAGGAACAAAGCCTTGGAAGCACAATTGGAGAGGACCAAAGCCAGGGTCGAAGAATTAGAAGCCGTCATCAACGGGAAGCCTGAGTCTCCACAATAGAAGACCAAGAGAGCTAGGAAATAGATTATCACTATACTCTTTCATTATTTTTTAAGTATCGAACTCCAAAGTTTCCAATATTAATAAAAATAAAGTTTCAATATTACGTCATCAATCAACTGTTGACCCTTTTATTTTTAGCATCTATGTGACACATGCATCACATCTACATACATCATACTAAAAAAAGAAAAAATGCGCGCCAGGTATCAAGATAACTCCTAAACAACCGAACCCTCCCAGAAGCCCAATTTGCACACGGTAAAAAACGAAGATGGCAAACAGTGGTGACAACCGCAACAACGCAAGTGTTGATGCTGCCTCAGACTCCAGGATCGTATCCCTATAACAAATGGTCCAACAGTTGGCTGCACAGGTCCACCTCCTGACTGAAAGCATCGGCCTCCTTCGCACCACCCAGCCAACCCAAGAAGAGCATTTAGGGGCCAGGAAAGGGAAGGCAGTGGAGGGACAGCCTCCAGAGTATGAAGAAATTAATTCCCACCTCAACCCGGCCTTTGAGTATAAGCCGAGGATCAACCAGGGTCCAACCTTTGATGACTTGAAGAGAGAGATGGAAGAGAGACAGAAAGAGATGGAGAAGAGACTCTTCCAATAGCCCCACGAAAAAATGAAAACAATTGAAGGTCCTGATGGTTTCGAGTAAGCCGGAATCACCAGTCTGCCAGTATACAGGGAAGAGGTGTACCCTGACAAGTTCAAGACCCCGGAATTTGAAAAGTATGATGGGACTGGGTGCCCCAAAATGCATACAAGGCTATACACTCGAAAGATGAGCAAGTATGCTCAGTACGACCAACTTATGATTCAGACTTTCCAAGACAGCCTCACGGCCTTGCGTTGGTCTGGTATGCCCACTTGGACTTCAATCATGTCAACACCTGGGAAAGGCTAGCCTAGGCGTTTTATGACCAGTACAAATTTAACATTGAGGTCGCCCCATCCGTGATTGATCTGGGAGTCTCCGAAAAAGACACACCGAGCCTTTTAAGCAGTATGCTCAGCGCTGGAGAGCTCAGGCCGCCAGGGTTGCAACCCCAATTTCTGAGAAGGAGTTGACATCCATATTCGTCAACACCCTAGACAAGACCTACTTCTCACATCTGGTAGGCCAGACATCATCCAGCTTTGCAGAAGTGGTAGCTACAGGGTGCCGGATCGAAAGTGCCATCACCACCGGTAGACTCCAAACAATGGATTCTCCTAGGGTCACAATAACATAAAGGCCCCTAGGAGGTAATAGAGCCAAATAGTCTATCGTCAGCACGGTCCACTCCGGTAAGGCAGAAAAGGCCGGGACTCGTGTGACATTTCAGACCACGAGTACCCCAACTCAGCACTCCACGACCAGTCATACCCAAGCTACCAGGGTCCCAAGGCAGTTCACTTCAATTTCGATCCCGCTCAGCCAGGTCTTTGTTCGGCTACGGGGAGACAACTTGATCAGTTTCGAAATCCCCAACGACTGGTACAAGCCCAGAAACTTCGACTCAAACCTCAAGTGTGACTATCACATGGGTCAAGAGGGGCATTCTACAAATAGATGCTGGAGACTCCGACACAAGATCCAAGACTTAATCGATGCAGGAATTGTACAGCTGGATTTTGTTAACACCCTAGCACCCAATGTCAACACCAACCCACTGCCCAATCATAAGCCCACTATTAACATGGTCACATCCGAGGAATCAGCTCCCAAAGAAGCCCCTAAGCAAAAGGCGATGGACCAACAGAAAAGGCAGTCTCGTTAAGTTTTAGAGAAAACCCCAGAGTCACATATCAAAAGAAGATGGTTAGCCAAAGACCCAACAGTCGGCACTTTGGGAGAATCACATGGGAGATTTAAGTACTAGGTGAACTACTCTTATACCCCGACTGTATATGGTTCGCCTAGCGGATGGGGGCCAGAGTTTGAGAAGGAGGACAACTCGCCGAAGGAAGAGGAGAAATCTATAAACATGATCAATTCTCATCAAAAGCCAAGGGCCATAAAATGCTATGAGGGACAGTCAATCGAGATACAAATCCCGAAGAAAAGATATGTATTTAATGTCCTGATCCCGACGGAGAGGTATAAGGCTGCAACTTTCGACTATCAGACCCTCGAACAAGAGTGACCTCCTATGGTAGGAGGAATCACCCGCTCTGGGATAATATACGACCCAAAATATAAAGCCCCGACCGAAGAGCCCAACTTGGAGAAAGGAGGGGAAGAGGAAGAGGGGCTCGCTGCGTTTACAAAGATGGTTAAAGTGAGTGAATACAAGATCATGGAACAACTAAACAAAGTTCCAGCACAAATATCACTCATGGGCCTTCTTACAGCTTCTAAGCCCCACAGGGAAGCACTCTTCAAAGTGCTCAAACAGATTCAGGTCCCAGAAGGCATCGCTACAGACAAAATAAGCCATGTAGCGGATTCTATTTTCACCATGGACCAGATATCTTTCTCTCCGGAAGAGCTAGGAGAAGAGGGAGACCAACATACAAAACCACTGTTCATAGTGGTCAGATGCAACGACATGATTGTCTCCCGAGTACTCATCGACAACGGATCATCCCTCAACGTTTGCCTATTGGCTACCCTCGACTTATTAGGGGTTGATCTAAGCAATATAAAACCTAGCTTAACGGTGGTCAGGGCTTTTGATGGGTCAAAAAGAGATATAGTAGGGGAGATAAACCTACCAGTGGAGATTGGTCCACAAGTATTCCACATATCTTTCCAGGTCCTTGACATCCCAAGATCTTTTAACTTACTTTTAGGAAGGCCTTGGATACATGCTACTAGAGCCATACCCTCCAGTCTCCACCAAAGGGTCAAATTTATTGCGAATGGGCAGATAGTCACCGTGCTGGGCGAGCAGGATTACGCCATATACAAAGAAACTGCCATACCATACATTGGAGAGGAAGGTTCAGAAGACCTCGGTCTCCAAATATTTAATGAAGTGAACGTGGTGACCAGCAAGGAGGGCCATCAGTTTAAAGAGGGGCAGCAAGGGACGTTTGGACTAGGGTACGTTCCTACAGCTTGGGAAGAAGCACAAGCCAGAGGTGTCAAAGGCAGAATGAAGGAAAAGCCAAGTAACACCTCGATGCGTATTCTACCCCTCCAACAATCTTTCAGAAAAGCAACTGTCATGCAAGAGCCTCGGATAAGCGAAGATGACGTCAGCAATGGGAGCCCAACCCCCCGCACGTCCAATCAGCCAATTGTAGTTTTAATAAATTGAATTCTTGTTCTTAATCCTACTACGAAGCAATAGGCAAGTGTACCTATCGTAGCGTAATATAGCGAGTAAGCACAAGGTCATCCCTTAGAGATACACCAACTACTAGTACTAACTCCGTTCCTATTATCTAACCACCGCTTAATAATGTTGGTTGAAACTTAATTACTCTAATCTTAAAACTAATAACTCACTAACAACAATGGTTCTGAAGATTTATCAATTAACAAAAGCAACCTAGATCTTATTCTACTCCTTCTCTATCATGTAATTCATTAGACTTATGAAGATTGTCGTAATTGACTTCTTATACTGTCGAATTCTCTAGTCAAGTTAACTACTTTCTCAAGTATATTAACCTATCTAATCCTAGTTTTATCAAATAGGATCTCTCCTTAGTTAATAGAAACCTAGAATTGCATAAAGCACATGAATTCGCATCAAAATAATCGATATAAACAGAAGACTCTTGTTTCCTATCTCTAGAAGAACAATCAAATCTCATTAATTGCATTAAATCTAATCATAAGAGCAATTTCTTAATTAACTAATATGATATCATGCATAAATTCATATTCCGGATCTATGAATCTAAGAAACAATTGAAGGGCATGCAATTAATCATAAGAAAGTTAACAACTTCGCATTAATGACCGAATCTTCATCACATGACAGAGAAGTTTCAAATGAAATCTAGATCTAAGGTCTACTCCTTCATAAATCAGACAAAAGAAATGCAATTACTAGAAGAATAAATAAAATTCATAGTCACAACCCTTAAAGATAGAATCTTCTTCTTCGTGGGTCTTCAATCTCCCTTGGAATCGACAGAATCTTCTTTCCCTTGCTGTTATGAGAGTCAGAGAAAATAAAAAATTTGTAACCTCCTCGTTCTAAGGAAAACTAACGGTCTATTTATACATGTACCCCGGTTTGATATATACACGAGCGGATACACAAGTAGTGTATCTCGTTCTTGTATCTCATGCTTGCTTCCAAGTGTCCTTATGTGAATATACAGGAGCAAGTACATGGGAGTGTACATTGGTCGTGTATTTGAAACATCATTGAACAAAAGCAAAACTTAGATACACAAGCAAAGTACATGGGCGTGTACTTTGCTCGTGTACTTTCCAGACATCCGCTTCAGTATACACAAGCAAAGTACATGGGCGTGTATCTCGCTTGTGTACTTTCCAGAATTCTTTCTCTTCACATGTAATGTATCCAATTCCTTCCAAACTTGATCCGACTCTTCAAAACTCCTTCCCTTAGCTCCAAAATACTCTAGAAGATCCTGAAATTAAAATTCATTCCATTAAGCATCCTTTTCTTCAACAAATCATCTAAAAATTCAACAATAAAGCACAATTTCATTACTCTAGATAAGGGTATTTTGTGACTTATCAAACTTCCCCACACTTAAGTCTTTGCTTGTCCTCAAGCAAAATAAAACATTAATCAAACTTCTCATTAATCATGATTGTCATTACCAAATAATACTACTCACACATTAACATTTATGAATTTTAATCTTTAAAGCTCAATGCAATCCCTCAATCTAATGAGTGTGCTTCTCACCTTGTCGTGAAAGTATTGTAACAAAGATACTTTAGTCAAATTTCTAGGATTAATCAGAGTAGACCAATCTTTACCCTTGTCATTTAACAATGGCTTTCATGATCAAAATTAGACATAAGATCAATTTGAGCAAAAGGAAACGTCAGAGCTAAAGGAAACATGATACATTTCAACCACCATTTAAAAGTCTAATATCTTCTCAATTATCTCTCTTAGTAAAGCAATCAATAATGAAAATACATTGCATCTATGTTTCCCCTGGATTCCTCCTCCTTTTTGGTTGATCACTTCAAAGATTTTATTCTTTGTAATAGTTCACTGGTTTCATCCCTTTTTTTTTTTGTTTAGGATCTTGCAACCCATGTAACAAGTTTTCAGCCAATAATCCTAGGCTCGTCACCCAAGTTAACGAACGTTATCCCCTCAATTGAGGGCGTTCCTATGGGCTTAATTACTCGAGTTACAGGACCCTCTCAACTTTTGCCTTTATGGTATTTCATTTTATTACGGTACTTTCCTTGGTCAGCCGATCCTAGGCCAGACGACCTTAGGTGACCAGGTTTTAAAGGAACCCCATCGAACCTCTATTACCTTAACTTATTATTTTGACTAGTTAGTAGCGGAGTCAAACTTAGCTCTTCTGAGGGACCAAAGCCTACCCATACTAACCAATCCTTTATTTTTCAAGTATAACATGCTTTCATTAAATTATTACTTTAAAGAGATCTTCTAAGAAGGATCACCAAGAGAATCATTTCATTTGCCCTTTCATGAAAGATTAAATGGCTCTCAAGATCTTTGAGTTTCACAACGATTTTATCCCATAACTTTGACTAAGTATCAATGTTCTAAAGAAGACAAAGGTGACATGCACAACACTCTTTTAGAGGAATCCATTCACTAAATGCTAAAATATTATGTAATTTGCAATCATGATTTCAAAATTCGATTATCAAGCATAAAGAGAAAAAAAAAATAGGGGAAATTTTTGAATGACTCATACAATTCAGCATAACCCTTATCAAATTTCTTTAGTATCCCCTTCCCCACACTTAGATTGAGACATTGTCCCAAATGTCTTTATCATTCAAGAACGTAATGAGAAATAAAGAGATAAAAAGAAAAGGAATTGAGACTTCTCGGGATTAAACAGGTGATGGACCAATTGCATAGCTAGCGGAATGTCGATCATCTATATCAATGAAGCTCGCCAAGGAAAGTTATGGGACCAGTTGCATTCGCAGGATAGCACCTAGATCAGCAAAGTTCAACACAATAAAAACGAAAGGTAAAAGAGTAAATAGAGATCAGTCATTATTACAGTCATCCAGCAAGGAAGAGTCTAGCTCAGTAGAAAGAGCTCCTCGAATAAGCAGAATAAAATAGTTAACTTAAAGTCATTCATCATTCCGAACTAGTCTCCTCATCTTCATCATCTTCATTCTTGTCTGCTTCATCCTCTTCATCATCACTTTCCTCACCCTTGGCAATGATTGGTTCCACTTCCTCAGTGGTTTCCTTAGTATTTTCTTCACTTTCTCCTTCGTTTTCCTTGTCTTTATCACCGCTGGCCTCAACTTCCTCTTCAGCTTCAGAGGAAGAGGCATAAGTGGGCAAACCGGCTTGCCCCGCTAGGAAGCACTTAGCCAGTGACTGGAAAGCGTGAACTACAAATTTTCTAAATTTTTTTTCTTTCTTTTTCAACCCCTGTAGTTGAACTTTCATCTCACCTTGGGTCTTCTCAATGGATGCCAAGCGGTCAAGTACCCGCTCCGATGTGGGAATAGAAGACTCACCAGGTGAAGACAAGGAATGAGTAGCTTTGGAGGATTGTGCAGAAGGATGCGACCTGCTAGAAGTGCGGGAAGTTCCTGTGATTTTTTTCACTCCCCACTTGGCAAACGACCCATCAGAGATTCTTTCATGATTGCACTTGGTGGCCTCTGGCCTAGGGTCTTGGAAAATGTCCATGCTCTTCAGCAAATGAGCAATGAAGCTGCTACAGTAAATCCCCTTAGATCGAGAGTCATGTGCCTGTCTCCATATATAAAAGGCCAACTCTAACCCGATATTAGTTTGACATCCGTGGGAGATGCTGTAAAGATAGAAGATTTCAAAGTTATTGACAACTCCCTTACTGCTTTTTCGGGCTCCAATTGTGTTTGTCAAGAGCCAATGACAAACTTTGAGGCAATCATCCTTAATTAGAGAGGCCTTAGAGCTGGATGGAAAGTACTCTTGATTCAGGTTTCCGGTCAACTCCTCCCAACATACTTGATTGTTAACGTTGGGAGGCCAACGGCAATGTAAACCCCAAAACTCAGGTGTTCGGGTAAAAGCTTTAGTGTAGAATCCCATTAGAGAACAGAACTAGCGGATAGTACAGTTGTGCTGTTGCCCGTACACTTCAAAACTGAAAGAGTTGTCCCAACCTTTTTCAATTTCTGTCTTCTGTATCTGCATCGTAGATAGGAACTCAAGAGTAACATCCCTATACGCTGGTTCTTGAATGGTGAACAGGACCTCCCATGGTCCGGTGGCAAGGATCTCCTTGGTTGGTTGAACTAATCCATACCCTTCCAGCATGCCCCAATCCAAATATTGGTGTGCACCAAACGGTTTCTGTGAGAGAATTTCAAACCGCTTCTTGCTCCATGGCTCCTCTGCAACTCTTCGGGGGGGTGGAGCGGAGGATGAACTAGCACTATCCCGCTTCCTCTTAGCAGGGGTGGTCTTCTTCTTCTTGGTAAACTTCAGTTTAACTGCACAAGTCTTTTTGCCCATTTGAATCAATCACAATGGTCTCAAGATAGGTTAGGTTCGTTAATTACACAAAGAAAATGATAGGACTTGCATTAGGTTTCCGAAACAAGGAGGAAGATAGCACAATTGAGATACACAACCAAGGTACACGATCGTGTACCTAGTTGTGTATCTACACATCTAATACATGCACAAATTACCATAGAAACACTCAGAATTAGGTCTTGTGGCTTTGGTATATTATCAATTTACCTTCTTGAAGGCAAAAAATGTAACTACAACATACCCAAAGCATCATCAAACGATAAAGTTTGAATCTTGATTCTAAGAAGCTAGGTGTGATAGTTTAGTCATCGTAAAAAAAAATGGCCTCATAACTTGGTTTTTAAGAAGAAGATCGGAAAAGAAACACAACAACATTGTTCCAGAAACCCATAAAATCAAAGTCCCAAATATTCATGTTCAAACCCTAACTGTCGATTCACTTGTTTGGCAACCACTCATGACATCAATCATACATGCATTCACGTGAGTTCAAAATGTCTATAGATCTATCAACAATCGACTTCCAAAATGTGAAATCACTCATCATACCATCATCATAGATGCAAGCATGTATGGTAGTCGTAAAAGAAAACCGAGCAACAACCGTATTGCAATAAGTATTGAAGAAGAAGAAGAGAAAACTTACTTACCTTGAGTCCTTGAAATGGAAGAAATTTATGGTGTGGAAAGAACAACCACAGTATGGAGGAGTAGAGTGGGAGTGAGTGGGTCAGATACACGACCAGGTACACGAGTGTGTACCTTGTTCGTGTATCGAATTGTGCCTTTTGTGGGTCAGATACACGACCAGGTACACGAGTGTGTACCTTATTCGTGTATCTCTGATATATACACAATGAGCATTTTTTTAAGTGCACGGGAGGGCACACCATGACGTATTCCCCTTTTGTATTGCAAAGTCAATTTAGACACCCTCTGGCATGTGTGAGAAACCGAATACACCACTAGTGTACCCGGTTGTGCAGATCAAAGTACATACCTGTCATCACTTCATCTTGCATTCCCTTGAAAAGGTCTCCCATCATGAATTTCCCCACACTTAGAGCTTAAAAGAAGCTCTATTAAGGTGACTTTCATAGAATCCAAACTTGGTTAGCCCTTCTATAGCTTGCTGTCCTGCAAAAGTTACTCTAAAACAACGAGTGATAATAAAGAAAGTAAAGAGTAAAGAAGAAAACTTACCTAAGCAACATGGGTTGCCTCCCAAGAAGCACTGTTGTTTAATGTCGTTAGCTCGACGTAATGAACCGGTGGAGCTCAAATGGAGATGAGAATGAGGTTCAGCTCCTCCTTTTCTTCCAAAACTGTTTTGTCCCCAAAGTAATGCTTAAGCCTTTGGCCATTCACCTTGAAAATGCCTTTCTCCGGGTGTTCCAACTCAACTGTGCCGTAGGGAAAAACCTTTTTTACCCGGAATGGACCGGACCATCTTGATTTAAGCTTCCCAGGGAACAATTTCAACCTAGAGTTGAAAAGTAATACAAAGTCCCCTTCATTAAACTGTCCATTCCGTGGTAGCCGAGCATCATGAAACTTCTTGGCTTTCTCTTTGTATATATATGAATTGTTATATGCCATGAGCCTCCATTCATCTAGCTCATTAAGTTGCATCCTTCGATGTGCTCCAGACCGGCTGAGATCTAAATTGGCAGATTTGATCGCCCAAAATGCCTTGTGCTGAATCTCAACTGGTAAATGGCAAGCTTTCCCGTAGACTAATCGATATGGAGTAGTATCAAGGGGAGTTTTGTAAGCTGTCCAATATGCCCACAAAGCATCATCTAACTTCTCGGCCCAGTCTCGTCTATGGTGAGACACGGACTTCGTTAAGATACGCTTTAGGTCCCTGTTTGAAACCTCCACTTGCCCACTAGTTTGGGGGTGATACGTCGTAGAAAGACGGTGAGTCACCTCATATCGCTTAAGAATCTTTTCAACTTGCGAATTACAGAAGTGTGTACCTTTGTCACTTATGAGTGCCCGTGGGACCCTGAATCTACAAAAGAGCTTCTTCAAGAATTTAACAACCACTCGAGAGTCATTAGTCGACTAGGCTTGTGCTTCTACCCATTTAGAGACGTAATCCATAGCTACCAATATGTATTTATTTCCGAAGGAAGGAGGAAAGGGCCCCATAAAGTCGATGCCCACACATCGAATACTTCACACTCTAATATGTAGTGTTGTGGCATTTCATTCCTTTTTAATATGTTACCATCCCTTTGGCATCGGTCACATCGAGCTATATATCTCTGAGCATCCCTAAACAATGACGGCCAGTAAAATCCTACTTCCAATACTTTATACGCCGTTCTATTGGCACTATGATGTCCTCCCGTTGGCCCACTGTGACAGTGGAATAAGATTTTCCATCCTTCTTCATGGGAAACACACCTTCGAATCATCTGATCAGCACAAATTCTGAATAAATGTGGATCCTCCCAGTAGTAGTGCTTTAATTCGGTGAAAAATTTCTTCTTCTACTGCTTGTTCATATCCTTAGGAAGGGCCCTTGCCACTAGGTAATTGGCAATATCAGCAAACCATGGGATGATATCATCTTCAACGGTCTTGATGGCATACAATCGTTCCTCAGGGAACTCATTGTTGATCTCAACTTCGTTCGGTCTTTCTAAACAGGGATTCTCCAAACGTGACAGGTAGTCGGCTGCTAGATTTTCGGCACCCTTTTTATCTCTTATCTCAAGATCAAACTCTTGACGAAGTAAAATCCACCGAATGAGGCGTGGCTTTGCATCCTGTTTTATCAGCAAGAATTTCAAGGCGGAATGATCTGTGTATACGATGACCTTAGATAAGATGAGAATTGGTCTGAACTTGTCAAAGGCAAAGACAACTGCCAGCAACTCCTTTTCAATGGTTGTATAGTTTTCTTGTGCAGGAGTGAGTGTTTTGCTAGCATAATGAATGGGTTGAAAGTATTTGTCCTTTCGCTGACCCAGAACAGCTCCCACAGCCGAGTCACTAGCATCACACATAATCTCAAAGTGAACGTCCCATGTTGGTGTGACCATGATAGGTGCAGTGATGAGTTTTTGCTTGAGGAGTTCAAATGCATCAATGCATTCCTGGTTGAAGTCAAAGGAGGTATCCTTCTCCAAGAGTTTTGTCATCGGCCTAGCAATTTTTGAAAAATCTTTAATGAATCGTCGATAGAACCCTGTATGGCCAAGAAAACTTCGTATTGCCTTAACTGAGATGGTGGGGGCAATTTAGAAATTGCTTCGATCTTTGCCTCATCCACTTCTATGCCTTTCTTGGAGATTTTATGACCCAAAATAATACCTTCTTTTGCCATAAAATGACACTTCTCCCAATTTAGGACCAGGTTAGTGTCTTCACAACGTTGCAACACTAACTCAAGATGATGTAGACACTCATCAAAAGAATTCCTGAAAACAGAAAAATCATCCATGTATACTTCCATCTTGTCTCCTACCATATCCTTAAAAATAGCCATCATGCATTGCTGAAAGGTGGTTGGAGTGTTGCATAATCCGAAAGGCATGCGTCGATAAGCGAAGGTCCCAAAGGGCATGTGAATGTCGTCTTTTCCTGGTCTTTGGGTGCAATAGGAATCTGAAAATATCCAGACATCCCATTGAGGAAACAGTAATATGCATGACCAGCTAACCTTTCAAGCATTTGGTCTAAAAATGGAAGAGGAAAATGATCCTTTCAAGTTGCGTCATTTAGCTTGCGGTAGTCTATACAAACTCTCCATCCAGCGATAGTTCTCATCGGGATGAGTTCATTTTTTTCATTCGGTACCACTGTCATACCGCCTTTCTTCGAAACTACTTGAATGGGGCTCACCCATGAGCTATCAGAAATCGGGTAGATCATTCCTGCATCAAGCAATTTGATGACTTCCTTTTTTACAACATCTCTCATATTTGGATTAAGTCGGCGCTGCGATTGTACCACTGGCTTGAAACAATCTTCCATCAAAATTTTGTGTGTACAAAACGATGGGCTAATCCCCTTTATATTTGCAATTTTCCATGCAATTGCTTTCTTATGTTGCCCCAAGACATGCAATAACCTTTCCTGCTGATCTCGATCCAGATTTGATGCAATTATGACTGGAAGTTTAGAATCTTCTTCCAAAAATGCATATTGAAGGTAGTCTGGCAGTTGTTTCAATTCTAGCTCAGGTGGTTCCTCAATTGAAGGTTTCGATCTCTGAATGGTGGATCTATTCATACCTTCAAAGCTTCTTTATTTTCTCAACTCAGGATTATTATTAAGCTGATTGACAACTGCTCTAATCGCCATATTTTCAGGTTGCTCTTTCTCCCCATTCATCAAACACAATTCCAATGCATCACCAATCAACAGGTCTTGCAATGAATCCGAAACTGCGAAGTCGAGGTAGTCGATTGCATAGCATGTATCATCATGGTGCAGGCTTTGTTTAAGGACGTCAGGCATTTTCACTATGACCTCTTCATTTCTCACTCTCAACACTAACTTCCCATCCCTAACATCAATTATGGCTCTAGCAGTAGCCAAAAATGGCCTCCCCAATATAAGAGGGACCTCCACATCTGCTTCCATGTCAAGGATGACAAAATCCGCTAGGAAGATGAAGTCCTGCACCTTCACTAAGATATCTTCAACTACTCCTCTCGGGAATTTGACTGATCGATAGGCTAACTGAAGACTCATTTTGGTAGGTTTCGGCTCTCTAGTACCCAATTTCTGGAACATCTTGTATGGTATCAAATTAATGCTGGCTCCCAAATCAGCCAATGCCCGTTCTTCAGATAAATTCCCTATCAAGCAAGGGATGCTAAAGCCCCCAGGATCTTTTAACTTCTTTGGGAGTTTGTTTTGAATTACCGCAAAGTATTCTCCTCCTAAAGTTACAGTGGAGAACTCTTCAAGTTTCCTTTTGTTCGATAGCAACTCTTTCAAAAATTTTGCATGGCATTTGTGATAATGCCTCAACTAGTGGAAGGTTGATATGCAATTGCTTGAATATCTCTAAAAATCTGCCATAGTGCTCATCTGTTCTGTCCTTCTTGAGTCGTGCTGGATAAGGAACATTGGGCTTGTATTCTGGGATTAATGGAGGTGATGATTTCTCTTTAGGTGATTTTTCTGAATGCTTTTCCCCTTCTTTGAGAACTACTTGTTCTTTTGCTGGTTCAGTCACCCGACTCTCTTCTTCTTGAACCTTTGGTTGTAGTTCCTTACCACTTCGTAATGTGACAGCTTTAACATGTTCTCTAGGGTTGGTTTCCGTGTTTCCCGGTAGTGAACCTTGAGATCTCTCTGACAGAAGCTTAGCTATCTGACCGACCTGGTTTTCAAGATTGTGTATTGATGCCTCATGATTCCTCAGAGCCGAGTCTTGATTTTTCATAATCAAATCTAAGGACTTTTGTTTGTCTTCTGAATCCTTGATGAATTTTGTGAGGAGATCTTCAAGTGGCGGTTTGGAACTCTGGACCATTGGCCTCTGATAACCTGGTAGAGGATTCGGATTGCCCTTCTGAATATTACTGTTGTTAGTTCAAGAAAAATTTAGGTGATTTCTCCATCCTGGGTTATAAATATTGCTGTATGGATTGTTCTGGGGCCGAATTGGGTTTCCCAAATAATCCACCTGCTCTGTTTGCCCTTCTTCACCACCTGAGGGTTCCATAATAGCCAGTTGATGTTGTGAGACGGCCAGCCTGTCGATCTTTCTAGATAAAGCCTCAACTTTAGACATGATAGAAGTAGCCACATCCACTTTAAGAATGCCTGCCACCTTCTTTTCTCTGCCCCTACCATGTGACCATTCATAATTATTCGCGGCCATGTCTTCAAAAAGAGTCAAACTTTCTTCAGGAGTTTTATGGTTCAAGGTGCCACTAGCTGCGGCATCTACTGTTTGTCTCGTTTGATAGTTCAACTCATTATAAAATATCTGAACTTGAAGCCACTCTAGGATCCCATGGTGTGGGCATTTCAGCATTGAGTCCTTGAATCTCTCCTAGGTTTCATACAACGTCTCCATGTCATACTGATGATAAGATTGAATCTCAGCTTGAAGTTTAGCGGTCTTTGAAGGAGGGAAGAATTTGTCAATAAACTTCTTAATCAGACCTTGCCATGTAGTAATGGAGTTCCTCGGTAAAGAATTCAGCCACTGCTTAGCCTTGCCTTTCAAAGAGAATGGGAAGAGCCTGAGGCAGATCGCATCATCACTAACTCCATTAAATTTGAAGGTATCGCATATCTCCAGAAAGAGTTGGATATAAGCATTTGGATCTTCATCCTGTAAACCATCAAATTGAGTATATTGCTGCACCATCTGAATCACGGCAGGCTTAAGTTCAAAATTATTTGCCCCTACTCGAGGACGGACTATGCTAGAGCTAACGCCTATCAAGTTTGGCTTGGCAAAATCAGAATTGGTTCTAGGTGGCTCATTAACTCGGCCATCTCTATTATCAACCAGTTGATGATTCAGGGGATCCACAACAACATTTCCTTGATTCAGCTCTTGAGCATGATTATTGACTTGATCAGCAATTTCTTCCTTCAGTGATTCTCCTTGAACACCAAATGATGTTGACTCAGTCGAGTGTTGCTTTTTCTGATAACGACGAATAATTTTCTCTGGCTTAGGATTAAAAACAGCAACTTCCTTGGAGCAACTTCTGGTCATGCACTATAAACGTAATACAAATCAATTATGAGCTCTAAATTCTCAGGAAGAAAAGGGAAAAAAGATAAGAAAGAAATAAATTGGTTAAATTAATAAGTAAAAAGTGTTTCTATTATTGGCGTATCCTTGGCAATGGTGCCAATCGTAGTTTTAATAAATTGAATTCTTGTTCTTAATTCTACTACAAAGCAATAGGCAAGTGCACCTATCGTAGCGTAATATAGCGAGTAAGCACAAGGTCATCCCTCAGAGATACACCAACTACTAGTACTAACTCCGTTCCTATTATCTAACCGCTGCTTAATAATGTTGGTTGAAACTTAATTACTCTAATCTTAAAACTAATAACTCACTAATAACAATGGTTCTGAAGATTTATCAATTAACAAAAGCAACCTAGATCTTATTCTACTCCTTCTCTATCATGTAATTCATTAGATTTATGAAGATTGTCGTAATTGACTTCTTATACTGTCGAATTCTCTAGTTAAGTTAACTACCTTCTCAAGTATATTAACCTATCTAATCCTAGGTTTATCAAATAGGATCTCTCCTTAGTTAATAGCAACCTAGAATTGCATAAAGCACATGAATTCGCATCAAAATAATCGATGTAAACATAAGACTCTTGTTTCTTATCTCTAGAAGAACAATCAAATCTCATTAATTGCATTAAATCTAATCATAAGAGCAATTTCTCAATTAACTAATATGATATCATGCATACATTTATATTCCGGTCTATGAATCTAAGAAACAATTGAAGGGCATGCAATTAATCATAAGAAAGTTAACAACTTCGCATTAACGACCGAATCTTCATCACATGATAGAGAAGTTTCAAATAAAATCTAGATCTAGGGTTTACTCCTCCATAAATTGGACAAAAGAAATGCAATTACTAGAAGAATAAATAAAATTCATAGTCACAACCCTTAAAGATAGAATCTTCTTCTTCGTGGGTCTTCAGTCTCTCTTGGAATCGACAGAATCTTCTTTTCCTTTACTGTTATGAGAGTCAGAGAAAATAAAAAATTCGTAACCTCCATTTCTAGGGCAAACTAATGGTCTATTTATACATATACCCCGATTGGATATATACACGAGCAGATACACAAGTAGTGAATCTCGTTCGTGTATCTCATGCTTGCTTCCAAGTGTCCTTATGTGAATATACACGAGCAAGTACATGGGAGTGTACATTGGTCGTGTATTTGAAACATCATTGAACAGAAGCAAAACTTAGATACACAAGCAAAGTACATGGGCGTGTACTTTGGTCGTGTACTTTCCAGACATCCGCTTCAGTATACACAAGCAAAGTACATGGGCGTGTATCTCGCTTGTGTACTTTCCAGAATTCTTTCTCTTCACATGTAATGTATCCAATTCCTTCCAAACTTGATCCGACTCTTCAAAACTCCTTCCCTTAGCTCCAAAATACTCTAAAAGATCCTGAAATTAAAATTCATTCCATTATGCATCCTTTTCTTCAACAAATCATCTAAAAATTCAACAATAAAGCACAATTTCATTACTCTAGATAAGGGAATTTTGCGACATATCACATCCAGCTCTGAATAATTGGTTCTGTTATCCTATTGATAGCTCTAGGTCAGCTCAAGGATAGAGAACAATTGTTAAACAAAGTTTATTGAGACTTCTTTATTAATTCAATTACAGTTTGTCTTACTTATATACATGCTTTCATTTTACTTTACTCAGATCTCCCACCATCGAACATTAGGGATATTTCGCGCAGGCAGAAAATAAAAACGCTGATATCGTTTCCAACGCTGCGGGGTCAGTTGTTGAAGGCGATATCCTTGACCACGAAATAGTACAAGAAAATTGGCAAAAACATGAACAAAGCGGAATTTCAATCGACGAGCCGGTGGAGATAGTAAATCTAGGAAGCACGGAAAAACCTAAGAACCTCAAAATCGGGACTAGTTTAAGTGTCGAGCAAAAGTGTGAGATAACTGAATTGTTAACAGAATATGCAGATGTGTTCGCCTGGTCATATGGTGACATGCCAGGACTAAACCAATCAACAGTGGTCCATAGACTTCCCACGAGGGAAGATGTCAAACCTAAAAAACAAAAACTGAGAAGATTTAGGCCTGACATCTTACAAAAGATTAAGGAAGAAGTCAAGAAACTGCTAGAAGTAGGGTTCATCGAAGTGTCCGATTACCCAGAATAGGTAGCAAATATAGTCCCCGTTATGAAAAAGAATGGAAAAGTACGCGTATGCATAGACTTCCAAGACTTAAACCAAGCTACGCCAAAGGATAACTTCCCCCTACCTCACATTGACGTTCTAGTGGACAACACTGTAGGAAACCATCTTTTCTCATTCATGGACGGTTTCTCAGGATATAATCAAATAAAAATGACTGAAGAAGATAAAACTAAAACGACTTTCATCACAACATGGGGAACTTTCTATTACAAAGTCATGCCCTTTGGTTTAAAAAACGCCGAGGCAACCTATCAGAGAGCCATGGTCCCGATACTTCATGACATGATGCATTGAGAGGTCGAAGTATACGTCGACGACATGATAGCCAAATCTGAAGAAGAAGAAAGCCATATAGATATCCTGAGGAAATTGTTTAAACGACTGAGAAAATTCCAACTCAAGTTAAATCCATAGAAATGCACTTTCAGAGTCACAACGAGAAAATTGTTAGGGTTTGTCATAAGCCAGGAAGGCATCAAAATCGACCCTGACAAAGTAAAGTCTATATTAGAGTTACCTTCCCCATGCTCTGTTAAAGAAGTAAGAAGCTTGCTGAGAAGATTAAATTACATAACTCGTTTTATCTCACAGATCACAGATAAGTGCCAGCTACTATTCCGTCTGTTGAAAAAGAATGCCACAATAGAATGGGACGACGATTGTGAAAAAGCATTCAGGACAATCAAAGACTACCTTATAAAACCTCCAGTCTTGATAGTCCCGAAGCAAGGGAAGCCCTTATTCTTATACCTCACTATACTCCCTGAATCCATGGGTTACGTGTTGAGGTAGAAAGATGAAGAGGGAAGAGAGCGTTCCATATATTATTTGAGCAAGAAATTCATAGACGGGGAACAGAGGTACTCAGAGGTAGAAAGGACTTGTTGTGCTCTGATTTGGGTCATGCACCGGTTAAGGCAATATACCCTTTACTATCATATTGAACTGCTGAGAAGGCATGATCCCTTGAAATACTTAGCGGAGAAACCAGCTTTGATAGGGAGAATCTCTAAATGGCAAATGCTCTTATCAAAGTTTGACATCACGTACATGATTCAGAATTCAATGAAAGGGCAAGCCTTAGTTGAACAATTGGCAAAACACCCTGCCGAGATAGATTCCCAAGAAATACAGGCCCAATTCCCGGACGAAAATGTATTAACGGTGGAAGATATACCGATAGAAGACCGTGGGATAGAGCAGAACCCCAAGTGGAAAATGTTTTTCGACGGAGCTGCTAACGTATTCGGTTGCGGGATCAAGGTAGTATTGATATCCCCAGATGGCACACAATTCCCTACAGCGACAAGACTCACATTTCCCTATACCAATAATATCGCGGAATATGAGGCGTGCATCCTCGGCCTCAAAATGGCTTGCCAAATGGAAATCCGCGAATTAGAAGTATACAGGGATTCATCGCTCATCATACTATAGACAAGAGGGGAATACTAGACTAAAGACCCCAAACTGGTACCATATCATCAACATTTGACAGAGCTAATCGAAGAATTCAAGGCAATCACTTTCACATATATCCCGAGAACTCAGAATCAGTTTGTAGATGCACTCGCCACACTAGCATCTATGATCCAGATAACAGGGGAGCCGAAGTCCAACCGATGAAGATAGACATCGAAAATCGGCCCGCCTATTGTTTAACAATTGAAAAAGCACAAGACGACAAGCCCTCGTATCACGACATCAAGACCTTTCTCCAAGAAAGCAAATACCCTAAAATGGCTAGCAAGAATGACCAAAGAACACTCAGAAGGTTAGCAAGTCATTTCTTATTAAGTGGGTCTATACTTTACAAAAGATCATCTGATACCACCTTGTTAAGATGTGTGGATGAAAATGAAGCTTGTGAACTAATGAAAGAGGTATATGAAGGAGTATGTGGACCTCATATGAATGGCTACATGTTGGCCCGAAAAATCATCAGGTTGGGATACTATTGGTTAACCATGGAATTGGATTGCATAAAATATGTCAAGCACTGTCATCTGTGTCAAATATACGCAAACCGGATAAACGCTCCACCCAACGAGCTACACTTGTTGTCAGCACCATGGCCTTTCTCCATGTAGGGAATCGATATAATTGGCCCAATCACTCCGACAGCATCCAATGGCCACAGGTTTATACTGGTAGCAATCGATTACTTCACCAAGTGGGTAGAAGCTTCGTCATATGCCAATGTCACCAGAGGGGTAATAGTCCGTTTCTTGAAAAGGGACATAATAGCTCGATATGGAGTTCCTGAGCCCATCATCACCGACAACGGCACCAATCTTAATAACAAGTCGATGACAGGTTTATGTCAACAATTCCACATAAAGCATAGAAATTCAACTCCCTACCGACCTCAGATGAACGAGGCAGTAGAAGCAGCTAACAAGAATATCAAAAAGATCATCAAAAAAATGACAACTACTTACAAAGATTGGCACGAGATGTTGCCGTTTGCTCTCATAGCTTATAGGACTTCAATAAGAACATCTACTGGAGCTACCCCATATTCATTGGTATATGGTACGGAAGCAATGCTACCAATCGAAGTTGAAATACCATCATTCAGAATTCTGTCAGAAACTCAGCTAACTGAATCAGACTGGGTAAAGAAGAGGCTTGATCAGCTGAATCTGATTGATGAAAAAAGACTCACTGCACTATGTCATGGCCAGTGTTACCGGCAAAGGATGGCCCGGGCATTTAACAAGAAGATGAGGCCTCGATACTTCAAAGAAGGGGATCTGGTGCTAAGGAAGGTTCTCCCGAATGCCCAAGACTCCAAAGGAAAATTCACCCCAAATTATGAAGGTCCATATGTGGTGAAAAAGGTTCTGTCAGGAGGTGCTTTGATATTGACTCAAATGGATGGTCCAGAATTGAGAGACCCCATTAATGCAGATGCTGTAAAGATGTACTATCCTTAGGCAAGGGAATTGAAATTTTTGCCAATGTTTATGAAAGCCAATATTCGATACAAATTTCATTGAGTCTAGTTTTTATTTTTTACAAGCAAAGTTAATGTCTCTGAATGGTCAATAATTCTAACCAATTCTCATTACAACAAACATTCCTAAACACATTACCATCACTTCACCAATGAATGATAAACACTAAAATGGTAATGAATCTCAATAAATTTTATAATATAATTCTATCTACTTTTGAGCATTAGAACCTAGTGCATTAGTAAGATAACACTACCGTCTAAAGAGCCATGCACACAAAAAAGGAAGGACATCGATATCTTCAACCCCGTGTCAAAGTAAGAAGAAGTGAAGCAGAAGCAAACCAGCACGAAGGTTCGGTTGTTTGGTTGCTATCCACGATAAATTGGCAAGCATGTTAAAATAAATGACTATCATCCACATATCATGAAAACATCAAATCATTCAATCCAGTCAGTAGAAGCGTATTCAAAAGCATAAGATTAATCAACCCATAATAGGGAACTTGTCTCAACGTCTTCTTGAATAGGTTAGTCAGCTCGTAATGGGGCACTTTCCTAGATATCTCTTCTTAAGGTCAGCCTATAAGGGCACCTTTCAAGACATTTCTTCCGGTCATAGGTTAGTCAGCCCACATTGGGGCACTTCCCTAAGCATCCTCTCGTGGGGTCAGCACATTGGGGCACCTTTCGAGACATGTATTCCTACCATGGATTAGTCAGCCCACAAAGGGGCACTTTCCTAGGTATTCTCTCTTAGGGTCAGTCCATAAGGGCACCTTTAGAGACATTCTGTCATAGGTTAGTTAGCCCATAGAGGGGCACTTTCCTAGATATCCTTTGTTAAGGTCAGCCCACAAGGGCACCTTTTTGAGACATTTCTCTATGCTATAGGTTAGTCAGCCCACAATGGGGCACTCTCCTAAATATCTTGTCTTAGGGTCAGCCTGTAGGGGCACCTTTCGAGACATCTCTCCCCCAGGGTCGTGAGTCTAAGAAGACACTTCCCGCTAATGATAGTCAGCCCAAAAAGGGGAACTTTCCTAGACACCTTTTCTTAAAGTTAGCTCAGAGGAGCACTTTTCGAATCTATCGATCAGTTAGCTCAAAGGAGCACTTTTCGAATCTATCGATTAGTTAGCTTAGAGGAGCACTACTCGATTCTATCAATTAGTCAGCTCATAGGAGCACTTTTGATAACCGATTAGTGAGCTCGTAAGAGCACTCTTCGAAGGTATTTTTCCAAAATAGTTGCTAGTCTAGTTAGACGCTTCTATTAACAGGTGGCCAGCTCATAAGAGCGCTTCCCAAGATAATCTTCTCTTCAAGGTTGCTAGTCCGATAAGACGCTTCCTATCGTCCGTTATCCTACACTCCTAAACAATGTTTGAGGTATTTCCTATCTCCAATTAGTCAGCCTATAGAGCACTTTTTGGAAAGATACATTACTCTAGATTGTTAGGACCATTTCCTAAGCAATACCAACCATCACAAAATACTCGTGGGATTATTAGCTCATGGAGCATCTTCTTACCAAAAACTAAATTCCAGATAACCAGCCAAACCAAGGCGTTATCCATTCAACCAAGAAGCCAAAAATGGCGTCTTTCTTGTCTTTGTAGTTAAGTTTTCCAAACTTTACTACAAAGAGGGGCAGCTGTAAACACTCCATTTTTGCCCTAAGGATCAATAATAATCAATAATAAGTAATTTCCAATTTTTCCCAATTTTTCCATATTTTTCTCTAATTTAGCAAAAATAGGAAAAATGTTCCAAAAATAAAAATAAATAGGAAAATACTTCAATTTTGGAAAATAATTTCAGAAATGGCAATAATAAGGGTTAAATGATTTTTACAAATTTTTGAAATTTCAAAAAATACAAAAAAATAAAAAAATCGCATTGCATAAATGCAATTTGCGAAATAAATAAAATCGCGAAAGTGGGCTAGCTCAGCTGGTTCGAACCATGGTCAGGTGCGCGCGGACAGGTGCGGGGTCGGGGGTTCGAAACGCGGGGGAAGCAGAATCTGCGTTTTGTGAATTTTTCTTTACTTGGGACACGTGGCAGCACCTGATTGGCTGGAGCGAACGTACGCGTCGGGCGTGTGATCGTCTTCAACCTCTGTCCGAGATCACCGGTGAGGAGAAAGATCAGAATTTCGGCCGTTTTGATTCGATTTTTTTGCACAAATCCAACAGATCTTCAACAGAATTAAGATAAACATCATCCAATTGGAATCAAATCTCAACAAATCGATGGATTTACACGAATCAGAGTTGGTTTGTTTAACTGCAAATTCGATTTGCTTCGATTGGTGGAAATCCAAGTTTATCCGGCTCGATTTTGAATGCCTATAAATAGAGGATGAAGTGGAGAAGCAAAATCACAGATCAAAAGGGAGAAAAGGAAAGAAAAAGGAGAGAATCAAAGCTCACCGGAGTTGTTCAAAATCGCGACCACCGATCAAGTGTTGGGCAGCCACCAAGAGGCGTTTCTGAAGCAAACCACCACCATAGTTGAGTTCCTCACCCCCGAAAACCTAGGAATCGACACCTCAACCGCTTCGAAAGGCCGCTGGAACGCCGTCAATGAGCACTCCCAGCCGCCGCATCCGATCGACCCGACTCGACCCGCGCACCGACCCGACCCGCGCACCGACCTGGATCCAGGTAAGTTGGATTTTCTGATTTTTTTTATTTGATTTTATTTATTTAGTTATTTTATTTATTTCGAATTAATTTATTTACTTATTTTTGTTTATATTTCAATAAATAGAAAAATGTTAGAAATTAAAGTTTTTAGGATTTAATGATATAAAAATAAAAATATAATTATAATAATAGATAATAAAAATGTAGAAAATTTATATGGAAAATAATAAAAATATTAGTAAAATAATAATAATAATAATTTAGATTTTAGAATAGGATGGATAAATAACCTAGGAGAAATTTTTTCAATACAAATCTAATAAAATTATAAAAATTATGCAAATTAATAAAAGTTAATAAAAATTACGAAAAATTAATAAAAAAATTATAAAAATTCATAAAAAATCGATAAAAATTTAGAATAAGTAAAAATGAGTTGAAAAATAGAAAAATGAGTTTTATCACTTAGAAAAATTATTTTCTCAAATAAATCCAAAATTGTTGTTTTTCCTTAAAATTAGTATTTTCAAAAAATCAAATTATCAAGCTTAAGTTTAGATTTTTCAGAAAAAAATCCAAAAATGATAAAAACGTAAATCAAAAGAGATTTCATAATTAAAATTCACAAACACATTAAAATTTTTCAGGAAAAGCGAACTACGGCTTGTTTGATCCTGAATAGCAGGTACGTAGGCACCCATTTGGGGTAACCCTAAAAAGGAATAAAAATCATTTTTCTAACATAATCCACTCAAAAACACAATAAAAGACAACAAAAAATAAAATAAAAGACATTTCGAAATAGAGTAAATTTTAGGAGATTAGGTGGTAACCTTAGGGTTTTAATAGGTTAGCCTCCGAACTTAGAAACTCTGGTTTTCCCTTTTCCTCTTTTCACAAAAAACGAGAAGAGGAAATCACGACGACTAGTGGTCTAAATTAAGACTATTCCGCTCCATTAGTCTTAATTCAATCTTTCCTAACAACAGTTGGGTGGCGATTCCAAAACTAAACGAAATTCCTAACTCAAGTCGAGGATCTATATTAGATGAGCATAGGGTCTAGTCTAGATCGGATTAGGAATGGGAAATAAAAAATTAGAATCGATAGGATGGCGACTCCGCTAGGGAAGAATTCCAGTAGGCTAGCCACCTGAATCTCCTCAAATTGCTCCTATTTAAGAAATGTCTTTTGATTATTGTTCTATTGCTAACTTTTTAGGAATTAGTTAAATTTTTTATTCGGTTTTTTATTACTTTTGGGCCTGCATGCATACATTTGTGTGAATAGATACGGTCGAACTCGGATTGTCGTAAGACCCTAAGACGGGGGGCCATTGTGTAGGTTTCGGGCGAAGTGATGTAATCACCGTTTGAGACCGATTAGGCTACCCCACCCAATGCTTCGATATGGCTTGAGATCCATTTCTTTGAGAATGCGGGATGCCATAGAGCTTGGGGACCTGTTAGAACCAACCTATTCGCATACATAACGTCATGGGTTGACAATTGATGATGATGTTAATGTTATCATAGTTTTGGTTGTAATTAGGGAATTTCTGTTGTAATAGATGGCTAGTACCGCAGTTGACCGCCTCCTCCGCAAAGAGATCCGGGTGTATAAACCTTTGGACCTGAAATTGGAACTGGACCACTGGTTCACCTTATACAATCCAGAGGAGCAGGCCTTCATCCAGCAGAAGATAGGGCCCATCCTCTCACTAATGAAGATGGAGATGAACTTGCCTTGGTACGGGCCATGCTCCACTTATGGGAAGTAGAGCCCGCAACTTTCTTCATCGGGCCACATGAGATAACCCCTACCCTAGAAGAGTACACCCAGCTGCTACAAGCTCCAGCACTAACCGACCAAGTTTATGTACCTGATCTTGAGGCCGGGCCAGTCGGTATTTTCAGCAGACTCCTGGGTATCCACAAAACAGCAGTCAACAAGGCCTTAGCAGATTGTAACGGGTACTGCATACGGATGGACGAGTTAGAAGCCTGGTTCATCGCTTGAGAAGATAATGGGGACAGGAAAGACATATTGTGTGGGGACCCCAAGACATATAGACGAAGAAGGGTGAATGCTTTCATCCTGACAGCTTTCGCCACCATACTATTCCCCACCGGAACTTTCTATGTCCACTACTGGGTTGCAGAGCTGGTGACCCAATTCCTGGAAGGAAGATCTTATATCCCGGCTCTATTGGCTGAACAAATCTGGAACCTAAACTTTGTCAAGAAGAAAGGCCATGGGATCCTCCGCGCATGTATCAACCTCATGCTGATATGGTTCGTAAGCCACCTTAAGTGTTTCGGGCTGAACATGGTTCGGAAAACATTGGCTCAGCAAGTGGATCTCGTGGATTCATGCATAGAAAAGATAAAGCTACCCCACGACCTTACCAGCCATAGTTGGGTAGAACTGCTCAGAAGCTTCAGTGCCGATGATATTCTATGGACAGCCAGGTGGAGTTGCTGCGATAAAATTATTCTAACCTGCAGTAACCTTCAGGTCGTGCCCCTAATCAGAACCAGTGGGTGTATTGGCTATCACCCCAACTCAGTGGTCTGCTAGTTCGGTACTATTCAAGACATAGTTTATCGGCCTTTGCTGGAAGCAGTCACCTTCGAGTACCAAGATCCGAACTTACTAGTAGCTGAAAAGTTTGCTAAGCTGGTAGAAGTCAAAGCACTTTAGGAAGCCAAAATTGAAAGCCCGAATGTAGACCTCGGTGAGCTAGATGGCGAAGTGGGAAAGCATCGAGCCACCAGGTGTTCGTGATCCACCAGCTGTATCTGTTAGGGGAAAGGGCATACCGGGTCCCAGATGTCACTCAACCGAGGTCGGACAAGGTAAATTCGGAGCTAGAAATCTACCTAGAGCAGGTCAAGGCTCAGATGGAGGTCTATTTTGAAGCTACAAATTATAAGAAAGACATCTGGAAAGGACGATTCAAGGAATCTGACCAAAGGAACAAAGCCTTGGAAGCACAATTGGAGAGGACCAAAGCCAAGGTTGAAGAATTAGAAGCCGTCATCAACGGGAAGCCTGAGTCTCCACAACAGAAGACCAAGAGAGCTAGGAAATAGATTATCACTGTACTCTTTCATTTGTTTTTTAAGTATCGAACTCCAAAGTTTCCAATATTAATAAAATAAAGTTTCAATATTACGTCATCAATCAACTATTGACCCTTTTATTTTTAGCATCTGTGTGACACATGCATCACATCTGCATACATCATACTAAAAAAAGAAAAAAAAGCGCACTAGGTATCAAGATAGATCCTAAACAACCGAACCCTCCCAGAAGCCCAATTTGCACATGGTAAAAAACGAAGATGGCAAACAGTGGCGACAACCGCAACAATGCAAGTGCTAATGCTACATTAGACTCCAAGATCGTATCCCTAGAACAAACGGTCCAATAGTTGGTTGCACAGGTCCACCTCCTGACTGAAAGCATCGGCCTCCTTCGCACCACCCAGCCAACCCAAGAAGAGCATTCAGGGGCCAGGAAAGGGAAGGTAGTGGAGGGACAGCCTCCAGAGTATGAAGAAATCAATTCTTACCTCAACCCGGCCTTTGAGTATGAGCCGAGGATCAACCAGGGTCCAACCTCTGATGACTTGAAGTGAGAGATGGAAGAGAGACAGAAAGAGATGGAGAAGAGACTCTTCCAACAGCTCCATGACAAAATGAAAACAATTGAAGGTCCTGATGGTTTCGAGCAAGCCGGAATCACCAGTCTGCCAGTATACAGGGAAGAGGTGTACCTTGACAAGTTTAAGACCCCGGAATTTGAAAAGTATGATGGGACTGGGTGCCCCAAAATGCATACAAGGATATACACCCAAAAGATGAGCAAGTATGCTCAGTATGACCAACTTATGATTCAGACTTTCCAAGACAGCCTCACGGGCCCTGCGTTGGTCTGGTATGCCCACCTGGACTTCAATCATGTCAACACCTGGGAAAGGCTAGCCCGGGCGTTTTATGACCAGTACAAATTTAACATTGAGGTCGCCCCATCCGTGATTGATCTGGGGAGTCTCCAAAAAAGACACACTGAGCCTTTTAAGGAGTATGCTCATGCTGGAGAGCTTAAGCCGCCAGGGTAGCAACCCCAATTTTTGAGAAGGAGTTGACATCCATATTCGTCAACACCCTAGACAAGACCTACTTCTCACATCTGGTAGGCCAGACATCATCCAGCTTTGCAGAAGTGGTAGCTGCAGGGTGCCGGATCGAAAGTGCCATCACCACCAGTAGACTCCATACAATGGATTCTCCTAAGGTCACAACAACACAAAGGCCCCTAGGAGGTAATAGAGCCAAAGAGTCTACCGTCAGCACAATCCACTCTGGTAAGGTAGAAAAGGCCGGGACTCGTGTGACATTTCAGACCACGAGTACCCCAGCCCAGCACTCCACGACCAGTCATACCCAGGCTACCAGGGTCCCAAGGCAGTTCACTCCAATTCCGATGCCACTCAGCCAAGTCTTTACTCGGCTACGGGCAGACAACTTGATCAGTTTCGAAATCCCCAACGACCGGTACAAGCCCAAAAACTTCGACTCAAACCTTAAGTGTAACTACCACATGGGTCAAGAGGGGCATTCTACAGATAGATGCTGGAGACTCCGACACAAGATCTAGGACTTAATCGACGCAGAAATTGTACAGCTGGATTTTGTTAACACCCCAGCACCCAATGTCAACACCAACCCACTGCCCAATCATAAGCCCACTATCAACATGATCACATCCGAGGAATCCGCTCCCAAAGAAGCCCCTAAGAAAAAGGCGACGGACCAACAAAAAAGGCAGTCCTGTCATGTTCCAGAGAAAACCCCAAAGTCACATATCCAAAGAAGATGGTTAGCCGGAGACCCAATAGTCAGCACTTTGGGAGAATCACATGGGAGATTTGAGTACTTGGTGAACTACTCTTATACCCCGACTGTATATAGGTCGCCTAGCGGATGGGGGCCAGAGTTTGAGAAGGAGGAAAACCCGCCGAAGGAAGAGGAGAAATCTATAAACATGATCAATTCTCATCAAAAGCCAAGGGTCATAAAATGCTATGAGGGACAGTTAACCGAGATACAGATCCCAATGAAAAGATATGTATTTAATGTCCCGATACCGGCGGAGAGGTATAATGCACCTTTCGACTATCAGACCCTCGAACAAGAGCAACCTCCTATGGTGGGAGGAATCACCTGCTCTGGGAGAATATACGACCAAAAATATAAAGCCCCGACCGAAAAGCCCAACTTGGAGAAAGGAGGGGAAGAGGAAGAGGGGCTCGCTGCATTTACAAAGATGGTCAAAGCGAGTGAATACAAGATCATGGAACAACTAAACAAAGTTCCAGCGCAAATATCACTCATGGGCCTTCTTACAACTTCTGAGCCCCATAAGGAAGCACTCTTCAAAGTGCTCAAACAGATTCAGGTCCCAGAAGGCATCGCTACAGACAAAATAAGCCATGTAGCGGATTCTATTTTCACCATGGACCAGATATCTTTCTCTCCGGAAGAGCTAGGAGAGGAGGGAGACCAACATACAAAACCACTGTTCATAGTGGTCAGATGCAACGACACGATTGTCTCTCGAGTACTCATTGACAACGGATTATCCCTCAACGATGGTCAGGGCTTTTGATGGGTCAAAAAGAGATATAGTAAGGGAGATAAACCTACCAGTGGAGATTGGTCCACAAGTATTCCACATATCTTTCCAGGTCCTTGACATCCCAAGATCTTTCAACCTACTCTTGGGAAGGCCCTGGATACATGCTGCTGGAGCCATACCCTCCAGTCTCCACCAAAGGGTCAAATTTATTGCGAATGGGTAGATAGTCACCGTGCTGGTTGAGCAGGATTATGCCATATACAAAGAAACTGCCATACCATACATTGGAGAGGAAGGTTCAGAAGACATCGGTCTCCAAATATTTAATGAAGTGAACATGGTGACCAGCAAGGAGGGCCATCAGTTTAAAGAAGGGCAGCAAGGGACGTTTGGACTAGGGTACGTTCCTACAGCTTGAGAAGAAACACAAGCCAGAGGTGTCAAAGGCAGAATGAAGGAAAAGCCAAGCAACACCCCAATGCGTATTCCACCCCTCCAACAATCTTTCATAAAAGCAACTGTCATGCAAGAGCCTCGGATAAGCGAAGATGACATCAACAATGGGAGCCCAACCCCCCGCACTTCCAATCAGCATCTAGCTTTGAATAATTGGTTCTATTATCCTATTGCTAGCTCTAGGTCAGCTCAAGGATAGAGAACAATTGTTAAACAAAGTTTATTGAGACTTCTTTATTAATTCAATTACAGTTTGTCTTACTTATATACATGCTTTCATTTTACTTTACCCAGATCTCCCACCATTGAACATCGGGGATATTTCACACAGGTAGAAAATAAAAACGCTGATATCATTTCCAATGCTGCGGGGTCAGTTGTTGAAGGCGATATCCTTAACCACGAAATAATACAAGAAAATTGGCAAAAACATGAACAAAGCGGAATTTCAATCGACGAGCCGATGGAGACAGTAAATCTAGGAAGCACGGAAAAACCTAAGAACCTCAAAATCAGGGCCAGTTTAAGTGTCGAGCAAAAGTGTAAGATAACTGAATTGTTAACAGAATATGCAAATGTGTTCGCCTGGTCATATGGTGACATGCCAGGACTAGACCAATCAATAGTGGTCCATAGACTTCCCACGAAGGAAGATGTCAAACCTAAAAAACAAAAACTGAGAAGATTTAGGCCTGACATCTTACAAAAGATTAAGGAAGAAGTCAAGAAACTGCTAGAAGTAGGGTTCATCGAAGTGTTCGATTACCCAGTATGGGTAGCAAATATAGTCCCCGTTATGAAAAAGAATGGAAAAGTACGCGTATGCGTAGACTTCCGGGACTTAAACCAAGCTACGCCAAAGGATAACTTCCCCTTACCTCACATTGACGTTCTAGTGGACAACACTGCAGGAAACCATCTTTTCTCATTCATGGATGGTTTCTCAGGATATAATTAAATAAAAATGGCTAAAGAAGATAAAACTAAAATGACTTTCATCACAACATGGGGAACTTTCTGTTACAAAGTCATGCCCTTTGGTTTAAAAAACGCCGGGGCAACCTATCAGAGAGCCATGGTCGCGATACTTCATGACATGATGCATCGAGAGGTCGAAGTATACGTTGACGACATGATAGCCAAATCTGAAGAAGAAGAAAGCTATATAGATATCCTGTGGAAATTCCAGCTCAAGTTAAATCCAGAGAAATGCACTTTCAGAGTCACAACGGGAAAATTGTTAGGGTTTGTCATAAGCCAGGAAGGCATCAAAATCGACCCTGACAAAGTAAAGTCTATATTAGAGTTACCTTCCCCACGCTCTGTTAAAGAAGTAAGAAGCTTGCTGGGAAGATTAAATTACATAACTCGTTTTATCTCACAGCTCACAGATAAGTGCCGGCCACTATTCCGTTTGTTGAAAAAGAATGCCACAATAGAATGGGACGACGAATGTGAAAAAGCATTCAGGACAATAAAAGAATACCTTATAAAACCTCCAGTCTTGATAGTCCCGAAGCAAGGGAAGCCCTTATTCTTATACCTCACTATACTCCCTGAATCCATGGGTTGCGTGTTGGGGCAGAAAGATGAAGAGGGAAGAGAGCGTTCCATATATTATTTGAGCAAGAAATTCATAAACGGGGAACAGAGGTACTCAGAGGTAGAAAGGACTTGTTGTGCTCTGATTTGGGTCATGCACCGGTTAAGGCAATATACCCTTTACTATCATATTGAACTGCTGAGAAGGCATGATCCCTTGAAATACTTAGCGGAGAAACCAGCTTTGATAGGGAGAATCTCTAAATGGCAAATGCTCTTATCAGAGTTTGACATCACGTACATGACTCAGAATTCAATGAAAGGGCAAGCCTTAGTTGAACAATTGGCAGAACACCCTGCCGAGATAGATTCCCAAGAAATACAGGCCCAATTCCCGGACGAAAATGTATTAACGGTGGAAGATATACCGATAGAAGACCGTGGGATAGAGCAGAACCCCAAGTGGAAAATGTTTTTCGACGGAGCTGCTAACGTATTCGGTTGCGGGATCGGGGTAGTATTGATATCCCCAGATGGCACACAATTCCCTGCAGCGACAAGACTCACATTTCCCTATACCAATAATATCGCGGAATATGAGGTGTGCATCCTCGACCTCAAAATGGCTTGCCAAATGGAAATCCGCGAATTAGAAGTATACGGGGATTCATCGCTCATCATACTATAGACAAGAGGGGAATACAAGACTAAAGACCCCAAACTGGTACCATATCATCAACATTTGACAGAGCTAATCGAAGAATTCAAGGCAATCACTTTCACATATATCCCGAGAACTCATAATCAGTTTGCAGATGCACTCGCCACACTAGCATCTATGATCTAGATAACAGGGGAGCCGAAGTCCAACTGATGAAGATAGACATCGAAAATCGGCCCGCCTATTGCTTAACAATTGAAAATGCACAAGACGACAAGCCCTCGTATCACGACATCAAGACCTTTCTCTAAGAAAGCAAATATCCTGAAATGGCTAGCAAGAATGACCAAAGAACACTCAGAAGGTTAGCAAGCCATTTCTTATTAAGTGGGTCTATACTTTACAAAAGATCATCTGATACCACCTTGTTAAGATGTGTGGACGAAAATGAAGCTTGTGAACTGATGAAGGAGGTACATGAAGGAGTATGTGGACCTCATATGAATGGTTACATGTTGGCCCGAAAAATCATCAGGTTGGGATACTATTGGTTAACCATGGAATCGAATTGCATAAAATATGTCGAGCACTGTCATCTGTGTCAAATATACGCAAACCGGACGTATTCCCCTTTTGTATTACAAAGTCAATTTAGACACCCTCTGGCATGTGTGAGAAACCAGATACACCACTAGTGTACCCGGTTGTGTAGATCAAAGTACATTCCTGTCATCACTTCATCTTGCATTCCCTTGAAAAGGTCTCCCATCCTGAATTTCCCCACACTTAGAGCTTAAAAGAAGCTCTATTAAGGTGACTTTCATATAATCCAAACTTGGTTAGCCCCTTTGTAGCTTGCTGTCCTGCAAAAGTTACTCCAAAACAACGGATGATAATAAAGAAAAAAAAAGAAAAAAAAACTTACCTAAGCAACATGGGTTGCCTTCTAAGAAGCGCTGTTGTTTAACATCGTTAGCTCGACATAATGAACCGGTGGAGCTCAAATGGAGATGAGAATGAGGTTCAGCTCCTCCTTTTCTTCCAAAATTGTTTTGTCCCCAAAGTAATGCTTAAGCCTTTGGCCATTCACCTTGAAAATGCCTTTCTTGGAGATTTTATAACCTAAAACAATACCTTCTTTTGCCATAAAATGACACTTCTCCAAATTTAGGACCAAGTTAGTATCTTCACAATGTTGCAACACTAACTTAAGATGGTGTAGACATTCATCAAAAGAATTCCCGAAAACAAAAAAATCATCCATGTATACTTCCATCTTGTCTCCTACTATACCCTCAAAAATAGCCATCATGCATCGCTGAAAGGTGGCTGGAGCGTTGCATAATCCGAAAGGCATGCGTCGATATGCGAAGGTCCCAAAAGGGCATGTGAGTGTCGTCTTTTCCTGGTCTTCGGGTGCAATAGGAATCTAAAAATATCCAGACATCCCATCGAGGAAACAGTAATATGCATAACCAGCTAACCTTTCAAGCATTTGGTCCACAAATGGAAGAGGAAAATGATCCTTTCGAGTTACATCATTTAGCTTGCGGTAATCTATATAAACTCTCCATCCAGTGACAGTTCTCATCGAGATGAGTTCATTTTTTTCATTCGGTACCACTATCATACCGCCTTTCTTCGGAACTACTTGAATGGGGCTCACCCATGAGCTATCAGAAATTAGGTAGATCATTCCTGCATCAAGCAATTTGATGACTTCCATTTTTACAACATCTCTCATATTTGGATTTAGTCGGCGCTGCGGTTGTACCACTGGCTTGACACAATCTTCCATCAGAATTTTATGTGTACAAAACGATGGGCTAATCCCCTTTATATATGCAATTTTCCATGTAATTGCTTTCTTGTGTTGCCCCAGGACATGCAATAACCTTTCCTGCTGATCTCAATCCAGATTTGATGCAATTATGACTGGAAGTTTAGAATCTTCTTCCAAAAATGCATATTGAAGGTAGTCTGGAAGTTGTTTCAATTCTAGCTCAGGTAGTTCCTCAATTAAAGGTTTCGATCTCTGAAGGGTGGATCTATTCATACCTTCAAAGCTTCTTTCTTCTCTCAACTCGGGATTATTATTAAGCTAATTGACTACTGCTCTAATAGCCATATTTTCAAGTTGCTCTTTCTCCCCATTCATTAAACACAATTCCAATGCATCACCAATCAACAGGTCTTGCAATGAATCCGAAACTGCAAAGTCAAGGTAGTCGATTGCATAGCATGTATCATCATGGTGCAGGCTTTGTCTAAGGACGTCAGGCATTTTCACTATAACCTCTTCATTTCCCATTCTCAACACTAACTTCCCATCCCCAACATCAATTATGGCTCTAGCAGTAGCCAAAAATGGCCTCCCCAATGTAAGAGGGACCTCCACATCTGCTTCCATGTCAAGGATGATGAAATCCGCCGGGAAGATGAAGTCCTGCACCTTCACTAATACATCTTCAACTACTCCTCTTGGGAATTTGATTGATCGATCGGCTAACTGAAGACTCATTTTGGTCGATTTCGGCTCTCCAATACCCAATTTCTGGAACATCTTGTATGGAATCAAATTAATGCTGGCTCCCAAATCAGCCAATGTCCGTTCTTCAGATAAATTCCCTATCAGGCAAAGGATGGTAAAGCTCCCAGGATCTTTTAACTTCTTTGGGAGTTTGTTCTGAATTATCGCAGAGCATTCTCCTCCTAAAGTTACAGTGGAGAACTCTTCAAGCTTCCTTTTGTTCGATAGCAACTCTTTCAAAAATTTTGCATATCGTGGCATTTGTGATAATGCCTCAACCAGTGGAAGGTTGATATGCAATTGCTTAAATATCTCTAAAAATCTGCCATAGTGCTCATCTGTTCTGTCCTTCTTGAGTCGTGCTGGATAAGGAACATTGGGCTTGTATTCTGGAATTAATGGAGGTGATGATTTCTCTTTAGGTGATTTTTTTGAATGCTTTCCCCCTTCTTTGAGAACTACTTGTTCTTTTGCTGGTTCAGTCACCCGACTCTCTTCTTCTTGAACCTTTGGTTGTAGTTCCTTACCACTTCGTAATGTGACAGCTTTAACATGTTCTCTAGGGTTGGTTTCCGTGTTTCCCGGTAGTGAACCTTGAGATCTCTCTGACAGAAGCTTAGCTATCTGACCGACCTGGTTTTTAAGATTGTGTATTGATGCCTCATGATTCCTCAGAGCCGAGTCTTGATTTTTCATAATCAAATCTAAGGACTTATGTCTGTCTTCTGAATCCTTAATGAATTTTGTGAGGAGATCTTCAAGTGGCGGTTTGGAACTCTGGACCAGTGGCCTCTGATAACCTAGTGGAGGATTAGGATTGCCCTTCTGAATATTACTGTTGTTAGTCCAAGAAACATTTGGGTGATTTCTCCATCCTGGGTTATAAGTATTATTGTATGGATTGTTCTGGGGCTAAATCGGGTTTCCCAAATAATCCACTTGCTCTGTTTGCCCTTCCTCACCACCTGAGGGTTCCACAATAGCCAGCTAATGTTGTGAGACAGCCAACCCGTCAATCTTTCTAGATAAAGCCTCAACTTTGGACATGATAGAAGTAGCCACATCCACTTCAAGAATTCCTGCCACCTTCTTTTCTCTGCCCCTACCATGTGACCATTCATAATTATTTGTGGCCATGTCTTCAAAAAGAGTCAAACTTTCTTCAAGAGTTTTATGGTTCAAGGTGCCACCAGCTGTGGCATCTACTGTTTGTCTCATTTGATAGTTCAACCCATTATAAAATATCTGAACTTGAAGCCACTCTGGGATCCCATGGTGAAGGCATTTCCGCATTGAGTCCTTGAATCTCTCCCAGGTTTCATACAACGTCTCTATGTCATACTGATGATAAGATTGAATCTTAGCTCAAAGTTTAGCGGTCTTTGAAGGAGGGAAGAATTTGTCCATAAACTTCTTAATCAAACCTTGCCATGTTGTAATGGAGTTCTTCAGTAAAGAATTCAGCCACTGCTTAGCCTTTCCTTTCAAAGAGAATGGGAAGAGCCTGAGGCGGATCACATCATCACTAACTCCATTAAATTTGAAGGTATCGCATATCTCCAGAAAGAGTTGGATATGCGCATTTGGATCTTCATCCTGTAAACCATCAAATTGAGTATATTGCTACACCATCTGAATCACGGCAGGCTTAAGTTCAAAATTATTTGCCTCCACTCGAGGACGGACTATGCTAGAGCTAATGCCTATCAAGTTTGGCCTAGCAAAATCATAATTGGTTCTAGGTTGCTCATTAACTCGGCCATCTCTATTATCAACCAGTTGATGATTCAGGGGATCTACAACAACATTTCCTTGATTCAGCTCTTGAGCACGATTATTGACTTGATCAGCCATTTCTTCCTTCAGTGATTCTCCTTGAATACCAAATGATGTTGACTCAGTCGAGTGTTGCTTTTTCTGATAACAACGAATAATTTTCTCTGGCTCAGGTTTAAAAACAGCAAGTTCCTTGGAGCGACTTCTGGTCATGCACTGTAAACGTAATACAAATCAATTATGAGCTCCAAATTCTCAGGAAGAAAAGGGAAAAAAGATAAGAAAGAAATAAATTGGTTAAATTAATAAGTAAAAAGTGTTTCTAATGTTGGCGTATCCCCGGCAACGACGCCAAAAACTTGATCGTTGCCAATCATAGTTTTAATAAATTGAATTCTTGTTCTTAATCTTACTACGAAACAATAGGCAAGCACACCTATCGTAGCGTAATATAGTGAGTAAGCACAAGGTCGTCCCTCAGAGATACACCAACTACTAGTACTAACTCCATTCCTATTATCTAACCGCCGCTTAAATATGTTGGTTGAAACTTAATTACTCTAATCTTAAAACTAATAATTCACTAACAACAATGGTTCAGAAGATTTATCAATTAACAAAAGCAAACTAGATCTTATTCTACTCCTTCTATATCATGTAATTCATTAGATTTATGAAGATTGGCGTAATTGACTTCTTATACTGTCGAATTCTCTAGTCAAGTTAACTACTTTCTCAAGTATATTAACCTATCTAATCCTAGGTTTTTCAAATAGGATCTCTCCTTAGTTAATAGCAACCTAGAATTGCATAAAGCACATGAATTCGCATCAACATAGTCGATGTAAATAGAAGACTCTTGTTTCCTATCTCTAGAAGAACAATCGAATCTCATTAATTGCATTAAATCTAATCATAAGAGCAATTTCTCAATTAACTAATATGATATCATGCATAAATTCATATTCCGGATCTATGAATCTAAGGAACAATTGAAGGGCATGCAATTAATCATAAGAAAGCCAACAACTTCACATTAAAAACCAAATCTTCATCACATGACAGAGAAGTTTCGAATAAAATCTAGATTTAGAGTCTACTCCTCCATAAATTGGACAAAAGAAATACAATTACTGGAAGAATACATAAAATTCATAGTCACAACCCTTAAAGATAGAATCTTCTTCTTCGTGGGTCTTCAATCTCCTTTGGAATTGACATAATCTTCTTTCCCCTGCTGTTATGAGAGTCAGAGCAAGTACAAAATTCGTAACCTCTGTTCTAGGGCAACTAACGGTCTATTTATACATGTACTCGGGTTGGATACATACACGAGCGGATACATGAGTAGTGTATCTCGTTCGTGTATCTCATGCTTGCTTCTAAGTGTCCTTATGTGAATATACACAAGCAAGTACATGGGAGTGTACATTGGTCGTGTATTTGAAACATCGTTGAACAACAGTAAAACTTAGATACACAAGCAAAGTACATGGGCATGTACTTTGCTCGTGTACTTTCCAGACATCCTCTTCAGTATACACAAGCAAAGTACATGGGTGTGTATCTCGCTTGTGTACTTTCTAGAATTCTTTTCTTCACATGTATTGTATCCAATTCCTTCCAAACTTGATCCGACTCTTCAAAACTCCTTCCCTTAGCTCCAAAATACTCTAGAAGATCCTGAAATTAACATTCATTCCATTAAGCATCCTTTTCTTTAACAAATCATCTAAAAATTCAACAATAAAGCACAATTTCATTACTCTAGATAAGGGTATTTTGCGACTTATTATTAGTATTTTCAAAAAATCAAATTATCAAGCTTAAGTTTAGATTTTTCAAAAAAAAATCCCAAAATGATAAAAACGTAAATCAAAAGAGATTTCATAATTAAAATTCACAAACACATTAAAATTTTTCTGGAAAAACGAACTATGGCTTGTTTGATCCTGAATAGCAGGTACGTAGGCACCCATTTGGGGCAACCCAAAAAAGGAATAAAAATCATTTTTCTTACATAATCCACTCAAAAACACAATAAAAGACAACAAAAAATAAAATAAAAGACATTTTGAAATAGAGTAAATTTTAGGAGATTAGGTGGTAACCTTAGGGTTTTAATAGGTTAGCCTCCGAACTTAGAAACTCCGGTTTTCCCTTTTCCTCTTTTCACAAAAACGAGAAGAGGAAATCACGACGACTAGTAATTTAAATTAAGACTAATCCGCTCCATTAGTCTTAATTCAATCTTTCCCAACAACAGTTGGGTGACGACTCCAAAACTAAACGAAATTCCTAACTCAAGTCGAGGATCTATATTAGATGAGCATAGGGTCTAGTCTAGATCGGATTAGGAATGGGAAATCAAAAATTAGACTCAACATATTGGCTGACCTTACTTTTTGTGAGTGTGTTAATAAGTATTAAATTGTTTGGTTGGCGATAATTTGTACCGCGAAACATGATGATTGTTTCTACATTATGTATATTATGTCTAGCAAGCATCATTGCCATTTCTTCGACTTTTGTATATGCTTGAAGCTCATTAGTGGCCAATTTTTTATATTGTGGTTACTTCTTCTTACTAGTTGTTATATTAAATTATATTTCTTTCTTAAACCCACAATGTATGATTGCAGCTATAGATGAGTCAAACTTAAATATCTATGTATCATAGAGGAAAAATAAGATACTTTGTTTTCTTTTAGCTTTCCTAGTACAATATTATGACGTTACACATCACATTATGTTGTTATTGCATGCATTAGCCTTGCATACTCATCAGCTAACTATCCGATCTTACGAATTAAAATTTTATTAACACTGTGAAAAAATTAGGAGACTTGTTCATTGTGAGAGTAAATAGATGTGCATTTGCAAA
The DNA here is from genome assembly GCA_037954665.1 of Laguncularia racemosa. Lineage (NCBI taxonomy): Eukaryota > Viridiplantae > Streptophyta > Magnoliopsida > Myrtales > Combretaceae > Laguncularia > Laguncularia racemosa. The sequence continues at coordinate 806,217 of JBBMOL010000118.1, read as the reverse complement.
ACTGTATGAAATGTTAGACTGTATAGGTGGATTAAAGGCAACTAGGCATCTCTACGTGGATGAGCAAGTTGCAATGTTTTTGCATATACTCGCCTACTATGCGAAAAATAGATTCATTAAGCATAACTTTAAGAGGTTCAGACGAAAAGTTAGTCGGTATTTCCATTCAGTATTACATGCTACCTTACAACTACATCATCATCTATTGAAGAAGCCTTAACCCATTTAGGATAACTGCAATGATGAATGATGGAGATTTTTCAAGGTAAATTTTGCATTACAAACATTTCTTCAAGTTTGCATGGAGGTAGATTAACTTTTTTGTGATTGTAGAACGATTTGGGTGCTCTAGATGGGACACATATCCAAATCAAAGTGCCATTGAAAGACAAAGGTAGATATAGAACTCGAAAGAATGAAATTTCCATTAATGTTCTCGAAGTGTGTACACTAAACATGCTTTTCGTTTATGTTTTGCTTAGGTGGGAAGGATTTGCTGTAAATAGTAGGATTCTCTAAGATGCACTCATTAAGAGGAATGGCTTGAAAGTTCCATAAGGTACATTTTTTTATTAGTTCATTTTTTAATACTTCTATTCTATAACAACAATTATATTTGCTAACCGATAATGTACATTTATGTAGGTTGCTATTACCTTGTTGATGGAGGCTATCCCAACTACGACGGATTCCTTGCTCTATTTAGGGGATAGGGGTATCATCTAAATGAGTGACGTCAAGGGCATCAACCAAGAACTGTAGAAAAGTTGTTTAACATGCGCCATGCTTCGGCTAGGAATATGATTGAGAGGTGTTTTGGCAAGCTAAAGATGCTATGGGCCATTCATAGGAGCCTATCTTTTTATCATGTGTGGGTCCATAATCGAATCATTCTGGCATGTTGTTTACTCCATAACTTTATCAAGATGGAGATGAATTTTGATCTGCTAAACAATTTAATAGAGAGTACTAAGGAATATTCAGTGGATAATGAGGACGATCTGATTCTTACACTTAGGGACAATGACACATGGTCGGTTTGGATACAAAATCTAGCAAACAAGATGATAGGAATCAAAATCCTATAAGACCTATCACTAGGGCAAGAGGCAAAGGGTTATAAAATTTGGGGATAAAGGTCCTCTTTGAACAATTCAATCCCAAAAATATTTGTATAATAACTTCTTTTCTATTACTTATTTGTTGTGCATTCCAGTAGGTATACTTGTCGGTTTTTACAGGGCGATGGATAAACTCGCTAAAGCTTAGCTTGTGGGTTATTCATGGACCTACATAAACCAAAGAAGAACTGGTCCAACAAATTGTTCAATTGAAGTGAAGAACCGGCCACTTAAAGACCATTTGTATATGTAATAGTTGCTTATGGGAACCGGCCATTTTATTTTTGTACTTGTAATTGTGATTTTGGAATCGGCCACTTAGTGGCATCATTGTAATTTTTAGAACATTTTTACCCTAATTGAAGCAAGTATAAATACTTGCTAACTAGGGTTTTTAGGGAGCCTTTTGATATTTAACAAAAACATGCACTTGTTGCCGTGAGAGTCACCCTCTTGCAAGCATCTACTCTTATCAATTTCTTTAGAAATTGTGGTGAGTTTGGGTTAGGATTTCTTATGAGTTATATCAAGATTTTCTAAGTTGTATCCAATTATTGCTAGTGAGTAATATTTAGTTATAATTGGTTGATCTTTTATGTGTTCTTTTTACGCCAAATTAGGGTTCATGTATTGCTAGGATTACAAGCCAATTGTAAAGATTGGAATTGCATTGTTCCTTTGTAATTGATTAGTATTGGAATTCCCTTGTACTACTTCTAATTTAGATCACGCCATTTGAGATTATTCATCCTTTAATTCACGCCAATTGGGGATTTTGTCTTCATTTTGTCTAAGTTGTGCGGTTGATTATTCGTTTGTATTGTATGCTTGTGATTTGGATTCTTAAGCATAACACGAGATGTTTAGTGATTGGATTGCATGTAGATGTAGTTAACATTGATTTGCATAGATTATTACAGTAACACAACTTGCAAAATGGATATTTGGATTGTACTTCTATGTGCATTTGTCAATACTTGCTATGCCATTTTCACCAGTGATGGTGTACTCCTTAATCTTTCATGCTATATTAAATATTTATTGTATTGATGTGATCTTTTCTAACATTGCATTCCATGCTTGTTTGTTTCCATGCTTGAAGGTGCTATTTATTTTTGTCATTAGGCATGGAGGAGGTGTAATCTACAAATGTTGATCCCAAGCAAATGAAGCAAAGCAAGTGGAAGTGGACAATGTCTGAGGATGATGCATTAGACGCATGCATGGTTGAGTTGCACTATGGAGGGACACATAATGCTAACATTGGTTTCAACAGTGGTTATTTAAATGAATTAGAGCGAATGCTCATGCAAAGGATACCAAACTATACATTGAAGGCAAGACCCTACATTGAGTCGTGCATTTAAACATTGAAAAAGGATTGGAGCATAGTGTACAACATGGTATATAGGAAGGGCACAAGCAGGTATAGATGGGATGACATAAGGAATATGGTAGTAGCAAAGAAGTCGGCATAGGAGGCTTATATTTCGGTATGTGCTTCATATATTTCTTTTATTATCGTTTTTTTTTTTTTGTAAAGTCAATAGTGGACTGATGTTACATTTTCATTATGTTAATCTTACAGAGTCATAAAGATGTCAATCCCTTCATGACAAGGAGTTTCTTACACCTGAATGAGCTGTCAATGATTTATGCTAAGGATTGTGCAATAGGTCAGGATGCACAAACTGTTGAAGAGATCATTGAGGAGTTAGATAGAGAGGATCCCTCAATTCAAAACACGGATGATATTATGCCTCCGGTAGATTATGTTGATATGGACTCCATCTACCAAAGTGCAACCTATCTAAGTTTGAGGAGGAGGCAAAGTTAAACAATAACTATACCTATGGTAGAATTATTTACCATAATGGATCGCTTCGAGGTTGGGATGCAAGAATTGAGGGATACAATATAAACCTGTTTCAATCAGTTGACAATGGATCGGCCCAAAGTTGATGCAACCGAACTAATAAGCTTTTTATCTACAATTGAGGGTCTATCTGAGAGGGAATTGTATCAAGCGTTAACAAAGCTCCCATGGATGCTAGAGAATGTCAACATCCTATATAAGCTTGATCCATCATGTAGCGACCCACCTACTAGGTTTAATTCTTGAACTTGTTCAAGATTCCTATAACTATCCCTAGTACCTGTAGGTGGATCGCTATGCCATCTTTGAATTAGAGATAAGGCAAATTTAGCTAATCTTGAACCTATAACTCCAACCTATATGTAATTCTATAAATTTCCTGTAAAATGGCGCTAACAGCGCTATCATTTTAAATCCATATCATATCTAAACACATGTACTTAAAATCTCCTATCACATCATATATATATATATACCATTGGGATCTGCATTCCCGGTAAGTAGGCATAGCCTATGATTAATCCTATAGCCCTAAGTGGCTCAAAAAGATTACAAATCCAAGCTTATACACACAAATATTTATATTACAATCCGAAGATCAACACCTATAGATCTTATTTACAAACACTACAACATCATGTGCAAGACATCCTATTACAAATAACAGAGGTTCTAAAATGGAAACTAAAGGCCTGTTTGCCTCTATTGATGCTCTCCAAAAACCCGAGTCTCCAACAACTTATTCTTCAGTACCTATACCTGAGGTTACAAAAACACTAACCCTTCAGCTTCTTAAGAAGTAAAGTGAGTACATAATCAAGCAACCTAGCAAAAACAAACAATAAAATCACATAACAGTAACCAACAATATTATCAAATACCTCAAAAGTGATTACTCAAGCAAACAAGTTTTCAACTCAAAGCTATACTTGCAAGAAATCCAGTTCAATTTCTTACATTTTAACATCACCATTATCTTACTTAATGATATTTTCCTTATAATTCCGTTTTACCAAACTCATAACCTTTTCATTGGAGACCATTTCAAGTCTCTCCTGTTTACTCACAAGTCACAAATACTTTTCAGTTCACCTAGGTAGAGCCTGTTAACTAGTAGATAAACTATCCTTATGTACTTTTCAAAACTTAATGTTTTCTCAACCAATTAAGACATCCTTGCATACTCTTTTTAGTTAGAAACATTCAGTTCGCCTTTCACCTACCTCAAACAAGAGGGGTGACCAAATCCCTATAAGTCACTAAACTGAGCTGGTTCGTCAACCGTACCTCAAACCTATCCGACTTAACTCAAAGGTCATACTATAAACTTACTAGGCAAGGAACGTAACTTTCTTTACATTAAGTGTTTTGGGTTAGTAAGTACTTACAGCCTAAACCCCATTTGATATGTTCAAGTCCTAAAACTCAATTAGGTATAACTTAATGAAGTTATACATGTTAACAATCCGTTTTCCATTTTATTATCTATTTAGATATTTCATCATTACCGAGACAATAATAGTATGAACTCAACTAGTCATATAAACCCCATCCAATAAGCTAAAAATAACCAAGTATTACATCACAATCATAAAGCATTCAATAATTTTAGTTCATTACATCACATAAATCAGGAATAGTACAATCAAATCCCAAACTAGCTCTCATTCTAGGATTTCTAGAATGTTCCCTTTTTTTCTCATAATCCAACCATATAAGGACACACAACTAGCCATCAGCAACCTAATGTAATTCAACAATTCTCTTGCATTGATCACAATAAGTGATCGTACAAGGTAATTTCAACCAACAACAAGTGGTTTACATTATCAACCACTTGTACCCAAGAGAGGAGTTAAGGGGGTACTCACCTAAAACAATATTTACCAATCGAAACAATCTCACCAGCCAAATTCCTTTATCCTCTTCACTCAACAAAAATACTTGAATCATCAGTATATCAATTAATGTTACTCCATTTACTCTACTGAACCATAAATTGCTAATTCAGTATTCCAAACCCCTAAATTCCATCCTAATCTCATATAATCCACCATTTCCTACAATTTCTAATTCATATACATATGGGTATATTATGCTCTATTATATATTAATGTAATTAAATTCCGATTTTATTCTATATCGAATCTTATGGTTCCAAATTATCAAGATTTTTCACTGAACGCTCTCGTTTTTGTTTCGTAACTAACCTAAGCTTCTTAACATCATATTATACTTCAATGAACCTCAACTAAACATCAAACTCAACTAATCAAATCAAATTCCCTAATTTTGCTAAGGATTTAATTCGGCCAGAACAAGGTAATTGGCTTGAAAATTTCACTAAAAATAGAAACGACTCCAATTTGAACCATTATTGATTTGGTGATCTACTGCATCATATAAGGATCTTATACTAAAAATTACATAAAAAATACATCATTTGCCCTATTCATTTTCCAATTTAATTTTCGACCAGAATAGAGCATTTCTTAAGTACCACATATTTGTTAATTAAATTTCACCAAAATAGAATTACCACATTAATATATATGCAAAATTATGCCAAAATTCCAAAAATCATAATTTTTTATCAACATTTGATTTTTTTTTTCAAAAAATATGAAATTTCGGGTGTTTTTTAGGGCTACTTCATTTATCGGCCTCCGGCCATCAATGTTGGCCTCCACTATATTGGCCGAAATCCTCACCCACTAAAACCCTAACCCTAGCTTTTCCTAGTAGCAGCTTCACCCTAACCCCTTTGACCGAGCAGACTAAATCCTCCCCTATTTAACTATGATTTTTCTTCAATTTCTTCTTATTTTTGTTTGGCATCCTACTTCAATCTTGTTCTTTTTCCTCTCATGATAATTGTATATTCGAAATTTCAATTACAATTTGCCTAGAAAATTCGGAAGAAATGGAGAGAGTTTTTTTTTCTTTTTTCTTTTTTTAATTTTGATGATTTTGGTTTCCTATCTCTCTCTATCCTATATGTCTACATATATATATATATAATATTTATAAGAAGTTTAGGTTCGTTTAAGTTGTGTTCTGTACAGTTTTTCCTTTTTTTTCTTTTTCTTTTTTCCCCTAGCTATAATGTAATATAATATAATGTGTATATTTTTACATGTATATATATATATATATGCTCATATAATTCACATTTTTTTTAAATTTAGCATATAACATATATATACATATATATCCATTCATTTTACATTACATATATATATGTATATATATACTATTTTAATTTTAACATTATTATTTAAGCCTAAGTCCTCACATTCATTCCCCCCTTAAAATAGTTCGTCCCCGATACTACTATGCGAGTACAACTCATTATATTTTAATGTCCTATACTTAAATTACAAAACACTTAGAATTTAAGTGTAATTTAAGTGAGGCTATACATATTTATATCCTAAGGGTGAAACAGAAGTTATCTGTTTGGAATAAGTCTAGGTATTTAGTCCTCATATGATCTTCTCTCTCCCATGTGGCCTCTACCTCAGTATGGCAATTCCAAAGGACTTTTATAAATGTAATATCCCAGTTTCCGAGTTGCCTAGTAGACCTGCCCAAAATGGCAATAGGATACTCTTCATATGCCATGTTCTCTTGGAGTCCTTTTGGTAGATGTTCTAAAACAACTGTCGGATCCCTAACACATTTCCTCAATGAAGACACATGGAATACATTATGGATATTGGCTAACTCAGCAGGTAACTCAAGTTCATATGCCATATGTCATGCCCCGAAGGGGGGCTAGAAGCCTTTACTAAATTATCATGGCACGTGTACACCTATTACATAATAATCGCTTTACGAGTCAGAGATCGTAAGACTTTAAGTAAATAATTACATCTACAACAAGTTATAGTACATATGATTAGATAATAAAATATTGCTATGGAACCCAAATCCCACGGTCAACCATGTTCGCAGAGAATCGGTATCCCCTACCAATTAGTAAAATAGGATAAATCCTAGGTTTCTCAATTTAAACATTTCTATTGACATTGGGGTCCTAACATTTCATCTAAACAATTTATCATCCATAACTCTTACTTTATCATTCTAGTCTTCTAAAATCTCTCGAAATTTCACATCTTATCTTATCCCAAGCTTTCATACTTGCTACCTGTAGATAGTCTGTGAGGAGGTGAGCACACCATAGCTCAGTGAATGGGATGGTAACACTTTTAATGCTACGTACACACACAAACCAACTTAAATCAAATATTAGACATATGCTGTATACATACACAAGTAAATTCAAATTCAGATATTAAACATATGCTATGCATGAACAACATATGAATGTAGCATCTCACGTGGTCTTCTGGTAACCGATGTGAAGTCTAAGGTTTACGCCCCCCTTGACCTTGGGTTGGGGATTCCGAAGCCCCCTTACCTGATTTATTTATCTTATCACTTAGTTAATTGTGATATCTTATTAACCCAACAGTGAACGTTCCCATGCCTCTTTGCACAAAACGGAGCAAAACCCTCAAGGACTGGCCAGACTCGAAATCGTCAAGGCACGACAGTCCCCTAATCACTTAATTCGCACTTGGCAGAATAGCGATCTTCTTGATCACTTCCGACGTATCCTGTGATAGTGATGGCCTTCAATCTCTTGCAATGTCACATGAAAATGTATGTCAAGTTTTGATATCATCCAATTCATAATTTAATTGATTTATTTAATGTGATCAAACAACATTTACAATCACAATTAATCATACCACAAAAGTAAACATCAAACATTCCATTTCACTCATCACAAGCAAGGATTATGCATGGGTTATGATTGGAAATTTTCCGACACTGCCTATACCTTCAAAACTAGATTTGGCTGACGATCTAAATCGCTTATATTTTACTTCATATCTTTTTATCTAATAAATATTTGAGAAATAATCTTACATGTATAATAATAATTCTCCATGGAATGCCAATATGTCCTACACTAGTTGATGGCCACGGGACATCTTCAGATTTACAATCAAAGACCCGCTGCGATTGTTTTCATTTCGAAGCATTGGCTCATGAAGATTTATGATATTTTGTACTTTGTAATTGTTCTATGGACTATTTTATGTTGTATTTTCTTTTGAGAAACTTTCATTTTGATTGTAATTTCCATTTAGAACCGACCACCTCAAAAGTGGCAAAGTTGTAATTTTGTGCATATTCTAACCCTAAAGGGAGCAAGTATAAAAACTTGCTTAAGTAGGGTTTGAGGAGGCCATTTTTCATAATTGAACTTCACTTTTACGTGAGAGGGTTAGGGCTTATTCCTAATTCATTTGCTCTTGTCAATTTCAAATCCCAATTTAAGGTTGTGGCGAGTGGCTTCAAGGTTAATTTGTGAGTAATATCAAATTTACTTTGTTGTAATTTCCTTTTCTCTCTAGTGAGTAATATCCAGGGTTGAATTGGTTGTTTATTGACCGAATTTGATTGCATTTGTAATCAAATTCGTGTTGCTTAATTGATTGGTTTTAGCCTTAGTTTTAACCTTCAATTTAGCATCTTCTTAGAACCGTGGGTCATTTTGTTGGGAAAGTGAATCACGAAATTGGATCTTCTTGTTCTTATGTGTAATTCACGTGGAATTCTTGTGATTGTTGTTATATTGGAGAAGATTATCATTGTTGGATTGTTAATTGCAACTTTGACCATTCGGATTTCATTAAATCTCCATTAGGGTTCACGCAATTCATGATCCTATTGAACTGGTTTTTAATTGTGAATTGAAATTGTTTCTTTGATTCATTTACATGTGCTTAATCTTGGTTTTGAGCACATCATCTTTTGGTATCAAAGCTTGAGGTTTAAGAGGAGGGATTTGTCAATTGAAATTCGGAAGTTAGGGGTTTGTTATGAAGCACCTTGATCCGAAAATTTGTTGGCGTGAAATTGCATCTTGTTATTGTGATTGTTGAATTTTGTTCTCTTGTTGATTGGTGGATGTACAATTGGAGATTATAACACTCTTGGAATCCTTGAGTTGATTGTGATTGATTAAGGGGAAGTGAACATTGTGATTATTTGAGGAAAGTGGAATTTCAAAAATTGATTTTGTTATCTTCATCTTTGTCGTGAGTTATTTGTTTGAGGAAGAAGGGGAAGTTCTTGAATTGAATTGAATTTCAGAAATTGATTTTGTTATCTTCATCTTTGCCGTAAGTTATTTGTTTGAGGAAGAAGGGGAAGTTCTTGAATCGAATTCCATAATTTGGGGTTCAAATAGTTGAAGCATTGTTAATTAGTGTATGTTGTTTCCTTAACATTGTAGAATTGGAAGGGTCATTTTTTTTTTCAGAATTGTTCAACTTGCATTGAGAATTAGGAAACTATTTTGAATTCAAATCAATCATTAGTTATAGAGTTATTGTGTATTGATCACTTTAATTGCACATTAACTAGTTGGAATCAATTGCTTGCCATTTAGAGAAGTATCCATATTTGGTTCCATTTTGCTGTTGTTGCCATGGAGTGGAGTGCTACACCGTGATTGTTAGTGTTGTGTGTAGTGAAGGGTTGCAATGTGTTATAGTTTGTTTGTGTTGAAGTTTAAGAGTGTGTGAGTGTACCGTAAAGTGTACGTTATGGTTTGAAGTGAGATTGTGTTGTGAAGTGAGTGTCTTGTGGATTATAAAAGTGTTGTAATGTGTTGTGTTGATTGTGTTGTGGAGAAGAGTGCTACACGTGGATTGTAAGAGTATACTTATGCCTTGAGTGAAGTTAAGTGGAGTTGTGTGTTTTTCTTTTGTAGTGGTTGTTGTGTAGCGTTAGAAGTAGTGTGATTGTGAGGTGTACCCCTTTGCTTCAAATTGTCCTTGTGGTTCAATATACTAAGTCTACAACTATATCGAATGATAGCATAAATGGGGGAATTGGCAATGAAGCCAATAGTCTGGTTGGTGGAGGTCAGGGTCATAATATTGTAGGTAGGAGGACTTTGGAAGAACAACTCCAGGATCTTACTACCATAGTTGCTACTTTAGCAACTAGGATTGACAGAATGACTTTACCACAATCACTAGTGGTAAACCTTCAAGCACTACCTCGGGTAGCTCTATAGAATCCTTAGAGAGACAGAGTAGTGGGAGATGGAAATCTAAATAAAAGGATGGGTGAGGATCATCATCCATACAGGGAAGAAAGGGATGATAACTTGGGGCTAATCCATATCAGAATAGGGATTTCAGGCCACCTCGGGGATTAGAGTATGTGAAACTGTAGATGCCTTCTTATGACAACAAGGGATCGGCTGATGATTATTTGGATTGGGAGGATAAGGTTGAGGGTCTCTTTGAATGTTATGAGGTTGATGATAATACCAGAGTTTGATTGGCTGCTATCAAGTTTATAGGATACGCTGCACTATGGTGGAAGAATTTAATTATCAGCAAGTGTAGGGATGGAGAGGCTGAGATTTAGACATGGAGGGATATGAAAAGGGTGTTGAGAAAAGATTCATTCCTGAGCACTACAAACAGGAACTATCTATGCAACTGCAGACTTTGAGATAGGGAAGCAAGACAGTGGATGATTATGTGCAGGAATTTGAAACCCCCATGATTAAATGTGGGTCCATCGAACCTCCAGAATAAACTATAGCACGATTCGTCTCAGGCTTGAAATATGAAATAGCATGTGTTGTTGAGTTGCAGCGCTATAGTACACTTGCTGAGGCTATTCAGTTGGCCTTGAAAGTGGAGAGGCAAAGGAGGTCCAACTTGTTTAGGGCTCCAAGCAGTAAGCCCAATACTATTACCAAACCTATAGCAGTTGACGGTCGATCAGGGGGAACAAAGGCGGTAGGTGAGGCAGTGAGAGCAGTGGACAAAACTACCCCAAACACTACTAGAGAAAATTTACCCACTGGGAAAGGTAAAGAGGTAATAGCGCCAGATATGAGGCAGACTATTCCCAGATCTACTAGTGGAAAGGCACGCCAGATCAAGTGCTTCAAATGCATGGGATTTGGGCATATGGCAGCATAGTATCCAAATAAGAGGGTGATGACTGTTATGGAGGGCGCTGGGGAAGATGTTGAGGATGATGGGGAACAGACTGAGCCTACAGATTTACCAATAACACTGCAGGAGTATTATGATGACCAGACTGCAGAAACACATGAGGAGCGTACATGTGAACAATATCTACCTATTAATGTGTTACGCAGGGCTCTAACCATATCTCCTGATACTAAAGACATTCAGAGGGAGAACATATTCCACACCTCTTGTAGGATCAGAGGTAACCTTTGTGTACTCATCATCGATAGTGGTAATTGCACGAATGTTATATCTGCTGCACTGGTAGACAAATTACATTTTTCTATTATCCTACATCCTAGCCTTTATAACTTGCATTGGTTGGATAATCGAGGCAGTATGTATGTTACACTAAGGGCGAAGGTCCCTGTGAGTGTTGGGCAGAGATATCATGATGAGATCCTATGTAATGTAATTCCTATGCGTGCATTCCATTTGCTGTTGGGTAGACCCTAGTTGTTTGATCGGCAGGTGTTACATGATGGGTTTAGAAACACCTACATGTTCAGTATGGGCGAGTCTCGCATAGTACTGTCACCAATGACTCCATCTGAGGTACATCAATTTCAGGAACAGATCAAAACTACTTCCACTACATTTGATAGCCAGGAGAGCAGGTCAATAGAGATATCAAGGTTCAATTCCAGAACTAATCTTCTAGATTTGAGGGCAAATCTTTCAGAAGCCCGAGGAGATGATGGGAAATTTTCCGGTACTGCCTATACCTTTAGAACTAGATTTGGCTGACGATCCAAATCGCTTATATTTTACTTCATATCTTTTTATCTAATAAATATTTGAGAAATAATCTTACAGTTACAATAATAATTCTCCATGGGATGCCAATATGTCCTACACTAGTTGATGGCCACGGGACATCTTCAGATTTACAATCAAAGACCCGCTGCGATTGTTTTCATTTCGAAGCATTGGCTCATGAAGATTTATGATATTTTGTACTTTGTAATTATTCTATGGACTATTTTATGTTGTATTTTCTTTTGAGACACTTTCAGTTTGATTGTAATTTCCATTTAGGACCGACCACTTTAAAAGTGGCAAAGTTGTAATTTTGTGCATATTCTAACCCTAAAGGGAGCAAGTATAAAAACTTGCTTAAAGTAGGGTTTGGGGAGGCCATTTTTCAGAATTGAACTTCACTTTTACGTGAGAGGGTTAGGGCTTATTCTTAATTCATTTGCTCTTATCAATTTCAAATCCTAATTTAAGGTTGTGGCGAGTGGCTTCAAGGTTAATTTGTGAGTAATATCAAATTTACTTTGTTACAATTTCCTTTTCTCTCTAGTGAGTAATATCTAGGGTTGAATTGGTAGTTTATTGACCAAATTTGATTGCATTTGTAATCAAATTCGTGTTGCTTAATTGATTGGTTTTAGCCTTAGTTTTTGGTGTTGACCGTAATCACACAAATTTAAAAATCCTTTTCTACGACTCTCTGTTACAATCAATAAAGCAAGTGCACCTATCGATTGTAATAGTATAGAATTGTGTTCAGGTATCATTTCCTCAAGGATCGGCAAGTACCAATAATAACTCTAAACCGACTATCTAACCGCACAAATTCGAGAGACTCAGCTTAAATTGAAAACACTTAACAAAATCTAAAGCAATTAAAACTAACATGATAAATTAAAATCACTAAATTTAATACTTAAAAACATACCTTACCCTTACTAATCCTCTAATTATCATGTAAGTTTACCCTTTTTATAAATCAATTAACAAACAGTGGTTATCTCTGAACCGCGGAGTATCTAACACTAAGCCAATGTTCTTCCCAGATTCATTAGCTCCTAACCCTAATCGCATTGATAAAGATTTCTCTTTTCTCAAAAATCGATTAGAATTGCATTAACACTCTTGAACCCTCAATTAGATCGAATTATCTAATTTAATCTAATACGGAAAATTCATGTTCTCTATCCCTAGATTACATATGAATTCCTTTATTCATGTAAGATCTATTCAAACAAGAGATTTTGCAATCATCTTCTAAGAAATCAATGCAAATTCAATGTTGGCCATACATCAAATTAACAACACAATGAATAACATGAATAAACTCAGAGATTTCCACTATTCATTAACTATAAAATCAGTCCAACGTTACGTGACAATTAGAGTTCGTAAGGTTCGGGTATGAAATAAACTAGCCACTCATGGTTTTCAAGTTACAACTCAATAAAAAAAAAAAAAAAAACCCTGTACATGGACCCTTCGGAAGATGAAGATTCCGTTGATGTTACTTTCCTCTCGGAATTCTTCCCAAGCGTTTTGTCTTCCTTTGAATTTTTGTCCATCTCCCTCTAGTGTCCCCCTTGCCCCTCTGGAAAAAAAAAATGAGAATATATATATGCATGGAAGCCCAAAAATCTCCTGAAACGGTTGACTTTTTTCAAGCACACGGTCTCGACACATGGCTTAGACACGGCCGTGCCTTTGAATAGTGTCAGTAAAACCCATGCAAATAACACACGGCCGTGTCTCAGACCGTATACTCAACCATGTGTGCTTTTGTGGATTTTCCAAGCTCAACACATGGCCGTGTCTTCAATCGTGTGTTCAACCGTGTGTGCTTTTGTAGGCGTGTTTCTTTGACACACGGCCGTGCAATTTAATTACACAACCATGCTCTTCCCTTGTTTCTTCCAAAAAGCATTTTTCTTCGTGTTTTCTTATCCAATCTCAATCTAAGTTGATATCTTCTCTCAAAATAGTGGTCCTCAGTCCTGAAACTGAAATATTTTTTTAGTATCAAAACTCTTCAAAATAACATCAATTTATTACATACACCACTAGAATTCATTAGAAATACAAGTGTTAATTTGTACTTATCAAACTCCCCCACACTTAAGCGTTTGCTTGTCCTTAAGTAGAATAAAGCTAAAGAAAAACCAAGGACAAGATTTTCATTAACTCAACAATCAAGAACTTCTTTTCGCATCATTGATTCTCATGATCTACCTCCATACTATGCAATCTCTACTCAATCCTACCATTAGTTGTTTACAAAATACAAATACCAGAATTCTCAAGACTAATCCAAGTGACTTAAACTAGTACTCTCATCATTTAAACATAAATTCCCAAAAGTGAAACCGAACAAAGATCAATACTAGTGAAGTAAAGTATACTTCCCTCTTAACCACTCCTATAAGTAATGCAATAAAGAGTAAAGGCACATTATATCTACTTATCTCCTGGATTTCCCTTTTCTTTAATCCTTTTAAACAAGATTAGGAGATTTTCGATTAAGTACTTTACTTAGTTAACCAACTCATGTAGCAAACTTTCAATCGATAATCCTGAGTTCATCACTCAAGTTAACAGACGTTATCCCCTCAGCGTAGAGGGTGTCTTTCGGATTTACTTGTTCGAGTCAAGTCAACTATCTATTTTTTTTTTATCCTTTCAACAGAAATGGTTTCCTCGGTTAGTAAGTCCCAGACCAGACGATCTTAGGCTACTAGGTTTTAAGATACCCCTTTGAACCTCTACCATCTCAATTAAATTAATTTTCCATTAATTTCCAATTCAACTTAATTAAGTTCAGTCTTCTTGGATTTTTCTCACGAGCCTTGTAGCGAGCTTTCAGCCATTGATCCCGAGTTTGTCACCCAAGTCAATAGATGTTATTCCCTCAAAAGGGCACCCCTCACGCTTAATTACTCGAGTCTATGAGGCCCACTTCTGAACCTTTTTTTTTTTTTTTGAATAAACTCATTACTCCCAAAGTTCTCAGTTCCAATAATTGCGAAAAAGGATCACCAAGCTACAAGTATCATCTACTCCTTTACTCAGAATTATAAAACTCACATTAATAGCAAAAGAAAAAGCATACTAAACTTACGAGTGACCTTAATCCACTCCCAATTCTTGAAATAAATGCTTAAATAACAAGTAATTCTCTTCCCTTGGATTTCAACTCATAATTCTAGTAAAGTAGTTATAAAACAAGATAAGAGAGTAAAAATTTTCAAAATTCCCAAGACTTTTCATCTCAATAAATCATATAACTAAATCTCAGCAATTCTTGATTATTAGTAATTCATTAAATACATCTTAAGTGAGGAAACTTTTGAATTTTGATTCATTAACACTTATATTTCATATAACTTCCTTTACTCAGATCCCTCCCCCACACTTAGAGTTAGACATTGTCCCCAATGTCTACATTGAACTACACAACAAGGAAGGAAAATGGAAATAAAGGTGAAAGAGAACAGGACTCCTCTGGATCAAAATCAGAATTGCACTTCCAACATCCACTTTTCAAAAGTGACTCAAATCATTAACATTCATGCGCACCGACCATGATTCCTTGAAAAGTACACCAAACATGTAGCATCCCTAACCTTCTCATGAAACTAAAGTCATGTACTCCACCAATCTAACAAAATCTTTGAAATGAAAAACCAAAAATCAAAAGAAAAAGATAAAAGCATAAAGAAAGAACAATAAAAGCATCTAGAAATATCATCCATCCCTATTTAAATACAAAGTTTTGGCAGAAATAAAATATAAATGAAATCCCACAGAAGGGGTTCAAATAGCTAAGTCCCAACAATTATCCTTCAATCCTCATCCCCATTGTCCGAATCATCTCGATGTCCGCTTTCTTCCTGTCGAAGAGAAGAACCTAGGACTCGTGTATGTGGATCGACCCGGACATCCTCATCGCTAGAATAGCTACAAGACGCGAAGTCTATCCCAAGTGTCTCACCCAGCTTGGTAAAACGTTCCAAAGGAACCGTTTTAACTTGTTCTGCTTCTTCATCATCCTCTATTGCTCCTCCTGCATGGACTGAACCTTAGTAGATAATGCCTGAAGAAGCTCAGCTGATGACCTCCTTGCTCTTGGTTCCTATGGCTCATCCTCCTGAATCTTATCCTCCTCTTGCCCCTTAGGAATAGGATCTCCTTTTAATTCAACAAACTCATCCCCAGCTTCCTCTTGCTGTGGAACCCTATGCCCCTAGCTGATAATAGGCCCATCCATTAAGCGCACTAACTGTTCCACATAGTCATCGGGTTCCCGAACGGGAAATAACTCTATGTTCCTCAAAATGCGCGTTATCCATGCTCCTATGAAGACACCTAGACTCCCAGCCTCAGATTGGCGGAGTATGCAAAATGCAGCAAATACCCCTACATTCACCCTAGTGTGAGAATCCATGCTCCATAACTGAAAGACATCGCGAGCGTTCACCACACCCCCAGAATCCGTGCGGCCCGTGGTGGAGCGAGCAAAAATGTAGTGTAGTACCCGATAAGACAGCTGACTAAAGGAAGATCCCTTCGTAGTAGAAGTGTTATATGGTAGTCTATCCAACCTGCCCCAATAATTGCTAGGTCGAAATCCTCGTGGAAATGACACAGGGAGTTGGCGGAATTCTTGGCTCTAGAGGAAAGGAGGATCATAAAGATCCATTGCCGCAATTAAGTCCGTCATAGAATATCGCCAATAATCTCCTATGGCAAAAAATTCTACCTCGTTGTCCAACCCTGCATTAATGCCATCCCGGATAGTAAAAGTAGAGATAAAAGTGAGTGTGATCTCCTTATAAATCTTCTCCTCAATGGCAAAAAGATTCTGCCAGGCTTGATCTTGAAGAAGCTTCTCACATGCATCCCTGATACCAAAACGTTCTAACACTTCCCAATCAATCACGACGTTGGGTCGAATAATTTTTGAGTTTTTGAACTCGTCGTAGATGGGTTTGTGCTCTTGTCTCATGCCAACCGGATAACGAGATGCTCCCCTACTACTACTTGCTTTGTCTAATCTTCTTCTCTTTTGTGCTACTATCTTCTTACAAGTCATTTAAACAAGAAAATAAAGAAAATGCTCATAACTTCCATTACAACTTATTGTGCGATAATTCTTTTTTTTTTTAAATGTATTAAGTTGTAATAATGATGAGGAATGGCCATGCATAAGGGAATACAAACTAAAATCAGAGGAAGAAGAGCAAAAAGAATCCAATAATTAAACACACGCTCGTGTATTGTGTCATGCACAGGCATGTCTTTCGCAGAAACTCTTCCCTCCACCGTTCAAAACTACACAACCAAGGAAACGACCGTGTAAAACCCATTTTGCACAAACTCATTGATAATAAGCTAATAACCACCCACCATGTAACCTAATAACAACCTAGGTTCCACAAAAATTCGCAAAACGAGAATACAAAACCTAGGTTTTAAGGTAAACATGGAAATTGTGCAAAATACTTCTTGAATCCTAGTATAAAAAAGTAAAAACATGAGAAAAGATCAATACTAGGAAAGAATCGACCAAAAGATGCAAAAGCCCCTTGAGAAAACTCGAATTACCCTCAAAATCTTGCATGAAGTGCTACGTAATCCGAAAAACTTAAATGAATGGAGGAAAAATTGCATATTGAAGAAGAATCGAGGGAGAAATCTTACCTTTACCACCTGAAATGGATCCTAGAATGCATGAAACAAAGGATAGAGAAGGAGTGAATTGATATGGAGAGGATAGTTGAAAATGAAAATAAAAATCGGAGGGTTTTGATAGCACGGTCTGACACACGGCCATAGACACAACCATGTGTCCGTGTTTTTTTTTTTTTTTTCATACATGGCCGTGTATTCCCATGAAACTTGTAAAATGTTCAACTTACCTCCTTTTTGCATGCTTCACTCTCCCTTCATGATTTCCTGCCAAGTTAATGCAAAAAATAATAGAGAATAATTGAATGGATTAAAGAAAGAAAAACTTACCTAAAGAAATGCATGGGTTGCCTCCCATTAAGCGCTTTTGGTTAACGTCGTTTGCTCGACGAACTGAGATTACATCTGATCAATTCACAAGAGGGTGGAGTCTAAACTCCTCTTAGCCCTCTTTTTCCCCTTGAGTCCCGAAGTACAACTTCAATCGTTCCCCATTTACCTTGAAGGTGTGTCCATTCGGATGTTCCAATTCCACCGCTCCATAAGGAGAGACTTTTACCACTTTAAACGGCCTAGACCACTTCGATCTCAACTTACTCAGGAAAAGTTTCAGTCGTGAATTAAATAAGAGAACATGATCTCCCTCACGAAATTATTTCGGATGATGAATCCGCATATCATTATACCTCTTCATCTTCTCCTTATAAACTCGCATGCTATTGCACGCCATTCATCAAGTTCGTTTAGTTGAAACTTCCTCTTCCTACCAGCGGCCTCTAAATCCATGTTAAGAGTACGCAAAGCCCAAAAAGCCCTATGTTCTAGCTCCACTAGTAGGTGGCAAGCTTTCCCAAACACTAGTTGATATGGAGCGGTGCTCAAGGGAGTTTTGAAGGCTATCCTATAGGCCCACAATGCATAGTCCAATTTTTCTAACCAATCCCTTCGGTGATGCTCTATTGTCTTTTCTAGAATCCTTTTCAATTCACGGTTTGAAACTTCTACTTGACCACTCGTCTCAAGGTGATAAGGGGTTGCTAATCTATGGGTGACACCATATCGCTTTAGCACTTTCTCCAATTGCACATTACATAAATGTGTTCCCCCATCACTAATTAAAGCCCGTGGTACTCCAAACCTAGAGAAAAGTTTCTTCAAGAACTTTACCACTACTCTGGCGTCATTAGTGGGCAAAGCTTGGGCTTCTACCCATTTAGACACATAATCCACCACCACGAGTATATACTTATTCCCAAAAGAATTGAGGAAGGGTTCCATGAAATCAATTCCCCGCACGTCGAAGATCTCACACTCCAATATGAAATTCTGGGGCATCTCATCACGTTTGGACATATTCCCCCACATGTTGGCACCTGTCACAAGTCTTCACAAAATTGAAGGAATCTTTGAATATAGTTAGCCAATAAAATCCGGATTCCAAAATCTTGTGGGCTATTCGATTCACACTATAATGACAGCTAGTTAGCCCGGTGTGACAGTGCTTTAAAATCTCCTGTCCTTCTTGCTCGGTTACACATTGCCTAATCACTTGATCCGCACAAACATGAAACAAGAATGGTTCCTCCCAAAAGTAGTGCTTTAACTCAGCAAAGAACCTCTTCTTTTGCTGAGACGTTTTGTCACTGGGAAGTACTTTGCAAACAAGGTAATTAGCAAAATCAGCAAACCAAGGCTTAGAAGTATTACTTACCTTGTTAATCCAATAGAGCCCCTCCTTTGGAAAAGTATCATCAATCTCTTCTTCATTCAATTTTTCCAAATGCGGGTTCTCCAATCAAGAAAGATGATTAGCAGTTAAATTCTCCACCCCCTTTTTATCTCGAATCTCCAAATCAAATTCTTGTAGAAGCAAGATCCATCGAATGAGTCGCGGTTTTGCATCTGTCTTAGATAATAAGTACCTGAGAGTTGAATGGTCAGTGTAAACAATTACCTTAGACAAAATTAAATAAGACCGAAACTTGTCAAAAGCAAAAATTACAGCAAGAAGTTCCTTTTCAGTCATGGTGTAGTTCTCTTGAGCACTTGTGAGGGTCTTACTAGCATAATAAATAGGCTGAAAATGTTTATCACTCCTTTGTCCTAAAACCGCTCCAACAGCAAAATCACTTGCATCACACATTAATTCGAAAGGGAGATCCCAATCAGGAGCCACCATGATAGGTTCTTGGGTTAACTTTTCCTTAAGCATATTGAACGCTTGAAGACATTCATTAGTGAATTCATAAGGCATTTCCTTTTCTAATAGCCGTGTCAGAGGCCAAGCTATTTTAGAGAAATCTTTAATGAACCTTCTATAGAAACCGGCATGCCCGAGGAAACTCCGAATGGCTCTTACTGAAGAAGGTGGTGGAAGTTTTACAATTGTGTCCACCTTTGCACTATCCACTTCAATTCCTCTATGAGAGATTTTATGCCCTAGAATAATGCCCTCCTTCACCATGAAGTGACATTTCTCCCAACTTAAAACCAGATTTGTCTCTTCACATCGAATCAAAACTCTTTCCAAGTTAATGAGACAATCATCAAAAGAATCACCAAATACGGAGAAATCGTCCATAAAGACCTCCATGATGTCTTCCACTAAGTCCTCAAAAATCGCTAGCATACACCGTTGGAAAGTCGCCGGTGCATTGCATAACCTAAAAGGCATGCGCCTATACGCGAAAGTACCATAAGGACAAGTGAACGTGGTCTTTTCCTGATCCTCAGGAGCGATTGGAATTTGGAAGTACCCTGACATTCCATCTAAAAAACAGTAATATAGATGTCCTGCTAACCGCTCCAGCATCTGGTCCATAAAAGGAAGAGGGAAATGATCCTTGCAAGTTGCCTCATTCAATCTTCTATAGTCTATGCACACTCGCCATCCCGTTACAGTCGTCATGGGTATGAGTTCATTTCTTTCATTGGGCACCACAGTCATTCCTTCCTTCTTTGGTACGACTTGTATAGGGCTGACCCAAGAACTGTCAGAGATAGGATATATTAACCCTGCATCCATGAGTTTGATCACCTCTTTCTTCACAACCTCCCGCATATTGGGGTTTAACCTTCTCTGAGGTTGCACCACTGGTTTGAAATCATTCTCAAGCAAAATCTTATGGGTGCAAAACGAAGGACTAATACCTCGAATATCCAAAATCTTCCAAGCAAGAGCACGCTTGTGCTCCCTCAAGACCTCTAATAGGCTATCCTTTTGCTCCCTTGTCAAACCAGCAGAAATAATGACGGGGAGTTTAGATTCAGCCTCCAAAAATGCATATTCCAGATATTTTGGAAGTTGCTTCAACTAGAGTTCTGGGGGTTCCTCAACTGATGGTTTCAGCCTTCCTTCCTCAGTAAATACTATCTTCTCAACCCCCCTTTTACATACCACCTCCTTACAAGCATTCAGTTGAGCCATCACATTCTGAACATCCAAATTCTCACACTCTTCTCCTCCAATTGCGGTCAAACTAAACTCCAAAAGATCACTGCATAACAATTCCTGCATAGAACTCATCGCAATCATATCAACACAGTCAATAGCATAGCAAGAATCATCAACGCTTAAAGACTGTTTCAGTGCTGATGGGATTGTCACAGTCAACTCATCTGCACCCACTTTTAAAACTAGTTTTTTATCAGCAACATCTATCAACACTCGTGCAATAGCAAGAAATGGTCATCCCAAGATTAGCAGGACCTTAACATCTGCATCCGTGTCCAAGATAACAAAGTCAATAGGAAAAATGAACTTTTCAACCTTTACCAGGATGTCTTCTATGATTCCTCTAGGGAATTTGACCGAGCAATCAGCTAACTGCAAACTCATCCTTGTAGGCTTTGGCTCACCAATCTTAAGCTTCCTAAACAATGAATAGGGCATCAAGTTTATACTTGCCCCAAGGTCTGCCAAGGTTCTCTCCATAAGCAATTCACCTATTAAGCATGGAATAGTAAAACTGCCTGGATCCTTGAGTTTCTTGGGTAACTTACTATGCAAAATAGCCAAACACTCCGCTCTAATAACTGTAGTAGAAACCTCTTCTAGCCGTTTCTTGTTTGAGAGAAAATCCTTCAAAAACTTTGCATACCTAGGCATCTACGAAAGAGCTTCCACAAACGGTATATTAATATGCAACTGCTTAAACAAATCTAAAAACTTACCGAAGTGTTCTTGCTCCTTATCTTTTTTTAAGCAGCCCAGATATGGAATTAGAGGCTTATAAGGCTGAACTGTCGATGTCTTAGCCTTTCCTAGATCTTCTTCCTTATCAAGCTCCTTGTCCTTACCCCGTGTAGTGGCTTGGTCCTTTTCAGCATCCTTGTCTTCTCTAACCTCAACTAGTTTTTCCTGGATAACCTCTGGCACTCCCATAGTGTCTGAATGTATTTCCCTTCCACTCCTAAGGGCCACCGCCTTCACCTGCTCCCTCGGATTAGGTTCTGTGTTCCCAAGTAAGGACCCTTGTGGTCTCTCTGATAACATTTTTACAATCTGACCGACCTGGTTTTCCAAATTATGGATGGAAGCCTCATGATTTCTTAAAGTAGCACCTATTGCTTACTGGTGCTGCTCTGAGGTTTAAATGAACTTGGAAATCATATCCTCCAGGTTAGACTTCTTTTCAGTAAAAGGTGGTGGAGGAGGCCTTTGGAATCCAGGTGCAAGTGCATTACCTCGAGGAATTTGTGGATTACTCCATGAAAAATTAAGGTGATTGCGCCAGCTTGGATTATATGTGTTGTTGTAAGGGTTGTTCTGAGATCACATAGGATTGCTAACATAATCAACTTGCTCCATATAATCATGAACCACTAACGCGGTTGATTGATCAGCTGGAAAATATTGAGGTGACTCAGATATTGCCATCCCATCAACCTTTTTGGCTAGAGCATCAACCTTTGCTATAAGGGTGGTCATCATTTCAACTTCATAGATCCCTGCTGCTCCTTGCCTTGTCCTGCCATTACCCCACTGATGGTTATTTTTTGCCATATTTTCAAACAATTGTAGCAATTCCTCAGGAGTCTTCACATTAAGTGTACCACCGGTAGCAGCATCAATGGTTTGTCGAGTCGGGTAATCAAGCCCGTTATAGAAGGTAGATACCTGCAACCAATTGGGCATCTGATGATGTGGGCACTGCCTTAGTAAGTCCTTAAACCTTAGCCATGATTCATGAAGAGGTTCATTATCCATCTGAGTAAACAACGTGATATCATTTCTTAGTTTAGTAGTTTTGGAAGGCGGGAAGTAGTAGTCCAAGAATGTTTCCGCCAACTGGGCCCAAGTTGTGATGGAATTCCGATCTAAAGAACTGAACCACTACCTTGCTTTTCCCCTCAATGTGAAAGGAAAAAGACGCAACTTCAAAGCTTCATCTGTCACTCCATTCTATTTAACTATTTCACAAATGTCTAGATACATCTGGATGTGAGCATGGGGATCCTCATCAGCTAAACCATCAAACTGGCATTGATTATGGATCATGTTCATTGTAGAGGCTTTGACTTCAAAATTGTTAGCGTCTATTGCAGGTCTGACTATACAAGATCCCGTGCTATCCAATGTAGGTCTGGCATAATCAACCATCGTTCGGCGTTAATCTGCCATTGCTGCAACTGAATTCTCACCCTCACTAAACTGCAATTCCTCTTCACCTAATTGCTGATTTTCAAAAACTGGATTTCCCGCAGATTGTTCAAAGGCACTCCTCAACCTCCTTTTGGATGTCCGCTCAATCTCTGGGTTAAAAGCAAGAAGTTCAGACGAAGAGCGCCTTGTCATAAACTACAAAGAAAATCAAGGGAAAATTAGTTACCTCCAAAAGAGTGAATGTAACACAACAAATACCAAAGAATAAATGGTTAAAGTAGTCAGCGTTGATCTTTCTTAATATCGTCAATCCCCAGCAATGGTGCCAAAAACTTGGTGTTGACCGTAATCACACAAATTTAAAAATCCTTTTCTACGACTCTCTGTTACGATCAATAAGGCAAGTGCACCTATCGATTGTAATAGTATAGAATTGTGTTCAGGTATCATTTCCTCAAGGATCAGCAAGTACCAATAATAACTCTAAACCGATTATCTAACCGCACAAATTCGAGAGATTTAGCTTAAATTAAAAACACTTAACAAAATCTAAAGTAATTAAAACTAACACGATAAATTAAAATCACTAAATTTAATACTTAAAAACATACCCTACCCTTACTAGTCCTCTAATTATCATGTAAATTTACCCTTTTTATAAATCAATTAACAAACAGTGGTTATCTCTGAACCACAGAGTATCTAACACTAAGCCAATGTTCTTCCCAGATTCATTAGCTCCTAACCTTGATCGCATTGATAAAGATTCCTCTTTTATCAAAAATCAATTAGAATTGCATTAACACTCTTGAACCCTCAATTAGATCGAATTATCTAATTTAATCTAATATGGAAAATTCATGTTCTCTATCCCTAGATTACATATGGATTCCTTTATTCATATAAGATCTATTCAAACAAGAGATTTTCCAATCATCTTCTAAGAAATCAATGCAAATTCAATGTTGGCCATACATCAAATTAACAAAACACAACAAATAACATAAATAAACTCAGAGATTTCCACTATTCATTAACTATAAAATCAGTCCAACGTTACGTGACAATTAGAGTTCGTAAGGTTCGGGTATGAAATAAACTACACACTCATGGTTTTCAAGTTACAACTCAATAAAAAAAAAAAAACCCTGTGCATGGACCCTTCAGAAGATGAAGATGAATCCGTTGATGTTGCTTTCATCTCGGAATTCTTCCCAAGCATTTTTTCTTCCTTCGAATTTTTTTCTATCTCCCTCCGGTGTCCCCCTTGCCCATCTGGAAAAAATGAGAATATATATATGCATGGAAGCCTAAAAATCTTCTGAAACGGCTAACTTTTTTCAAGCACATGGTTTTGACACACGGCTTATATATGGCCGTGCCTTTAAATAGTGTCAGTAAAACCCACGCAAATAACACACGGCTGTGTCTCTGACCGTGTACTCAACCGTATGTGCTTCTATGGATTTTCCAAGCTCAACACATGGCCATGCCTTCAACCATGTGTTCAACCATGTGTGCTTCTATGGGCGTATTTCCTTGACACACGACCGTGCAATTTAATTACATGGCCGTACTCTTCCCATGTTCCTTCCAAAAAGCATTTTTCTTTGTGTTTTCTTATCCGATCTCAATCCAAGTTGATATCTTCTCTCAAAATAGTGGTCCTCAGTCCTAAAACTGAAATATTTTTTTAGTATCAAAACTCTTCAAAATAACATCAATTTATTACATACACCACTAGAATTCATCAGAAATACAAGTGTTAATTTGTACTTATCAGTTTTAACCTTCAATTTAACATCTTCTTGGAACCGTGGGTCATTTTGTTGGGAAAGTGAATCACGAAATTAGATCTTCTTGTTCTTGTGTGTAATTCATGTAGAATTCTTGTGATTGTTGTTATATTGGAGAAGATTATCATTGTTGGATTGTTAATTGCAACTTTGAGCATTCAAATTTCATTAAATCTCCATTAGGGTTCATGTAATTCATGATCCTATTGAACCAGTTTTTAATTGTGAATTGAAGTTGTTTCTTTGATTCATTTGCATGTGCTTAATCTTGGTTTTGAGCACATCAGGTTATCACACAAAATTGACACTGAACCCAAATCCCCGTGGACATAGACCTATCCCGTTTTATAATGGATTAAATTATCGTGGCACCTCTCTATGCCATCGCACTTCTCAAGTGCTTTATCATTCTCACACTTTCAAGAGCTAGAAAGGTCGTCTTACATCTTCCTTTTAATGTCTTCAAGACACTTGTGCATAATATACATATATACATATTTATGTTTGGGACCTCTTCTTAATTAAGGACAATTTACTAGACATCTCCCCTTGCGTACTTAAGAGGGTAAGAAAATATGGTCATTGAGTTATAAAAACCAAGGTTGCACTCATGATTGGTATGGTTGGGTTCATGAGTGTATTTCGTAAATATCATATGAAAATAAGTTTGTTGAGTATATGTATACACATTTAGGAACCAACTTTGACATGTATACACAATGATACCTATACACCCTATTCCTACTAAGCTTACCTACTCGATAGCTATAGAAGGAAAGCTAAGTTTTTATGTCCTGGTTTGTTTTGAAAGAAAACGATTTATAAAACATGGGTTAGGCTTATGGTTAAAGCACTAGTGATATGACATTAGGTGCTATCATTAAGGTAATGACATCTAAACTCTCAGACCATTCATTCCCCTATTTTCTTCATGACTTCTTACCTAACTCGTTATTCTTTACCGCATAACCTAATTCAACAACAATCATATCAAATAGCAGTACAACAAACATCAATTTCACATGCATAGCATTCCACATACAACACAACATAGTAGCATATCATTAAGTTTCCTACTCACTTGTTTAGGGTTGTCGTAGTCCTAACCGGAGTCGAGCGATTCTAGTGAGTAACTCCTTTGTGTTACTTAACCCCATCACAAAGCCGCATCTCCACCTGACTTTGGTAGTCTTCTAGCACCCGATATGTGTACTCTGCTCATCTTGTGGTTGATGACAAGGCGTGAAGTTTCCTCCTTATGGAACTTTGGCCGAACAAGATTCAAATGTTGAACTTCCTTCGAATCTATGCTTCCAACACCTCAAGTTACTGTGATCGACTGTCTGCTTTCTTTGTGTAGAAGTCGAGTAATGGAATGTCTTCGACTTGCCAAATTTGGAATTTCTTCTACCATATATGCAAGATATCCTTGGAAAGGACAACTGAAGATCTTACATTAGGGTATTTGGCCAAGAATGATCTTCTTCGACATCTTTTGAACATTCCATTGTGAAATCCATTTCATTCCAAATATCTCCCAAGCCATCATCTTAGATATTGCTTGAATCATTCCCTTCACCATTTACACCATCATAAATGCTTCTCTCGTCCATGAAGCATCTTTGAACCTTTCATTTATCCAATTGTCTCTAATATCTTCTAACAAACTACTTGTAGGATAACCCGCAGGATTTACTAGTCCTTAAAGGTTTGTATCATCTTCTTTCTTCCCTTCTTTGTTGATATTTCTACCTATGAGTTCCTCATACTTTCTATTGGTTTTCATCCTCACTCATGCTTTAATCATACATACACCAACCTTTCCTACACATCACATACGCACCAACATTTTCTTATCCATATACATACACACTTCACACCCCCAATACATACTTGCCCACATACTCTACACACATTATACACTTCCCATATCCATACTTACACACCCACACCATACATTATCTCATACACCTACTCACATACTCCATATACGCCTTGCATCACCAATACACACACCCACATACTTTGAACACGCTATATTCACCTTCCATACCCACACATTCATGTTCACACTCCATACATCATCTCATCCTCATACGTACATATCTCACATACATCATCCTCAACTTCCACACATGCCCATACACCATACACTATTTCACATACATACATACATGCCTACACATACCACTCCTTCCTTATACATATATACATACCCATACACTACACATCTTCCATGCATATACACACATGTTACATACTTCACATACCATCCATGTACACACTAGTACCATGCACCCCACACCTTTCATACATATACACACACTCCGCACATCCCACACCATCCATATGCATACACCCATCTCACACACACCACATATCATCCCATACCCATACACCTCGCATACATCATACCCTTATACACACACATACCATACACCCACATACACATACCATCCTACATCACTTCATGCACCTATGCGTATACTCACAAGCATTACACATTTGGCTCCTTTACACATACACACACCTTCACGTACCATACATCATCACTAACACACACATCCTTACATACACTACTCACTTTCATTCCCACGCACCACATGTCATTCTACACATGCACACATACACTCTCGGCTCCTCCTCCTCCCTCTCACATTCACATACCCATTCACGCACACACACATACACATCGACCTCCATACACACACTCATACATATATTCATTTACACACACACATTCTGCATACACACCATATGCATCCTCATGCATGCACATTCGTATACACATCCTCATTCTTGCACATACACATACACACCTTCCTCCACACACATACACTCTTGTACATCCCATACCATCATCCACACATACACACACATCTTTCTCATCCACGCACACAACCACACACACTCACACGCACACATGTACACAACTTCCATTCACGCATACCTACATTCTCACACACCCCCACTTCCTTCACATGCACACACACATCCTCACGCATATACAAACGCACCCTTCACCACACACACATCATCCTTCATCGCATATAAACACATACGAATTTTCATTCACACATACACCTCCTTGTTCATGCACACAGCCACACACACATCCTTCCTCCACATACTCCCATTCACACATACACACACACATTCTTTTCTCTTCCTCTTTCCTCACTTGCTTTTGTACTTGCTGTCCATTTGTTGTTGTCGTTGTGGTTGTCGTCGTGATCGTTGTTGCCGCCGCTATTGGAGTCGTGGTTGCTGCCATCATTGGAACTGTTATTGTTGCTGCCATTGCTGTGGTCATCACTACCACCATCGTTGGGTGGCTGCCGGTTGTAGTTGCTCACACACCTACACACTTCACCGTTATAGCAATTGCTACGATTAATGTTGGGGTTGGTTTTGTTGTCGTCACAGTTGGGGACCACCATTGCTGCTGTTAAAGGCTGTCCGTGCAACTACCATTGCTGTTGGGGTCGTGGTCACTGTTTGTCTCATCGTCGGAGTCGCTTTTGTTGCTATCCTCTTCATTGTGGCTGTAGCTGTCAAATCGTTGTTGCTATGTCAGAGTGGGAGTGATCATTACCATTGCTGCGGTTGCTGTTGTCGGGCTCATTGTCGTTTCGGTCGTCATTATTGCGGTGATCGTTCCCTCTCGCGCACATTCACACACTCAACCATCTACCGCCGTTGCTGCTGTTGAAGGTCATGGTTATCACGGTGGCTGCCATGGTCGGAGTTCCTTGTTATCGCTGCTATGGGAGCCGTCGTTGGTGTTGCTATCGTTGTCATCTTCCTCTCTTGCACACACCACACACTCAACCACCTACCACCGCTGCTATTGCTGTTGAAGGCCATCATTGTTATTGTTGTGGGATCGTCGTTAGGTGGCTGGTCGAGAAGGGAAGGGAAGAGAGAGTGACGGGAGGGCGAATGAAGGAAGGCACGGGATAGAGGAAGGCAAGGGAGCTGCAATTCCGGGAGAGGGACGAAGAGGAAGAAGAAGAAGAAAAGAAAAAGAAAAGGAAGGGAAGAAGATGGTTGGATGAAGAAGAAGGAAGGAAAAAGAAAAAGGAAGAAAGAGAGAGAGAGAGAGAGAGCAGAACGAGAAGAGGGAGGGGCAAGGGAACCGGATGGGACAGGTTGTGACAGCGACGTGATGACCGGTTACATCCCTGTTGCGGTTGTCGACTGCTTTCTTTTTTTTTTTTAGTTGTGTATATATATTTATATGTATATTTATATATTACATTATAATAATATTTTATTTTAAAAATGCCCCTATTTTAACATTCCACATACGTACGGGAATACCTTTAAAAATTATATCTTTAATAATTTATTACAAAATTTTACGCCCATGTTAATTTGATTATTCCGAGCATAAATTTTTACTCTAAATTTCCATTTAAAATTCCTAGATTCATAATTTTAAATTAATTTTATTATTTAACCAAATATCATTTAAAAATTACGCTTCAGATGATTTATTCTTCTATTTATTTTCTTTAATCGCTTATATAATTTTTCGAAATTTTTCGAACTTCACACCATAGCTCCAATCCTTTGAATCTAGTATAAACCAATATAATGAGGACTCAACTTCCCTTTTACTCCAAATGTCCTAACCCCCTTCATAGGTGATACTTTCAAGAACACAAAGTCTCCAACTTGAAACTCTAATGGTTTTCTGCGATTATCAACATAACTTTTCTGTCTATTTTGTGCTGTCTGCATTCTAGCCTTTATCCTTCAGTTGCTAGAGCATTTCTGGTCCCATTACTTGTTTCTCTCCATTCTCATCCCAATATAATGGGGATCTACATTTTCTTCCATATAAGGCTTCATATGGGGCTATCTGTATAGTGCTATGATAGCTATTATCATATGCAAACTCAATTAGTGGCAAATGCTCATCCCAATTACCACCAAACTCTAAAACACATGCTCTCAACATATCCTCAAGTGTCTGTATGGTTCTCTCTGTTGATCATCCATCTGAGGATGAAAGTTGTATTGAACTTCAATTTGGTGCCCATAGCTTCTTGTAAGGTTTGCCAAAATCTAGAAATAAACCAAGGATCTCTTTCAGAAATAATAGAAGCTGGTACTCCATGTAATCTCACTATTCCCTTAATATATAACATTGCTAAGTGAGATAGTGGCATGCTCTGCTGAATTGGAAGGAAATGGGCTGATTTAGTCAGCTTGTCAACGATTACCCAAATAGCATTATGCTGCTTCCTGGTACTAGGTAATCCTATAAAAAAATCCATGGAAATCTGCTCCCACTTCCATTCAAGAATGGAGAGGAGATGTAATAACCCTCCAGGTTTCTAATGTTCTGCCTTAACCTGTTGGCAAGTGCTACACTTTGCCACATATTCTGCAATGTCTTTCTTCATCCCTAGCCACCAATATACTAATTTCGCATCTCTATACATCTTATTGCTTCCTAGGTGGTTTATATAAATGGTCTAATGAGCCTCATCTAGAATTGCTCTTTTGATCTTCTCTACTGCTGATACACATAATCTGCCTTTGAATCTTAATACTCTAGTCTCATCACATATAAAGCCAAGATATCTAATCATACTATCCTTAACTTCTTGCAATTTCTCATTAGTCAGTTGTGCTTCCCGAATCTGATCTTTCAATGTAAGCTGAATACTTAAATTATTTAATCTAGATTCCACTCCTGGCAATATAATTTCCAACTGTAACTGCTCTAAATCCCTCTACATTTCCACTCTATTAGTGATCAATGTTGTCAGATTGCTACACCGTTTCCTACTGAATGCATCAGCAACTACATTAGCTTTACCAAGATGATAGTGAATGGCTAGATCATAGTCTTTCATCAATTCCAACCATTGCCTTTGTCACATGTTCAACTCTTTTTGAGTAAGGATGTATTTTAAACTCTTATGATTAGTATATACATCACATTTATCACCATACAAATAATGTCTCCAGATTTTTAAAGTAAATATTACAGCAGCCAACTCCAAATCATGAGTAGGATAATTCTGCTCATGTGGTTTCAATTGACAGGAAGCATATGCTATAACTTTATCATCCTGCATCAGTACACACCCTAATCCATTCTTAGAGGCATCACAATATATATCATACCCACCTATTCCACTAGGAATGGCCAAAACAGGAGTTGAAACTAATCTCCTCTTTAATTCCTGAAAGCTTTGCACACATTGATCTGTCCATTTAAATTTGACTCCTTTCATCATCAATTGGGTCAAAGGTACAGCTATCTTTGAAAAGTCTTTCACAAATTTCTTATAATATCCTACCATACCAAGAAAACTTCTTACCTCCTTGACTATGGTAAGAGGATTCCACTTTATGATGGCCTTAATCTTTGTAGGATCTACAAATATTCTAGAACCTGACACAATATGGCCTAAGAATGCAATCTGGTCTAGACAAAAATCACATTTCTTCAACTTAGCATACAACTATTTTTCCTGCAGAGTTTGCAACACCTTTCTTAAATGCTCAGCATGCTCATCATTATTAGGATGTCATCAATGAATATAACCACAAAGTCATCTAAATATTCTTTAAATACCTTATTCATCATATCCATAAAGGTAGCTGGGGCGTTAGTTAAACCAAAAGGCATCACCAGGAATTCATAGTGACCATACCTAGTTCAAAAGATAGTCTTTAGTATGTCAACCTCCTTCACCTTCAGTTGATGATATCCAAATTATAGATCAATCTTTGAGAATACAGTTGCTCCCTTCAAATGATCAAACAAGTCATCAATCCGGGGTAAAGGATATTTATTCTTGATGGTTACCTTATTCAACTCACAGTAATACACAAACATAGACTACCATTCTTCTTTTTCACAAATAACACTGGTGCACCCCAAGGCAACATACTGGGCCTTATAAAACCCTTATCCAATAATTCCTACAACTACTTTTTCAACTCCATCAATTCTACAAGAGCTATATGATAAAGAGCTTTGGATACAGGTTTCATACCTGGCATTACCTCAATGCTGAATTCAACTTCTCTATCTAGGGGTAAGCCGAGTAATTCCTCAATAAATACTTTTGGGAATTCACATACAACCGAGATATCTTCCACTCTCTTCCCTTTCAATTGTGTATCTACCACTGAAGCTAAATATCCCATACATCCTTTCTTTGATAATTTCTTGGCTTTGTTGGCTGCTATGATCTTAGTTATTGATCGTCTTACAGTCCCTCTGAAACTGAATGCTTCCTCATCAAGTAGACGAAACTCTACCACTTTATCCTGGAAATTTAGATGCACCTTATACTCGATTAGCCAACCCATGCTAAGGATAACGTCATACCCTCTCATATTAAGAACGACCAAATCAGCTGGCAATTGCCGCCCTTCAATCACCACAATACCTTTTTCCAATTGATAACCTGCTATCCTCTCCCCTTAAGAAGGAGTACTTACCATATATTCACATTTTAGACTCTTCACTAAAGCCACGTTCCGTCTCATCCAGTCTTCAATGACATAAGAATGGGTTGCTCCAGTGTTAAACATGGCATAAGCAAGATTATCATCTAATTAAATCACACCTGAAATCATCAAACACATCACATTCCACTTCCAGCAATTATTGTTAACATCCTACTCAAGGACAAGTCAAGCATAGTCACATCTACAGCCTAATTACTTTACGTCTACACCCATATACACATCTATATATTCACATTTACATATACATACTTATACACACTTATAGGCACACATTCACTAATACAATTTGTTTAACCCTAAGCAGATATAACTATTTCACATATGTACACATATAAATTCATGTTTGCACACACATTCATGCATATTTACACATATAAATTCATTCATTAATTCAATTACTCAATTCATAAACAAGCATCGGCATCCCATACACATCAAAGTTCACACACATATACATATTTACTCTTATAAACGTATACATTCATATAGATATATAGGTTCATTTACATTACAACTATTCAATCATCAAACTATCAGATAAGTTTAGTAGTCTTACCTACCACTACATCATCCACATTAGCTGGCTTTATCTATTGTATAGCAAAGACTCGTGCCTAAGCCTAAGGTCATGGTCTACCCCTCTTAGGATTAGGATCATGCTTAGGTGCCGGAGCCTGGGTCCGAGCCTGAGTCTGTTGACCTCCTTCACTCCTACCCCGGCAATTATGGGAAGTATGAACAAATTGCCCACAAGTGTAACATTGGAGGTCCTTACGATTCTGACACTACCTAGCAATGTGTCCATCTACCCTACATCTATAACATTTTCCTCTTAGTTGAGAACATTTGTTAGCCTTATGATTACTCTTACACTTCTGGTACACTATAGTATAAGTCTGACTCCTCTAAGGTCGAACTAGTGGCTGATACTGCTTTTTAGCTTTTCCTTTATCCTTACTCCATTTTCACCCAAAACTACCTCCATCTTTCGTTTTGTGTGAAGGACCCTCCATACCCTTCATATCCCTCACCTGTTCCAGTACACGAGCTTCATTCACAATCTCTGCATAAGTCATAACTTTAGTTCTTTTCAGCTCCACCTGAAAGTAGATATCTAACCCTGCACGAAATTTATCAGCTTTTACCTCTTCATCATTCTGATAGGCCAATGGAGCAAATTTCAACAATCTACTAAACTCTCGTTCATACTCCATTATGCTTCTGCCTTTCTGCTTTAATTCATAAAACTTTTCCCTCATTTTATCTTGTACACATGAGGAAAAATACTGACTTAGGAAAACATCCTTAAATGCTAGCCAAGTAATTGGAGCTTCCATCAACTCCTTCTATGATACCCACCAATCATGTGTAGTATCCTCTAATAGTACTGTAAAGAATCCTCCTTTTTATCCTCAAGAACATTCCATAGAGTTTATCCAATTCACAACTATAGTGAGGTCCAGACTCTTACCATCAAAGGGATTTACAATCCTCCATACCCTCCCCAATTTATCCCCTCCTGATCCCATGACTATAACTTCAACCCAAGCTTGCATTACAATAACGATCTGCTCCATTGGATTTCGTAGAGCTGGCGGTGGAGGTGATGGAGGTAAATCTTCTTGCTAATCATGAGGGACCATATTCCTAGTCCCCCTTCTCTGCCTCTACCTTGACCTCTTCAACATTCCATTTACTGTAATCAAATCTACATAAATAAGTACACTTGAATCAGAAATCAAACACCTAAACTTCTTAAACAAGCATCCGTATTCCATAATATACAAATACATCACAATTTGGTAAGTCAAATCAATTAACACAACATAAAGTATTCATTCAACCTAACCACCCCACATAAGCTCACATGGGTTTAATCATAATACCTAAACCTAAGCTCTAATACCACCCTATACCGACCCACCTACTAAGTCTAATTCTTGAACCTGTTTAAGATTCCTGTAACTATCCCTGCTACCTGTAGGTGGATTGTTATGCCGTCTCTAAAATGGAGATAAGGTAAATTTAGCTAATCCTGAACTCGTAACTCTAACCTGTATGCAATTCTATAAACGTCCTGTAAAATGGTGCTAACAACACTATCATTTCAAATCCACATCACATCTAAATACATGTACTTAAAATCTCCTATCACATCATACATTATATATATATACCATAGGAATCTGCATTCCTAGTAAGTAGGCACAACCCATGATTAATTCTATAGCCCTAAGTGGCTCAAAAAGATTACAAATCTAACCTTATACACACAAATATTTACATTACAATTCGAAGATCAATACCTGTAGATCTTATTTACAAGCACTACAACATCATGTGCAAGACATCCTATTACAAATAACAAAGGTTCCAAAATGGAAACTAAAGGTTTGTTTGCCTCTATTGAAACTCTCCAAAAACCCGAGTCTCCAGCAACTTATTCTTCAGTACCTATACCTGAGGTTAGCAAAAAAACTAACCCATCAGCTTCTTAAGAAGCAAAGTGAGTACATGATCAAGCAACCCAGCAAAAAAAAAATAAAATAAAATAAAATCACATAACAATAACCAACAATATTATCAAATACCTCGGAAGTGATTACTCAAGCAAGAAAATTTTCAACTTAAAGCTATACTCGCAAGAAACCCAATTCAATTTCTTACATTTTAACATCACTATGATCTAACTTAATGATACTTTACTTATAATTCCGTTTTACCAAACTCATAACCTTTTCATTGGAGACCATTTCAAGTCTCTCCTATTTACTCATAGTTCACAAATACTTTTCAATTCACCCAGGCAGAGCTTGTTAACTGGTAGATAAACTACCCTCATGGACTTTTCAAAACTTAATGTTTTCTCAACCAATTAAGACATCTTTACATACTCTTATTAGTTAGAAACATTCAGTTCGCCTTTCACTTGCCTCGAACAAGAGGGGTGGCCAGATCCCCGTAGGTCACTGAAATGGGCTGCTTCATCAACCGTGCCTCAAACCTATCCAAGTCGACTCAAAGGTCGTACCACAAACTTACTAGGTAGGAAACGATACTTTCCTTACATTAAGTGTTTTGGGTTAGTAGGTACTTAAGGCTTAAACCCCATTTGATATGTTTAAGTCCTAAAACTCAGTTAGGTAAATTTAATGAAGTTATACATGTCAACAATTAGTTTTCCATTTTATTATTCATTTAGATATTTCATCATTATCAAGACAACAATAATATGAACTCAACCAATCATGTAAACCCCATCCAATAAGCTAAAAATAACCAAGCATTATATCCCAATCATAAAGCATTCAATAATTTAAGTTCATTACATTACATACAATCAGGAACAGTACAACCAAATCTCGCACCTAACTTTCATTCTAGGATTTCTAGAATGTTTCCTTTTTTTCTCATAGTCTAACCTTATCAAGACACACAACCAACCATCAGAAATCCAATGTAATTCAACAATCCTCCTGCATTGATCACAGTAAGTGATCACACAGGGTAATTTCAGCCAACAACAAGTGGTCTACATTATCAACCACTTATACCTAAGAGAGGAGTTAAGGGGGTACTCACCAAAAACAATATATGCCAATCCAAATAGCCATACCTGCCAAATTCCTTTGTCCTCCTCACTCAACAAAAATGGCTGAATCATCAATACGCCAATAAATGTTACTCCATTTACTCTACCGAACCCTAAATAGCTAATTCAGTATTCCAAACCCCTAAATTCCATCCTAACCTCATAATCCACCATTTTCCTACAATTTCTAATTCATATACATATGGGTATATTACTCTCTATTATATATTAATGTAATTAAATTCCAATTTGATGCTATATCGAATCGTATGGCTCTAAATTATCATGATTTTGCACCAAATACTCCCGTTTTTGTTTCATAACTAACCTAAGCTTCTTAACATCATATTATACTTCAACAAACCTCAAAGAAACATTAAAATCAACTAATCAAATCAAATTCCCTAATTTTGCTACAGATTTAATTAGACCGGAACGTGGTAATTGGCTTGAAAAATTCACTAAAAATAGAAAAATACTCCAATTTGAACAATTATTGATTTGGAGATCTACTACATCATATAAGGATCTTATATACTAAACATTACATAAAAAAATACATCATTTGCCCTATTCATTTTGTAATTTAATTTCCGACTAGAACAGAGCATTTCTTAAGGACCACATATTTGTGAATCCAATTTCACCAAAATAGAATTACCAAATTAATATAAATACAAAATGATGCTAGAATACCAAAATAATAATTTTTTATCAACATTTGATATTTTAAAAGAAAACAGGAAGTTTCAGGTGTTATCGGTGGTTGCTCCATTCATTGGCATCTGCCCACCAACGCCAGCCACCGCTATGTTGGCCGGAATCCTCCCCCACCCAAAACCTTAACCCTAGCTTGGTTTAGCAACAGCTTCACCCTAACACCTTTGACCGAAAAGACCAAATCCTCCCCTATTTAATTATGATTTTTCTTCAATTTCTTCAAATTCTTGTTGCATCTTACTTCAATCTTGTTCTTCTTCCTCTCCTGATAATTGCATGTTAGAAATTTCAATTATA
The DNA here is from genome assembly GCA_037954665.1 of Laguncularia racemosa. Taxonomy (NCBI): domain Eukaryota; kingdom Viridiplantae; phylum Streptophyta; class Magnoliopsida; order Myrtales; family Combretaceae; genus Laguncularia; species Laguncularia racemosa. The sequence goes on along the minus strand of JBBMOL010000118.1, from coordinate 769,182 downwards.
ATTTGCCCAAAAAATTCAGATGAAATGGAGAGAGTTTTGGTTTCTTTTCTTTTCTTTTCTTTTTTTTTTAATTTTGATTATTTTGGTTTCCTCTCTCTCTCTATCCTATATGTCTACATATATATATAATATTTATAAGAAGTTTAAGTTTGTTTAAGTTGTGTTTTGTACAGTTTTTCCTTTTTTTTTCTTTTTCTTTTTTCTTTCCTAGCTATGATATAATATAATATAATATAATATAATATAATATAATATAATATAATGTGTACATTTTTACATGTATATATATATATATATGTATGTATATATATATATGCCCATATAATTCACATTTTTTTTTTAAATTTAGCATATAACATATATATATACATATATATCCATTCATTTTACATTACATACACACACACACATATATATATATTTACTATTTTAATTTTAACAATAGTGCTTAAGCCTAGGTCCTCACACATCACATCATACAATGCATGTGAAAATGCTTTTAGAGGACAATTGAAAATGGCATGTTCTTAGTTGTTGACAATTGTTTTTTATTTTTGACATCATAAGGGAATGAAATTTCCATAATTATGAAAATGGGACTTAAGTATGTGATTTGTGAAAATGTGACGTATGCATGACATACCTCGTATGTTATTGTACTTAACAATTCTTCGCACGACTAACTAGTGTTTTGTATTCTTGAAAAAATTTGACTTGGACAGGTTTATTCTAATGTCACTTGCACTAGCAAAAAATTACAATAGCATGTCTCTTGGAGACATCTACATAGTTCTTCACCATGGTTAACTGAGGAATATGGTTTTTCAAAGACATAATCTAATTTCGGGCTTCAATATTATGTATTCGCATTTAGGTAGTGTTTGGTTACTTGATGGGAATCAAAATCCGACAAAACCTATCATTAGGACAAAAATTGAAGGATTTCAAATCTTGGCAATGAGGGCCCATTTCAAGCAGATCAACCTCGGAATAAATTATTATCTAACCTCTTTTATCTTATTCATGAATTGTATATTCCAACAGGTATGCTTATTTGGTTTCACAAGGCGATGGATAAACTCACTAAGACTCAGCTTGTGGGTTATCTATGGACCGACCTGAACCGGCGATGAGTTGAACCGATGGATTCCATCATGAAGCTAGCCTGCCGAAGATTATTTTCTTTACTTGTAATTTATGTTTGAACCATTTATTTTGTAAGCTTTATGGGACATTTTATTTGGTTGTATTTTACCTTTAGGACCGGCCACCCTATAGTGGCATAGTTGTGATTTTTTAGTCATTTTAACCCTAAAGGGTGCAAGTATAAATACTTGCAAATTAGGGTTTTTGAGGAGCTTTTTGAACATTTGAGAAAAACACCCCCTTTGTGCCGTGAGAGAGTGCCTCTTGCAAGCATTTGCTCTTATCAATTTCCTTAGTGAAATTGTGGCGAGTGGACTTGAATTTGTTGTGAGTCATATCAACAAATTACAAGTTGATCCTAACTCCAAACTAGTGCGTCATATCTGGTGAGGAATTAGTTAATTTTATGTTGTTTTTGTTCTTTGGAAATTAGGGTTCTAAATTTCGAAATTTGAAAGCACCTTTGAATTGAATTGGAATCTCATTTCGTTTTCCCTTCTAGCAATCGTCATTTGATATATTGTAATTCATCAACATTTCAGATTTCATTTGGAAATTGAGGCTTTTCCTTTCTTTGTGGCGTGGATGATCATTGACAATTCATCCCTTTTAGTTGATTGTGCTTGACCCCCCTTTAGGCACATCATCTTTTGGTATCAGAGCTACAGGTTTAAAAGGAGGGATTGTTGCAATTGGGATTTTGAAAGTTAATTTTGTTATCTTCATCTTGCCGTGAGTTGCTTAAGGTTTAAGAGGAGGGATTGTTGCAATTGAGTTTTCGGAAATTGATTGTTTTAATTTCATCTTGCCGTGAGTTACTTGAAGGTTGATGAGAAGGGTTTTGTTGATTGAAGTTTGAGAATTGAAGTTTTTGTCATACCATTGTTAACCGAATTGTAGGAGAGTGGAAAATTAGGAACAATTGAATGTATTTTTTTTGTTGTTGTCACCTTGATATTTACGTGATTGATCTTTGTTGAAGAGGATAAATGAAGCTTCTGATTTGAAAGAAAAGTTTGGTTATTGTCTTCATCCTTGCCGTGTGTTGTTTACGTGAGGAAGGAAGAGGAAAGTTAGTGCAATTTCGGAAGTGCAATTGTGAAGGAAGAGAATTGTGTTTTTTTTACATTGTTGAATTCGGAATTTGGGGAGGATATTTGCAATTTCCAGATTTGATTAGTGTGTAAGAAAGGAAGTTATTTGATTTCAAAACAAGCATTAAGAGTGAAGGAGTTAATTGTGTTTGTTTGAATTTGAAAATTTGCATCTTACCAAATGTGGAGGGTTGCAATTAGTGAAGTGTTTGATTTTCAAATTTAATTTGCTGCCTTCTTATGTAAATTGTGGTTGATGACTTGTGTAGAAGTGGAGAAGTGCACCGTGGGTGTGTAGGTGTTTGTGTGGTGTTATTTTGTGCAAATTGGAAGTGGAAGTGTACAATTTCCAGATTTGAGTTTGCGTGGAAGAAGAGGAAATAATTTGAATTGAAACACATCCATTTACTTCAAGTAGTTAAAGAGTGGTATTGATTATATTTCATTTGAATTTGAAATTGATTCTTACCATTTGTGGCAAAGTTGCATTAAGGAGTGTCAAATTTGAATTTGTTGCCGTATATGTGTGTAAATTACGGTGGAAGTGGAAGTGTATTGTTGTTGTTTCCATTTCTTGTTGTTGTCGCCATTTAAAGAAGCATTTTAGTTAGTTTTTGTTGTTGTTACCATGGAAGTGAAGGGTTGCAACATATTATTGTTGCGTGAATTTAGTGTGTTGTGTGTGTAGTGTGCAAGTGGCGGAGTGAGTTGGTTTTGGCGTGAATTTGTTTTGTGAAGTAAGTGTGCTACAATTACTAGACATTACATTAGTACATCAAATAGATTGCATCCACAAAAATGTCTATTAATAGCGTGAATGGAGGAAGGAGTGATGTAGCATATAGTCGAGTTGGTGGAGGTCAGGGTCCTAATGTTGCAGGTGGGAGGACCTTAGATGAACAACTTCGGGACCTTAGCAAATTTGTTGCTAAATTAGCAACAAGGATTGATAGGATGACATTGCCACCACCACCAGTGGTACACTTTCAGGTGCCACCTAGAGTACAGGGAGATTATCATGCTCTTAGAGAAGATAGAGATGATAATTTTGGGCTTAAACCATTCCCAGAAATGGAATTTAGACCACCTAGAGGCTCAGAGTGTGCAGAGCTACAGATGCTTTCACTTGAAGATAAGGGTTCCACAGATGAAAGATGTCAAACACCACTATGCCAACCTTCAGAGGTTTCTGAAGGTAATGATCAGTTGGACCAATTGTTAGAAGACTCTAGGGATCAGCATAACAGGGATGAGTCAAAGGAAACAAACTCGTTGGAAAGTGTTGAGATAGAGGAAACATCAGTCGATAATGAGTCCTTGTTTTTGTTACAGGAGAGATACATCCTAGAGATGGAGGAAAGAAAACAATCATCTACTATAGTATTTCAGATATTGGGATTCTGTAGAGATACTCCTTCAGATTGATTACTTTTGGGAAACAGAGTCTCTGCTGCATTTGAACTGCAAGATTTGAGGTCAAATCTTTTTGAGGTCCAAGGAGATGATGGGAATCAAAATCCGACAAGACCTATCATTAGGACAAAAATTGAAGGATTTCAAATCTTGGCAATGAGGGCCCATTTCAAGCAGATCAACCTCGGAATAAATTATTATCTAACCTCTTTTATCTTATTCATGAATTGTATATTCCAACAGGTATGCTTATTTGGTTTCACAAGGCGATGGATAAACTCACTAAGACTCAGCTTGTGGGTTATCTATGGACCGACCTGAACCGGCGATGAGTTGAACCGACGGATTCCATCATGAAGCTAGCCTGCCGAAGATTATTTTCTTTACTTGTAATTTATGTTTGAACCATTTATTTTGTAAGCTTTATGGGACATTTTATTTGGTTGTATTTTACCTTTAGGACCGGCCACCCTATAGTGGCATAGTTGTGATTTTTTAGTCATTCTAACCCTAAAGGGTGCAAGTATAAATACTTGCAAATTAGGGTTTTTGAGGAGCTTTTTGAACATTTGAGAAAAACACCCCCTTTGTGCCGTGAGAGAGTGCCTCTTGCAAGCATTTGCTCTTATCAATTTCCTTAGTGAAATTGTGGCGAGTGGACTTGAATTTGTTGTGAGTCATATCAACAAATTACAAGTTGATCCTAACTCCAAACTAGTGCGTCATATCTGGTGAGGAATTAGTTAATTTTATGTTGTTTTTGTTCTTTGGAAATTAGGGTTCTAAATTTCAAAATTTGAAAGCACCTTTGAATTGAATTGGAATCTCATTTCGTTTTCCCTTCTAGCAATCGTCATTTGATATATTGTAATTCATCAACATTTCGGATTTCATTTGGAAATTGAGGCTTTTCCTTTCTTTGTGGCGTGGATGATCATTGACAATTCATCCCTTTTAGTTGATTGTGCTTGACCCCCCTTTAGGCACATCATTACTGGTATTGGACAGCATAAAACAAGAAAAACTGAACAAAAATTTTTTTTGTACCACGTTTGGTTTGTTCAGTACTGGACAAAGATTTTTGTGTTGTCCATTGTTTAGATTTGTGAAGTACTACACTAAACATAGTAAATTTGACAATTATACCCTTTTAATAATATCATGGTTATTTATACATAACTGATATTGTTATAAGAAAGTACTACTTGAAGTGATTATAAATTATGTAAAATAATTCGTGTAAATCCATTGATTGAAAAAAAATTAACAATTCATATTATAAATTACAAGAATTTATGTTAAATTTAATAATATAACACGTTCTAAAAATTATATTTGTAATTTTTAAAAATTATCGTAAAAAATTAGAAATTATATTTAATATTAATTATATTAATATTATAAGAAATTAATATATATTGCATTACAATAATTTGCTGGTGCTTTTTTGTAACTATAATTGTATTTAAATTACAATACTTTGATGCATTTTGTAAATTCCAATATTAAATAGCCCCTACACCATTCCAGTAAGCCAAAACACATGCACACACACTTTGCTGCTACAATTCCACACTACAAGAGCTCCTACACTAGCCCCTACACCATTCCAGCACACACACACGATCACCAACCAAAATGCACACACTACACTAGCCCCTACACCATTCCAGCAAGCTAAAACACGTGCACCCCAAAATCGGACACAAGGTTACGACATAGAGCAAAGTAACAGAGAAGACGCACACCCCACGATCGAACGGAGAGCATGCAAGGAAGATAGAAAAGCAAGTAAGGGAGAAACAACGCAAGTAGACAAACCTGACAGCAACCTACGGCGTGAAGACATCGACAACCTATGGCGTGAAGACAGTTACAACCAAACGATGATCAATTGCGCGACGAAGCCCACAGTTGGAGTGGCACAGATAGAAGTTAGGTTGCATACTGCTCTTGAAAGAGTTTTATGTTTGTTTGATGTAAGGGAAAAGAAATAGAAGGACAGTTTAGGAATTTGAAAAAATTAACTTTTTGTCCAATACTACGAATTTTGTACTGAATTACACATGGTTCAAAATTTAGCCTTTTGTCCAGTACCATATTCCTTTTTTGTCCAGTACTTTTTTCATTTTTGTTAACTAAACGCAGGACAAAAAAAAATTTCTAATCCAGTACTACATTTTTCTGGCAACCAAATACTACCTTAAGGATTCTTTTGTTAAATAATTTATTATTCCATCCTTATTCTTTCCTTTATTCCCTTAAGTAAACAATGTAGTCATAATTTCATTACATCCAAGTAAACATCATCATACTAATTCATTGTAATAGCTATTCCCTAGTAATAACTATTCAATTATAGCCCTATTTCATTTAGCAAAGTAAATGAGTCGTAAGTGTTTGGAAAAGTGAGTTACAAATGCTAATAATTTTTAAACACGCAATAGTGATGGTAATTATTTTTTTGAAAAATTATCATTTATGATTTTATTGTTAAAATTTTAATGGTACTTACATGCTATTCATCTATATACATAGTGTATTAATACCATTAAGACTTCCTTCATATTTATAGTGTTCAACCAAATCTAATATGAGAAAATATCCATTTCATTTTAATGGCCCAGAAAGGAAAATTAAATTCACTGAAACTTTTTACCATATATCAAACACTATAAGAGAAATATGAAGACAACATATTTTCAAGATTAACAAAAGACTTAAATAATAATAATAGAGAAGAAGAAATCAAACGATTGAGTACACCAAGAAAAAGAGTTACGACACAAATCGTTTCCGAAAATTTCCAGCACATGAAAATTTCCTAGAGATGCACTCTGCAAGTCAAAAAAACCGAGAGACTGCCACCTAACCGTTAACATATGTCCTAAGTTTGATCCCAAAAAAAAAAAAAAAAAAAAAAAAAAACATATATATCTCTCAAGAAAGATAAATAAGAGTGAAAATTTTACTTCCTTAAAGGAGCTTACTGTCAGGAGGGAAGAACAGAGACAAGCATTATATAGACTCCTTGAAAAAATAAATAAATTAAACCTAGCCAAATGTCCTAGATTTCTTTCATTAAACAGTATAAAAGACGAGAAAGGAAAGTTTTTGGTCGAGATTACCGGAAAATATTGAAGAAACATAACTCACAATGGGGGGCTCTTTATTGAGTGTGGTTCAAGAAAAATACAAGAAATGAAGAATATTTGAGAAGACATGCATCAACTTAAAGAAAGACAGAAGCATTTAGAAGAAGCAATTATTGAATGTATAGAAGAAAAGTAATTAATGGACCAAAAAGAAGAAGACACCGCACCAACTATAGAAGCTACGGTAGAGAAGAATTCTCAATAAAAGGTTTAAGAAAACTATCAAAAAAATGCCACGATGAAGAAAAATTTGAAAGTGATTTCCAATATTAATACCAAAGATGATTTGTTTCATGATTAAGAAATTCAGCAAAATTCCACAATTTTCTTACACCTACCAACAAGCCTAGGTGATAAAAATAATGAGGGTAGTCATGACATTGTTGAAGATGTTAATGAAAATAAAGTGGATATGAGTGATTTACAACGGGTGGGCTATATAAAAATTGTTGATCCTAATTTCTACAATGATGATTTTATGCACAAAACCTTTGAATACATTATTGGAGATAAAGACATTACATTTGAGAGTTTCTATTCTTATATTGCAAGCGATGGAACTTGCCACAAAATTATGGCCTTGATTAAGATAGTGCATAACAGAGAGTATACAAAACTACTATGGTGTCAAAATGCATCATTCATTGTCATGGCAAGGCAACTAGTATTGCTTGCACTTAATTGAAGGAGACTTACATTCCACTGCATTTTCAATTGTCAGCATGCGATTTCTCATCACATCAAAGACAATGAATTTTCATTTTTCTTACTTTGTAGTACTTAGTTATAGTTTTATTTTTCTTTTTTCGATTTTCTTAAACCTTGAGGACAAGGTTTTTGACAAGGGTGGTAGAAATTGTTATGATTCTTATGAAATTAGTTAGAATCAAAACAATTAATGATACGAACCACGCCCACGTGTGACGAAACCCAATACCAATACGTTCGGAATTACTACCCAAGATGCCAAACACAATCAAGTGGAACCGCGACCCGTTGCCTATAAGTGAGGTAAGAACCTTGGTATATTATGTGGATGCCACAATCGAGATGAAAGACCGATTGATAAGTCGAGATGAACGCCACGGAAGAAAATTCGATAAGTTCAAGAGAAGTTCTTTAAAGAACTAAGAAAGGAATTCTCTCAAATATGTTATTCAACCTTGTATCTGTCTTCCTTTCTCTGTTCTCAACCCTAGACATTTATATTAGGGTTTACAACTCGTAATAATAAAGCCCAAAACGACATAACACCATAAAGTCGCGGAAAAATAACAAACAGGGAATTAAAGGCCGGCGGCGTTGGAACCGGCATAGTAGCCGGCATAGAGAGTATAAACGGCCGTGCCTTTCGGGATGTGTATGTTTCTGTAGATATTCTTGACACCATACACGGCCGTGCTTTTGAACCGTGTATACGACCGTATATGTTTCTGTAGAGCCTCTAGACTCATTACACGGCCGTGCCTTGTAAAGACATGCCCCCTTCAACCCGTATCCATTATGACTTGTACAAGAGCAAGTGCATTCTCATGGTTGCTCCAATCCTTTCCGGCTTCGTAGACATCCTTTATCAACCCGTTAAGTGCTTCCTTGAATCGTTTCGCTTGAGTTCTTGTGATCGGTCCAAGTGGCACTTCAAGAGGGTCCACATTCCATCTTCTGGCTTGGCTCCCATCATAGCTCTCATCAATTAATAGGATTAGTTAAAAAATAAGTGGTTATAAAAATAGTTTAAATAGTATTTTGTAATCATTAATGAGAATTCATGAAGGTTTGTCACGCCCCAGGGGTTACCCTAGTCGTAATAGCCCATTGTGTACTATATTGAAGTCTATGATTTGTCGGATTTCAACACACACAAACTTCAACATGGTACATAAGATGTCATTACTCTAGAAACCACCATAAAGATAACAGTTCTACCAATATTAAAGTTAACGTCTATTAATGTAAAACACAAAGTTCTACATATATAATAGATAGAGAAATAAGTCTATATGGTTAATATTACATTCATCTAAAAGTCTATTCAAAATTAAAAATATCTATTCTAAGTACCTTCTTCCTCACTCGCCCAGCTACCATCATCTTTGAAGATTCTCACCGCTGTCTGGATTCTACCAGCGTAAAACCAAAACGGTGCCTACAAAATGGGTAAACTGTAGGAGGGTAAGCTATAATGCTTAGTGAGATCTTAGCGCATAACTACCTTTCACGCAAAACAAGCAAGTTAACATTTTTAATGCATCAACAATCATATGCCAATCATCACATGTAGTCAACCAGAAACTACATGGGGTCTAAGGATATGTTCTGTCCAATATACCCCTCCTTTGACCTTAGGTTAGGGATCATTTTAAAATTCCATTAGAGTTTGAGCTACCAATTTTGTTACACTTGCATGCATCCTTGGCTAGACAAATCAGAGCCACGCTCTATATATCAATAGTTATACTAAAAGAATAATCTTCTCAGCAAAGACCTGAGACAAACCAAAAGAAAATAAATGTTTTCCCTGCTCGCACACCTCTAGATGCATGCACCCAAAACAAAATAATGAACATGGATTCATACCAATACACAACCATCCTCTATTCATTTTTGTATTGTTAGAATAGGACACTCCCTCAAGACATCCTTTCATTATTTATGTAACTGTGATGGAATATATGAAAATATGCAAGAGGATGCTATGCATAATCCATTTCAAAATAAGCATTTTGATATGCTTAACATCAGTTAGGAGGTGACCAAACAATTTGTACACTCCATCAACTACAAAAATAGCCATGAATACAAGAAACTTTACTTTCTTTTCCTTTAGGCCTTAATAATCAAACAATCAACCAAATCAAACACACACATGGGTTCATTAGTATTCAAATTTAGATGCTACTAAAATTACAATCACAAATCAAGTGGCAATCATTGTTGGTACTTACCTTGCCATTCTAATGGAGGACCATCTCAAGGTTCGGGTATTGAAGAGGATAAATGCAATCAAAGTGGAATTAAGGAACTACAAATACCCAAAGGGCCAATCACAAAGGCGTGAGCAAAACAGATCAAGCAAGCTATGCAAGGCTTTGTGAAGATCATTTTTGAAAATGAGGTCAAGTCTGGAAGGACATTGGAGACATTGAGCTGGGCTAAACCCAAATTCATTAATGTCATCCAAGCCCAAGAAAATGAAGCCCAAATCAGCCAAGACAGTAATTAGGGATTCTAGAAGATAATTGAGGTCATTGCTTACATCAACAAAATAGTTATTATTATAGTTATGAGCACATTTAATTTTTTTTTTTTTGTAGTAGGTTATTGATGGGTATGTGGATGGTTTTTTTTTTTTAATTAATTAGCCTTAGAACTCTATAAATAGAGTATCAAAACTTTTGTTGAGGGGATGGACAAATTTTTCAATTGAAGAGTTATTTCTTATGTTTTTTCTTTTTGAACAAGCGGCTGGGGTTTTGACCTTATGGGTTCAAGCTCGGTTTATATTATTGGTTCTTGTCACTTACGGGTAATGGGTCAATAATTTCTTTTTTACATATATATTACCAATTCTTGTCTCCATAGGCAACGATTCAGTAATTTTTTTTATTCAAAAATTGGGATTTGGGCGGTCCGAGAAATTGATTATTCGTTGCTGGGTCTCATAACTCAATTTGTTGGATTTAGCATCATTTTTTGGTATCAGAGCTAACTTGATTCTCAATCAAGTTATTATCCTTTATCCTTCATATTCCTTGTTGAAATTTCATTTATTTCTTCAATAATATTGTTCTACTACTTCTATTAAGTGTCATTTCAAAAAAAAAAAAAATCAGTAAACAAAAATTATAAAAAAAAAAAGAAAGAAAAATTCTCTTGTGTTATGTTCTATCATCATCAATGCCCGAGTTGATTCCTTACATACTATACTCAACAATGAATTTATTCTTCTATTAAGCATTACTTCAACGGTGTTGTTTCTTCTTGCCTTCTTTGATTATTTGTTGCTGGGTCTCACAACTCAGTTCATTGGATTTCGCATCACATTCTTTTTCAAGGATTGTAGTAATCCTCAAGTAAAACTTAGCAATCTTTAGAAAAACCTATAAACATGGAGAAATATTTATACATATAAGAAGTAACTACCTTTAAGATAAACTAATCTAGTATCTCGTAGCTAACCCCATATTTTATTAAAGTCTTTTAATATTAAGTCCTTTGTTTAGGGAATCAGTTTGTTGTCAAGGTCCACACTTAGGTGCTCATTTGGGTAAAGTCTTATCCTTGCCATAATCAGGAAAATATATGTCCAAAGCATATTTCAGGAGCAAGTCCATGAATATATGTCTATAAAATGTCTAAAATATGTCAAGAATGTGTCCACGGATGTCTAATAGATCATAGACGGTCATAGGTCCTCATGATTTAAAGATAAGGTCTTAATATCTTTTCTTTGCACTTTTATGTTCATTAAGAGTTTGAAATATGTCTAATTATTAGAGAAATAATGAAAAATAAATAAGATACTCTTACAAAGATGAAGTTTGTTTAACGTGGAATTGTGATTAAAATCTATAACTATTACATATAAGTAGTATTAGTGTAAGTATGATGAATATGCTAAGGAAACAAATTTGGGTAAGTTGGAATTACCTTACTTTGATGAAAATTTCTAAAGTAAAGCACCTAAAACATAGAAAATAAGTTAGTTTAGTAACTTCCTTAAGGGGTTTAAAGATAGCTTAACCTTCTTGGAAGTTACTTACCTTAGATTTTGAAATTGGTGGTCCAAAACTATGATTGTCTTTGGGGATGCAAATGGGGTTATTTTTTGGTGCAATTTTCTGATATTGTTAGGCAATATGAGGTATGTTTGGTGGAAATTTGGTGGAAATTTTTTAAAGGAAATGAGCAGCAAATGGTGTGTGAAAGGTTCGGTTTTTTAGTGGGGTAAATTTTCTTTTTACCTCCCTTTTTATACTAGTTAAGTTTTTTGTTTTGTAATTTAATTTAGGTTTTGATTTGGCACACCTAAGGGGACAAGATTAGGCAGGTTTTAGGGTCATAATTGGCCTAAGGAATGATAGGATAAGCTAGAGTAGTGATTGCATAAGATAAGATAAGGTTAAGGTGGCAAAGTCATGTGAAGTTGATGAAATCAGAAGGGGTTGGATGATTTTGGTACCTTCTAGGTGGTTTCTTAAGCTGATTTTTTGTTTATGTTTATTTAAACTCCTTACTTGGTCGTGAAACAATTTGGGCTAATTTTGATTAGGTTAGGATTAGGTAAGATGGTTTCAAACATGAGGTGAAACAAGGTTAAGTAACATAGTGTTTTTAAGAGATGAGATTTATGTGAAATTTTTCTTTTTATTTAGAAGGCTTTAAAACTCAAATTTTTTTCATGATATCTCCAGGTTCTTTACCCATTTTAATCAATTTAATTTAGGATATTTTAGATTGAATTAAATTAAGATAGCAAAAGTGATGAGGACATGGAAAGAAGCAAGTATAAGGAATGTAGCAAGGATGAATTACAAGGCTTTGGAGGTGCAATGTCAAGGGCAAGATCTAAGAAGGTTAAAGAGGCTCTAAATAAATTTGTGGAAACTTTATTGGAAGCATGCTTAATTCATGAAGAATTGCAGCCCAAGATGGTGAATTGCTTAATGCAAATTGAAGGAATAGAGGCTTGAGGGGTGTCTTCAATTCCAACCCAATTTCTCCATCTAATTACTTGAGTCTAAATTGGCAAAATGGAGCATGAAGGCTGCATTTATGTTTGGGCCAATCTACACCTTTATTTTATTTTATTTTTTTAAGCTGATTAAGGCCTATTTATCTAGTCTTAGTTTTTTTTTTTTTTTTTGTCTTTCATTACGTGTTAAAATGGGCTAAACATGGGTAGAATTAGCAATTTGATTTTAGGCCTTATTATAATGGACTTGAGTTAGGCCAAGTCTAAGAAAAATTGTAAGGTGTTGTCCATTATAAAAAGGCAAACCCTAACCTTTGGAAAGGAAAATTTAGAACATATTTTTTTTTAAGAAAAAAAAAAAAACTAAGACTAGCTAAATAGGCTTTAATCAGCTTAAAAAATAAAATAAAGTAAATGTGCAGATTGGCCCAAACATAAACGCAACCTTCATGCTCCATTTTGCCTCAAGTAATTAGATGGAGAAATTGGGTTGGAATTGAATACAACCCTCAAGCCTCTATTCCTTCAATTTGCATTAATCAATTCGCTATCTTGGGCTGCAATTCTTCATGACTTAAGTATGCTTCCAATAAAGTTGACACAAATTTATTTAGAACCTCTTTAACCTTCTTAGATCTTGCCCTTGTCATTGTACCTCCAAGGCCTTGTAATTCATCCTTGCTACATTCCTTAGACTTGCTTCCTTCCATGTCCTCATCAAAAAGGGTGAATTGAATGGTGTCAAGCTAGATGGATTTTCAATGTTCATGTGAAAAAAAAAGGCTATTTATTTACTTATTTTTTGGGCTCATCTCTTCGAATTTTTCCAAGCCCTATTACTGGGTAATCAAGGTATATCTAAGGTATAATATGGTAAAATTTGGGTAAGATTTATTAACTATAGGATAAGATAGATTAAGACAAGCAAACCTTGCTAAAAATTGGAAAAATCATGTGTTAGTGTATTTTATTGGGATTCGATTTTGATATGACCACTTTTAAATTATTTTGTGTCTTTTTCTTAGGTTGGATAAGATAAAATAGGATAAGATTGAGATACAATTAGGTGTAATAAATGGGGATCTTGATAAGATAAGATAAGATAAGGTAAGGTAAGAGGAGAAGTTTGACTTCTCCTTTGTGGCATCTTAGGGAAGGGGCATGGCTGATGGCGTTTTGTCAATATTTTTTTTTTTTTTTGGTGTATTATTGAGTAATTAAAGGTGTAATGTTGAATTAGAAAAATTTTGGCTGAATTAGATTAAGATTTGGGGGTAGTTTCAAGCTTAATCGCTTAGAAGGCTTTTAGGACAAGGTTTAAGAGATTTTTGAATTTGATTTGGTTTGACATTAATTTGTATTTTTTTTATTGATTTATGTTCTAGGCTATTAATCCTCATAAGTGGGATTAGATAGGACTAATTTAGAAAGGATTAGGCTCAAGTCAATATAAGTCTTCTTAAGTCATCTAACTATTTGTCGGAAGTTGACTTTTGTTGACCTTTGCTTTAATTAAATTAACTTAGGTCAACTTACGATATTTTGGGTTATCTCTAATTTCTAGCCTGATTTTAGGTTCATTTGGAACTATAGCTTAAATGTATTTTCTTATTGTAACCTATTTGATAAGGTTTTTATTGAATGAAATTTTTTTGGGAGTTACAAGGTTTCTTTCTAGGAATCCTCTATAAGAGTTTGTTTTTTACTCAAACTAAAGATGATTTCATTTTTTATTTGTTCATACTATGTAGCTTTTTCTTCAATTTTATCATAATCAACAAGAAAAAGTAAACTAAGAATCTTTATCAATTTTTATGAAAGTTTCAATCATTATTGATGGCATTTCCTTTTTTTTTTCTTTTTTCAACAAAATATGATTAACTAATGTGTTAACTAATCGATTATGATAAATTGGATCAGATTTTGCAATTTTTACTTCTACAGTACTTCAATGTGACATGAGTGTAAAAAGAGTTCAAGAATCATTAGATATATATATATATAGGGGCTAAATTTGTTTTAACATTATTGTACATAACATTTTGGGTTTGGGAATGGAAACATATTAGAAGTCTTAATTCTTTATGCCGTTTAGTGGTTAAAATTTCAAGAACAAACGAATCATAATCAATTCGTTTATTATTAAATACAGAAATAATTCATAATCATTCTATTAAGATCAATCTAAACATGCCTATTTAGTATATATACAATTCCTCATGCCAACTATTAAATATTAACCAATTTATTAGAAACACATATCGCATGGTAGGCCATAAATTGGAAGACTTTGCACCTACTATGAAATCTGCTATACATGCCAAAAATGAAAATAAATTACATCATTAATAATAACTAAAATATATATAGATAATTATTGATCATCACTAAGAGGTGAATCTTATGAATTTTTGTGGCAATTCCACTTAGAAGGTAATGGGTTACTCCTGCAATATGTCTTGGTACAATGCACAGGGCTTTAGGCTGAGAAAGAAACATCTTGCTTCTACAATTTCTAATTTGACCTAGGAAAGGACATGTAACAAGAATATTTTTTTTTAGTGGGGCGATAGCTTGATCTTTGTTGAACTAAACTAAAGAATTTTTTTTAATATAATAAAAGGACACTAAGTAAAGGAGTTCATCATAGATTGGCTAAACTAAGGAAACTAAAAAAAAAAAAAATCACGTTGAAATTAATTGCCTCAAAATATTAGACCTTTTGTATAAGAGTTAAGAAGACCTTATAACAATTGAACATTTTTACATAGAAAATATAAAATAGATATTAGACATTCTATAAAGTCTTCTTGACTCTTATCCAAAAGGTCCAATAATGTGTATATATTAGACCTTTTATCTTTAACACCAACTTTAAGTTTGACACTTGCTTCAGTCTTTGTTTGTGGCTAAAATAATCAAAATTTTAGATAAAGAAAAATTCAACTATTAATTAAATATAATTGAGGGTAGAATTAAAATTTTCAAAATAAAATTACTAAGTTAACTTTATTTTAGTATTTAAATATTGACGATAAGATAGTAATTTAAAAACTTATATATTTAATAATTGGAGATTATGCAATTGCCCTTAAATTGTAATAATTAAGGAGAGGTAAATTATTAAATGAAATTATAATTTGAAATAAGGAGTATTTAATTCAAGAATTTTTCTAGATCTCTCATTATCTCACCTCTCTCAACTGTAACACTCTCTCTTGACCTCCCTCATTTTTCTCCATTAAAATACAAATCAAGCTTACTTAAGTTGATCCATGGAATCTTATGACTAATTAGTAAGTTTTTAATATCAATCTAGCTAAATCCAAGCTTAAAGAAATCAATTGGGTAAGTAATAGAACCCTTCAAGCTGAAATGAAGATTTCATGATGCAATTGTAGCTAATTCCAAGTTAAATTTGATGTTTAATCAAGAAAATTGAGCAAGGAAGTAAAGATCAAGGGAGGCAAGGAAGATCACCTATGACCGTGACTACTCCAAGGTAAATTTTCAATTTCAAGTTCTAGAAATTAGATATAATGTATAGAATCTTTTGATCTATGGGTTGGTCTATTGATTTAGGCAATTAAGTTTCATTTTGCAAGATGGAAGCTCAATTTGAAGATTGGAGTTTTTAAGAGCAAGGTAATGATATTTAAAATTAAGATATATTGTAGAGCATTAAGTAATCTACAGGTTTTGTTAAGATACTAATAAATAATTTTGGATTTATGAAAGTGAAATAGGAATAGGAAGGTTAATTTCCTTGTTTGGTGGTTAATAGAGATTTTCAAGAGTAAAGAAGTAAGGTAAGTATTCAATTACTTGTTTAACTTCAAGTTTGATGTGTGATTAATGTTTAATTAAAGTGAATTCAGGTATGGCGGTATTAAAGTTGTTGAGAAATATTTGGATGTATGTTTGATTGATAAATTATTATGTTTTGAGGTTAATTGGAATGTTGATTAATTTGTATAAGAAGTTGATTGAGGCTTGTAGTTTTAATTTGATGAATATGGTATATATGTGCATGTCATGGAGTGGCTCAGTAAAGGGGTTCATTCTTAATTAATTTTGGTAAGTTTAAAATAAAAAGTGTGCAATCAATGTTTTCATGAGAAGTATAGTTGAATTGAAATGTGTATTTAGAATAGAATTGATAAATTGGATATAGTTCATATAATAGCTGAAGTGGGTAATGTTAAATGGGTATTTGGAATATTGAATAAAGTTTTGATCACTTGGAATTAGAATTAATTGGTGGAATTTGATTTAGAGACGATAATAGGAAGTAAGGATTTGAAATGATGATGATTAGTGAAGTAATAAGCAAGAAATGGTTGAGTTTGAGTTAAAATTCATTTCTGAAATGTAATCTAAAAAAATTGGTTGTTAATATGATGTAAAATGAAAATATTAGTGCTGATTTCAAAAAAAGAAGAGATTTAGAAAATTTTGGCTTTTTTTTGAAGTGATTCAAAGTTAAAAAAATAAAATAAAAAGATATGATATTTTGAAGTTTCAAATTCATAACTGAATTTTGGACGGTAGATGAAGGTCTTTCAATCTACATAAAATCAAGAAATTTTGAAAAAATTGATAGAGGGGTAAATTAGGAATTAGATGGCTTTTGTTTGATATGATTTGGAGTTGAAATGAGTGAGTTATGATTGATTTAACTATGTTTGTTTAGGGAAACCGAAATTTGAAAATTTTCTTATTTAATATTAAGTGGAAGTTGATTTAATAAAGTTTAAATGATGTGTAATGTAAATTATAAATTTGGAAAATTTGATGCATAATGATGATTGAATCATTAATGGGAAGTGCTAAAGCGAGTTAACTCACCATACAACTCATTGAGTTACATTTGAATGCCTTGAATGTGTTCTTATGTTCTTCATGATAGTCAAACCGTTCTTTATAAAATTCAAACTTGATCCATTTTCTTCAGCCAAATTCATCAAAAACACATTTTTGGATGAGTTTTGAGATAATTACTTTTTCATATAAAGATTTGCTCGAAGATTAGATTTCTACAAAGAATTTTATCAAGTTTAAAGCTATTTTCACTCAACAAGAAATTAAAGTTTTGGATTAAAAAGGTTTCAAGAATGCATTTGATCTTCATGAGCAAGTTGGTAAATGTTAAAATGTGTTTATGGACTTAATTAAGGAAATGGGCTCAAATTATAATATTGGACTTAAAACCCAAAATGCACATAATAATATATGAGCTTTTAATAAATAGTTTATTTAGAAAATAATAAAAGAAATTAAGCCATCACCCTAAGAGGACCGAATCAGTCCAATCGCAATCCATATGAACCGAACCAGTTCCCTCTTGATTAATTCACTAGATTGATCAAAAATTAAATTAAGAAAAATTAAAATTAAAATTAGCATTAATAAATAAAAATTATAATAAAAAAAATTAGGGTTGAACCCCTAAAGATAAATAAAATTAAATTATCCTTAATCGATTCAATCTTATCCTAAGGAGTTTACAACGTTTGAACCAGTTCAATTAACATGTCGATTCACTAATTAATTAAAGGAAATATAGGATTAATAATTAGACTAAAATAGTGGACTTATGTAGAACCTCTATATAAGTCTACTAGCCTAAATAGGAATTCACTTATTTCTATAGTAAGTTAATAATTATGAGCTTAATTGGTGGCTAAATATAATTTAATCAATAATTATGTTAATTATATTAATTAAAGGATAATACTAATCAATAATTATGTTTTAACTGCATATTATATTTTAATTGAGTTAGAGGAATCAACTAATCAAAGATTGTCTTATGGCTCTACTTTTCTAGGGATGAAATAATTACGAACTACGTACTAAAATTAAGAAAACTAAAATAAATTAATACTTAAACTCAGCTTAAATATCTATAGTGTTGGTTGTACTTGGTCACTAGATCTAAAGGGTGATACCCTTAGACTAGGCTATGAGCTAAGGTTCAGAATATTAAGATGACACAAAAGCTAAGTGCCTAAACCACAAAGGTGTTGCTATGGGTAATTGATAAGGCTAGTACTCACACAAAGGGACTATGTGAATAGAAGAATGTCAACCAAGCACTATATACATTATGGGATCTATTTATGGTGGTTGGATCGACTATGATTGTAATGGTAAGCTTAACATTTGGAACAACATCCCAATGAGATTTCAATACTATGTTATGGTTGTTGGTGTTAACATCAGTTATGGTTTTGATCACGGTAATTGAATATACCATAATAGACCCTTAGCGTTTATTGGGTAAGGTCAGACTCGTTTCGTTTGCAAGAGTGTTCGAAGTCATGAGTACCCCCATACTGATTATTTCACTTTAAATTAAATAACTCAATGAATCCGTACTAACGCATTGGAATTAGGTATGCATGACAGGAGAGAATGTGTTTAACTATTTTGTATTGAGATCCTGTAGTTCATTCTTTCCTTCTACTTTTCAAGTGATGATGATAATTCCTTTTATGCTAATAATTACTATTATTATTATCTTGGTTATGGCTTTAACAAGGAGTTATAGGTTGGTAGGAGTAACAAGTAGTTCTGTCATTCAATTTACTATTTTATATTTCTAAGGATTGAGAGGAGTTTTATGATCTTTTATTTGGTTGATGGACTTTTACGAACTTTGTTTACGAAATATGACTTTAGTTGGTTTACAGACTATAAAATGGACTTAGACTTTGATTTAAGTCCTATAGCTCTGGAGGTTTATAGTGATGGTTTCAATATCTTTTGATACTATGTTCCATTCTCAAATTAATGATTTCATCAAATGATTTTTAAAGTTAATAATCATATTTTCATAAGTTAAAATCTAATTAAAAACCCACATAATAAGTAGTCAAAACCTTAATGTATTTCTATTTAAGTATGAAGTATGAGAAACTGCTACACTTAAATGTTTAGGGGCGTAATATCAGTAAACGTTTTGAAATTGTCTACCTTGCACCTACTCTCCACATCAACAGGATTTACAAAAGGATAGATTCATACAATAGAAACTTTTGGTAAAATGCCCACCCATAACCTAGCATCGATAACTTACCCATTCAGCTCATAACAATGGTCATTGTTAGAATCTCCCATAGCTCAATTAAAAAAAATAAATAAATTGCTTTTATATCAAATTAAAGATAAATTTCTATAAAAGATTCTTTTAAAAATATATATATAATCACGGATTTTCATTATAGATTTAGATGGATACATCTTACTTTTTCAAAATTCTATTTATACTATTTTCTATATCCACTAATTTTTTAACTAATCTTACTATTTGTAACCATTTACTAGTATGACCATAACTAATTTCATAACAATCCTAATAGGTTACCTACAATGTCTACCCATAACTATATTATCACTAGAATTTAAGTTCATCCTCTAACCACTAAAGAGTTTAAGGATGAAGAACAAGAATAAGAAATGTTCGGCATAGGAACGACATTGTTGCTACCACTAACATCACATAGTACTTATCCTTTCAATACTACAAAGGAGGCCTTTTAAGATGGGACCTTGATGGTAACATAGTAAAATAAAAACTAAACCAATAGCAAACAAAATGTACCTAACGCTGAAACTAGATTGTACACAGAAATTTCTTTTTTTTTTTTTTTTGGTTAATTCAGTAATTTCATTCAACCAAAAAGAGATTTAACTCTACAAAGCAATTTTTAGGCACTACCCACTATTTACAAACTTTTGCTGGGTGTAATGACTCTTGATTTATTTCGGTCTATATGTTGTATGTTGCTTTCACTATTATCTTTTATTTAAATACATAAATATAATTCAAAATAAATCTAACTAAGCTATTCGTACTAGGGGTTCTTTGCCCCAAATAAGTTGAGCTCCTTGCATGTCATATATAGTAGACTGCAACCACTAACGTTGATTTCCATTCTTCTGTCTCCTAGTTTGATGGGTCATTTGATAGAACATCTAATACATGCTACCACAAAGTATGGGGCATTAACCATCCCAACTTAAACATTACTTCTTTCCATACTACTGATGAAAAGGAGCATTGGAAGAATAAATGTTGATGGTTTTCCATGCTTTGGTTACACAAGAAACATGTTATTTTGTTTATAACTCCCTACTGGTTCAGTTTATCAAGAGTGTATAACCTACTATTAATTATATGCCATAAGATAAAACTATGTCTTGGTATGGATTTGTCATTCCATACTAATTTGGTCTAAGGCATAGTATTACCAATTGGCTTAAGTATTGAATATGCACTCTTGATAGTGAAGAGACCAATTGGAGATGGTCTCCATATAAGTTTGTCTTCTATAACTTGATTCCGGGAGATATTTAGAAGGATATTGAAATTGTTCCAAAACCGTCCTTGAGGTAAAACTTATTCTCCGTTCTTAATTAGGCTACAAACTCTAGCATGTTGGGGTAGACCCAAGGAAGCTATTTCCCTTGCACTCATTATTTTATCCAACAAACCTTACGGTAGCCAAAAGTTAAACCAAAGAGATATTAATAGTCCACTTCCCACTCTCATTCAAGTAATAGTCTTGCTTGATCCCTTAATTTTAGGAGTTCCTTCCAAGTCTAAGAGCATGATGAAGGAGTTTTAATTGACCTAAAACTCCTTCCCTTAAGGAAAATACTGTGTATCCACTCCGCTTAGATGCCTCTAACACTATTGTTGCATGATTGCCATATGTGCTTGAGTTGAGCTGCTTTATTCCATAGTTAAAGTTGTGGCAATCCCAGCCCCCCTTCAACCAAAGGAGTGTAAACCTTTTCCCATCTTATTTTAGCTTTAGTTGCAATGTTGGGTCTTCCACTCCAGAGGAAATTCCTCATCAGCTGTTTATTTTTCTTATGACTTTCTTTAGTAGCATAAAGATTGAAGTCCAAAACACTTGCATTGTAAAGATAACCA
The DNA here is from genome assembly GCA_037954665.1 of Laguncularia racemosa. Classification (NCBI taxonomy): domain Eukaryota; kingdom Viridiplantae; phylum Streptophyta; class Magnoliopsida; order Myrtales; family Combretaceae; genus Laguncularia; species Laguncularia racemosa. The sequence continues at coordinate 747,735 of JBBMOL010000118.1, read as the reverse complement.
ACCTTAGAAGTTGTAGTCTCCATACATATGAGAGAAATTTGCTTGTCAAGGTTTGCAATCTTAATGTTATTTTTTATACCAATAAGTCCTCCCTTTTTAATTTAGTTGAAATGAGAGGAACCCCTAAGTAGCATATCGGCAATTTCCCTTCTTGAAATCTAAAAGCCTCAAGTGCAGTTTCCTTCGTATTCAAATTCACATTTGAAAAGAAAATTTTATTTTTGGTTATATTGTCTTTAAGTCCTGAAATAGCTTGAAATTCCAACAGTACTTCCTTAATCTTCATGATGGATTTAATATCTCCTTCACAAAAAAAAAAAAAAAAAACCATGAGATCATTTGCAAAGAAAACATAGGTAATTATTTCCTTCTTACATCTCTAATGGTAAGAAAACTCTAGGCTTCTAGCTATCTTCCAAAATAATCCTAACAAAACTACCATTGCAATCACAAACAAATAAAGTGAAATTAGATCTACTTATCTTAGTCCCCTCTTGCTGGGGATGAAACCAACAAGTTCCCCATTTAAATTAATAGAGAATCTTAGTGTCGTGAAATATTGTACTAGAAGTTTCATAAAATGGTAGGAAACCTCATACACAAAAGTGTTTTTTTTTCCAAGAAATCCCAATTTAGTGTCTCATAAGCTTTCATGATGTCTACTTTGATGGTACATCTAGGAGAACCATGATTGCTATGACACCTATAAACCAGTTCTTGTGCAATAAAGATATTGTCTATGATTTTTTTGTTTGGTACAAAGGTAGATTGCTTCCTACCAATTAAAGAGTGTAAGACTATTTTAATCCAGGCTAATAACTCATACGAAATGAAGAAGCTCTTCAAAGAGAATGAAGAGAGGCAATACCTGCAAGAAGAACTATAGTGGAATCTGAAGAAGAGAAAGGTAGAGCTCAACACAGAGCAGGTTGAGAAGGACTGGGAAAAATTGAAGAAGGAATTCACCATTTTAATCTAGGCTAACAAGTCAAGGAAACTCATTCGAAATGAAGAAGCTCTTCAAAGAGACTAAATAGAAGCAATACATCCAAGAAGAACCAAAGTGGAATCTGAATAAAAGGAAGGTGGAGCGGAACATAGAGTAGGTTGAGAAGGATTGAGAGGAACTGAAGAAGGAATTCACCATGAACTTAGAAGATCAAATCAAATCAAACCACTTAAACTTGACTTAAACCACTTATTAAATAATAAAAATAAGCAACATGCTTTATTTTTAAACTTTAACCTCATAATATTACCATGATATAATGTTATAAGACTTAAATTCTTGAGTAATGTTTCCTAATTTAAATATTAATACTTGATTGAAAACTCTATATATACTGTTATCTTCAAATAGAATAAGGTGCCTTTAACAATAATTCAAATTGAACCAAACTGAATTGAAATGTAGATCAATTTGAAACCTCAAACCATTAAAAAGGATTCAGTTCATTAAAGATTTTATTCAAACCATTTCAAATGCAATTTGGTTCAACTAAATCAAACCATGAATACCCTTACTCAAGTTTAACTACCCTATCCCACATCTTCTTTTGTAGACTTGACATCGATCCATATATTACCCAAAGTTAGGATAGGCTTAGAACAGTGTAGTTTTTAGTGGGCTAATCCTATTTTATGATTCAATAAACTTTTTAGTGTTTCCTCCCTCTAGCTAATGTACTTTGTTTTTCATATTAGAGTCTATATTTCATGTATTGTCATTATAAGAGAGAAAAACAAGTTGAAATTGTAGGTAGAAAATAGTTGATAAGTTAATACAAATTAAGAAAAACTTGGTAGAATCACAAAATTTAACTATATGAATAGTATTGCTTCTTATAAGAGTTAAGAATACTTGATAAAAGCTAAGAAATGTAGATTTTTGTAATGCTTATATTTAACGATTTAATGGATTCCTTAGTTGGTGAAGATATTCAACACCTAAAACATAACCACCATCTTTTAATCTCATTTTCTCATCCCTATACTTTTATTATATGTTTGTTAGTTGCTCATCTCAATATTATTTCAATGTTTATTTAGGAAAGGAGTGAAAATTATAAAAAAAAAAAAAAAAAGTTGCTTTGGGCTTTGGAGACTCTCAATACGTTATTATAACATCAAAGTCTAAGCAATTAAAGAACATGCATAAACTAAGTAAAATAAAAGTTAATAAAAGAAAAAAAGAAAAAAAAATTATGTACTTTGGTTATAAGAATGTAAATCTAGAGATTTTTAAAACTCATAAAGAGTGATTCACATGATGTGGAAAATAAAATATGATAGGAGTTGATGATGAAACCAAAACAATATAATATATACTTAAGAAAAACTTGATAAAAACAATTAGGCCATAAAAAACTTGCCTTTTCTTTTTTTTTTTTAATCATAATTTTGAATGTTGTGACATTATAAAAATTTGAAATATCTTCTTCTTTTTTGTAATTTATATGTCAAAATGGTATAAGATCTTTAAATACAATTAGCAATAGATATTTAACAAGATAGAGACAAGTACCTTTAGAGTAGAGTAAATGTAAGCAATTGTCCACATTTTGACCTTATTATTGGAAAAGCCACAATGTTTAGCAACATAAAGGAGAAAGAGAAATAAGTAAAAATAAGAAAGAAGAAGAAAGGTGATGCGAAATCCCACGAATTGAGTTGTGAGACCCAGCAACAAATAATTAATTTCTCGAACCACCCAAATCCCAATTTTTGAATTAAAAAAAAAATTATTGACTCGTTGCCTATGGAGACAAGAACCAGTAATATATATATAATATGTGTAAAAAAGAAATTATTGACCCATTGCCTATAAGAAAACCGAGCTTGAACCCACAAGGTCAAAACCCCGGTTGCTTGTTCAAAAAGAACAAATATAGGAAATAACTCTTCAATTGAAAAATTCATCCATCCCCTTAACACAAGTTTTGATACCCTATTTATAGAGTTCTAGGACTAATTAATGAAAAAAAACCATCCACATACCCATCAATAACCCACAACCAAAGAAAATTAAATGTGCTCTTAACTATACTAATAACTATTTTGTTGATGTAAGCAATGACCTCAATTATCTTCTAGAATCCCTAATTACTGTCTTGGCTGATTTGGGCTTCATTTTCTTGGGCTTGGATGACATTAATGAATTTGGGTTCAGCCTAGCTCAATGTCTCTAAAGTCCTTAATTGACCTTGTGGGTTCAAGCTCAGTTTATATTATTGGTTCTTGTCTCTTATAGGCAAAGGGTCAATAATTTCTTTTTTACATGTATATATATATATATATATATATATATATATATTATCGGTTCTTGTCTCTATAGACAACAGGTCAGTAATTTGTTTTTTTTTTAATTCAAAAATTGGGATTTGGGTGGTTCAAGAAATTGATTATTTGTTGTTGGGTCTCACAACTCAATTCGTGGGATTTCGCATCATTTTTGGTATCAGAGCCAATTTGATTCTCAACCAGGTTATTATCCTTTATCCTTTATATTCCTTGTTGAAATTTCATTTATTTCTTCAATAATATTATTCTACTGTTTCTATTAAGTGTCATTTCAAAAAAAAAAAAATCAGCAAACAAAAGTTAAAAAAAAAAAGAAAAGAAAGAAAAATTCTCTTGTGTTATCTTCTATCATCATCAATGCCCGAGTTGATTCCTTACATACTGTAATCCAAAATGAATTTATTCCTCTATTAAGCATTACTTCAACGGTGTTGTTTCTTCTTGCTGTCTTTGTGTTTTCTTAATCACTATCTTCTTGGCCACTTTTTAAGCGAATTATATGAACTGATGTTTGACTTTTACAAGTGAATACTCTGGTTTTTCAATTGTTGTGTTCTTAAAGAACTTGGTTTGGGAAAACAAGAGTGGTAAAAGGCGAGAGTGGGTGAGTGTAATGGAGGGTAAAAGCCATTAATCTGTGTGCAACACGAGAGTAGATAGACTTTTTGAGTGGACTAAATTGTGACATTGCCAACGTCGTGGAATTACAGCATTATGTGGAGTTGGAGGACATGGTGCATATGGCTATGAAAGTTGAGCGACAACTCAAAGAAGTGAAAGTCACTCAAGTTGGGAACCACAACTACTCGAATTCCCACTCCCGTGGAAAGTGGAGAAGGGGGAAAAGGGAAGAGAAACCTAGGATCAAAGCTTATGATGGCGAGAACTTGAAGAAGCACCCATAGGCCATTAAAGAGAGAGGTAAATCATCATCTCAAACTCTAAGAAATCGGGATATTAAATGTTTTAAGTGTTTAGAGATTGGGCATTTAGCATCTCAATGTCTAAATCAAAGAGTGATGATCATGCGCGAAGGCGGGGAGATTGAAATTGATGATGATGGCTCTGATTGTGCTAGTGATACTATGCCACAGTTAGAAGATGCTAGTGATTGTGAATATGCTGTAGAAGGTAGGTCATTGGTCATTATGCGTTCCCTGAATGTGCGAGTTAAATAAGAAGAGAATGACAATGTGCAGCAAGACAATATTTTTCACATTCGGTGCCATGTATAAAACAAGGTATGTAGTTTGATCATAGACGGAGGTAGCTGTGTTAATGTAGCAAGTAACATACTTGTTGATAAATTAGGTTTGTCCACTGTGAAACATCCTAAGTCATACAAGTTGCAATAACTGAATGAATGTAGAGAAGTGAAGGTGAATAAGCAGGTCCACGTGGTGTTTTCAATCGGGAAACATATGGATAAGGTCCTTTATGATGTTGTAGCTATGCATGCTAGTCATCTTTTACTCGGAAGGCCTTGGCAATTTAACAGGAGAGCCATTTAAGATGGGTACAAAAATCAGTACTCATTTGTGAAGGATGGAAGGAAAGTTACATTGATGCCAATGATGCCAAGCCAGGTGTTTGAGGATCAACTACGGTTTAAAAAAGCCATTTGTGAGGAAAGTGAGGTAGAAGCCGAGAAACAAAAGAAGAGGGAAAATGAAATTGAAAGAAATATGAGTTATGAGAAGAGAGACAGTAAAATCTCTAGGAGAGAAAAGCAAGAGTGCTCGGCTATAGGTGAGGGAAAAGAGAAAAGAATGAGTTTCTTTGTAAAAGAACAAGAGATCAAGAGTGCACATAAGGTTGGAAGACCAATGATTTTGTTTGTATATAAGGACGCCATGTTTGTGTATTCTGACCTTGACTTTTCTTTGTCTAGTTGCGTGTTTTCTGTTTTACGGGATTATTATGACATCTTTCCCAATGAAGTACCTAATGGTATACCACCAAAGCGAGGGATTAAGCATAAGATTGACTTTGTTTTGGATCGGTGATTCTAAATCGACCAGCTTATAGGATGGATCTTGTGGAGACAAAGGAGTTACAATGGCAAGTGGAAGAGTTAATGACTAAAGGACATATTCGAGAAAGCATGAGCCCATCGGCAGTTCCAGTATTGTTGGTGCCCAAGAAAGATGGGACATGGCACATGTGTGTTGATTGTCGAGCCATTAATAAAATCACAATGAAGTACCGACACCATATACTTCATTTGGATGAGATGCTTGATGAATTGCATGAATCTGTGATATTTTCGAAAATAGATCTAAAGAGTGGCTATCATCAAATTAGAATGAAGGAGGGTGATGAATGGAAAACAGCTTTCAAAACAAAATATAGGTTGTATGAGTGGTTAGTGATGCCATTCGGGTTAACTAATGCACCTAATACATTCATGAGACTAATGAACCATGTTTTGCGTGTATTCACTGGAAATTATGTCGTTGTATACCTTGGTGATATTCTAGTGTATAGTAAGAGCTTTGATGAGCATATGGAACATCTTAGGGCTGTTATTGATGTGCTAAGATAGGAAAAATTATATGCCAATTTGAAAAAGTGCAATTTTTGTATAGACTGAGTGGTGTTCTTGGGTTTTGTTATTACAGCAGGTAGAATACAAGTGGATGAAGAAAAGGTGCAAGCCATCAAGGATTAGCCATCTCCTAAATCGCTGACTATGGTTAGAAGTTTTCTTGGGTTAGCTAGTTTTTATAGACGTTTTGTAGGTAATTTTAGTACATTGGCTGCCCCATTAATTGAAGTAGTAAAAAAGGATGTTGGTTTTAAATGGGAAGTAAAACAAGAAAATCCCTTTAATGTGATAAAAGAAAAGTTATGTTCTGCTGCATTGTTTGTTTTGCCTGATTTTTCCAAAACTTTCAAGATCGAATGTGATGCCTCTAAGATTGGTATAGGAGTCGTTTTGATGCAGGAGAAGCGTCCTATTGCTTACTTTAGTGAGAAGCTAATAAGACGCTTTGAAGTACTTGACGTATGACAAGGAGCTCTCTACATTGGTGCGTACATTGGAGACGTGGCAGCACTACTTGTGGTCGAAAGAATTCGTTATTCTCACGGATCATAAATCTTTAAAGCATTTGAACGCCCAAGGCAAGTTGAAAAAAAGACATACAAGATGGGTCGAGTTTATAGAGATGTTTCCATATGTAATCTAATACAAGCAAGGTAAGGAAAATGTGGTAGCAGATGCCCTATCTCGCAGGTATGCTCTTATCGCTATTCTTGGAGCTAAATTGCTTGGATTTGAACACATAAGAGAATTGTACATACAAGATTCTGATTTTCATGCTGTGTATCATGCTTGTGAAAAGGGTGCATTTGATAGATTCAATAGGCACAATGGATTCCTTTTTAGGGAGAACAGGCTATGCATTCTTAAGTGTTCAATGCGAGAGTTGCTTGTGCTTAAGTCGCATGGTGGAGGTCTTATGGGTCATTTTGGTATTACTAAGACATTAGATGTGCTAAAAGAACATTTCTTTTGGCCTCATATGAAAAGAGATGTGGAAAGAGTTTGCTCTAGATGCATCTCATGTAAGAAAGCCAAGTCTAGAGTCAAACCACATGGTCTTTACATGCGTTTACCTATACCCAATGGACCTTGGTCTGATGTTTCGATGGATTTTGTTTTAGGTTTACCTAGGTCTAAGAGAGGTAAAGATTCCATTTTCGTGATTGTGGATCACTTTTCAAAAATGGCACATTTTATTCCATGTCACAAGACTAATGATGCTACGCATGTTGCTAAATTGTTCTTTAGAGAAGTCATTCATTTACATGGAGTACCTAGGAGCATAGTAAGTGATAGAGATGTGAAATTCATTTTTAGCATGTTTTGTGGGGGAAAATGGGAACAAAATTGTTACTTTCTACTACATGTCCCCACAAACCAATGGACAAACTAAAGTCGTGAATAGGACATTGACTACTCTTTTGTGTGCTGTGATAAAGAAGAATTTGAAATCTTGGGAAGAATGCATTCCATTCATTGACTTTGCGTACAATCGAGTTGTGCATTCTTCTACTAGTTTCTCACCTTTTGAGATTGTATATGGTTTCAATTCTTTAACCCCATTAGATTTGATTCCTTTGCCTATGAATGAGATTACCAGTCCAGATGGTAAAAAGAAGGCTGAGATGGTGAAAAAGATTCATGAAGAAGCAAGACATCGCATCATGAAGTGGAATGAGAAGAATGCTACCCAAGCTAACAAAGGCAGAAAGAAAGTAACTTTTGAACCTGGAGATTAGGTATGGCTACATATGACGAAAGAAAGTTTTCCAACTCGAAGGCAGACTAAATTAGATCCAAGATGAGATGGACCATTTCAAGTGGTGCCTAAAATCAATGATAATGCATATAAGTTAGATTTGTCAGGTGAGTATAATGTTAGTGCCACATTTAATGTGTCTGATCTTACTCCCTTTGATACAGGTTCAGATTCAAGGACGAATCCTTTTGAAGAGAGGGAGGATAATGGAGGACCATCTCAATGTTCAGGTATTGAAGAGGACAAATGCAATCAAAGTGGAATTGAGGAACTACAAATACCCGAAGGGCCAATCACAAGGGCACGAGCAAAACAGATCAAGCAAGCTATGCAAGGCTTTATGATAATCATTTTTGAAAATGAGGTCAAGTCTGGAAGGACTTTGGAGACATTGAGCCGGGTTGAACCCAAATTCATTAATGTCATCCAAGCCCAAGAAAATGAAGCCCAAATCAGCCAAGACAGTAGTTAGGGATTTTAGAAGATAATTGAAGTCATTGCTTACATCAACAAAATAGTTATTAGTATAGTTAAGACAACATTTAATTTTCTTTGGTAGTGGGTTATTGATGGGTATGTGGATGGTTTTTTTTTTTTTCATTAATTAGCCATAGAACTCTATAACTAGGGTATCAAAACTTGTGTTGAGAGGATGGACGAATTTTTCAATTGAAGAGTTATTTCTTATATCTGTTCTTTTAGAATAAGCAACCGGGGTTTTGACTTTATGGGTTCAAGCTCAGTTTATATAATTTCTTTTTTACATATATATATATATATATATATATATTATCAATTCTTGTCTACATAGGCAACGAGTCGGTAATTTGTTTTTTTTTTAATTCAAAAATTGGGATTTGGGTGGTCCGTGAAATTGATTATTTGTTATTGGGTCTCACAACTCAATTCGTAGGATTTCGCATCACCAAGCATTGAAGTTGCATGGTTGTATTGAGAATAAATTGGTCATTGTGCTTATCGATTTAAGTTGCACACATAGCTTTGTAGACATTGGAGAGGCCGGAAGGATGAACTTAATAGTGTAACCCAAGCAAGATATCAACGTTATGGTAGGTAATGAGAAGAGCATGTAAAGTGGAGGAGTCTACAGGGGTGTAAGTCTAACATTAGCATAACATACATTTGAAGTAGGTCTTTGTACCCTTCCCTTATGTGGAGTTGATGTGGTACTGGAGGTTAACTAGCTGAAGACCTTGGGAGTAGTTTACTGGGATTTTTGAGACATGAGGATGAAATTTAGTGTTAATGGAAGAGGCATGGAGTTGCAAGGGCTATCAGATGAAGGAACGGATGAGGCGTCCTTGGTGGCCATACAAGAAACCAAGAAACAACTTGAGTTACACATGTTAATGGCCGAGTTTGATATAGTATTCCAATGATATGCTTTAATTTGACAAAAGCATACACACACAACAATTAAAGCAAATCCGATCAACTCCTCCATAAGTTGCGTGAACCCTAATCTCTTTTAAATTCAATTTGTAAATCAAATAACCTTAACACCAAATGATGATGTGCACAATTGGATTAATAACACAACACAAGAACAAATGGAAATCCAATGATTAAGACTATAGAAAATGATGTGAATCCCTTAAGCAAAGCTTCCACGCAAAAATAGCAAATTCCACTAGAATTGAATACTTCACAATGACAATACAATTTAGGGTCTAGTCTCACTAAATTGCAAGTAATCAAATGATAAAATTGACCCTAAAAATGACATGAAATCATGAACAAATAGGACACAATCCAAATCAAAATTAGATATGACACACTAGCATGAAATGGAATCAACTAAAGGAATTGATATAACTCACAAATCCTTAAGTTGCTACTCGCCACTATCCTTGAAGAATTGATAAGAGTCTTATGAAAAATTGAGTATGAACCCTAATTCTCACGGAAAATAGGCAGCAATTTGTTTACTCTCAACTTACTCTACAAACCCCACTTAAGCAAGTATTTATACTTGCTTCCTTTAGGGTTAAAATGACTAAACAATTACAATTATGCCACTAAAGGGTGGCCAGTCCTAAATCTACAATTACAACCAAATAAAATGCCCTAAAAGCTTACAAAATAAATGGTTCAAAAATAAATCACAAGTACAAAAGATAATAATCTTCAAAGAGCCGACTCGTCGAGTCAATGTTGATCACGGCGGGCCATTGGATGTAAATCTGGTGATGTCCCTAGTTTGACCAACGGTGAAGTTCATGTGGCATCCCATGAAGAATGATCGTTGTACCAGCTAGATTACCATTCAAACTTTTATTAGATAAAGAAAAATATGTTTGCATGTAAGTGATTTGGATCATCATCTAAATCAAGTTCCCTGACCATCAAGACCCCAGGGTAGATTCCCATCATCTCCCCAAGCCTCTAAAAGATTTGCCCTTAAATCTAGAGGATCACTTCTTAGACTAAACCCGGATGCCTTTGTTACCTTGTTTTCCCGATTGTTAGAAGAAACAGAAGTAGTCCTGACTTGCTCTTGGAAATCGCGCACCTCTGATGGAGACATAGGTATCAATACTACTTGAGGCCCTCCTTTTTAAAACATGTAGGTGTTTCTGAATCTGTCATGTAATACCTTTCTATCTAACATCTAGGGTCTACCCAATAGTAAATGAAATGCATACGTGGGGATCACATCACACAGGATCTCATCATGATATTTCTTTCCAACACTCACTTACACCTTTGCCCTTTTTGTAACATGCATACTACCCCGATTGTCCAACCAATGCAAGTTATAAGGGCTAAGATGTGGACTAGTAGATAGTTGTAATTTGTCTACCAATGCAGTAGATATGACATTTGTACAACTACCACTATCAATGATCAATACACAAAGGTTACCTTTGATCTTACAAGAAGTATGAAATATGTTCTCCCTCTATTTGTCCCCGACATTAGGAGATAAAGTCAAAACCCTGCACAACACATTATTTGGTAAATATTTTTCACCTGTTCCCTCCTCATGTGTTTCAGTAGTTTGATCATCATAATATTCTTACAATGCTATAGATGGGTCTGTAGGTTTGACTGGTTCTTTCTCATCCTCATCCTCTTCTCCAGTACCCTCCATAACTATCTTGACTCTCTTATTAGGACACTGTGCTGCCATATGCCCAAATCTCATGCATTTAAAACATTTAATTTGGTGCAATTTCCTACTGGTGGTTCCAAGTATAGTCTGCCTAACATTAGGTCCTATTACCTCTTTACCCTTTCCAGAAGTCATTTTCTCCCTATCTGTGTTGGGGGTAGCTCTGTCCACTAGCCTGGCTTATTCACCTACTACCTTTGGTCCTCTTGACTGACCATCAGCTCCTATGGGCTTGGGAGTAGCACTGGGCCTGCTACTAGTAACCCTGAATGGGTTAGATCTCCTCTGCCTCTCCACTTTCAAGGCTAGTTGTATAGCCTCGTCAAGTTTACTGTATCTCTGTAGCTCAACTACACATGCAATCTCATATTTCAACCTTGATACAAAGCGTGCTAGGGTTTGCTCTAGAGGCTCTACTAACCCACATCTAATTATCAGGGTTTCAAATTCCAGCACATAATCATCGACTGTTTTGCCTCCCTGCCTCAAAGTCTGAAGACACATAAACCGTTCCTGCTTGTAGTGTTCAGCAATGAACCTCTTCCTCAAAACCCTCTTCATATCCCTCTACGTATAAATTTCAACCTCACCATCCCTACGCCTGCTGATCACTAAATTCTTCCACCACAAGGTGGCATACCCTATGAACTCAACAACAGCAAGTCAAACTCGAGTAATGTCATCAATTTCATAACACTCAAAAAGGCCTTCAACCTTATCCTCTAAGGTGAAATCCCACGAATTGAGTTGCGAGACCCAGCAACAAATAATCAATTTCCTGGACTGCCCAAATCCCAATTTTCGAATTAAAAAAAAAAAAAAACAAATTACTGACTCATTGTCTATGTAGACAAGAACTAATAATATATATATATATATATATATAAGAAATTATTGACCCATTGCCTATAAAAGATAAGAACCAATAATATAAACCGAGCTTAAACCCAAAAGGTCAAAACCCCGGCTGCTTGTCCAAAAAGAACAGATATTAGAAATAACTCTTCAAATGAAAAATCCGTCCCTCCCTTCAACACAAGATTTGATACCCTATTTATAGAGTTCAAAGGCTAATTAATGAAAAAAAAAAAAAACCATCCACATACCCATCAATAACCCACTACCAAAGAAAATTAAATATGCTCTTAACTATACTAATAACTATTTTGTTGATGTAAGCAATGAACTCAATTATCTTCTAGAATCCCTAATTACTGTCTTGGCTGATTTGGGCTTCATTTTCTTCGGCTTGGATGACATTAATGAATTTGGTTTTAGCCCAGCTCATTGTCTCTAAAGTCCTTCCAGACTTGACCTCATTTTCAAAAATGATCTTCACAAAGCCTTGCATAGCTTGCTTGATCTGTTTTGCTCGCACCCTTGTGATTGGCCCTCCGGGTATTTATAGTTCCTCAATTCCACTTAGATTGCATTTATCCTCTTCAATACCCGAACCTTGAGATGGTCCTCCATCATCCTCCCTCTCTTCAAAAGGATTCGTCCTCGAATCTGAACCTGTATCAAAGGGAGTAAGATCAGACACATTAAATGTGGCACTGACATTATACTCACATGGCAAATCTAACTTATATGCATTGTCATTGATTTTGGCCACCGCTTGAAATGGTCCATCTCCTCTTAGATCTAATTTAGTCCGCCTTCGAGTTGGAAACCTTTCTTTCCTCATATGAAACTATACCCAATCTCCAGGTTCAAAAGTTGCTTTCTTTCTGCCTTTGTTAGCTTAGGTAGCATTCTTCTCATTCTGCTTCATGATGTGATGTCTTGCGTCTTCATGAATCTTTTTCACCATCTCAGCCTTCTTTTTACCATCTAGACTAGTAATCTCATTCATAGGCAAAGGGATCAAATCCAATGGGGTCAATGGATTAAAATTACGTACAATCCCAAAAGGTGAGAAACTAGTAGAAGAATGCACAACTCAATTGTACACAAACTCAATGAATGGAATGCATTCTTCCCAAGATTTCAAATTCTTCTTTATCACAGCACGTAAAATAGTAGTCAATGTCTTATTCACCACTTCAGTTTATCCATTGGTTTGTGGGTGACATGTAGTAGAAAACAAAAATTTTGATCCCATTTTTCCCCACAAAACATGTTAGAAATGACTAAGGAATTTGACATCTCTATCACTTACTATACTCTTAGGCGCTCCATGCAAACGAATGACTTCTCTAAAGAACAATTCAGCAACATGCATAGCATCATTAGTCTTGTGACATGGAATAAAATGTGCGATTTTCGAAAAACAATCCACAATCACGAAAATAGAATCTCTACCTCTCCTAAATCTAGGTAAACCCAAAACAAAATCCATCGAAACATCAGTCTAAGGTTCATTGGGTACAAGAAAGACCATGTGGTTTAACTCTAGACTTGGCTTTCTTACATGTGATTCATCTAGAGCAAACTCTTTCCACAGCTCTTTTCATATCAAGCCAAAAGAAATGTTCTTTCAGCACATCTAATGTCTTAACAACACCAAAATGACCCATAAGACCTCCACCAAGCGACTCAAGCACAAGCAACTCTCGCATTAAACACTTAAGAATGCACAGCTTGTTCTCCTTAAAAAGGAATCCATCGTGCCTATAGAATCTATCAAATGCACCCTTTTCACAAGCATGATACACAGCATGAAAATCAGAATCTTGTATGTACCATTCTCTTATGTGTTCAAATCCAAGCAATTTAGCTCCAAGAATAGCGATAAGAGCATACCTGCGAGATAGGGCATCTGCTACCACATTTTCCTTTCCTTGCTTGTGTTGGATCACATATGGAAACATCTCTATAAACTCGACCCATCTTGCATGTCTTTTGTTCAACTTGCCTTAGGCCTTCAAATGCTTCAAAAATTTATGATCCATGTGAATAACGAATTCTTTCAACCACAAGTAGTGCGGCCATGTCTCCAATGCACACACCAATGCATAGAGCTCCTTGTCATATATCGAGTACTTCAAAGTAGCTCCGTTTAGCTTCTCACTAAAGTAAGCAATAGGACGCTTCTCCTGCATCAAAACGGCTCCTATACCAATCCCGGAGGCATCACATTCGATCTTGAAAGTTTTGGAAAAATCAGGCAAAACTAACAATGCAGCAGAACATAACTTTTCTTTTATCACATTAAAGGCATTTTCTTGTTCTACTTTCCATTTAAACCTAACATCCTTTTTTATTACTTCAGTTAGTGGGGCAACCAATGTACCAAAATTATGCATAAAACGTCTATAAAAACTAGCTAACCCAAGAAAACTTTTTACCTCAGTCAGCAATTTAGGAGATGGCTAATCCTCAATGGCTTGCACCTTTTCTTCATCCACTTGTATTATACTTGCTGTAACAATAAAACCCAAGAACACCACTCGATCTATATAGAAACTGCACTTTTTCAAATTGGCATATAATTTTTCTTATCTCAACACATCAATAACAGCCCTAAGATGTTCCATATGCTCATCAAAGCTCTTACTATACACCAGAATATCATCAAAGTATACAACGACAAATTTTCCAATGAATGCACGCAAAACATAGCCCATTAGTCTCATGAATGTACTAGTGCATTAGTTAACCTGAATGGCATCAATAACCACTCATATAACCCATGTTTTGTTTTGAAAGCTGTTTTCCATTCATCACCCTCTTTCATTGATAATTTGATGATAGCAACTCTTTAGATCTATTTTCGAAAATATCATAGATCCATGCACTTCATCAAGCATATCATCTAAACGAGGTATAGGGTGTCGGTACTTCACTATGGTTTTGTTAATGGCTTGGCAATCAACACACAAGCACCATGTCCTATCTTTCTTAGGCACCAACAATACTGGAACTGCGCACGGGCTCATGCTTTCTCGAATATGTCCTTTAGCCATTAACTCTTTCTAATGAGGACATGGAAGGAAGCAAGTCTAAGGAATGTAGCAAGGATGAATTACAAGGCCTTAGAGGTGCAATGACAAGGGTAAGATCTAAGAAGGTTAAAGAGTCTCTAAATAAATTAGTGGCAACTTTATTGAAAGCATGCCTAAGTCATGAAGAATTGTAGCCCAAGATGGTGAATTGCTTAATGCAAATTGAAGGAATAGATGCTTCAGGAGTGTATTCAATTCCAGCCCAATTTCTCCATATAATTACTTGAGTCTAAATTGGCAAAGTGGAGCATGAAGGATGCGTTTATGTTTAGGTCAATCTTCACCTTTATATATATATTATTTTAAGCTGATTAAGGCATATTTAGCTAGTCTTAGTTTTTTTTTTTTCTTCTTTCAATACGTGTTAAAATGGGCTGAACATGCACAGAATTAGCAACTTGGGTTGGGCTAAGTCTAAGCAAACTTGTAAGGTATTGCCCATTTGATGCGAAATCCCACAAATTGAGTTGTGAGACCCAGCAACAAATAATCAATTTCTTGGACTGCCCAAATCCCAATTTTTTAATTAAAAAAAAGCAAATTACTGACCTATTGTCTATGGAGACAAGAACCAGTAATATATATATAAAAACAAGAAATTATTGGCCCATTGCCTATAAGAGACAAGAACCAATAATATAAACCGAGCTTGAACCCATAAGGTCAAAACCCCGGCTGCTTGTTCAAAAAGAATAGATATGAGAAATAACTCTTCAATTGAAAAATTCATCCATCCCCTAAACACAAGTTTTGATACCCTATTCATAGAGTTCTAAGGCTAATTAATGAAAAAAAACAAAAAAAAAAACCATCCACATACCCATCAATAACCCACTATCAAAGAAAATTAAATGTACTCTTAACTATACTAATAACTATTTTGTTGATGTAAGCAATGACCTTAATTATCTTCTAGAATCCCTAATTACTGTCTTAGCTGATTTGGGCTTCATTTTCTTGGGCTTGGATAACATTAATGAATTTAGGTTCAGCTCAGCTCAATGTCTCCAAAGTCCTTCCAGACTTGACCTCACTTTCTAAAATGATCTTCACAAAGCCTTGCATAGCTTGCTTGATCTGTTTTGCTCGCACCCTTGTGATTGGCCCTTCGGGTATTTATAGTTCCTCAATTCCATTTTGATTGCATTTGTCCTCTTCAATACCCGAACCTTAAGATGGTCCTTCATCACCATTATAAAAGGCAAACCCTAACCTTTAGAAAGGGGAATTCAAAACATAGTTTTTTTTAAGTGAGTCTTACTCTCTCTTGGTTCTTAATAGAATCTTTGAACTTATCAGGGGTGCTCATCCTTATGGCATTCCTAGGCTCATCAATCTTTCGATTGTGGCACCTTGTTCTTTCTTTTCTATTCTTGTTAGGATTCGCATTTAATTATTTCTCTCAAGGACGTCCATTAACCCTCGTCTATATCTTAAGATATACAAATCATATTTCCGTGATTCTTGAGCCTAAATTGTGTTTGAGAACGTAAGTTTTCTTCTTGTTCTTGAATCATCCAATTCCGAGACCCGTAGCATGAGATACGGGGTTGTGTTAATTTCATGCTGAATTTGCATTTCCTAACCTTAGTAGATCCTTCTTGTGTGATTCATGGAGTATGCATCATATCATCCCCTCTCATCCTTTTGCCCTAGCACGCACCCCATGGATTCAAGGAGTATCGTGAGATATAAGAATAAGGGTTTTCCTTATTTTAGGACTACTAAGACTGAGAGATTTGTCAGGTAATCCTTGATCATTTTAAATGCTCTTTTGCATTCATCGTCCCATTCTATCGTAGCATTCTTTTTCAACAGACGGAATAGTGGACAACATTTATTCATGAGTTGTGAGATGGAAACGGGCTATATAATTCAACCTTCCCAATAGACCTCTCACTTCCTTGATAGTACGCGGAGAGGGTAGTTCCAATATAGCCTTTACTTTGTTAGGTTCAATTTTAATACTTTCTCGACTTAGGATAAACCCCAATAGTTTACCTGTTCTAAGCCCAAAAGTACATTTTTCAGGATTCAATTTCAACTGAAACTTTCTCAATCGCTTGAACAATTTCCTTAAGATAACCACATGACTCTCTTCTCCTTTAGATTTGGCTATCATATCATTGATGCATACTTTGACTTCTCGATGCATCATGTCATGAAGTATCATGACCATGGCTCTCAGATACGTTGCCCCAGCATTCTTCAAACCGAAGGGCATGACCTTGTAACAGAAAGTTCCCTATGTTGTGATAAAGGTTATCTTGGTTTTAACTTCTTCTGCCATTTTTATTTGATTATATCCTGAGAAACCATCCATAAATGAGAAGAGATGATTCCTTGTGATATTATCTACCAAAATGTCTATATGCAGTAGAGGGAAATTGTCTTTAGGCGTAGCTTGATTCAAGTCTCAGAAGTCTACGCATACTCTCACTTTCCCATTCTTCTTTCAAATAGGGACTTTGTTTGCTACCCATTCTGGGTAATCCGATACTTCAATGAATCCCACTTCTAGCAATTTCTTGACTTCCTCTTTAATCTTTAATAAGATGTCAGGCTTAAATCTTCTCAATTTTTGTTTTTTAGGTTCAACATCTTCTCTCGTGGGAAACTTGTGAACTACTATTGACTGATCAAGTCCTATCATGTCGCCATACGACCGGGCAAATACATTTGCATATTTAGTCAAAAGCTTGGTTATCTCACGCTTTTGCTCGTTACTTAAATTAGCCCCAATTTTGACGTTTTTGGGCTCTTCTATGCTTCTTAGACGAAGGTAGCTGTGTTAATGTAGCAAGTAACATACTTGTTGATAAATTAGGTTTGTCTACTGTGAAACATCCCAAGTCGTACAAGTTGCAATGGTTGAATGAACTTGGAGAAGTGAAGGTGAATAAGCAGGTCCACGTGATGTTTTGAATCGGGAAATATATAGATAAGGTCCTTTGTGATGTTGTACCAATGCATGCTGGTCATCTTTTACTCGGAAGGCCTTGGAAATATGATAAGAGAGCCATTCATGATGGGTACAAAAATCAGTACTCATTTATGAAAGATGGAAGGAAAGTTACATTGATGCCAATGACGCCAAGCCAGGTGTATGAGGATCAACTACGGTTTAAAAAAGACATTTTTGAGGAAAGTGAGGTAGAAGCCTAGAAACAAAAGAAGAGGGAAAATGAAATTGAAATAAATATGAGTGCTGAGAAGAGAGATAAGAAAATCTCTAGGAGAGAAAAGCAAGAGTGCTCAGCTGTAGGTGAGGGAAAAGAGAAAAGAATGAGTTTCTTTGCAAGAGAACAAGAGATCAAGAGTGCACTTAAGGTTGGAAGACCAATGATTCTATTTGTATATAAGGAGACCATGTTTGTGAATTCTGACCTTGACACTTCTTTGCCTAGTTGTGTGTTTTCTATTTTATAGGATTATGAGGGCGTCTTTCTCAATGAAGTACCTAATGGTCTACCACCAAAGCGAGGGATTGAGTATCAGATTGACATTGTTCCTAGAGCAGTGATTCCAAATCGACCAGCTTATAAGACGGATCTTATAGAGACAAGGGAGTTACAACGGTAAGTGGAAGAGTTAATGGCTAAAGGACATATTCAAGAAAGCATGAGCCCGTACGTAGTTCCAGTATTGTTGGTGCCCAAGAAAGATGGGACATGGCGCATATGTGTTGATTGCCTAGCCATTAACAAAATCACAGTGAAGTACCGACACCCTATACCTCGTTTGGATGATAAACTTGATGAATTGCATGGATCTATGATATTTTCGAAAATAGATCTAAAGAGTGGCTATCATCAAATTAAAATGAAAGAGGGTGATGGATGGAAAACAGCTTTCAAAACAAAACATGGGTTGTATGAGTGGTTAGTGATGCCATTCGGGTTAACTAATGTACCTAGTACATTCATGAGACTAATGAACCATGTTTTACATGCACTCATTGGAAAATTTGTCGTTGTATACTTTAATGATATTCTAGTGTATAGTAAGAGCTTTGATGAGCATATGGAACATCTTAGGGTTGTTATTGATGTGCTGAGACAGGAAAAATTATATGCCAATTTGAAAAAGTGCAATTTTTGTATAGATCGAGTGGTATTCTTGGGTTTTGTTGTTACAGTAGGTGGAATACAAGTCGATGAAGAAAAGGTGCAAGCCATCAAGGATTGGCCATCTCCTAAATCGCTGACTAAGGTAAGAAGTTTTCTTGGGTTAGCTAGTTTTTATAGACGTTTTGTGCGTAATTTTAGTACATTGGCTGCCCCATTAACTAAAGTAGTAAAAAAGGATGTTGGTTTTAAATGGGAAGTAAAACAAGAAAATGCCTTTAATGTGATAAAAGAAAAGTTATGTTCTGCTGCATTGTTTGTTTTGCCTGATTTTTCCAAAACTTTCAAGATCGAATGTGATGCCTCTAAGATTGGTATAGGAGTCGTTTTGATGCAGGAGAAGCGTCCTATTGCTTACTTTAGTGAGAAGTTAAATGGAACTGCTTTGAAGTACTCAACGTATGATAAGGAGCTCTACGCATTGGTACGTGCATTGGAGACGTGGCAGCACTACTTGTGGTTGAAAGAATTCATTATTCACACGGATCATGAATCTTTGAAGCATTTGAAGGCCCAAGGCAAGTTGAACAAAAGACATGCAAGATAGGTCAAGTTTATAGAGATGTTTCCATATGTGATCCAATACAAGCAAGGTAAGGAAAATGTGGTAGCAGATGCCCTATCTCGCAGGCATGCTCTTATCACTATTCTTGGAGCTAAATTGCTTGGATTTGAACACATAAGAGAATTGTACATACAAGATTTTGATTTTCATGCCGTGTATCATTCTTGTGAAAAAGGTGTATTTGATAGATTCTATAGGCACGATGGATTCCTTGTTAGGGACAACAAGTTATGCATTCCTAAGTGTCCAATGCGAGAGTTGCTTGTGCTTGAGTCGCATGGTGGAGGTCTTATGGGTCATTTTGGTATTGCTAAGACATTAGATGTGCTAAAAGAACATTTCTTTTGGCTTCATATGAAAAGAGATGTGGAAAGAGTTTGCTCTAGATGCATCACATGTAAGAAAGCCAAGTCTAGAGTCAAACTGCATGGTCTTTACATGCCTTTACCTGTACCCAATGAACCTTAGACTGATGTTTTCATGGATTTTGTTTTGGGTTTACCTAAGTCTAAGAGAGGTAGAGATTCCATTTTTGTGATGGTGGATCGCTTTTCAAAAATGGCACATTTTATTCCTTATCATAAGGCTAATGATGCTACGCATATTACTGAATTGTTCTTTAGAGAAGTCGTTCGTTTGCATGGAGTACCTAGGAGCATAGTAAGTGATAGAGATGTCAAATTCCTTAGTCATTTCTAGCGTATTTTGTGAGGGAAAATGGGAAAATGGGAACAAAATTGTTGTGAATAAGACATTGACTACTGTTTTACGTGCTATGATAAAGAAGAATTTGAAATCTTGGGAAGAATGCATTCGATTCATTGAGTTTGCGTACAATAATACAGGTAATGACCTAAGCACTGATGGTGGCTTCGGAATCCCCAACCTAAGGTCAAGGGGGGTGTAAACCCTAGACTTCACATCGGTTATCGGAAGACCACATGAGATGCTGCATTCATATGGTTGTTCATGCATAGTATATGTTTAATATCTGAATTTGAATTTGCTAGTGTATGTATATAGCATATGTCTAATATTTGATTTAAGTTGGTGATAAGGAATTGGGAACGATGGATACCAAATGATACGGATTTGAATGCTCTGAAAATCAAATGATACGCAATCCCTCCACGCAAATCAAATCTTCAATAACAATCAAATGTTACAAATTTTAGGGTTTTCTGGATTTTGATACTAATGAAATAAAAACAAAGATATGGATAAAATTACCAATCTATAGATGCCAAGATTGATAAAATTAAACTAATTTGCAATCAAATCATAGAACGATGGGGACCACGTTCTATAAATCAATCACTAAGGTTAAAGAATTCCAAGAATTCAATAACAATGCTCGCCACAAATTCTATAGGAACTAAGAATTTGATAAGAACAACAAGAATAAAGTGAAAATCAATTCTCAATATTCAAGAATCTCCAAAGAGGATTCACACATGCTCAAGTGTTTTTCTTACAACCAAAATAACATTCTCCTCAAAAAACCCTAAAGACGACTATTTATATCATCCTAAAAAATTGTGCGAGGCCATTCAAGGTCGGCCAAAGGCCGACAGCCTAAATAGATAAACCGGCACCAAAGGCCAGCGGCCAACATTTAGGCTGGCTCCAAGGCCGACGGCCTTGAAGTTAACTCGGCCGGCCTTTATTCAAGGTCGGCTTAAGGTTGGCCGAACTTCACCTTGGGTCCTCCTGACGCCTATGTCCTCCTTTTTTGGACCCCGTACTACCACCTATAGCTCGAATTGACTTTGATTTCTTTAGTGCTCGTATCTTAGCTCTTGGAATTGTATCATTCCCTCCATGTTGAAAAAGATTCGACCCCGAATCTGTATCGTCCATCCTGCTAGACCACATAAACAAACTCCTCTTTCCCTTGGGCTTCTTAAGGCAAATCAGCCTTGTTTGTTGTACCTCAATTAGACTCATAGGAAGAAGCTTGTATGCCTTATCCTGTTGCTGAATGGTATACTCATTGGTGTATCCATCATACTTGGCTCTAAGGTCATACTGCCAAGGTCTTCCAAGGATCAAGTGTGTAGCTTCCATGGGAACTACATCACAAACAATCTCGTCAGTATAATCACCAATAAGTAATGGAACATGAACCTGTTTGTGTACATGAACAACTCCCTATGGACTCAACCAATGAAGTGCATAAGGTCTTGGATGCTACTCCACCTGTAAACCCAACTTAGTAACCCAGCTTGCTGAAGCAACATTAGTGTAACTACCTGTGTCAACCACAATCAAACAAGTCTTCCCTTGCACCATGCCTTGGATATGAAATAAATTGGCTCTTTGATTAGGAACAGCTTCATCCTGCTTAACCATTAGCAAGTCTCCCTATAATGGATTCGCTATAATGTCTTCATCTTCCTTTTCTGCCTCAGTATTCTTCTGTTCTTCTTCCTCACTCTCGACTTTGTCACCCTTTATGACCATAACCCTTTTATTAGGACATTGAGAAGCAATATGGCCAAGTCCTAAACACTTAAAACATTTGATATCCCTGCTCTTCTTTTATTGTGTTTGGTCAACAGCCTCACTAGCGACTGCCTTTCCCTTTTCCTTCCTTTCCTTCTCCCTCTCACTATCATCTGACTTATGGTGGTGATATGATTTCTGATCCCGCCTGCGCTGATGCCGATCAACCCGACTGGCTAATTTAATCACATCCTCAAGAGTCTGATAATGCTGGAGTTCCACTACATTGGCAATGTCCATCTTTAACCCATTGATGAAATGAGCTATGGATTCATCTGATGATTCCTTAATATCACACCTTGCCATTGGTGTCTCAAACTCCTTTACATAATCTTCTATGCTTTTCTTACCCTACCTCAAGGATTGCAACTCCATCAGCATCTCTTGTTTATAGTAATCTGGCACAAATCTGTGTCTCATTAATCTTTTCATCAAAGCCCATGAACGCACTGTCTCCCCATCTGCCCTACGTCTCTCAGTTTGTAGTTTATCCTACCACAGACTAGCATATTCAGATAATGCTAAAGACGCCATCTTCACCTTCATGTGCTCATCCCACTCATAACAGTCAAACACCTTCTCAACCCGTGGCACCCAGTCTAGGAATTCCTTTGGTTTACTATTATCAATGAAAGGTGGAATTTTCAGCTTTATGTTTTCAATCCCCTTACGCCTGTCATCATTGTTTCCTCTCCTACTCCTTTCACTACGAGCATCGGAATCATCACTAGAATGTCTCCTCCTAATTCCTGCACCACTATGGCTTCTTCTATCCCTAACCTCCAATCTCTCCATAATCAATCTAATATTTTCTTGGATTTGATTGAACTCAACCCTAGTCACAACTTCACCCCCATTATCAGCATCATTCCCATTGTTGTTGTTATTAACACTTCCATGTGACGACATCTCTACCAATCAAAATTCCAGCAAAGATATTCACAAAAACCCCAATTCTCAACAACAGCCCAAAACACCAATTCACAGCAATTCAACACCCAACAATTGAATTCACAGCAATACTTATCAAAATAAATTCCCAAATTTTCCAACCAACGGCAGTATTGAATTAAAACTACAATTGAATTGAGATTCAACAGCCTTACCGATTTAACCTGCGTCAATACACAAATCCACCAACCTTCGCTTTGATTTAACCCACGTCAATTCACCTTGGCTCTGATACCAAATGATAAGGAATTGGGAACGATGGATACCAAATGATACAGATTTGAATGCTTTGAAAATCAAATTATACGAAATCCCTCCACTCAAATCAAATCTCCAATAACAATCAAATGTTATAAATTTTAGGGTTTTCTGGATTTTGATACTAACGAAATAAAAACAAAGATATGGATAAAATTACCAATCTATAGATGCCAAGATTGATAAAATTAAACTAATTTGCAATCAAATCATAGAATGATAAGGACTACGTTCTATAAATCAATCACTAAGGTTAAAGAATTCCAAGAATTCAATAACAATGCTCGCCACAAATTCTATAGGAACCAAGAATTTGATAAGAACAACAAGAATAAAGTGAAAATCAATTATCAATATTCAAGAATCTCCAAAGAGGATTCACACACGCTCAAGTGTTTTTCTTATAACCAAAATAACATTCTCCTCGAAAAACCCTAAAAACGACTATTTATATCATCCTAAAAAATTGTGCAAGGCCATTCAAGGCCGACTCAAGGCTGGCCAAGGGCTGGCGGCCTAAATAGATAAACCGGCACCAAAGGTCGGCGGCCAACATTTAGGCCGGCTCCAAGGCCGGTGGCCTTGAAGTTAACTCGGCTGGCCTTTATTCAAGGTCGGCTTAAGGCTGGCCGAACTTCGCCTTGGGTCCTCCCGACACCTATGTCCTCCTTTTTTGGACCCCGTACTTCCACCTATAACTCGGATTGACTTTGATTTCTTTGGTGCTCGTATCTTAGCTCTTGGAATTGTATCAGTTGGTTTGTGTGTGTATGTAGCATTGAGAGTGTTACGATCCTATTCACTGAGCTATGGTGTGCTCACCCCCTCACAGACTTTCTGCAGGTAGCAAGTACGAAAGCTCAGGATGGGATAAAATGTGAAATGTCGAGAGATTCTAAAAGACCAGAATAACAAAGTAAGAGTTATGGATGAAATTGTTTAGACGAAATGTTAGGACCCTAATGTAAATAGAAATGTTTAAATTGAGAAACCAAGGGTTTATCCTATTTACTGATTGGTAGGGGATACCGATTCTCTGCGATCATGGTTAACCATGGGATACGGCATCTATAGTTGTGTTTTATTATCTAATTATATGTACTATAACTTGTTGTAGATGTAATTATTTACTTAGAGTCTTACTATCTCTAACTCGTAAGATGATTATCATGTAACGGGTGCACACGTGCCATGATAATTTTAGTAAAGGCTTCCAGGCCCCCTTTCAGGGCGTGATAGGATTTTTGGTATCAAAGCTCTAAGTTGTCAAAGATAGGAGCAACCTACCAAACAGTGAGATGGGGTTGAACTTGGGTAGATTGTAAGAATAAAATCATAAAAGACTTAGATGATAGTCTATACATACATATATATATTTATCAATTTAGAGTTTCTCCTAGTTCTAAGTTACTTCAATGCATTAACCCTTAAACTATATATCCTCCTTCGAAACCACATAGAGGATATTATGAAACACAACAAATGATGAATCGTAACCATTGAGCTTGAGGATGACACTACCATCGGGCGTAATGACACTCTAGGAAGTGAACGAGGTCGGCGTGGGCCCATAACCCACAAGTTCCAGGATTGAACCCATGTAGCATAGAAAGGAAACATAAGAACAACCCCTTAGTGATAAGCTCAACAATAGAAGGACCACCATGAAGAGAGCTTCACTGGATGATATGAAGTTCTCTAGCTCATGGACGAGTACCTTAGGAAAAACACAACACCGCTTTCATGTTGTGAGAATCTGAATTTAGGATATCCTAACCATAGTGTTAAAGTGACATTATAACCCCAACTGAAATAATGAGGAAAAAGGGGGCATAAAATGGGTAAGTACACAAACATATATCACCCATTACCATAGCCCGAACGTTGACCGACAAAACTAAACTACACAAACATATGAACTCCAAAATGTAGCAATCTCATTACTTATACGAGGTTGCATACGAAATGACAAGCTTGCGAATGGTAGGAAAGGAAATCTTTATGTTATGTATGTTGTTGTGGGTAGTAGAAAGTGATGTGAAAAATGTAGTCAAACCATAATGTGCATCATAAATTGTGGGGTAAAAAGTCTAGGCTTCAACGATCTAAGTCATTACACTTGTATGTACGTATGGGATGCGCAAGTGAGATGAGAAGATAAGATGATGCAAGTGACGTATGTTATGGGCAAATAGACATAAGGTAGCAAGAGTGGTATTACAAGGCCACAAATACGACATGCATAGATTCACATGAGATGTATAAGGTCAAAGGAGTCATGGGAATCAGATTCAACAACTCTGCACTAATGGTATCTAGGTAAGTGTGTTCAAGGATAAGACATGGAGTTATAGCCATGAACGTAAGGTATAGAAAGCAAGTACGGAAAAGTTTTGAGGACGAAACTTCTTGAAGGAGGGGAGAGTGTGAAGTCCGAAAAAATTTCAATATAATTATATAAACAATTACAGAAAATAAATAGAATAAGAAATATTATTTTATTCTAAATGTGACTTTCGCAAGGAAGATAAGATAAAGAACGTAATAAATTGAAATTTATAAAATATATTACCGAATAAATTTAGGAAATAACATACTTGAAAATATCTGAATATGGATATATAAACGGATAAATGAAAATAATTATAAAATTTAACTTTAATTCGAGTAAATTAAATTAAAAGAATAAATCATCCAAAACATAATTTTTAAACAATATTGGGTTAAATAATGAAATTAATTTAAATTATAAATCTAGGAATTTCAAATTAAAATTTAGAGTAAATATTTATCTTTGGAATAATCAAATTAACCTAGACGTAAAATTTTGTAATAAATTATTAAAAATATAATTTTTAAAGGTATTCTCGTACGCGTGTGAAATGTTAAAATAAGGGTATTTTTAAAATAAAATATAATTATAATATAATAAATAAATATACATATAAATATATATAACTATTAAAAAATATATAACTTTCTTTTCCTTTCTTTTTTTTTTTCTTACCTTTTCCTCCTTCGACCGGCCCCTGCTCCCTCTCTTTCTCTTCCTTACTTTTCCTTTTTCCTTTCCTTTTCTTTTTCTCCTGGCCATCTTCTTCCCTTTTCTTCCCTTCTTCTTCTTCCTCCGGTCACGACCGTGATGACCGGAATGACGGCAGCATCTCAAACGACAACCGCAGCAATGTCCGACGGCAACTCCAGCGACAATAGCAATGGCAGTGGCAACAACGGCGACGACAACCTCCAACAACAATAGCAACGACGAAGGCAACGATCATAGTAACCACAGTGAAAATGGTGGCCACAACAACCACCACCATGGTAGCAACTCCGACGATAACCCCACCAGCAGCAACAACAGCAGCAACAACAAACAATGGCTGTGGCGATTAACAGCAGCAGCAACCCCACTCCGATGGCAGCAACGACCATAATGACAACAACAATGACACAACGGCAAATAACGACCATGATGGTGATGAAGATGATCATGGCAGCAGCAACAACCGTAATGACCAACAACAACTTCGACGGCAACAGCAACAACAACCATGACTGCCACGACAGTGGCAGCAGCAGCCATGCCGGCAGCCACGACGACTACCACAGTAGTGGTAGCACAGTGACGACGATGACAACGGGGGCAGTAGCCTCCAAGTCATGTCTGTTTCGTCTTCTTCTCTGATGACAGAGGCAATGGCAATAGCAGTGGCTAGAGGAGGAAAAGAAAAATGGGGAAGGGAGAGAAGGAGTCACATGTGCGTGTATGTGCGCGAGGGAAGAGGACTATGACAACAGCGGCAGCAGCAACCATGCCGGCAGCCACAACAACAACTACAGCAGCAACTACAAAAGCAAATGGGGGAAGAGGAAGAGCAACGAATGTGTATGTATGAGTGAGAGTGCATGGAAGCACGTGGATGGAGGCCATGAGTGTGTGTACATATGTGGGGGAAAGGAAAAGGCGAGTGTGTAGTGTGTATGTACGTATACATATTGAAAGGGTGTGCGGTAGAGGATAATGTGTGTGCAGTGAAGGATGGTGAGATGTGCGTGAGGATGTGTGTGTGCATGTGAAGGAAGTGGGGGTGTGTGAGAGTGTGTGGATGTATGTGAATGGAGGCTATGTACTTGTGTGCGTGTGAGTGTGTGTAGTTGTGTGCATGGATGAGAAAGATGCATGTGTATGTGTGGATGATGGTATAGGATGCACGAGAGTGTAGGTGTATGTGCAAGAAGGAAGATGTGTATAAAGATGTATGTATGCATATGTGTGTTGGGATATGTGTGATGTATGTGGGAAAGTGAGTAGTATATGTGAAGATGTGTGTGTGTTGGTGATAATGTCAGGTGTGTGAAGGTGTGTGTATGTGTAGAGGAGAAGCCGAATGTGTAATGCTTAGGGGTATGCGCATAGGTGCATGAAGTGATGTAGGGCGGTATGTGTATGTGGGTGTGTGGTATGTGTGTGTATAAGGGTGTGATGTATGCAAAGTGTATGTGTATGGGGTGTATATGGATGGTGTGTGTGGGATATGTGGCATGTATACATGTATAAGGAAGGAGTGGTATGTGTGGGCATGTATGTATGTATGTATGTGAAATAGTGATCGTGTATGGACATATGTAGAAGTTGAGGATGATGTATGTGGGATATGTACGTATGAGTATGAGATGATGTACGGAGTGTGAACATGAATGTGTGGGTATGGAAGGTGAATATAGTGTGTGCAAAGTATGTGGGTGTGTGTATTGGTGATGTAAGGCGTATATGGAGTATGTGAGTAGGTGTATGAGATAATGTATGGTGTGGGTGTGTGAGTATGGATATGGGAGGTGATGCATACACCATGAATCACGCAAGAAGGATCTACCAAGGTTGGGAAATGTAAAATCAGCACAAAGTTAACATAACCCCGTATCTCATGCTACAAGTTTCGAAATTGGATAATTCAAGAACAGGAAGAAAACTCATGTTCTCAAACACAATTTAGGCTCAAGAATCACCGAAATATGATTCATATATCTTGAGATATGGACGAGGGTTAATGGACGTCCTTGAGAGAAATAATTAAACACAAATCCTAACAAGAACAGAAAAGAAAGAACAAGGCACCACAATAGAAAGATCGATAAGCCTAGGAATGCCACAAAGATGAGCACCCCTGATAAGTTCAGAGATTCTATCAAGAACCAAGAGAGAGCAAGACTCGCTTTTTAAAAAAATATGTTCTGAATTTTTTCTTTCCAAAGGTTAAGGTTTGCCTTTTACAATGGGCAACACCTTACAAGTTTGCTTAGACCTGGCCCAACTCAAGTCCATTATAATAAGGCTTAAAATCAAATTGCTAATTCCGCCCATGTTCAGCCCATTTTAACACATACTGAAAGAAAAAAAAAAAAAACTAAAACTAAAACTAGCTAAATAGGCCTTAATCAGCTTTTAAAAAAATAAAAAATAAAATAAAATAAAGGTACAGATTGGCCCAAACATAAACGCAGCCTTCATGCTCCATTTTTCCAATTTAGACTCAAGTAATTAGATGGAGAAATTGGGCTGGAATTGAATACACCCCTCAAGCCTCTATTCCTTCAATTTGCATTAAGCAATTCAACATCTTGGGATGCAATTCTTCACGACTTAAGCATGCTTCCAATAAAGTTGCCATAAATTTATTTAGAGCCTCTTTAACCTTCTTAGATCTTACCTTTGTCATTGCCCCTCCAAGGCCTTGTAATTCATCCTTGCTACATTCCTTAGACTTGCTTCCTTCCATGTCCTCATCATTCCCTCCTTCTTAAAGAGAATTTTTCCTCAAATCCAATGCCTCATCACCTACATCAAAAAGAGACAAATCAGCAACATTAAAATGGCACTTATATTATACTCACCAGGTAAATCAATTTTGTAGGCATTGTCATTGATCCTCTCCAACACTTGGAAAGGATCGTCCTGATAGGAATAAAAATCCGACAAGACCTATCATTAGTGCAAAAACTAAAGGATTTCAAATCTTAGCATTGAGGGCCCATTTTGAGCAGATCGACCCCGGAATTATTTATATATTAACCTCTTTTCTATTATTCTTGTATTGTGTTTTCCAACAGGCACTCTTATCATATTCTATAGGGAAATGGACAAACTCTCTCAGACTCAGCTTGTGGGTTATCCATGGACCGACCTGAATTGGCGATGAGCTGGGCTGATGGATCCTATAGACGACTGGCATCTTGAAGACCATTTCTTTTATATATTTCTTCTTTTATGAACTATCTTTTGTTGTATTTGGTTTTGGGACACTTTTATTTCCTTGTAATTTTCATTTAGGGCTAGCCACCTTAAAAGTGGCAAACTTGTAATTTTGAGCACTTTTTAACCGTAGGAGTAGCAAGTATAAATACTTGCTTAAGAGGGGGTTTGGGAGGCTTATTTTGCAGAACAAACACTTCACATTTCGTGAGAGGGCTTAGGGTTTTTCTAATTCCAAATTCTCTTATCAATTTCAATCCCAAGAAGTTGAAATTGTGGCGAGTGCAATAAGGAGAAATCGTGAGTAATATCGGTTCCTTATTGTTGTTTTCCATTTCATCACTAGTGCGTCATATCTAGGTTGATTTGGACATTCTTGGACTTGATTTAATTTGCAATTCATGATCAATAGCTTGTTATAGGATTGATTATGTTGATATATGATATCATTCTCTTCATTGTGACGTAAATTGGATAGTTGAAGGAAGGGATTGGAATTTGCGGTTTGACCCATTTGTTTTCTTGATTTGATTCACGTGGGTTTCAATTATAATTGTTATTATTTGATGAAGATTATTTGTTTGGATTGATAATAGCAATTGGAGCTCTTTGGATTTGATTCCATTGCCTTAAGATTTCCGCATTTACCTAGTCAAGTGAACCGGTTTTTGTGTGTGTGAATTGAGGAGTTTTCCTTGATTCTTTTGATTGTGCTTAAGCTTGGAATTAGGCACATCATCTTTTTGGTATCAGAGCTATATCATATTTGGATTTAAGATTGAACACATCATTGTTGTCTAATTGGTTCAAAAGCATTGAGATTTGACGCTAATGTTCATGAGATTGAAGCTAGTTTGAATGACATTGTCTAAGTGTCTTTCAATCTTGGTTTTTTTGTGCTTAAACTTGGTTTTAGGCACATCACGTCCCCTCTAGGTTGGAGTTTAGACTTCCTTTGTTCAGGGAACCTCTCTTTCCTCATGTGCACCCAAACCTAATCTCCGGGCTCAAATACAACTTTCTTTCTTCCCTTGTTAGCTTGGCATAACTCTCAATTTTCTTCTCAATTTGAGCTTTCACACGCTCATGCAACTTTCTCACATA
Organism: Laguncularia racemosa; assembly: GCA_037954665.1. NCBI lineage: Eukaryota > Viridiplantae > Streptophyta > Magnoliopsida > Myrtales > Combretaceae > Laguncularia > Laguncularia racemosa. The sequence goes on along the minus strand of JBBMOL010000118.1, from coordinate 717,282 downwards.
GTCAGCCTTAGCCTATGTATCCTTATGCTTAAAAAAAGTATTATTAGGCATAGGCAATAAATCAAGTGGTGTCATAGGATTAAATCCATACACAATTTCAAATGGTGAACAATTAGTTGTGCTATAAACAACCCTATTATAAGAAAATTCTACATGAGGCAAACATTCTTCCCAATAATTAAGATTTTTCTTTAAAACAGTCCTAAGCAAAGTGCCTAAAGTCCTATTCACTACCTCAGTTTGTGGGTGACAAGTAGTAGAGAAAAGTAATTTAATACCAAGATTTCTCTAAAAGTGACTTAAGAACTTAGTGTCCCTATCACTTACAATGCTCTTAAGAAGCCCATGCAGTCTTACCACTTCCCTGAAAAATAAGTCAACTACATGGCAAACATCATCAACCTTTTTGCAAGGTATAAAATGTGCCATTTTTGAAAACCTGTCCACAACCACAAAAACAAAATCCTTGCCATTCTTAGTTCTAGGCAGCCCCAAAACAAAGTCCATAAATATATCAATCCAAGGAAAATCAGGAACAGGTAGAGGAGTATATAAGCCATGTGGCATCACTTTTTATTTTGCCTTTTTACAAACAATGCAATGCTCATAATATTTATGGACATCACGTTTCATAAGGGGGCAATAAAAATGTTCATGCAATACGTCTAGAGTTTTCTGCACCCCAAAATGTCCCATTAATCCTCCTTCATGCGCCTCTTTCACAAGCAAATTTCTTATGGAACACTTAGGCACACACAATCTTTTTTCTTTAAACAAGTATCTGTTGTACCTATAGTAACCATTTTGTGACACATTTTCACAAGCAGCATATATCTCAGAAAATTCAGCATCATGCAAATACATTTCTCTCAAAGTCTCAAGTCCAAAAATTTTAGTTTCAGGAGTAGAAAGTAATGCATGTCTCCTAGATAAAGCATTAGCCACTATGTTCCCCCTCCCTTTTTTATGCTTAATGACATATAGGAATTGTTCTAAAAACTCAACCCATTTGGCATGCCTTTTATTTAGCTTCCCTTGTCCTTTTAAGTATTTTAGGGACTCTTGATCACTATGAATTACAAATTCTTTAAGGAATAAATAATGCTGCCAAGTTTGCAAAGCATGCACTAAGGCATATAATTCCTTATCATAAGTGGAGTAGTTTAGGGCAGCTCCATTTAACTTCTCACTAAAATAAGCAATCGGATGGCCTTCTTGCATCAAAACAGCCCCAATGCCCACATTTGATGCATCACATTCAAGTTCAAAAGATTTAGAAAAATTGGGTAAAGCAAGAATGGGTGCATTAGTTAGCTTATGCTTAAGGGTAGCAAAGGCTTACTCTTGTTTCTCTCCCCATTTGAAAACCACATGCTTTTTAACTATCTCATTAAGAGGCATAGCCAAGGTGTTAAAGTCCCCAATAAACCTCCTAAAGAAATTAGCTAAGTCATGAAAACTTCTCACTTCACTCACATTCTTAGGCATAGGCCACTCTTGAATGGCCTTAACCTTTTCCTCATCAACTTGCACTCCTTTTGCACTCACAACAAAGCCTAAGAACACTACATGATTAGTGCAAAAAGTGCATTTCTCAAGATTAGCATACAATTTTTATTTTCTAAGCACATGCATGATAGCTCTCAAATGTTCAATATGCAAGTCAAAACTAGTGCTATAGATCAAAATGTCATCAAAGTAAACAACAACAAACTTGCCAATAAAATCTCTTAAGACATTGTTCATTAATCTCATAAAAGTGCTTGGGGCATTAGTTAGCCCGAAAGGCATAACCAACCACTCATACAAACCATACTTAGTTTTAAAGGCAGTTTTCCACTCATCTCCTTCCCTTATCCTAATCTGATGATACCTACTTTTTAAATCAATTTTAGAAAAATAACAAGCACCATACAGTTCATCAAAAAGGTCATCTAACCTGGGAATAAGGTGTCGATACTTGACTGTGATGTTGTTGATTTCTCTATAGTCACTACACATCCTCCAAATCCCATCCTTTTTAGGCACTAGAATTATTGGGATAGCACAAGGACTCAAGCTTTCCTACACCTAACCTTTTGTCATCAACTCCTCAACTTGCTTTTGTATTTCTTTAGTCTCTTGTGGATTGCTCCTATAAGCTGGCCAATTGGGTAAATATGTACCAGGGACGAGATCAATATGATGCTCAATCCCTCTCAAAGGTGGCAATCCGCTTGGAACCTCCTTTGGAAACACGTCCTTGTATTCCTACAAAAGAAACTCAATGCTAGTAGGGGCAGTAATTTTATTAAAGTTATTAGCACTTAAAACATTTTTCTTACAATAAAGTGAATGAAGAGGCTCTAAACAACTCTGCTTACTCTCAAGTGTTTCACTCAATCCCACATGTGTTTCACTCTTTTTCTTTCCACACTCTTTTTTTTTATCAAGTTTTTCGCTCTTTTGTGTGTCACTAATCTCTTTTCTCTCTTGCACTCTCTTTTCTCTCAATTTTATTTGATCCTCACACACATCTCTAGGAGATAAAGGTTTAAGTACAATTTTCCTCCCATTATGCATGAAAGAAATCTTGTTTGTGAACCCATCGTGAACAGCTTTGGTATCATATTGCTATAGCTTCCCTAAAAGAATATAGCTTGCCTCCATTGGAACCACATCACATATCACTTTGTCATTATATTGCCCTATGGAAATGTGCAGCTCCACTTGCTTACTCACTTTCATCTCTCCATCTTCACTAAGCCATTGGAGTTTGTATGGCCTAGGATGTAGCTTGGTCTCCAAATTTAATTTGGACACTAATCTAGTGCTGGCCACATTGGTGTAACTCCCACCATCCACAATCAAAGAACATAGTTTCCAAGCACTGTTGGCTTTCTTACATGTGATGCATCTAAAGCAAACTCTTTCCACATCTCTTTTCATATGAGGCCAAAAGAAATGTTCTTTCAGCACATCTAATGTCTTAGCAATACCAAAATGACCCATAAGACCTCCATCATGCGACTCAAGCACAAGCAAGTCTCACATTAAACACTTAGGAATGCACAACTTATTCTCCCTAGAAAGGAATCCATCGTGCCTATAGAATCTATCAAATGCACCCTTTTCACAAGCATGATACACAACATGAAAATCAGAATCTTATATGTACAATTCTCTTATGTGTTCAAATCCAAGCAATTTAGCTCTAAGAATAGCAATAAGAGCATACTTGCGAGATAGGGCATCTGCTACCACATTTTCCTTACCTTGCTTGTGTTGGATCACATATGGAAACATCTATATAAACTCGACCCATCTTGCATGTCTTTTGTTCAACTTGCCTTGGGCCTTCAAATGCTTCAACCGAGCTTGAACCCACAAGGTCAAAACCTCAACTAGAATCCCTAATTACTATCTTGGCTTATTTGGGCTTCATTTTCTCAGGCTTGGATGACATTAATGAATTTGGGTTTAGCCCAGCTCAATGTCTCCAAAGTCCTTCTAGACTTAACCTCATTTTCAAAAATGATCTTCACAAAGCCTTGCATAGCTTGCTTGATCTGTTTTGCTCGCACCCTTGTGATTAGCCCTTTGGGGATTTGTAGTTCCTCAATTCCACTTCGATTGCATTTGTCCCCTTCAATACTCGAACCTTGAGATGGTCCTCCATCACCAGATTTGGCTATTCCTTCGTAATACATAAAATAATAATTTTACAAAGAATACATAAACAATGATAAAGCTTTACATCATCTGGAAAATCAATAAGTCTGTGTTTTATTAAAGCTGCACTATTTTTCAATCATGCATAAATGACATGAATGCAAATCGGGTGGGTTCTAAAGGTCCTCAAGCTCTATAGCCTCCCTCATTTTTAAGTCAATGGGCTTTGGGCCAGATCGAAGCAAGAGTGGGGAAGCCTGATTGGCCCTGAGCAGTAGTTACCCCACTACACCCGAAACTTACACAATGGCTCCCCATCCTAAGGTCCTAGACGACTTGGGTCTGGTCGTATTTAACACACATAAATGTATGACAACATCTTGCCCAAAAGATCATTACTAGACTTGACGGGCCTAGTGCTACTTCATCTAGATCATGAAGCCCAATTAGTCTACATAAAAGAGAACTATTGATATGAGAAATATATACATAAGTGATCTAAAAGAACAAAATATGTGCTAAAGGAATTTATAAGAAGCTCTTATTTTTTGAAGAAGATAAAAATGGCTAGCCCACTAAAGAATTAGGGTTCCCATTGGAGTCGTCATTCCTGTCAAGCCTAATTTTGGATTTTTCCTTAATTAACTCATATTAAGCCCAACCCACTTAATACAAGTTACTCGACAGTAAAATTAAGGAAAAACTATATTTTTAATTATCTTAAAGAAAATTGGAGTCGTCACCACCCTACGTTGGAATATAAGATAAGTTAAGGTTAATGGGGTGAATTAACCTTAACTGGCTATTGGTCAGTGAATTTTTCTAAAAAAAAATAATTTTAAAAAAATATTAACTAAATAATCTGGACTCGGGGGGGCTATTCTATTAAAACCTAAATGATTACCACTTATTATCTTCTTCAAGAAATTGAATTAAAATCTTTTTATAAATTCCCATCGCCATTATATGTATAAGACATAACATTTCCATATAAAATATAAAATAGCGTGAAAAAATTTTTAATCAATTTTGTTTATTATACATTTTCTATTATTATTTTAAAATGAAATAAAAGAGAATAAAAAAATTTACATTTCTACTTGAATTAAAATTGAATTAAAAATAGGGTAAAAAAATTTCTTGTTTTTATATTATAAATTGAAATTTTAAAAGGATAAAATATTTTTTGTAAATTTTTTTTTTATATGGTAAATTGAAATTGGAAAAGAATAAAATGTTTTTTTTTTATTTTATGTGTGGTTACCCAGTAGGCGCCTATGTACCCGCTAGTCAAGATCAAACCGACATAGTTTTGTTTTTCATAAAGCTTTAATGGATTGATTAATTTTAATTATCAAAATAGGTCGAGTTTATATTTATTATCATTTTAATTTTTTAGAGAAAAATTCTAAGCCTGAACTTTATTTCTCAATTTTGAAAAACAGAACTAAAACCCTCTAGTTTCGAAAATATAAATTAAAATTTTGTTTCATAAAAATCATTTTTCTAGATGATAGAACATTATATACATACATACACACACACACACACACACACACACACATATATATATATATATATATATTTAAGAAAAATTCACACCTTAAATTAAGGAAAAATCTTTTACCACCTAATTTTATCAATAACAAAAGAAAACAAATTCTTAAAATATATATCTTTTATCTTTTTTTTATTTTTTATTTATTTACTAATATTATTATCAATTAAAAAATAATAATAAAAATAATATAATAATAATGATGAAACAAACTAACCTGGACGCGGGTTAGACAACAACGGGTTAGGTTAGGTCAAATCCAATTCGCGAGTCGGGTCGGATCCGTTACGAGCACAACAGTTGGGAGGTCTTCGTTGATGGTGTTTCGGCAGCTATTAGTGGCGGCTAATAGGGGTTTCCTGACTTTCTGCAAATGGGGAACTACTTGGTGGTGTTCATTTTTGTCAACAACCACCCTAAATGGCAGTTCAAGCGGCTACCGACAGTAGGGGATCTAGAGAGAGAGAGAGAACCCCAGCTGACATTCTTCTGATTTCTTCTTGAAGTCGAGTCCTATTTATAGACTCGCAAAATCCCATTCGATAAGCTCAAATCGAGCTCATAGTTGAAACCCATCATTATCCCTTTTTAAAAATTTGAATTGATCCATGTAGATTTTTTTATATTGTGATTTATCTTGTTTTTTTTCTTGTTAGAAATCGATAATGATCAAGAAAGTTTGTTTGATTAGGTTCAATTCGTATTTATCGATGAGCCCTTTTTTTTTAATTTTCTTCCCTTGTTTCTAGCATTGTTGTTGCTGTCTAGAGGAAGAAGAAGAACACGTAACTCACACATGCTCGCTCCCACCAATCGCACACTACCACATGGTAGCTTAGAGGAAAAAAGAAAAATGGAACAAATTGCCTTCCCGTTGGTTCGAACCCAAGACCAATAGTTTCCACACACGCACGCGAGCGGCACATGAACTAGTTAAGCTAGCCCATTTCTCGGTTTATTGATTGCACGCATATTATATATTAACACAAGTTTTGATACCCTATTTATAGAGTTCCAAAGCTAATTAATGAAAACTACTTACCACCAAAGCATATTAAATGTGTTTCTCTTAACTACACAAATAACTATTTTGTTGATGTAAGCAATGACCTCAATTATCTTCTAGAATCCCTGCTTACTATCTTAGCTGATTTAGGCTCCATTTTTTTAGGCTTGGATGACATTAATGGATTTAGGTTTCAGCCCAGCTCCATGTCTCCAAGGTCATTCTAGACTTGACCTCATTTTCAAAAATAATCTTCACAAAGCCTTGTATGGCTTGCTTGACCTGTTTTGCTCACGCCCTTGTGATTGGCTCTTCAGGTATCTGTAGTTCCTCAATTCCACTTCGAATGCATTTGTCCTCTTCAACACCCGAACCTTGAGATGGTCCTCCTTCATTCTCCCTCTCTTCAAATGGATTCATCCTCGAATCTGAACCTATATTAAAGGAAGTAAGATCAGACACATTAAATGTGGCACTAACATTATACTCACATGGCAAATCTAATGTATATGCATTGTCATTGATTTTGGCCACCACTTGAAATGGTCCATCTCCTCTTGGATCTAATTTAGTCTGCCTTCGAGTTAGAAACCTTTCTTTCCTCATATGAACCCATACCCAATCTCCAGGTTCAAAAGTTACTTTCTTTCTGCCTTTGTTAGCTTAAGTAGCATTCTTCTCATTCCGCATCATGATGTGATGTCTTACTTCTTCATGAATCCTTTTCACCATCTCAGCCTTCTTTTTACCATCTAGACTGGTAATCTCATTCACAGGCAAAGGAATCAAATCCAATGGGGTCAAAGGATTGAAACCATCTACAATCTCAAAAGGTAAGAAACCAGTAGAAGAATGCACAACTCGATTGTATGCAAAGTCAATGAATGGAATGCATTCTTCCCAAGATTTCAAATTCTTGTTTATCAAAGCACGCAAAAGAGTAGTCAATGTCCTATTCACAACTTCAGTTTGTCCATCGTTTTGTAGGTGACATGTGGTAGAAAATAACAATTTTGTTCCCATTTTCCCCCATAAAACACGCTAGAAATGAGTAAGGAATTTAACATCTCTATCACTTACTATACTCTTAGGCACTCCATGCAAACAAATGACTTCTCTAAAGAACAATTCAGCAACATGCATCACATCATTAGTCTTGTGACATGAAATAAAATGTGCCATTTTCGAAAAACTATCCACAATCACAAAAATGGAATCTCTACCTCTCCTAGACTTAGGTAAATCCAAAACAAAATCCATCGAAACATCAGTCCAAGGTTCATTAGGTACAAGTAAAGGCATATAAAGACCATGAGGTTTCACTCTAGACTTAGCTTTCTTACATGTGATACATGTAGAGCAAACTCTTTCCATATCTCTTTTCATATGAGGCTAAAAGAAATGTTCTTTCAGCACATCCAATGTCTTAGCAATACCAAAATGACCCATAAGACCTCCACCGTGTGACTCAAGCACAAGCAACTCTCGCATTGAACACTTAGGAATTTACAGTTTGTTCTCCCTAAAAAGAAATCCATCGTGCCTATAGAATCTATCAAATGCACCCTTTTCACAAGCATGATACACAGCATGAAAATTAGAATCTTGTATGTATAATTCCTTTATGTGTTCAAATCTAAGCAATTTAACTCCAAGAATAGCAATAAGAGCATACCTGCGAGATAGGGCATCTGCTACCACATTTTCCTTACCTTGCTTATATTGGATCACATATGGAAACATCTCTATGAACTCAACCCATCTTGTATGTCTTTGGTTCAACTTGCCTTAGGCCTTCAAATGCTTCAAAGATTTATGATCCAAGTGAATAACAAATTCTTTCGACCATAAGTAGTGCTGCCACATCTCAATTGCATGCACGAATGCATAGAGCTCCTTGTTATACATCGAGTACTTCAAAGCTACTCCATTTAACTTGTCACTAAAGTAAGCAATAAGATGCTTCTCCTGCATCAAAATAGCTCCTATACCAATCTCGGAGGCATCACATTCGATCTCGAAAGTTTTGGAAAAATCAGGCAGAACTAACAATGAAGCAGAACATAACTTTTCTTTTATCACATTAAAGGCATTTTCTTGTTCTACTTCCCATTTTAACCCAACATCCTTTTTTATTACTTCGGTCAATAGGGCAGCCAATGTACTAAAATTATGCACAAAACATCCATAAAAACTAGCTAACCCAAGAAAACTTCTTACCTCAATCAGCGATTTAGGGGATGGCCAATCCTTGATGGCTTGCACCTTTTCTTCATCCACTTGTATTCCACCTGCTGTAACAACAAAACCCAAGAACACCACTCGGTCTATACAAAAACTACACTTTTTCAAGTCGACATATAATTTTTCTTGTCTCAACACATCAACAATAGCTCTAAGATGTTCCATATGCTCATCAAAGCTTTTACTATACTCTAGAATATCATCAAAGTATACAATGACAAATTTTCCAATAAATGCATGCAAAACATGGTTCATTAGTCTCATGAATGTACTAGGTGCATTAGTTAACCCGAATGGCATCACTAACCACTCACACAACCCATGTTTTGTTTTGAAAGCTATTTTCCATTCATCACCCTCTTTCATTCTAATTTGATGATAGCCACTCTTTAGATCCATTTTGGAAAATATCACAGATCTATGCAATTCATTAAGCATATCATCTAAACGAGGTATAGGGTGTCAATACTTCACTATGATTTTGTTAATGGCTTGGCAATCAACACACATGCGCCATGTCCCATCTTACTTGGGCTCCAACAATACTGGAACTACGTACAGACTCATGCTTTCTCGAATATGTTCTTTAGCCATTAACTCTTCCACTTGCCATCATAGTTCCCTTGTCTCCATAGGATTTGCCCTATAAGCTGGTCGATTTGGAATCACCGCTCCAGGAACAAAGTCAATCTGATGCTCAATCCCTCGCTTTGGTGGTAGACCATTAGGTACTTCATCGGGAAAGACATCCTCATAATCCTGCAAAAGAGAAAACACACAACTAGGCAAAGAAGTGTCAAGGTGAGAATTAGCAAACACGGTCTCCTTATATACAAATAGAATCATTGGTCCTCCAATCTTAAGTGCACTCTTGATCTCTCGTTCTTTTGCAAAGAAACTCATTCTTTTCTCTCTTCCCTCACCTACAGCCAAGCACTCTTGCTTTTCTCACCTTGAAGGTGAGGGAAAAGAGAAAAGAATGAGTTTCTTTGAAAGAAAACGAGAGATCGAGAGTGCACTTAAGTTTGGAAGACCAATGATTCTATTTATATATAAACAGGACATGTTTGTGAATTTTGACCTTGACACTTCTTTGCCGAGTTGTGTGTTTTCTCTTTTGCAGGATTACGAGGATGTCTTTCCCGATGAAGTACCTAATGGACTACCACCAAAGCGAGGGATTGAGCATCAGATTGACTTTGTTCCTGAAGCGGTGATTCCAAATCGACCAGCTTATAGGACAGATCCTGTGGAGACAAGGGAGTTACAACGGCAAGTGGAAAAGTTAATGGCTAAAGGACATATTCGAGAAAGCATGAGCTCGTACGCAGTTCCAGTATTGTTGGTGCCCAAAAAAGATGGGACATGGCGCATATGTGTTGATTACCGAACCATTAACAAAATTACAATGATGTACCGACACCCTATACGTCATTTGGATGATATGCTTGATGAATTGCATGGATCTGTGATATTTTCAAAAATAGATCTAAAGAGTGGCTATCATCAAATGAGAATGAAAGAGGGTGAAGAATGGAAAAAAGCTTTCAAAACAATACATGGGTTGTATGAGTGGTTAGTGTTGCCATTCGAGTTAACTAATGTACCTAATACATGTATGAGACTAATGAACCATGTTTTGCATGCATTCATTGGAAAATTTGTCGTTGTATACTTTGATGATATTCTGGTGTATAGTAAGAGCTTTGATGAGCATATGGAACATCTTAGGGTTGTTATTGATGTGTTGAGATAGGAAAAATTATATGCCATTTTGAAAAAGTGCAGTTTTTTTATAGACCAAGTGGTGTTCTTGGGTTTTGTTGTTACAGCAGGTGGAATACAAGTGGATAAAGAAAATGTGCAAGCCATCAAGGATTGGCCATCTCCTAAATCGCTGACTGAGGTAAGAAGTTTTCTGGGGTGAGCTATTTTTTATAGACGTTTTTTGCGTAATTCTCGTACATTAGCTGCCCTATTAACTGAAGTAATAAAAAATGATGTTGGGTTTAAATGGGAAGTAGAACAAGAAAATTCCTTTAATGTGATAAAAGAAAAGTTATGTTCTGCTCCATTGTTAGTTCTGCCTGATTTTTCCAAAACTTTTGAGATCGAATCTGATGCCTCCGGGATTAGTATAGGAGCCGTTTTGATGCAGGAGAAGCGTCCTATTGCTTACTTTAGTGAGAAGCTGAACGGAGCTGCTTTGAACTACTCGACGTATGACAAGGAGCTCTATGCATTGGTACGTGCATTAGAGACGTGGTAGCACTACTTGTGGTCGAAAGAATTCGTTATTCACACGGATCATGAATCTTTAAAGCATTTGAAGGCCTAAGGTAAGTTGAACAAAAGACATGCAAGATGGGTCAAGTTTATAGAGATGTTTCCATATGTGATCCAATACAAGCAAGGTAAGGAAAATGTGGTAGCAGATGCCCTATCTCGCAGGTATGCTCTTATCGCTATTCTTGGAGCTAAATTGCCTTGATTTGAACACATAAGAGAATTGTACATACAAGATTTTGATTTTCATGTCGTGTATCATGCTTGTGAAAAGGGTGCATTTGATAGATTCTATAGGCACGATGGATTCCTTTTTAGGGAGAACAAGCTGTGCATTCATAAGTGTTCAATGTGAGAGTTGCTTGTGCTTGAGTCGCATAGTGTAGGTCTTATAGGTCATTTTGGTATTGCTAAGACATTAGATGTGCTGAAAGAACATTTCTTTTGGCCTCACATGAAAAGAGATGTGGAAAGAGTTTGCTCTAGATGCATCACATGTAAGAAAGCCAAGTCTAGAGTCAAACCATAGGGTCTTTACATGCCTTTACCTGTACCTAATGAACCTTGGACTGATGTTTTGATGGATTTTGTTTTGGGTTTACCTAGGTCTAGGAGAGGTAGAGATTCCATTTTCGTGATTGTGGATCACTTTTCGAAAATGGCACATTTTATTCCATGTCACAAGACTAATGATGCTACGCATGTTGCTGAATTGTTCTTTAGAGAAGTCGTTCACTTACATGGAGTGCTTAGGAGCATAGTAAGTGATAGAGATGTCAAATTCCTTAGTTATTTCTAGCGTGTTTTGTAGGGGAAAATGGGAAGAAAATTGTTATTTTCTACTACATGTTACCCACAAACTGATGGACAAACTGAAGTCATGAATAGGACATTGACTACTCCTTTACATGCTGTGATAAAGAAGAATTTGAAATCTTGGGAAGAATGCATTCCATTCATTGACTTTGCGTACAATCGAGTTGCGCATTCTTCTACTAGTTTCTCACCTTTTGAGATTGTATATGGTTTCAATCCTTTGACCCCATTGGATTTGATTCCTTTGCCTGTGAATGAGATTACCTGTTTAGATGGTGAAAAGAAGGCTGAGATGGTGAAAAAGATTCATGAAGAAGCAAGACATCACATCATGAAGGGGAATGAGAAGAATGCTACCTAAGCTAACAAAGGTAGAAAGAAAGTAACTTTTGAACCTAGAGATTGGGTATGGCTGCATATGAGGAAAGAAAGGTTTCCAACTCGAAGGCAGACCAAATTAGATCCTAGAGGAGATAGACCATTTCAAGTGGTGGCCAAAATCAATGACAATGCATATAAGTTGGATTAGCCAGGTGAGTATAATGTTAGTGCCACATTTAATGTGTCTGATCTTACTCCCTTTGATACAAGTTCAAATTCGAGGACGAATCCTTTTGAAGAGAGGGAAGATGATGGAGGACCATCTCAATGTTCAGGTATTGAAGAGGACAAATGCAATCAAAGTGGAATTGAGGAACTACAAATACCCGAAGGGCCAATCACAAGGCAAAACAGATCAAGCAAGCTATGCAAGGCTTTATGATAATCATTTTTGAAAATGAGGTCAAGTCTGGAAGGACTTTGGAGACATTGAGCCGGGTTGAACCCAAATTCATTAATGTCATCCAAGCCCAAGAAAATGAAGCCCAAATCAGCCAAGACAGTAATTAGGGATTTTAGAAGATAATTGAAGTCATTGCTTACATCAACAAAATAGTTATTAGTATAGTTAAGACAACATTTAATTTTCTTTGGTAGTGGGTTTTTTATGAGTATCAAAACTTGTGTTGAGGAGATGGACGAATTTTTCAATTGAAGAGTTATTTCTTATATCTATTCATTTTGAACAAGCAGCCAGGGTTTTGACCTTGTGGGTTTAAGCTCAATTTATATTATTAGTTCTTATCTCTTTTAAGTTATAGGCAATGGGTCAATAATTTCTTTTTACATATATATATATATATTACCGATTCTTTCTCTGTAAACGGGTCAGTAATTTTTTTTTAATTCAAAAATTAGGATTTAGGTGGTCCAAGAAATTGATTATTTGTTGCTGGGTCTCACAACTCAATTCATGGGATTTCGTGTCATCATTTTTGCCCCTTAATCACAAATAATGTTTATTTTATCATTTTTTTCAATTTTCCTTCTATTTTGTAAAAATAAAGGAAAAATATTGAAAAAATAAACCAATTTTGGAAAATGATGATAGAAATAACAATAAAAGATGTTAAATAATTTTTATAAAATTTTTGAATTTCAAAATAATATAAAAATAATAAAAATTGCATCGCATATATGCAATTTGCGTAAAAAAAAAAAAAAAAAAAAAAAACTAAGAAATAGGTTAGCCCAGTTAGTCCAAGCTTCAGCCTAAGTGCACAGAAGGGGGGGCTCGGTCGATGGTTCGAAACGTGGGAGAAGCAGATCCGTGTTTTGCATTTTTCTTTCTTATCCAAGACACGTAGTAACTTCTGATTGGATGGAGGAAGTGCACACACCGGGCGCATGATCGTCTTCAACCTTCGGTCAAAACAGTCACCGGCAGCAGGAAAAACGAAATCCGGTCGTTTTGATGAGATTTTTTGCACAAATCCAACAAATCTTTAACTAAAATAAGATAAACATCATCCAATTAACACAAATCGTAACAAAATCGAGGATTTTCATGAATCTAAAGCAAATCAGAAATGGGTTTTAATCGCAAATCTGATTCAAGCCTGTCGGAGGGAAATCCGAGTTTGTCCGGCTTGATTTCTAACGCCTATAAATAGAGCACGATAGGGGGAAGCCAGATCACGGATAAAAAGAGAGAAAAGAGTGAAAATCAGGGGGTTTCGAAGCTCGCTAGAGTTCTTCCCAAGCCGCAATCGACGACTGCTCTCTGAACCACCACCTAAAGAGGTTTTTGAAGAAAACCACCGTCACAATTGGATTGCCCACCCTCGAAGAAGCAACTCTGAATCACCTTTCTAAGCCACCGAAATGCCGTCGATGAGGATTCTCCGACCCGTGTTCCGTATCCAGGTCAGCAGAATTTTTTTATTTTATTTTATTAATTTATTTATCTATTTATTATTATAATAAATTAGAAAAATGAAAAATGAAAAAATATATTATGCGAAAAAAAAATTATTTATTAATTATGTTTATAGCTTTTTTTAATAAATAAATATGTAATGAGACATATAATAAAAGAATAATAAAAAATAAATAACTAAAAATAATAATGAATTTTGTCTTATTTTTTTATCACTTAGAAAATTTCTTTTCAAAAAAAATATGTTTAATTGATTTCTTTTAAAAGTAGAAGCTTTTGTTTTTTTGAAAATAAAATAATAAATTATAAAGTTTAGGCTTACAATTGTTAGGAAATTGTTAAAGTAATAGCAAACGTAAACCCGACATATTTTCATAATTAAAACTAGATCAATCCACTAAAGCTTTTTCATAAAAAGTGAATTACGGCTTGTTTGATCCTGAATAGTAGGTACGTAGGCACCCTTATGGGGCAATTCTAAAAAGAATAAAAAATCATTTTTCCAAATCGTTATTAGTATAATTTTTAACATCTTCTTTTTTATAAGAGAAAAAAAAAAAGATATCAGAACATGACTCAGATTTCAGAAAAATATGATGGCAACTTTAGAGTTTTAATAGGGTAGCCCCCAAGTTGAGAGTCTTTGGTTTTTTTTTTTCCTCTTTTTCATTTATAAAAATAAAAAGAGGAGATTTCGTTGACTAGTTGTCTAAATTAGAATTAATCCGCTCAATTAGTTCTAATTCAATAATTTTTCCCAACTTCAGTTGGGTGGCAACTCCAAATAAATAAAAACTTCCTAGTCCAAGTCAAGGATTTATATTAGATGAGTATAAGATCTAATACGAATCGGATTAGGGAGATAATATAAAATTTTAAAATTAGACTAGATAGGATGGCGACTCCGTTGGGGACGTATAGTAGGCTAGCCACCTAAACTTTCTAAAATAACCATTTCTAGATATCTTTTAACTTTTACACTATAAGCTATCACCAGTACTAACCTTTTCTTTCAGGGATTTGATGAAATTTAATTTTTTTTTTCTTTCTATCTTTTATTGTGTTCTCATGCATGCAATCGTGTGATTAAATATAGTCAAACTCAAGCCGTCTTAATACCCTAGGACGGGGGGGCATTGTGTAGGTTCCGGGTGAAGTAATATGATCACCGTTCGGGGTTGATTAGGCTACCTTACCCAATGCTTCGCTATCGCTTAAGATCCATTTCTTCGAGAATGCAGGAGGCCATAGAGCTTGGGGACCTGTTAAAACCCACTTATCTGCATACATGAAGTCATAGGCTGACAAATGATTAATGATATAATTCTTTTGTTCATTCTCTAGAGTTCAAATACATTTACCTATAACAGAATCAATGATACTTTGTAAAAGATTTCATGTGTAATTAGAAGGTTCTATTGTAATCCTGATAGATGGCCAGTACTGCAATCGATTGTCTCCTCCGCAAGGAAATCCGAGTCTGCAAACCTTTAGATCCAAAACTAGTGCTGGACCACCGGTTTACCTTATACGACCCTAAGGAACAGACCTTCATCCAGGGGAAGATAGGGCCCATTCTTTCATTAATGAAAATGGAAATCAACCTACCTTTGATTCAGGCTATCTTACACCTTTGGTAAATTAAGCCTGCAGCTTTCTTTATTGGGCCGCATGAGATTACACTAACCCTATAAGAATATACCTAACTTCTGCAAGCCACATCACTTACCAACAAGGTATATGTGCCAAATCTTGAAGTTGAGCCGGCAAGTATTTTCAATAAACTCCTAGGCATTCGTAAGACAACGATCAACCAGGCATTGGGAAACAGCAATGGATATTGCCTGCAGATGGATGAATTGGAAGCCTGGTTCATAGCTAAGTGTGATGATGGAAGCAGGAGGGACATCCTGTGCGGGGATCCCAAGAGTTACAAGTAGAGACGAGTTTATGCTTTCATCTTGACAGCGTTTGCAACCATACTCTTCCCTACTGGGATCTTTCATATCTACTATAGAGTTGCAGAGCTGGTGGCTCAATTCTTGGAAGGAAAGTCTTATATCCTGGCTCTACTGGCTGAACAAATCCGGAACTTGAATTTTGTAAAGAAGAAGGGCCATGGAATCCTACGCTCAAACATTAACCTCATCCTCATCTGGTTTGTGAGCCATCTCAAATGCTTCGGGTTTAACATGGTCAGGGGATCCTTAGCCCAGCAGGTAGACCTCATGGATTCTTGCATAGAGAGGATGAAGTTGCCCGATGATCTTACCAGCCATAGTTAGGTAAAAGTACTCAAAGGTTTTAGTTCCAACGACATCCTCTGGACTGCTAGATGGAGCTATTGTGACAAGGTCATCCTAACATGCAGGAACTTTCAAGCTATTCTGTTAATCGGTATTAGTAGGTGCACAAGTTATCATCCGAGCTCGATCGTCCGTCAGTTTGGTACTATCCAAGACATAGTTTACAGGCCATCATTGGAGGGAATCACGTTTGAATACCAAGATCCAAGTCTACTAGTAGCTGAGAAGATCGCTAAGCTGGCGGAGGTCAAAACGTTATAGGAAGCCCGGATTAAGAGCCTCAATCTAGACCTCGGAGACCTGGATGGTGAAGTGAGCAAACATGGAGCCACAAGAGATTTCGTGATCCACTAACTATACCAAACGGGAGAAAGGGCATACTGAGTCTCGGATGTCACTCAACCTGCGCCAAGCAATAAAGGTCCAGAACAGAAAACCTACATGGAACAGGTTAGAGCTTGGATGGAAGTCTACTTTGAAGCTATAGGCTACAAGAAGGATGTTTGGAAAAGTAGGTTCATAGAGTCTAACCAAAGGAATAAAGCCTTGGAAGCTCAGTTAGAGAAGACCCAAGCAAGAATAAGAGAATTGGAAGCCATCATTGGTGGAGAACCGATGCCTACACAGCCGAAGAAGAAGAAGACTAGGAACTAGGAAATAGACCAATATTGTATCTTCCGTTTTTCATGTTTTTTTAAGTATCGAACTCCAAGTATGCAATATTAATAAAAATAAAGTTTCTATATTATATCATTAATCAATTGTTGGCCCCTCTTTTCTCTCAAGCATTTGTGTGATACATGTATCATATTTACATACATACATCAACTATAAAAAAATGCGAATCCAAACTACTACACCCTCCAAGGAGTCCAATCCACATCCGCTCCAAAACCAAAATGGCAAGCAATGGCAACAACAACGACAATCGTAATAACACCAGCGCAGATGTAACCTCAAACCCAAGGATCGTATCCCTAGAACAAACGGTCCAACAACTGTTTGCACAAGTCCACCTCTTAACTGAAAGCATTGGCCTCCTTCGCACCACCTAACCTACTCATGAAGAACATTCAAGAGCTAGAAAGGGAAAGGCAGTAGAGAATTAACCTGCTGAATACGGGGAGATCAACTCCCACCTTAACCTTGCATTCGAGTATGAACCAAAAGTCTACCTCGATCCAACCTCAAAAGACATAAAAAAAGGAAATGGAGGACAAGCAAAAGGAGATAGAGAAGAAGCTTTTTCAGCAACTGGCAGACAAAATGAAGACCTTAGAAGGACCTGATAGCTTTGAGCAGACCGGTATTACCAGTCTATTAGTCTGTAAGGAAGAAGCTTATCCAGAAAAATTCAAAGTCCTAGAGTTTGAAAAGTATGATGGCACTAGATGTCCTAAGATGCACAACAAGGCTGTATGTGCGAAAGATGAGCAAATATGCCCAATATGACCAACTCATGGTCCAAACCTTCCAGGACAGCCTCGCCGATCCTGCCCTCATCTGGTATGCACATCTGGATTTCAGCCAAGTCAACACTTGGGAAAGACTCGCTCGGGCATTCCATGAGCAATACAAATTCAACATCGAAGTTGCCCCTTCGGTAATGGATTTGGGGAGCCTCCAAAAGAGACATAGCAAATCCTTCAAAGAGTACACCCAACGCTGGAGGGCTCAAGCTGCCAAGGTGACAACCTCAATTTCAGAAAAGGAGTTAACATTCATATTTGTCAACACTTTGGAAAAAACTCACTTCACACATCTGGTGGGACAAACATCATCTAGTTTCGCAAAGGTAGTAGCAATAGGATGTCGAATAGAGAATGTCATTATTTCGGGGAAACTCCAGATAATCGACCATCCTAGAGTTGCATCATCTACAAAGCCTATGGGAGGTAACAAAACGATGGAATCTACCGTCGACACGGTTAACTCCAATGGGGTTGACAGAGTTGGGGCTTGTGTGACGCTCCAGGCCATGAATGCCCCGATCCAGTAACCGTTGATGAATCAAACCCAAGCTACTCGGGTCGCAAGACAATTTACTCCAATACCAATCCCATCAGCTAGGTCTTTGCTCGATTACGAGCAGACAATCTGATCAGCTTCGAGATCCCCAACGATTGGTATAGGCTAAGAAACTTTAATCTAAACATTAAATGTGAGTACCATATGGGACAAGAGGGGCATTCCACATACAGATGTTGGAGGCTCCGAAACAAAATCCAAGATTTGATTGATGCCGGGATAGTATAGTTGGATTTTGTCAACGCATCGACACCCAATGTCAACAATAACCCACTACCTAACTACAAGTCTACAGTCAACATGATTACATCCGAAGAGCTAAACTCCAAATCCAAGGAGTCCCCAAAATAGGTAAAGACAACAGCACATCAAGCAAAATGCCCATGCCAAGCCTCAAATAAATCCCTTAGATCACAGATGAAGAAGAGGTGGCTAGCCGGAGATCCAACGGTCGGTACCTTAGGCGAGCCACATGGGAGGTTCAAGTACCTAGTAAATTACTCCTTCACCCCAACCAAGTATGGGCCGCCTAGTGGGTGGGGACCTGAATTTGAAAAAGAAGACAACCCACTAAGGGAGAGATATGAGTCTATGAATATGATTAAATCGGACACGAAGCCGATAGTCATAAGGTGCTATAAGGGATAAACGACTGAGGTAGAAATCCCAAAGAAGAAGTATGTATTCAATGTCCCAATACCCTTAAAGAAGTATAAGGCAGCACTGTTTGATTATCAAGCCCTTAATCAGGAAAAGTCTCCTATTATAGGAGGGACCACCTATTCAAGAAGGATTTATGACCCCAAGTATAAGACCTCAGTTGAAGAGCCTAGCACCAAAGTAGAAAAGGAAGAAGAAGAGGGGCTCCCTGCATTCACAAAAATGATCAAGGAAGCGAATACAAAATCATGGAACAACTCAATAAAGTTCCAACCCAAATATCACTTATGGGCCTCCTCTCAACATCCAAGCCTCATTGAGTAGCACTTTTCAGAGTGCTCAAACAAGTCAAGGCACTGAAAGGCATCGCAACAGAAAAGCTGAGCCATGTGGCAAATTCGATCTTACTATGGATTAAATATCATTCTCCCTTAAAGAATTTAGAGAAGAGGGAGACCAACACACGAAACCACTGTTTATAGTGGTAAAATATAATGACATAATAGTCTTCAAAGTCCTCATAGACAATGGGTCTTCTCTCAATGTGTGCCATTTGGCCACCCTCGATCTATTGGGAGTTGATATGAGCAATATCAAGTCGAGCTCAACAATAGTTAGGGCCTTCAATGGATCCAAGAGGGAGATAGTAGGGGAAATCAGCTTACCAGTAGAGATTGGCCCACTGATGTTTAACATCTCATTCCAAGTCCTCGACATTCCAAGGTCTTTCAATCTACTACTAGGAAGGCTATGGATACATACTGCAGGAGCCATACCCTCGAGTCTCCACCAAAAGGTTAAGTTCATAGCAAATGGACAGATCATCACTGTATTAGGAGAATAAGATTATGCCATCCACAAAGAAACCGCTATACCCTACATTAGGGATGATCGTCCTGAAGATCTGGGGCTCCAAATGTTCAATGAAGTAAGCATGGTCATGAGTAAGGAAGGGCATCAGTTCAAGGAGGGACAACAAGGGACGTTTGGACTAGGGTATGTTCCTACATCCCAAAAGAGGCACAAGTAAAAGGTATTAGAAGTAGAAGGAAAGAGAAGCTGAATGATACCCAAATGCATTTTCCACCCCTTCAACAATCTTTCTTACGGGCGGCCACTATCCAAGAGCTAGGGATGAGCCAAACCGACATCAGTAATGAATGCTCAGCCTCTCATACGTCCAATTAGTACCCAATTCTTAGCAACTGGTTTTGTTATCCTGTTGATAGCGCTAGGTCAGCTCAAGGATAAGGAAAATTATTAAACAATTTTCCATTGTGATTACTATTCTTCAAATAAAATACCAATAAATTGCAATTTATTTCTTTTACTTATATATATATGCTTGCTTTACTTTCCCCACAGATTCTCTATTGTCAAACGTCGGGGACATTTCGCGCCGGTAAGTAATGAAAACATCAATATTGTTTCCGACACTACTGGGTCAGCCGTTGGAAGCGATGTCCTTAACCACGAAGTAATATAAGAAAATTGGCAAAAACATGAACAAAGTAAAATCTCAATTGACGAGCTAATGGAGAGTCAATCTAAGAAGCATAGAAGAGCCCAAAAACCTCAAAATTGAGGCTAATTTAAGTAGCAAGCAAAAGCACGAGATAACTAAGCTATTGACTGAATATGCAGATGTATTCACCTGGTCGTATGGTGACATGCCAGGACTCGATCAGTCAATAGTAGTTCACAAGTTTCCCAAGAGAGAAGATGTCAAACCTAAAAAACAAAAATTGAGAAGATTTAGGCCTGACATCTTATTAAAGATTAAAGAGGAAGTCGAGAAACTGCTAGAAGTAGGATTCATTGAAGTATCAGACAATGGGTAGCAAACATAGTCCTTGTTCTAAAGAAGAATGGGAAAGAACGAGTATGCGTAGACTTCTGAGACTTGAATCAAGCTACGCCTAAAGACAATTTCCCTCTACCACATATAGACGTCTTGGTAGATAATACCGCAGGGAATCATCTTTTCTCATTTATAGATGGTTTCTTAGGATATAATCAGATAAAAATGGCGGAAGAAGATAAAACCAAGACAACCTTTATCACAACATAGGGAACTTTGTGTTAAAAGGTCATGCCCTTCAGTTTGAAGAATGCTAGGGCAACGTATCAGAGAGCTATGGTCACAATACTTCATGACATGAGAAGTCAAAGTATACATCGACGATATGATAGCTAAATCTAAAGGAGAAGAGAGCCATGTGGTTATCTTAAGGAAATTGTTCAAGCAATTGAGGAAGTTTCAGCTGAAATTGAATCTTGAAAAATGTACTTTTGGGGTTACAACAGGTAAATTGTTAAGGTTTATCATAAGTCGAGAAGATATTAAAATTGACCCTGACAAAGTAAAGGCCATATTGGAACTACCCTCTCCACGTACTATAAAGGAAGTGAGAGGTTTATTGGGAAGGTTAAATTACATAGCCCGTTTCATCTCACAACTCACGGATAAATGTCGTCCACTATTCCGTCTGCTGGAAAAGAACACCATGGTATAATGAGACAATGAATGCAAAAGAGCATTTAAAATTATCAAGGATTACCTCACAAATCACCCGGTCTTAATAGTCCTAAAACAAGGAAAACCCTTATTCTTGTACCTCGCGATACTCTCTGAATCCATGGGATGCATGCTGGGGCAAAAGGATGAAGAGGGGATGATATGATGCGTACTCCATGAATCACACAAGAAGGATCTACCAAGGTTGGGAAATGCAGATTCAGCACAAAGTTAACACAACCCTATATCTCATGCTACAGGCCTCGGAATTAGACGATTCAAGAACGAAAAGAAAACTCACGTTCTCAAACACAATTTAGGCACAAGAATCACCGAAATATAATTCATATATCTTGAGACATGGACGAGGGTTAATGGACATCCTTGAGAGAAATAGTTAAACGCAAATCCTAAAAAAAATAGAAAAGAAAGAACAAGGCGCCACAATCGAAAGATTGATAAGCCTAGGAACGCCACAAGGATGAGCACCCTTAATAAGTTCAAAGATTCTATCAAGAACCAAGAGAAAGCAAGACTCACTTAATATATATATATATGTTCCGAATTCCCCTTTCCAAAGGTTAAGGTTCACCTTTTATAATGGGCAAGGGCAACACCTTACAAGTTTGCTTAGACCTAGCCTAACCCAAGTCCATTATAATAAGGCCTAAAATCAAATTGCTAATTTCGTCCATGTTCAACCCATTTTAACAGGTACCGTAAGAAAAAAAAAACTAAGACTAGTTAAATAGGCCTTAATTAGCTTTAAAAAATAAATAAATAAATAAAATAAAGGTGCAGATTGGCCAAAACATAAACGCAGCCTTCATGCTCCATTTTGCTAATTTATACTCAAGTAATTAGATGGAGAAATTAGGCTGGAATTGAATACACCCCTCAAGCCTCTATTCCTTCAATTTGCATTAAGCAATTCACCATCTTAGGCTGCAATTCTTCATGACTTAGGCATGCTTCCAATAAAGTTGCCCTAAATTCATTTAAAGCCTCTTTAACCTTCTTAGATCTTACCCTTGTCATTGCACCTCCAAGGCCTTGTAATTCATCCTTGCTACATTCCTTAGACTTGCTTCCTTCCATGTCCTCATCATTCCCTCCTTCTTGAAGAGAATTTGTCCTCAAATCTAAGGCCCCATCACCTGGCATTTATATTATACTCACTAGGCAAATCAATTTTGTAGACATTGTCATTGATCCTCTCCAACACTTGGAAAGGCCTGTCCCCTCTAGGTTGGAGTTTGGACTTCCTTTGTTCAGGGAACCTCTCTTTCGTCATGTACACCCAAACCCAATCTCCGGGCTCAAATACAACTTTCTTTCTTCCCTTGTTAGCTTACTTGGCATAACTCTTAATTTTCTTCTCAATTTGAGCTTTCACATGCTCATGCAACTTTCTCACATAGTCAGCCTTAGCCTGTGCATCCTTATGCTTAAAAACAATAATATTAAGCATAGGCAATAAATCAAGTGGTGTCATAGGATTAAATCCATACACAATTTCAAATGGTGAACAATTAGTTATGCTATAGACAACCCCATTATAAGCAAATTTTACATGAGGCAAACATTCTTCCCAAAAATTAAGATTTTTCTTTAAAACAGTCCTAAGCAAAGTGCCTAAAGTCCTATTCACTACCTCAGTTTGCCCATCAGTTTGTGGGTGACAAGTAGTAGAGAAACGTAATTTAGTACCAAGCTTACCCACAACGTTCTCCAAAAGTGCCTTAGGAATTTAGTATCCCTATCACTTACAATGCTCTTAAGAAGCCCATGGAGTCTTACGACTTCCCTAGGAATTTAGTATCCCTATCACTTACAATGCTCTTAAGAAGCCCATGGAGTCTTACGACTTCCCTAAAAAATAAGTCAGCTACATGGTAAGCATCATCAACCTTTTTGCAAGGTATAAAATGTGGCATTTTTGAAAACCTGTCTACAACCACAAAAACAAAATCCTTGCCATTCCTTATTTTAGGCAGTCCCAAAACAAAGTCCATAGATATATCAATCCAAGGAAAATCAAGAACAGGCATAGGAGTATATAAACCATATGGCATCACTTTTGATTTTGCCTTTTTACAAACAATGCATTACTCACGATATTTATGGACATCACGTTTCATATGGCACCAATAAAAATGTTCATGCAATACGTCTAGAGTTTTATGCACCCCAAAATGTCCCATTAATCCTTCCTCATATGCCTCTTTCATAAGCAAATTTCTTATGGAACACTTAGGCACACACAATCTTTTTTCTTTAAAAAAGTATCCGTTGTACCTATAGTAACCATTTTGAGACACATTTTCACAAGTAGCATATATCTCAGAAAATTCAGCATCATGCAAATACATTTCTCTCAAAGTCTTAAGTCCAAAAATTTTAGTTTCAAGAGTAGAAAGTAATGCATGTCTCCTAGATAAAGCATCAACCACTATGTTCCCCCTTCCTTTTGTATGCTTAATGACATATGGGAATTGTTCTAAAAACTCAACCCATTTAGCATGCCTTTTATTCAGCTTCCCTTATCCTTTCAAGTATTTTAGGGACTCATGATCACTATGAATTACAAATTCTTTGGGGAACAAATAATGCTGCCAAGTTTGCAACGCACGCACTAAGGCATACAATTCCTTATCATAAGTGGAGTATTTTAGGGCAGCCCCATTTAACTTCTCACTAAAATAAGCAATCGAATGGCCTTCTTGCATCAAAACATCCACAATGCCCACATTTGATGCATCGCATTCAAGTTCAAAAGATTTAGCAAAAGGGGCAAAGCAAGAATGGGTGCATTAGTTAGCCTATGCTTAAAGGCAGCAAAAGCTTGCTCTTATTTCTCTCCCCATTTGAAAACCACATGCTTTTTAACTATCTCATTAATAGGCATAGCCAAGGTGCTAAAGTCCCTAACAAACTTCCTATAGAAACTAGCTAAGCTATGAAAACGTCTCACTTCACTCACATTCTTAAGCACAGGCCACTCTTGAATGGCCTTAACCTTTTCCTCATCAACTTGCACTCCTTTTGCACTTACAACAAAGCTTAAGAACACTACATGATCGGTGCAAAAAGTGCATTTCTCAAACACAATTTAGGCTCAAGAATCACCAAAATATGATTCGTATATCTTGAGATATGGACGAGGGTTAATGGACGTCCTTGAGAGAAATAATTAAATGCGAATCCTAACAAAAACAAAAAAGAAAGAACAAAGTGCTACAATCGAAAGATTGATAAGCCTAAGAACTCCACAAGGATGAGCACCCCTGATAAGTTCAGAGATTCTATCAAGGACCAAGAGAGAGCAAGACTCACTTTAAAAAATATATGTTCTGAATTCCCCTTTCTAAAGGTTAGGGTTTGCCTTTTATAATGGGCAACACCTTATAAGTTTGCTTAGACCTAGCCCAACCCAAGTCCATTATAATAAGGCCCAAAATCAAATTGCTAATTCTATCCATGTTCAGCCCATTTTAACACGTACTGAAAGAAAAAAAAAAAAACGAAGTCTAGCTAAATAAGCCTTAATCAGCTAAAAAAAATTAATAAAAATAAAATAAAATAAAGGTGCAAATTCGCCCAAACATAAATGCAGCCTTCATGCTCCATTTTGCTAATTTAGACTCAAGTAATTATATGGAGAAATTGGGTTGGAATTGAATACACCCCTCAAGCCTCGATTCCTTCAATTTGCCTTAAGCAATTCACCATCTTGGGCTGCAATTCTTCATAACTTAAGCATGTTTCCAATAAAGTTGCCACAAATTTATTTAGAGCCTCTTTAACCTTTTTAGATCTTACCCTTGTCATTGCACCTCCAAAGCCTTGTAATTCATCTTTGCTACATTCCTTAGACTTGCATCCTTCCATGTCCTCATTAAGGGAGGGAACGTTCCATATACTACCTAAGTAAAATGTTCACAAACGAGGAACAAAGGTATTTTGAAATAAAAAGGATTTGTTGTGCTTTGATTTGGGTCATGCACCAATTGAGGCAATACACCCTTTACTACCTTATTGAGTTGCTAACAAGACATGATCCCCTGAAATACTTAGCGAAAAAGCCCATTTTGTTAGGGAGAATCACCAAATGGCAAATGATGGAGGACCATCTCAAGGTTCGGGTATTGAAGAGGACAAATGCAATCAAAGTAGGATTGAGGAACTACAAATACCTGAAGGGCCAATCACAAGGGTGCGAGCAAAACAGATCAAGCAAGCTATGCAAGGCTTTGTGAAGATCATTTTTTAAAATGAGGTCAAGTCTGGAAGGACTTTGGAGACATTGAGCTGAGCTGAACCCAAATTCATTAATGTCATCCAAGCCCAAGAAAATGAAGCCCAAATCAGCCAAGACAGTAATTAGGGATTTTAGAAGATAATTGAGGTCATTGCTTACATCAACAAAATAGTTATTAGTATAGTTAAGAGCACATTTAATTTTCTTTGGTAGTGGGTTATCGATGGGTATGTGGATGGTTTTTTTTTTATTATTAATTAGTGTTAAAACTCTATAAATAGGGTATCAAAACTTATGTTGAGGGGATGGACGAATTTTTTAATTGAAGAGTTATTTCTTATATCTGTTCTTTTTTAACAAGCAACTGGGGTTTTGACCTTGTGGGTTCAAGCTCGGTTTATATTATTGGTTCTTATCTTTTATAGGCAATAGGTCAATAATTTCTTTTTTTACATATATATATATATATATTACTGGTTCTTATCTCCATAGACAATAGGTCAGTAATTTGTTTTTTTTTTATTCAAAAATTGGGATTTGGGTGATCCGAGAAATTGATTATTTGTTGCTAGGTCTCACAACTCAATTTGTGGGATTTCGCATCATTTTTGGTATCAAAGCCAATTTGATTCTCAATCAGGTTATTATCCTTTATCCTTCATATTCCTTGTTGAAATTTCATTTATTTCTTCAATAATATTGTTCTACTATTTCTATTAAGTGTCATTTTGAAAAAAAAAAAATCAGCAAACAAAAGTTGAAAAAAAAAAGAAAAAAAAATTAGCAAACAAAAGTTAAAAAAAGAAAAAGAAAAAGAAAAGAAAGAAAAATTCTCTTGTGTTATCTTCTATCATCATCAATGCTCGAGTTGATTCCTTACATACTATACTCTATAATGAATTTATTCTTCTATTAAGCATTACTTCAATGGTGTTATTTCTTCTTGCCATCTTTGTGTTTTCTTAATCACTATCTTCTTAGCCCCTTTTTGAGCTAATTATATGAACTGATATTTGAGTTTTACAAGTGAATACTCTGGTTTTTCAATTGTTGTGTTCTTAAAGAACTTGGTCTGGGACAACAAGAGTGGTAAAAGGCGAGAGTGGGTGAGCATAATGGAGGGTAAAAGCCATTAATATGTGTGCAACACGAGTGTAGATAGACTTTTTGAGTGGAAACACGTGAGGGAGTGTTCAAGGGCTTCTTAACTGAATTTCTTTCAAGATCATCATGTCAGAACACGAGAATCAAGGGGATGAACCCAATCAATCCTTTCTTTTGAGGGCTATGCAGCAACAGTTCGAGCACGTACATGAGGTGTTTGGAGAAATCTGTGATCGAATGGATAGACAAGATGAGCGGATCAATGAATTGCAAACAAGTATGGGATTCCCTCCCATATGGAGACAAGTACGTCGACCAGTCGCACCTTGAGATGAATCTGCTGAAGAAGAAGAGGAGGAAAGGCACAATCAATGCAGGAATGACCGTGTCAACAACAGAGTCAAAGATGAAGTTGATAGAAATATCGGGAGTATCAAAATGACAATCCCTCCTTTTCAAGGGAGGAATGATCCCGACATCTACATTGAATGGGAGAGAAAGGTTGAGCTGGTTTTCGATTGCCACAATTACTCTGAGAAGAAGAAAGTGAAGCTTACAGCAGTAGAATTTACAGATTATGCCATTGTTTGGTGGGATCGATTGATCTTATCCCGACGAAGGAATGGTGAACGACCAATTGCCAATTGGGAGGAGATGAAGGCTGCCATGAGAAGACGATTTGTCCCATCACATTATTATCGAGATCAGGACCTTAAGCTGCAAAGCCTCAAACAAGGGTCGAAGAGTGTTAAAGACTATTATAAGGAGATGGAAATAGTCTTAATCCAAGCTAATGTGGAGGAGGACCGTGAGGCTACTGTAGCTAGATTCCTGTGTGCACTAAATCGTGACATCGCCAACGTTGTGGAATTACAGCACTATTGTGGAGTTAGAGGACATGGTGCATATGGCCATGAAAGTTGAGCAACAACTCAAAGAAGCGAAAGTCACTTGAGCTGGGAACAACAACTACTCGAATTCCCACTCCCGTAGAAAGTGGACAGGGGGGAAAAGGGAAGAGATACCTGGGTTCAAAGCTTATGATAGCGGGAACTTGAAGAAGCACCCACAAGCTGCTAAGGAGAGAGGTAACTCAACATCTCAAACTCTAAGAAATCGGGATATTAAATGTTTTAAGTGTTTGGGGATTGGGCATATAGCATCTCAATGTCCAAATCAAAGGGTGATGATCATGCGCGAAGGTGGGGAGATTGAAACTAATGATGATGGCTCTGATTGTGCTAGTGATACTATGCCACAATTAGAAGATGCTAGTGATTGTGAATATGTTGTAGAAGGTAGGTCATTGGTCATTATGCGTTCCCTGAATGTGCGAGTTAAACAAGAAGAGAATGACAATGTGCAGCAAGACAATATTTTTCACACTCGGTGCCATGTATAAGATAGGGTGTGTAGTTTGATCATAGATGGAGGTAGTTGTGTTAATGTAGCAAGTAACATACTTGTTGATAAATTAAGTTTGTCCACTATGAAACATCCCAAGCTGTACAAGTTGCAATGGCTGAATGAATGTGGAGAAGGTGAATAAGCAAGTCCATGTGATATTTTCAATTAGGAAATATATGGATAAGGTCCTTTGTGATGTTGTACCTATGCATGCTGGTCATCTTTTACTCGAAAGGCCTTAGCAATTTGACAGGAGAGCCATTCATGATGGGTACAAAAATCAGTACTCATTTGTGAAGGATGGAAGGAAAGTTACATTTATGCCAATGACACCAAGCCAGGTGTATGAGGATCAACTACGGTTTTAAAAAGCCATTTGTGAGGAAAATGAGGTAGAAGCCGAGAAACAGAAGAAGAGGGAAAATGAAATTGAAAGAAATATGAGTGGTGAGAAGAGAGACAGTAAAATCTCTAGGAGAGAAAAGCAAGAGTGCTCGGCTGTAGGTGAGGGAAAAGAGAAAAGAATGAATTTCTTTGCAAGAGAACGAGAGATCAAGAGTGCACTTAAGGTTGGAAGACCAATGATTCTGTTTGTATATAAGGAGGCCATGTTTGTGAATTCTGACCTTGACACTTCTTTGCCTAGTTGTGTGTTTTCTCTTTTGCAGGATTATAAGGACGTCTTTCCCGATGAAGTACCTAATGGTCTACCACCAAAGCGAGGGATTAAGCATCAGATTGACTTTGTTCCTGGAGTGGTGATTCCAAATTAACCAACTTATAGGATGGATCCTTTGGAGACAAGGGAGTTACAACGGCAAGTGGAAGAGTTAATGGCTAAAGGAAATATTCGAGAAAGCATGAGCCCCTGTACAGTTCAAGTATTGTTGGTGCCCAAGAAAGATGGGACATGGTGCATGTGTGTTGATTGCCGAGCCATTAACAAAATCACAGTGAAGTACCGACACCCTATACCTCATTTGGATGATATGCTTGATGAATTGCATGGATATGTGATATTTTCGAAAATAGATCTAAAGAGTGGCTATCATCAAACTAAAATAAAAGAGGGTGATGAATGGAAAACAGCTTTCAAAACAAAACATGGGTTGTATGAGTGGTTAGTGATGCCATTCGGGTTAACTAATGCACTTAGTACATTCATGAGACTAATGAACCATGTTTTGTGTGCATTCATTGGAAAATTTGTCGTTGTATATTTTGATGATATTCTGGTGTATCGTAAGAGCTTTGATGAGCATATGGAACATCTTAGGGCTATTATTGATGTGCTAAGACAAGAAAAATTATATGCTAATTTGAAAAAGTGCAGTTTTTGTATAGACCAAGTGGTGTTCTTGGGTTTTATTGTTACAGTAGGTAGAATACAAGTGGATAAAGAAAAGGTACAAGCCATCAAGGATTGGCCATCTCCTAAATCGCTGACTAAGGTTCAGATTCGAGGATGAATCCTTTTGAAGAGAGGGAGGATGATGGAAGACCATCTCAAGGTTCGGGTATTGAAGAGGACAAATGCAATCAAAGTGGGATTGAGGAACTACAAATACCTGAAGGGCCAATCACAAGGGCGCGAGGAAAGCAGATCAAGCAAGCTATGCAAGGCTTTGTGAAGATCATTTTTGAAAATGAGGTCAAGTCTGGAAAGACTTTGGGGACATTGAGCTGGGCTAAACCCAAATTCATTAATGCCATCCAAGCCCAAGAAAATGAAGCCCAAATCAACCAAGACAGTAATTAAGGATTCTAGAAGATAATTGAGGTCACTGCTTACATTAACAAAATAGTTATTAGTATAGTTAAGTGCACATTTAATTTTCTTTGGTAGTGGGTTATTGATGGGTATGTGGATGGTTTTTTCTTTATTAATTAGCCTTAGAACTCTATAAATACGGTATCAAAACTTATGTTACAGGGATAGAAGAATTTTTCAATTGAAGAATTATTTCTTATATCTATTCTTTTTAAACAGGTAGTCGGGGTTTTGACCTTATGGGTTCAAGCTCGGTTTATATTATTAGTTCTTGTCTCTTATAGGCAATGGGTCAATAATTTCTTTTTTTACATATATATATTACTGGTTCTTGTCTCCATAGACAACGGGTCGGTAATTTAT
The DNA here is from genome assembly GCA_037954665.1 of Laguncularia racemosa. NCBI lineage: Eukaryota > Viridiplantae > Streptophyta > Magnoliopsida > Myrtales > Combretaceae > Laguncularia > Laguncularia racemosa. Next base: position 687,043 of record JBBMOL010000118.1, on the reverse strand, counting down.
TTATTTTTTATTCAAAAATTAGGATTTGGGCGGTCCAAGAAATTGATTATTTGTTGCTGGGTCTCACAACTCAATTCGTGGGATTTCGCATCAGCAAATGCTCCTATCAAAATTTGATATCACATACATAAATCAAAATTCGATAAAAGGGCAATCACTAACATATCAATTAGCAGAACACCCAATTGAGGGAGTTCTTCAAGAATCACAAGCCCGGTTCCCGGATGAAAACATATTAACAGTGGAGGGTGAACCGGTAGAAGAATACAGGACAGAGCAAAGCCCTAAATGGAAGATGTTCTTTGACAGAGCTACCAATGTATTCAGTTGTGGGATCAAGGCAGTGCTAATATCACCAGAAAGAACACAATTCCCCTCAGCAACGAGACTCACATTTCTGAATACTAATAACATTGTAGAATATGAGGCGTGCATCCTTGGCCTTAAAATAGCTTGCCACATGGAAATCCGTGAATTAGAAGTATACGGAGATTAAATGAGTTGAGGTGGTTGAGGCTTATTATTAGAACGATAAAAACAATGTACAGTTAAAGAAGCTATACTGCCATAGACCAAACACTAGCATTCTTGTAAACTAGATGGTGAGATAGGCTCATCTATTGTAACTTTTCTTTCCCTCCTTTTATTTTCCTTTTTGTTCTTTTGTTTTTCTTATTTTCTTTTCCTTTTCCTTTTCTTTTTTACTTATCGAACCAATGTAACTTCTTGCAAATATTATATATATATATATATATATATATATATATATATATAATTGTAAACGTACAAGTGCTTCCATGCATATATATATATATAGTTATCAAAATCACAATGCTACTAGTATGATTTTACAAATTTATGTTTTTATGAGGGTTGTCCATGTTAAACTGCATATAAAATTGTTTTTGTATAAACTCGTAGTAGAATCGTGAATTTAGGTATATGATTCTACGAGTTTACGATTCCACTCATTCTAAGTGATTCTACACGAATCTATATGATTTTATACAATTCTACTTCGTATAAGTTTAATAAGCTATTAAAACTAAGAAAAAAAATTAAGTTTCTACTATTTAGAAGAAACTTATCAATTTATGAGTGAAATGACATTGTATTTGCTTCTTTTTTTTAACTTATATTGATTTTATTACTAACTTCACTATTGAAGACCTTTCATTCGGATAGTTGGGAAAGTAGATGTTTAATCTATCAAATGATATTGATTGGATATCATTTCAAGTGAAAGAGATAAGGAAAATATGAAAGTAATATTATTGATGAAATTGGTGCACTTATAAATTTGGAGAATTATGGTCTATAAGAGTTTAAATTAAGATGTTTTATATATTTGTAACATTGATACTATTGAAAACTAAATAAAAATGAATACTTTAAAAAAACTCAAAAAAAGAAAATATTGATATTATTGGTGGTAGTACAATAAAGATAATGGCAGTAAAGATAATGATAAAGTTACAATTATAGTTTTGATAATTTAGGATAGTTAATGATTAATGTTTTATTTTTAATTCAACTTTTTTTTATCATGATAATTTATTTTGCATTGTATTTACATCAACACTAATATATATATTTTAGTTTTATGCATTAGCATAATGATCTATAATTACTTATTTATACTATAACTTATGTTGTGATCAAAATTTATATTAAATTTCTTCATTTATAACATAGATTTTAAGTTTTTTATAACTTCTATAAACATATTTATAGTTTTTTACTACCAATTTACATAAATTATACAAACTTACGTTTTTATGATTCAATTTTACCTTCCGATTCTATAGACCCTCTAGCGATTCTATATACAATATACATCAATGGCATGTGTATATATGTATACACATGTATATATTTATGATTATGAAGTTTATTATTTTTATGTTGTTGATCACTATCTTTAAAAAGATGATAAGGAAACTGGGAGACTAAACGAATAAAATTATAAACTAAAGATGAGGGACCATTGCATTGATTTAATTATTTACAACATGTGGATATTTGGTGCGTATATTGTTGCAGTGTACATTAATGGGGTTGATACTAAAGAAAGGTTAAAAAATGTCTTGGAGTGTTTGGCTAGGGATAATATTAAGATAAGATTTAGGAAATCTAGGGGCAAGAGGCCACTTATTATGATGAGATAAGACTTAAGGAATCATGGTGCGATTGAAATTGTTTAGAGAGTGAAAGAGTTGGCTGATAAGTTATGACTCTGAATTTTCTTACTTTATGATTTGTTTGTCTTATCTACTTGATTTTATTTAATTAGTCACCTAAAAATAACCAGAAATATTGATATTTGGCTAAGAAAAAATCTAAAAAACGTTGCATAAAACATTACATTTAAGTTGAAAGTCATCACTATCACATGATGCGCAGAAGTAATCATTAAAGGATTACTATTCCACTATTTGTGAACTAAGTGACTTGAGAGTTGTCGCACATTTTTCGGAACCCATTTAAGGTTCTTACCTGTTATTTTGGGTTAAGTGCTTAAGAGTGCATTTAAGGCATCTTGAGCTTGAAAGAAATGAATATAAGAAGATGAATATAAGTATAAGTTTAGACATACCTAGGCATTGATGGTAAATAAGAATCCTTAACCTAAAGTTAAGGGGATATAAACCCTAAACTTCATATTAGTTATCGAAAGACTATGTGTGATGCCTATATTGCATATGGTTGCTCATGTATAACATATAGATAATAACTTGCTTGTATTTGTTTGCACTTGTATAGTAATGAGAGTGTTATACTCCCTTCTCATTAAGTTGCGATGTATGCTCACCCCTCATTAAACTGTTTGCAAGTAAAATTACAAAAGTTTAGGATGAGATATGATACGAGGTGACGAGAGCTACCTGAATCAAGCTAATAATGTAAGACTAATCATAATAGATTATTTAGATGTAATCTTATTCTTAGGAGCTCAATGTAGATATAGAATTTGTAAAACTTGTTAATATTCATTTTATTGTTTTAATAGGAGATTTCAATTTTTTGCTATTTTAGTTGATTATGAAATAGATGAATCCATAGTTATTTTTTTTTTATTATATGATTAGTTGTAATTAATTAAATAATTATATATAGTTTTGCAACCTCTAACTCATAAAGCAATTATTATGTAACAAATACACACGTGATATGATAGTTTTTCGTTAAAACTTTTAAGTCCCCTATAGGGTCATTAAGGAACAAGTATTAATGAACTTATACATGGTGTTACATAGACCAATTGGCCAAAATTGAGTGAGTTGATTTGCTCCCATGACTTTTAGAATTAGGACTATGAAGGTTTGATTAATTTCATGAGGAAAGGACTTGTGACCTATCTAATTTTTAGAATAGAATAGATAAAAAAAATAAAAAATTATTATTTGAGAATGACTATTATCAATAATAGATTGAATATTTATATTTAAGTGTTTACTTCCTATAAATTTTTATTATAGAAAATATTTATTCACATGTCTATCTCACTTTAGTAATTGTAACATTAAATTGAAAGTTATTTAATGCCTCTACTTGATCCCCTTTTAAGCCTCCTCTATGGTATTCAAGTAAGATATTAATTTGACAACATGTTCTCTTAAATTGAAAAGATTGATCAAAATAACTCACTTAAATTGAAAAGATTGCTCATAATAACTCACTATGTGTGTGCGTGTGTTTTTTTTAGTTAAGTCGGAATTAGTGATATAATTTCCCATCAAATTTTACAAGGTAGCAATTTTATTTTTGCTTCTTTTCAGAACTATAGCCTAATAGAAATTGGTGTTTTTATCACCATCATTGACTCAATTTAAACAGGTTTTCATTATCTACATTAAAACTTCTCATACAAGGACTAAACCAAGAAATTGTTAAGAGGGGTTTTTACAAGTTTATTAGGAAATGGTTAAGGCTTTAAGAGAGCTTATTCTCTATGCTAGCAAGTCTACTTATATCGTGGCCATAATTGTTCTCATGTGACAAAACTCTAATCATTAAAATGCTTTTTAGTATAGTGATATAGAGTTCATTAGAACTTCAAGGTTAAGCATACTTAGCTTGTAGCACTCTTAAGGTGGGTGACCTCCTAAAAAATAGTTATATCAACGGACAGAATCATATGATGTGTCACACTAAAGCAAATTATACGTCAATAGGAGGAGTTTCAATCAAGTTATTACATGGTGCTATTAAAGTAATGCACTAGTCGAATGTGAGGGAGCTAAGTGCCATACAGGGTAAAGTGTCATAGCAAAAAAGCACCTCTTGAACTTATAAGGCAGCACCTCTAAAGTTTTGCATCTCCAATGATAAGAAAACTCTAAGCTTCTAGCTATCTTCCATAATAATCCTAACAAAACTTCCATTGCAATCATAAACAAATAAGGTAAAATTAGATCTCCTTGTCTTAATCCCCTCTCGTTGGGAATGAAACCAATAAGTTCCCCATTTAAATTAATAGAGAATCGTGGTGTTGTGAAACATTATACTAAAAGTATCGTAAAATGGGTAGATAACCTCATACAAAAGTGTTTTTTTTAGGAAATCCCAATTTAATGTATCATAAACTTTCATGATGTCTACTTTGATGGTACATCTAGGAGAACCACAATTATCGTGATACCCATGAACCAATTCTTATGCAATAAAGATACTGTCAGTGATTTTCCAGTCTAGTACAAAAGCAAATTGCTCCCTACCAATTAAGGAACTTAAGACCATTTTAATCTAGATTGGCAACTCAAAGAAGAAAGAGCTGACAACTCATTCGAAATAAAGAAGCTCTTCAAAAAGACTAAAGAGAGGCAATACCTCAAGAAAGAACCAAAGTGGAATCTAAAGAAAAGGAAAGTGGAGAGTGACATAGAGGGGGTTGAGAAGGACTAGGAGGAAAGAAGAGAGAGCTGACAACACATTCGAAATGAAGAAGCTCTTCAAAGAGACTGAAGAGAGGCAATACCTCAAGGAAGAACCAAAGTGGAATCTGAATTCTTCCCAGTCCTTCTCAAGCCCCTCTATGTCGCCCTCCGCCTTCCTCTTCTTCAGATTCCACTTTGGTTCTTCCTTCAGGTATTGCCTAAACAACAACACGTTCTTTTCAGTCTCTTTGAAGACTCTTCATTTCTAATCAGTTGTTAGCTCTTTTCCTTCAGCTTCTTCAGTTTTGCATGTAACCTGTTGATCTGGGCTTCAATGCTCTCTATCTCTCTTTCATAGTCTGCATCAACTTTCTGGAGATTTTCCATACTCCTGATTTTTACATCCAGCTCAGACTTCAGGGAATCCTTCAAGTGAAACATCTTAGCAACTTCATCTATGTCTGTCTGAGCCTGCCTAAAGTCGGAGAAAAGACAGGAAATCTGCTCCCATGTTCTACACACAGCAGAAAACCGGTTTGGTGGGCGACAGTTTTCTGACAGTAGGGAAGGAATTGCTTGCTCCATTGTTTTTGCAAATTCAGGCTCCGAGACTGATTTAAAATCCATAGATTTCAGCCTCTTGAAAACTGATTTAGCCTTCTGAGCAGCTTCATCGTTGGACTTGCTCAAACTAGCAAGTTCTGCCTCAGCAGAAACTTCAATAGGCTTTCCATCAATGAGCTCCCTCATGTTTGAGAGCCACGTTCGGAAGTTCTCATTCCCAGAAAGCACAATCTTGCTGCTTGTAGCAATCTGTAAAAACACCACCCAGAAAAGGAAAGAAGCATAAGCACTGTGAACTTGAAGTAATCCAGAGACTTTAGGATACATCAAGGGGATAGGAAATACCATGTCGACAGATTTTGAAGAATCGCAAGTAGTTTCTGATGTTGGTGAACTCTCAGCAGTTCCTTCAGCTTTGTCTGGCGAGCATTTATCAGAAACCTCATCCACACAAATAACAGACTTAGAGGGATCAAAAAGAATCTTTTCAGCTGGTACCTGTTCAGGACCATCGACTGTTTCTTGCTGAAAACTAAAACTATTCAATCCCTTCTGCATGGAAAAGAAATAAAGGAAATAAAGGAATCAAATAAGAAATGCGTATTTACTGCATGGACAACCTCATTTCAAGCCATGATAGAGCAATACCTCGAACTTGAAAGTATCACACTCCTTAGTAGCCCGATGCTTCGCATCTTGTGATGAGGAAGAAGCATTGATCTTGGAATGTTTAGCAGGGCATGAATTGCCCAGTTCAAGTGAAATCGTCTCACATTGGAGGTCAGCAGCAGTTGGCTTATCTAAGGTCAAGGCATCTGCAAAGGAAGTACAAAGCTTCACAAGGTTAATATGCATTAATATATAGTACAAGTTAACCTTCTCTCCACTCCACACACATGAAAACTAAATTAGAACGATCCATAAGCCCAAGATCATTAAACCCTTGATTCTTGGAAACTGATAAAGCAATCTTTAGAAGCACATTCATTAACTACAAAATCCTTTTCTTCATATGATCCTTTAAAATTAATTTCCAGTTCTAATCTATGGAGAATTTTGAGATTCAGCATTTCCCCTCACTAACTGAAACCTAAAGCTGATTTACACTTTTTTTTTTTTCGGTAATTAGCTGATTTACACATTGCTGCAAACCACCACCAACAACCTGGAAATAAGTATGAAAACCTCATTCTATCCACATGCTCAGATTAGAATCCCCTCTAGAAGCGATCCAACTTTCTTAATGCCATCGTTCATACCAAGCTTATAACAACTCTTCAGCTGAAATTCTTTCTAAATTTGGCACCAAACTCTAAATCCATAATGACTTCCCTGTCAAGTGCTACAAGTCAAACTTTCAGGCTTTTTTCCTGCTTCGCATCAGCAAAACAGACTAAAAAACACGACTGACAAAGGTCAGAAATCAAGGGGAAAACAAAAACACAAAAAAAGGGAAAAAAAGTTTACATTCAATTAATAGCTTTAAAAGTGGACACTCTGTTAAACTTCATTCTAAATAACAACATGTGATTGCCACTCAGGACACTGATGAGTCACCGAAGGGGACAGGAAAGCAATGAACCTTGATCACTAGCAGCATTGACGGGAGACGAAGACGATGAAGAATCTGGAAAATTCAACCTAGCAAAAGCTCCATACATGCCCCTAGCGGCTTTATCATAAGCCAAAGCGGCTTCCATCGCCGATGGGAAAGTTCCTAACCACAACCTACTCCCTCTACTCGGTTCCCTGATCTCCGCCACCCATTTTCCCCAAGTTCTTTGTCTCACACCTCGAAAGCTGCACCGGAGATTCTCTGGTCCACCTTTTCCTTTCATGCACCCCTTCTTTGACCCCTTCGCATGCACCCGGAGCGTCCGAGACGCTACGGGTACAATTAAGGACGGATTATTGAGAGGAGTGGAGTCTGTGGTGTTGGGTTTTGGAATTGAGGATTTTAGGGTTAGGGTTTTGTTGTACTGTTTCCATTTTGCGAGGATTTCGGCGGCGGATTTGGAAATTTGATCGATTGAGGAGGTGGCGGAGGGGGTGGTGGTGGTGGTGGCGGTGGGAGTAGCAGAGGTGGGGTCCATTTGGGTCGGCTCGAGGAGGGAGCACATGGATCGGCAGGCACCGACTTAGTTCGACATGGGGAGGCGGTGGGCTTGGGGTTTGGATGCGAAGTGTCGATCGGTGGAGAGAGAGTGTGTGTGCGTGTGTAAAAGCCGCCTGGTGGAAATGGAATCACACGTGATGCGGAAGAGCATCTATTTGGTGGTCGGTGCTCCTCTGGATTTAATTTTCTATTATGGTCATGACTTGATTGACTTGGGGGCTTTACTCACTTATCCAATAAATTCAAAGGGAAAAATCTCGGTTTACCGCCGTTAATCAAATCAAACCCAACTAAAAACTGAATCGAATGATATTGAATTATAAAATACGGTTTCTTTATTTATTTGTTTGACTCCAACATAGTTAAAATGGTTCATAATTAAATTTTGGAGATCAAATCAAATCAAACCACTTAAAACTAAATCAAACCACTTATTAAATAATAAAAATAAGCAATATGCTTTATTGTTAAACTTTAACCTCACAATATTACCATGATATAATATTATAAAACTTAAATTCTTGAGTAATATTTCTTAACTTGAACATTAATACTTAATTGAAAACTCTATTATATATTATCATCATCAAATAGAGTAAGATGTCTTTAAAAGCAATTCAAATTGAGCCAATCTAAATTGAAATATAGATCAATTTAAAACCTCAAACTATTTAAAATGATTTAGCTCATTAAAAATTTTATTCAAACCATTTCAAATGTAATTTGGTTTAACTAAATCGAACCATTAAAACCCCTACTCAAGTTCAACTGCCCTATCCCACAGCTTCTTTTGTTGACCTAACATCGATCTATATATTATCCAAAGTTAGGATAGGCTTAGAACCGTGTAGATTTTAGTAGACTAATCCTATTTTAAGATTTGATAAGCTCTTAAGTGTTTTCTCCCTCTAGCTAATATACTTTGTTTTTCATATTAGAGTCTATATTTCATATATCGTCATTATAAGAGAGAAAAATGAGTTGAAGTTGTAAGTAGAAAACAATTGATAAGTTAATACGAATAAAAAAAAAGTTGGTAGAATCACAAAATTTAACTATATGAATAGTATTACTTCTTGTAATTATGAGAGTTGAGAATACTTGATAAAGCTAAGAAAAGTAAATTTTTGTAATGCTTATATTTAATGATTTAATGGATTCCCTAGATAGTGAAGATATTTGACACATAAAACATAACCACTATCTTTTGATCTCATTTTCTTGTCCCTATACTTTTATTATCTGTTTGTTGGATGATCATCTCAATATTATTCCAATGTTTATTTAGGAAAGGGGAGAAAATTAATAAAAAAAAAAAAAAAGTTGCTTTTGGAGACTCTCAATACATTATTATAATATCAAAGTCTAAGCAGTTAAAGAACATTCATAAACCAAATAAAATAAAAGTTAATAAAAACAAAAAGAAAAAATAAAACAAATTCTATACTTTGGTTATAAGAATATAAATCCAAAGATTTTTAAAACTCATAAAGAGTGATTCACATGATGTCAAAAATAAAATATGATAGGAGTTGATGATGAAACCAAAAGAAAATAATACATACTTAAGAAAAACTTGATAAAATCAATTAGGCCATAAGGAACTTGCCTTTTCTTTTTTTTAATCATAATTTTAAATGTTGTGACATTATAAAAATTTGAAAATTTCTTCTTTTTTTTTTGTAATTTATATGTCAAAACAGTATATGATCTCTAAATACAATTGGCAATAGATACTTAACAAGATAGAGGCCAGTTGCTTCAAAGTAGAGCAAATGTGAGTAATTGTCCACATTTTGACTTTATTATTGGAAAAGCCGCAATGTTTGGCAACTTAAAGGAGAAAGAGAAATAAGTAAAAATAAAAAAGAAGATGAAAGGAAATGAAAGAATATAAAAAGCCATTAATAAACATAGTAAAAAGGATTAGAGAGCAATAAGATCTTAACAAGAAAAAATGACTCTACATTGTATTTTATTTTTTTCTATTTAAATTATTGCTGAGAGTGTTTTCATAAATTTATGCTTACTTCCATCTATTTCTCAAAAAAAGTTCTTGACAAAGTAATTGGACTTAGTTTAGAACTTTTCCTTTCACTTCTATTTCCATTATTATTTAAACTAAATTATCCAAAAATGGAATTTCACCTTGCTTCATCTCCCTTCTTTTTACTTCAACTAAACCTTAACCAAAGTTGTAACTTTTATGGCATTACCTGTTGTAAACACTACAACAGAGTTCATTGAGAGAGTGTATGACTTCTAGTACAACTAGTGATTGAAGGAAAAAGTCACGACTACTAGTTAGCAATGGTAATTAACCATTGCAGAAAATACAAATAGAAATTTAAAGAAAATAGAAAATAAAAAATGATTTCCATTAGTTTTTCATTAGCAATTTTTGTAGTTAACTATTACTTAAATAATCAATCATCGTTTTCACCTTTTTAATGGTAGAAAATCAAAATAACTACTTCCATTTTCTAATGGAATCATTTTCCATCAATTTCACATTAGTAATTTTTATAGTTACCCATCACCTTGATAATCAATTCATACTGTTGCCTTCTATAAAGTCACTTTGATGGAGGACCATCTCAAGGTTCGGGTATTGAAGAAGACAAATGCAATCGAAGTGGAATTGAGAAACTACAAATACCCAAAGGGCTAATCACAAGGGCGCGAGCAAAACAGATCAAGCAAGCTATGCAAGGCTTTGTGAAGATCATTTTTGAAAATGAGATCAAGTCTAGAAGGACTTTGGAGACATTGAGCTAAGCTGAACCTAAACTCATTAATGTCATCTAAGCCCAAGAAAATGAAGCCCAAATTAGCCAAGACAGTAATTAGGGATTCCAGAAGATAATTGAGTTCATTGGTTATATCCAACAAAATAATTATTAGTATAGTTAAGAGCATATTTTATTTTCTTTGGTAGTAGGTTATTGATGGGTATGTGGATGGTTTTTTTTTTCATTAATTAGCCTTAGAACTCTATAAATAGGTATCAAAACTTGTGTTGGGGGGATGGACGAATTTTTCAATTGAAGAGTTATTTCTCATATCTGTTCTTTTTGAACAAGCAACCGGGGTTTTGACCTTGTGAGTTCAAGCTCGGTTTATATTATTAGTTCTTGTCTCTTATAGGCAACGGGTCAATAATTTCTTATATATATATATATATATTACCGATTCTTGTCTCCATAGACAATATATTAGTAATTTATTTTTTTTATTCAAAAATTGGGATTTGGGCGGTCCAGGAAATTGATTATTTGTTGCTGGGTCTCACAACTCAATTCGTGGGATTTCTCATCACACTTGCAGCTAAAAGTCACTAATATCTACAACATTGGAAAACTTTGATATTAACAAACATAGAAAAAAAAAATAGATCGAAAAATGTTTTTCTCGAGACGAAGCACACCCCTCATTAGTAAATCGACATTTGTCACTTAAACCATTCACAAATACAGTAAACCCCATAGTCTCTTGAAATCTTCATTACCTTGCTATGCTCCAAGGGTGTATCCGTAATGCTTAGAGGAGATAATCTGAGAAGGTTAAGAGTTAGCCAAGATACTAAAGCAAAAGCCAGGCTTCCGCTTAAAAGATTATATCACTGCTAAAACAGTGAATCAAGTAAATCCTATTACGGTTGGTACATTCTATTGTTTAGATTTTAGCTAGGCAAAAACTGCATTGAGCAACTAGTATGTCTCATTATTTGTTCATTTCTTCTTTTTAGGATGTGATCACACTCTACTCATTTCAAGACTAGATAAAATTACTGGGAAATGTACTTCCAATCTGGGCAAGGAAGTCTTTAACATACTATAAGCCGATAAAAAAAAACTGTCGATATCTTAAGCTTTAAGCAGGCATCGTCAAAGTAGTACACATATCTCTTGCTATACATTAGAATCAAAATTCAACTAAAGATGGTTGAATCTTGGTCTAGTTCTCATAAAAAGCATAAAAGAAAGGGCAAAAGAAGAAAAAAAAGAAAGGGTACTATGGGACAAAGATACTCCTTTAGTGCATATAACAACTAGCAAAATTGGTGGTATCAGTTTTTTCGAGATAAAGCTATAGCAAGCCCACCAGCTAGTAGACCTACAGCAGTAGCCGTAATGTCTATTCCAACAATGCCATCTCCATGAGAGTGAGATAACTGTCAGTGTCTTTCCACAACAAAATGAAGAAGAGATGCAATCATAGATAACTGGCAAGTTACAACCACCTTTTGTAATGCAATCTTCAAGTGCTTCCCTAAGGTTCTACGCCTGCCTCCAATCAAGATCATTTTGCAAAAGAGTCTCAAATAGATAGTGTGCTAGCAACTAAGCTTTCTATCAGGGAGGTGGCATGCTTGTGAATTTTCTAAGCTATGTAATACATGACATAATGGCATCTTTTTTATTCTAAGCATGCAATCACAAAACTAACTTCAATCCATCAAGAAAATTTCAAAAATTTTGTTAATCATGGAGCTATTACACTTGAGGATCATACAATAAATTGAAAACAACATTTGAGGCAAAAAGCACCATAAAACAGTCATTTCAGTTTCACAATGAGATCATCCACTATAGAAGCCATGTGCTCATTTAGTGTGATAATACATGTACAACAAAAAAACAAAAGAATTTGGATATGGTCTTTATAAACCTTAAAAAAGTTATGTCGTCCTTAGCATGGCTCAGAAACCTAATCATAAGTAAGTACAAGAACAAATTGGCAGTGAAGACCAATTGCCCTTATTGGCATTTTGTATCTAGTGCTTCTTATTGGAACATATAGTGAAATTAGGTTTTGAGGAGTGCTAATCCAATGCTAAAATACTACTCCACTTGACAACTACTTTATACTAATTTCATAATAACTCTTTAAGCTTGTTTCATTTATACTCAATAAGGAATATTTATACAATCTATTCAATCACACTTCTCTAAATATATACTCCTATTAAGAGACAATATCTCCTCCTAATGTTTATTACATAACAAAAGGAAGCATGATAAAGATAATTGGGAACCCATGCCTCTATTATGAAATTTTCCTAAAGTACTATTGCTGATGGAAGACCATCTCAAGGTTCGGGAATTGAAGATAACAAATGCAATCAAAGTGGAATTGAGGAACTACAAATACCCGAAGGGCCAATCACAAGTGCACGAGCAAAATAGATCAAGCAAGCTATGCAAGGCTTTGTGAAGATCATTTTTGAAAATGAGGTCAAGTCTAGAAGGACTTTGGAGACATTGAGCTAGGCTGAACCCAAATTCATTAATGTCATCCAAGCCCAAGAAAATGAAGCCCAAATCAGCCAAGACAGTAATTAGGGATTCTAAAAGATAATTGAGGTCATTGCTTACATCAATAAAATAGTTATTAATATAGTTAAGAGCACATTTAATTTTCTTTGGTAGTGGATTATTGATGGGTATGTGAATGGTTTGTTTTTTTTCATTAATTAGCCTTAGAACTCTATAAATAGGGTATCAAAACTTGTGTTGAGGGGATGGACAAATTTTTCAATTGAAGAGTTATTTCTTATATTTGTTCTTTTTGAACAAGCAGTCGGGGTTTTGACCTTGTGAGTTCAAGCTCAATTTATATTATTGGTTCTTGTCTCTTATAGGCAATGAGTCAATAATTTCTTTTTTATATCCTTTCACTTTAAATAACATCTACATGATTAAAAATTATAGAGGTATTACTAGAATTTTAACGAATTAACCAATTGCATACCACAATAGTATACTATCCCCTTAGTTGTAACTTTATAAATCATCCTAATTTTTTAGGGGATTAGCTTGCAAGAGTGAAGCGGTTATTAACCCATTGTCAACTAAAAAATAACTATACAAACTATTCCCATTTATCTCTCAAATAATGAAGAATCAACATGACCTAACCCCTGCACATGATAACGAATTCCATCAATAATAAAGATTGGTACTTGACTCATTCATCTTTTCTTTTCTTCTTTAGTATTATAGATTTCACACATAATTATCTTTACATCCAAACGCATTATATCACTCACTAGTTATAATTTATTCCTTAATAAATGCAATGAAACACTACTTAACAAAGCCTTAACATAAAAAATATCGAGTTTTTGAGTTTTTACATACTTGCATTTTTCTTCTAATATATAACTAAGCCCTTAGTAAAATGGATAAAAACATTGCAATTTTTTGAAAAAAAGAACACCTTAAAATACACCTTTGGAAAGAAAATCCCAATATCTTAGATGAACTTAGGGAAAATTATAAGTAAGGAGATCAACATTTTGAGTAAAATTTAAATAGAGGTTCAAACCTTCAAATAGTTAAAATAAAGAATCAATATTATATTAAGTAATTGAAATAGAGAATCAAATTTTTAAGTAGTTAAAATAAATGATTAGCATTATATTAAGTGGTTCAAATAAATGATTTGCTACTATCTCATAAACATGCTAAGTGATTCAAACAGAAGATTCGTTACTCTCTATAAGGATGTTATAATGGGATTCCTTATTTAAAATATTTAGCGTAACATTAATCCTCTATTTTAACTTCTTAGATGTTTGATCATTTATTTAAACTTGACCCCAAATATCAATCCACTTGCTTGTAATTTCCCCATAAAATTATGATATAAAATCACGGTTTTATATTGCCTTAGCTTCATGATTTCAAATCACAATTTAATTGTTGGGATATAAATTGTGAATTGAAGTCACCATTATAAGTTGATCAAGGTAAAATCTTAATAGTCACAACTTTAGTTTTGCATTTTTTAACAACACAATTCACATGCTCTTTAGCCCCTAAAACTACACCACTTGTTCAAAATAATTTGCAAATGAAAGTGACACTTCATAATTATATTCATGTCATTTTTTACTATTCACATTCCTATTTATCTATATTCATGTCCTATCCATAATCCACCAAACTCCACAATTAAAACATCATTAAAAATAAATAAATTCTCAAGACTTCACTAAAATTAACTAGCAAACATAAATATATCTAAGAAGAATAACAACAATTTTTAGAGTTTCATTCATTTCTCATTAAGTTTGGATGTACAATTTCATGTAAAATATCAAGAAGATAAAAAAAAATGTAAATTAGTCCATAACTCTCTCCTCCTCTCTTAAATATCATCAACATTTGAGTCTTTAGTTAAGCATCAATCTAAGGCAATACCAATTGGTCTCAATCCAATTGTGTAATTTGTGTATCTACATGAGCCCTTCCCTTGTATCTCACCATCATTTATAAGCTACCTATCACTCTCTAAATCGAAGATGTAGACAATCTACCACATATTCATACCATAGTGTATAAGTATATTAAGGTTCAAAACAATTAAATATTCACAATTAATACCATTTATCAAATACTTTCTCTCATTGATAACTCCTATTTTCGATATGTTACAACTCTAAAATTTTAAAACAAATTGTCAACTAATTTAATATTACTAAATAAATAATCACAACCTATTTTATAATCCATCTCAGCTCTAATATCAAATTCAATCCCAAACCCTACAGTCTTAAGTTTGTGGGTGTGTGTGTATGTGTGTATATTCCATAAAAGGCTGAACTAATGCCTAGCACGTAATAGCACATACACATGCACATAAACAAACAAATGCATAACACACACATACAACCTATTTTAATGTAATAAACCACATATTATTATCTTTAAATTATTCATTCAAATAATACAGTTTGAGATCATTTGTAACTAACCTCAAACTTGGAGTAACTCATAAATCTAGCACACAATATATAATATAATATAATATATAACTAAAACCAATTCCAAAATTCATGTCACCTTCAAAACAATGATGAGCAGCCATTAGTCTACTAATCCATATACGAGCATTCATACAAGTATTCTCATTTCACAACTACGAACCTCTTATGGTTTTGTCCTAATACATTAACCCATTACACAATATTTCTAAGTTAGAGATCTACTGACATGAAGTCAATGCTTAATTAGCAACATCCAATCAATACAAAGCTATATGATGGCGAAACAAATTGTACCAATTATTGGGTAGACTATCCCATATCACTGCCATTTACCTATATTTCTTTGGGCCTTTCTCAAGCACAAGTGGCATACGATCAATTAAGTTCCACTTTCCATTTAATTGATTATTTTTCTACCCTAGTAAGCATAGCTAACATATAGTAACCACATACCTATATATCAAATTCCCAAAGCTATTGAAACACAATTAACAACACATCTTGATACAAAGTATAACATAAGTATTATAATTTACACTTGGTGATTGATGGGTGTCGAATCCAACAAAAATAAAACCTACTCCTAGACAATTATATGATTTGCATATAGTGGTGAGTAGGGTCGAATCCACAGAGATTGGTTAAACTTATTTCTATTCAAGGAGAATAAAAGGGAAAAGAAAAATGGGGGGTTTTGTTTGTGAATCAAAATAAAGTAAAACAAGGTAAGAAAATCGGATATTAATAAAAGCCTAGCCAAAGGAATCAAGATAGTTTAATTCAAGGAATTGATCATCGATGCAAATGTTTTCTATTCTTAGTTCTAGATAAACTGGTTATGGTTATTAACAAGCTCTAGCAACCTATCTCTCCTTACTTCCTCGATAACCTCAGACAAGCGCTTTGAATTATTTCTCTTATTGATTAAACAACCCTAGACAAGCGCTTAGGATTTAATCTATCAATAGCATTAAGATCTAGAGAGACCACCAATTCATGCCAGTAGATTATAAGATAACCTATTTAAACATGATCACACACCTCCATAACATGAATTTGATCATCTCTTTTATAACCAAACATGTTATTGCGTCACTAAGACTGGAACAATTAAACAATTACGGATTTGACGTGCTAGTTGACAATATATCAACTTGCTAATTGAGTAGAAGAGCTCTATCCATACCAATCAACAAAGATAATAATGACAAAACGATCAGAAGATATATGAATACCCGAAAGCAAAGAATAGAATAAATACAAGTCAATTAGACCTCACAATTTGTGGAGAATTAAACATCTATGACCCTTCGGCTAGAAAAGTAGCTTAGCTACTCATGTTCATCAACAAAACGAAAATAAAAAGTAAAGACATGATGAACCCGGTTGCCTGCCCTGCCTCCAAGATGATCCAAGGTTCTTCAAGATCCAAAGATTCAAAAGTTAAAAGTTGTCCTAACCCTCTAGGGTTGGTTCTATTTATATTGTTAGGGAGATGGCATGTGATCTTTTGCTAGCAAGATACGAAAATATCTTTCCTTTTCCAAGTAGATTTCGAGAAGTAAATGTTCGTCCGCCTGGCACGCCCTAACACACGGCCGTGGGTCAAGCAGTGCCATCCTCTGTGCATATTCTTCAAGTCTTCATCCGCGCCCAGTGTGTACCACGGTTACACACACGGCCAGATTTCAAGCCGTGCCTTCATCTGTGCATAATCTACAAGTCTTCATCCGTGTCCAGTGTGTACCACGGTTACACCCACGGCTAGATTTCAAGTCGTGCCTTAATCTGGTTGATGTTCCACACTTTCTTCTCCTTGGCACATCTAGCTTCCACCACGGCTCCAAGCACGGTTTCTCCACGACTTCCACCACGGCCGTGCCCTAAGTCGTGTCTCTCTCTGTTCAAAGTCCACATTTCCGCCTTCTTGTCTAGTAAGGGGCACGGTTTACGCCATGGTCGTGCCTCAAACCGTGCTTCCGATACACGGCCGTGTACTTCAACCATGTATCTTCCTATTGATTCAAAACCAAGTACACGGCCGTGTACTTCGATTACACGCCCATGTACTTCCCTCCGGCGGTGTAAATCCTTGTCTTTGAACCAAGTTGTAGATGACTTCTCTAATTTACTTGAATTGGCGTCCTTGACTCCATTTAACCTGATTTATCACGATGATAGAATTAAAGTACCATTTCCTTATGATTTCTATAAAATCAATAATAATTTAACACAATTTATACTATAAATATTGAGTATAAAATGGCTCTATCAAATTCCCCCACACTTAAACTCTTGCTTGTCCTCAAGCAATTGCATCAAATCAATTGAGAAATCTGTCATAGATTATACAAACTTTCTTTTTATCATTCCAAGCATCTATTCATTTGTAATTCATGACTTGTAATTTTAACGGCTACTACTTCAACCAAACTGGTTTCCTGTGATCAAATTACTATGGACAAGATTCAATAGCTAATCTAAACAAAACAAACTTTAATCCTCATGTTTAGCAAAAGAATTTTTATTCCAAAAGTAAATACTTAATCCACTAAGGAAAAACACCCAATTAAACTTCATTGGATATTATCAAGCATATAATCCTTGCAGTATAAAGTAAAAGCATATGGTATAAGCTCTTTGCTAGATATTCTCCCTTTTATACATCTTTGTTTTATTCAATGAATGTTCACATTCATGTTCTTTTGATTTATTCAAGCATCTATTTTGACGGGTTTTTGCCCGCTTCTTTTCATGAACTTTTGCCTTTTTCGCCCTTATCGTTATAGTGAGTTCATTGAGTCGGCAACATCCCGAGCTCATCACTCAAGTGACCGGGTTTTGAGATACCCCTACGGACTCTTCCTCACTCTAACATTCAAGTTTGAATACTCTTAACTCAATTAGTTGAATCATTGGAGTAATGGCTATGCTTGATTCTTTTTTTTTTTTTAAGTGTTATGATTGCTTTACAAACAACTTCAAAGAGTATACAGTAGCTAATATAACCTAGAAGTAAACTTGTTTATTTTTCACTTAGGGACTCGACTTACTCTTAGACTTCCAATTCTAAAGCTAAATACAAGGTAAATTTGTTTCTTAAAGATTTCACTACTTAATTTTAACCATGTATTCTAATCACAGCAGTGGGTGAGTAAAACATTTGAACAAGTCAATTTCACATTTTGTAGATGCTTATTACAACATTTAGTACAATCTCTAGATTTCATGATAATTTTGAAAAAATTTTAGCTTAAAATTGCTTAAGGACAAACATTCAGAGTATAAGTTAGTTCTCTATTCTCTATATTTTATTATCCTTTCCCCACACATTAGCTTGAACAGTGTCCTCACTGTTCCTAATTTAGCACAATTGAAAAGGAATTAACAACTCAAGGAGTATTAGAGAATAAGAGAAAGGAAATACTGGTACTTCCCCGGTATTGGAGTTCTCCCCTTAAGCTTCTGGAAAGTGTCATTTGATTATGTGTATCCTTGCTGCAGCTGATCCAAAGAGTTCAAAAACTACACTAAAATCAAAACAAAACTAAAACAAAACTAAAAGACTTTTTTTTTTTTTGACATGGGTTGCCTCCCATGAAGCGCCTTTCTTTAACGTCTTTAGCTAGACGTTCCTGGCTAGATGTTCGGATAAGGATCTTGATTCCAGCTTGGGTGCCTGTGGTGATGGGTTAATAACATCCGCAACAAAAATAGGAGAGATATCGTTAGGATGTTTCATGGCATCATAAATGTTAAATTTAATCACTTCACCATCAAATTCCATAATGAGGGTGCCATGATTTACATCAATTTTCGTTTTAGAAGTCTTAAGGAATGGTCGTCCTAATAATATCAGTGATGAAGTATGAGAATCACTATCGTCCATGTCAAGCACATAAAAATCAGCAGGAAAAACCAACCCATTGACTTGAACTAAAACATCCTTTAGAACTCCCTCAGGATAAACATTGGACCTGTCAGCAAGTTGAACAATAATACCCGTTTCCTTTAAAGGACCAACATTTAAACGTTGATAAACAGACAAAGGCATGACATTGATAGAAGCTCCTAGATCACACATGGCTTTAACGATTCCAAGATTACCTATTTTGCAAGGAATGGTGAACATACCTGGATCCTTACATTTGGGAGGAAGCTTCTTCTGAATAATAGCTGAAACATTTTCACTCACACTAATCTTTTCATTACCTTTCAGCTTTCTTTTGTTAGTGCACAAGTCTTTGAGAAATCTAGCATAGCATGGTATTTGCTTAATTGCATCAAGCAAAGGAATATTTACCTCGACTTTGCGAAAAGTTTCCAGAATCTCTTTTTCTTCCGCTTCATTCTTGGATTTCGCTAATCTGGAGGGGAAAGGAGGTGGTAGCAATGTGACCTTCGATGGCTCAACTAGAGACTTGCTAATCTGGTCGCCCTGCTGGCTCGGAGTTGAAGTCTCTTTCTTAGTCTCTTCCTCAAGATTAGACGGATGTCCTTTCTTATTTGATCCCTGCAATTCTGTTCCACTTCTCAAGGTAATTGCATTAACGCTTTGCTTCGGGTTTGTAATAGTTTGAGAAGGTAACTTACCTTGAGTTTCTAACCTATTTACGGCTGAAGCAAGTTGGCTTACCTAATTCTCCAAGTTTTGAATGCTTTGCTTTGTTTCCTCCTGAAATTGTTTGGTATTCACAGCTAGAGACTTAACAATATCCTCAAGGGGCATACCTGAAGTGGAAGGAGCTTGGGGTACGTGGTGTGATGGCTTTGGCTGGAATTGTTGGACATGTTGAGGGTTATTGCCATATCGGAAGTTAGGATGATCCCTCCATCCAGGATTGTAAGTATTCGAGTAGGGGTCATACTTCCTTTGTGGCTGTCCTGGGAATCCTCCTACAGCATTGGCGTGTTCATGATTGTCATCTTGCAATGTGGGGCACATGTCGGTCGGATGACTAGGAGCACCACAAATTCCACAAGCTTTCACCTGTTGGGTATTTCCAAGAGCTAGCTGCTGCACAAGGGAGGTAAGATTAGAAATTTGATGTTCAAGGTTAGACACATTTACCTCATTTACCTTCCTTGAAGACGTATCATGCCTATACCTAAATTGTTGCGAATTGGCAGCCATAATGGAGATCAATTCCCTAGCTTGACCAGAGGTTTTGTTTACTATGGCGCCTCCACTTGCAGCATCCATCATCTTTCTTTCCATCGGAAGTAGGCCCTCGTAGAAGTATTGGATAAGGAGTTGTTCAGATATCCCATGTTGTGGGCAGCTTGCACATAATTGCTTGAACCTCTCCCAATACTCATGAAGAGTCTCGGTGTCCCTTTATTTTATACCACAAATTTCTCTTCTTATACCAGCGACTCTGGATGCGGGGAAGAATTTGTCCAAGAAGAGTCTTACCATATCTGTCCAAGTGGTGATAGAACCTGGAGGCAAATAAAACAACCAATCTTTAGCTTTAGTACTTAAAGAAACTGGAAAAGCACGTAACTTGATTTGATCGTCGGTTATTCCTTGCAGCCTCATACTAGAACACACTATATGGAACTCTTTCAAATGCTTATGAGGATCTTCATTCTCAAGACCATGAAAGGTGGGTAGCAGATGTATTAACCCAGATTTCAACTCGAATTCCACAGCTAGTTCGGGATAGTGAATGCAAAGTGGTTGTTGATTCACATCTGGTGCAGCTAACTCCCTTAAGGTTCTCTCGAGATTTGCCATGTCATCCTCTTTTTCAGAATCAAGGGATGAATCAGACAAGTCCGATACTAAGTTCGATCTGGGGGATGATCTAGCTTCTTGTCGCAGCCTCTTTAGAGTCTTCTCAATCTCCGGATTATAAGTTAGTTCACCTGTCTGAGAAGAACGAGTCATACAATAATAGAAATAAATTTGACACCAATCCCCGGCAACGGCGCCAAAATTTTGATGGGTGTCGAATCCAACAAAAATAAAACCTACTCCTAGACAATTATATGATTTGCATATAGTGGTGAGTAGGGTCGAATCCACAGAGATTGGTTAAACTTATTTCTATTCAAGGAGAATAAAAGGGAAAAGAAAAATGGGGGGTTTTGTTTGTGAATCAAAATAAAGTAAAACAAGGTAAGAAAATCGGATATTAATAAAAGCCTAGCCAAAGGAATCAAGATAGTTTAATTCAAGGAATTGATCATCGATGCAAATGTTTTCTATTCTTAGTTCTAGATAAACTGGTTATGGTTATTAACAAGCTCTAGCAACCTATCTCTCCTTACTTCCTCGATAACCTCAGACAAGCGCTTTGAATTATTTCTCTTATTGATTAAACAACCCTAGACAAGCGCTTAGGATTTAATCTATCAATAGCATTAAGATCTAGAGAGACCACCAATTCATGCCAGTAGATTATAAGATAACCTATTTAAACATGATCACACACCTCCATAACATGAATTTGATCATCTCTTTTATAACCAAACATGTTATTGCGTCACTAAGACTGGAACAATTAAACAATTACGGATTTGACGTGCTAGTTGACAATATATCAACTTGCTAATTGAGTAGAAGAGCTCTATCCATACCAATCAACAAAGATAATAATGACAAAACGATCAGAAGATATATGAATACCCGAAAGCAAAGAATAGAATAAATACAAGTCAATTAGACCTCACAATTTGTGGAGAATTAAACATCTATGACCCTTCGGCTAGAAAAGTAGCTTAGCTACTCATGTTCATCAACAAAACGAAAATAAAAAGTAAAGACATGATGAACCCGGTTGCCTGCCCTGCCTCCAAGATGATCCAAGGTTCTTCAAGATCCAAAGATTCAAAAGTTAAAAGTTGTCCTAACCCTCTAGGGTTGGTTCTATTTATATTGTTAGGGAGATGGCATGTGATCTTTTGCTAGCAAGATACGAAAATATCTTTCCTTTTCCAAGTAGATTTCGAGAAGTAAATGTTCGTCCGCCTGGCACGCCCTAACACACGGCCGTGGGTCAAGCAGTGCCATCCTCTGTGCATATTCTTCAAGTCTTCATCCGCGCCCAGTGTGTACCACGGTTACACACACGGCCAGATTTCAAGCCGTGCCTTCATCTGTGCATAATCTACAAGTCTTCATCCGTGTCCAGTGTGTACCACGGTTACACCCACGGCTAGATTTCAAGTCGTGCCTTAATCTGGTTGATGTTCCACACTTTCTTCTCCTTGGCACATCTAGCTTCCACCACGGCTCCAAGCACGGTTTCTCCCACGACTTCCACCACGGCCGTGCCCTAAGTCGTGTCTCTCTCTGTTCAAAGTCCACATTTCCGCCTTCTTGTCTAGTAAGGGGCACGGTTTACGCCATGGTCGTGCCTCAAACCGTGCTTCCGATACACGGCCGTGTACTTCAACCATGTATCTTCCTATTGATTCAAAACCAAGTACACGGCCGTGTACTTCGATTACACGCCCATGTACTTCCCTCCGGCGGTGTAAATCCTTGTCTTTGAACCAAGTTGTAGATGACTTCTCTAATTTACTTGAATTGGCGTCCTTGACTCCATTTAACCTGATTTATCACGATGATAGAATTAAAGTACCATTTCCTTATGATTTCTATAAAATCAATAATAATTTAACACAATTTATACTATAAATATTGAGTATAAAATGGCTCTATCAAATTCCCCCACACTTAAACTCTTGCTTGTCCTCAAGCAATTGCATCAAATCAATTGAGAAATCTGTCATAGATTATACAAACTTTCTTTTTATCATTCCAAGCATCTATTCATTTGTAATTCATGACTTGTAATTTTAACGGCTACTACTTCAACCAAACTGGTTTCCTGTGATCAAATTACTATGGACAAGATTCAATAGCTAATCTAAACAAAACAAACTTTAATCCTCATGTTTAGCAAAAGAATTTTTATTCCAAAAGTAAATACTTAATCCACTAAGGAAAAACACCCAATTAAACTTCATTGGATATTATCAAGCATATAATCCTTGCAGTATAAAGTAAAAGCATATGGTATAAGCTCTTTGCTAGATATTCTCCCTTTTATACATCTTTGTTTTATTCAATGAATGTTCACATTCATGTTCTTTTGATTTATTCAAGCATCTATTTTGACGGGTTTTTGCCCGCTTCTTTTCATGAACTTTTGCCTTTTTCGCCCTTATCGTTATAGTGAGTTCATTGAGTCGGCAACATCCCGAGCTCATCACTCAAGTGACCGGGTTTTGAGATACCCCTACGGACTCTTCCTCACTCTAACATTCAAGTTTGAATACTCTTAACTCAATTAGTTGAATCATTGGAGTAATGGCTATGCTTGATTCTTTTTTTTTTTTTAAGTGTTATGATTGCTTTACAAACAACTTCAAAGAGTATACAGTAGCTAATATAACCTAGAAGTAAACTTGTTTATTTTTCACTTAGGGACTCGACTTACTCTTAGACTTCCAATTCTAAAGCTAAATACAAGGTAAATTTGTTTCTTAAAGATTTCACTACTTAATTTTAACCATGTATTCTAATCACAGCAGTGGGTGAGTAAAACATTTGAACAAGTCAATTTCACATTTTGTAGATGCTTATTACAACATTTAGTACAATCTCTAGATTTCATGATAATTTTGAAAAAATTTTAGCTTAAAATTGCTTAAGGACAAACATTCAGAGTATAAGTTAGTTCTCTATTCTCTATATTTTATTATCCTTTCCCCCACACTTAGCTTGAACAGTGTCCTCACTGTTCCTAATTTAGCACAATTGAAAAGGAATTAACAACTCAAGGAGTATTAGAGAATAAGAGAAAGGAAATACTGGTACTTCCCCGGTATTGGAGTTCTCCCCTTAAGCTTCTGGAAAGTGTCATTTGATTATGTGTATCCTTGCTGCAGCTGATCCAAAGAGTTCAAAAACTACACTAAAATCAAAACAAAACTAAAACAAAACTAAAAGACTTTTTTTTTTTTTGACATGGGTTGCCTCCCATGAAGCGCCTTTCTTTAACGTCTTTAGCTAGACGTTCCTGGCTAGATGTTCGGATAAGGATCTTGATTCCAGCTTGGGTGCCTGTGGTGATGGGTTAATAACATCCGCAACAAAAATAGGAGAGATATCGTTAGGATGTTTCATGGCATCATAAATGTTAAATTTAATCACTTCACCATCAAATTCCATAATGAGGGTGCCATGATTTACATCAATTTTCGTTTTAGAAGTCTTAAGGAATGGTCGTCCTAATAATATCAGTGATGAAGTATGAGAATCACTATCGTCCATGTCAAGCACATAAAAATCAGCAGGAAAAACCAACCCATTGACTTGAACTAAAACATCCTTTAGAACTCCCTCAGGATAAACATTGGACCTGTCAGCAAGTTGAACAATAATACCCGTTTCCTTTAAAGGACCAACATTTAAACGTTGATAAACAGACAAAGGCATGACATTGATAGAAGCTCCTAGATCACACATGGCTTTAACGATTCCAAGATTACCTATTTTGCAAGGAATGGTGAACATACCTGGATCCTTACATTTGGGAGGAAGCTTCTTCTGAATAATAGCTGAAACATTTTCACTCACACTAATCTTTTCATTACCTTTCAGCTTTCTTTTGTTAGTGCACAAGTCTTTGAGAAATCTAGCATAGCATGGTATTTGCTTAATTGCATCAAGCAAAGGAATATTTACCTCGACTTTGCGAAAAGTTTCCAGAATCTCTTTTTCTTCCGCTTCATTCTTGGATTTCGCTAATCTGGAGGGGAAAGGAGGTGGTAGCAATGTGACCTTCGATGGCTCAACTAGAGACTTGCTAATCTGGTCGCCCTGCTGGCTCGGAGTTGAAGTCTCTTTCTTAGTCTCTTCCTCAAGATTAGACGGATGTCCTTTCTTATTTGATCCCTGCAATTCTGTTCCACTTCTCAAGGTAATTGCATTAACGCTTTGCTTCGGGTTTGTAATAGTTTGAGAAGGTAACTTACCTTGAGTTTCTAACCTATTTACGGCTGAAGCAAGTTGGCTTACCTAATTCTCCAAGTTTTGAATGCTTTGCTTTGTTTCCTCCTGAAATTGTTTGGTATTCACAGCTAGAGACTTAACAATATCCTCAAGGGGCATACCTGAAGTGGAAGGAGCTTGGGGTACGTGGTGTGATGGCTTTGGCTGGAATTGTTGGACATGTTGAGGGTTATTGCCATATCGGAAGTTAGGATGATCCCTCCATCCAGGATTGTAAGTATTCGAGTAGGGGTCATACTTCCTTTGTGGCTGTCCTGGGAATCCTCCTACAGCATTGGCGTGTTCATGATTGTCATCTTGCAATGTGGGGCACATGTCGGTCGGATGACTAGGAGCACCACAAATTCCACAAGCTTTCACCTGTTGGGTATTTCCAAGAGCTAGCTGCTGCACAAGGGAGGTAAGATTAGAAATTTGATGTTCAAGGTTAGACACATTTACCTCATTTACCTTCCTTGAAGACGTATCATGCCTATACCTAAATTGTTGCGAATTGGCAGCCATAATGGAGATCAATTCCCTAGCTTGACCAGAGGTTTTGTTTACTATGGCGCCTCCACTTGCAGCATCCATCATCTTTCTTTCCATCGGAAGTAGGCCCTCGTAGAAGTATTGGATAAGGAGTTGTTCAGATATCCCATGTTGTGGGCAGCTTGCACATAATTGCTTGAACCTCTCCCAATACTCATGAAGAGTCTCGGTGTCCCTTTATTTTATACCACAAATTTCTCTTCTTATACCAGCGACTCTGGATGCGGGGAAGAATTTGTCCAAGAAGAGTCTTACCATATCTGTCCAAGTGGTGATAGAACCTGGAGGCAAATAAAACAACCAATCTTTAGCTTTAGTACTTAAAGAAACTGGAAAAGCACGTAACTTGATTTGATCGTCGGTTATTCCTTGCAGCCTCATACTAGAACACACTATATGGAACTCTTTCAAATGCTTATGAGGATCTTCATTCTCAAGACCATGAAAGGTGGGTAGCAGATGTATTAACCCAGATTTCAACTCGAATTCCACAGCTAGTTCGGGATAGTGAATGCAAAGTGGTTGTTGATTCACATCTGGTGCAGCTAACTCCCTTAAGGTTCTCTCGAGATTTGCCATGTCATCCTCTTTTTCAGAATCAAGGGATGAATCAGACAAGTCCGATACTAAGTTCGATCTGGGGGATGATCTAGCTTCTTGTCGCAGCCTCTTTAGAGTCTTCTCAATCTCCGGATTATAAGTTAGTTCACCTGTCTGAGAAGAACGAGTCATACAATAATAGAAATAAATTTGACACCAATCCCCGGCAACGGCGCCAAAATTTTGATGGGTGTCGAATCCAACAAAAATAAAACCTACTCCTAGACAATTATATGATTTGCATATAGTGGTGAGTAGGGTCGAATCCACAGAGATTGGTTAAACTTATTTCTATTCAAGGAGAATAAAAGGGAAAAGAAAAATGGGGGGTTTTGTTTGTGAATCAAAATAAAGTAAAACAAGGTAAGAAAATCGGATATTAATAAAAGCCTAGCCAAAGGAATCAAGATAGTTTAATTCAAGGAATTGATCATCGATGCAAATGTTTTCTATTCTTAGTTCTAGATAAACTGGTTATGGTTATTAACAAGCTCTAGCAACCTATCTCTCCTTACTTCCTCGATAACCTCAGACAAGCGCTTTGAATTATTTCTCTTATTGATTAAACAACCCTAGACAAGCGCTTAGGATTTAATCTATCAATAGCATTAAGATCTAGAGAGACCACCAATTCATGCCAGTAGATTATAAGATAACCTATTTAAACATGATCACACACCTCCATAACATGAATTTGATCATCTCTTTTATAACCAAACATGTTATTGCGTCACTAAGACTGGAACAATTAAACAATTACGGATTTGACGTGCTAGTTGACAATATATCAACTTGCTAATTGAGTAGAAGAGCTCTATCCATACCAATCAACAAAGATAATAATGACAAAACGATCAGAAGATATATGAATACCCGAAAGCAAAGAATAGAATAAATACAAGTCAATTAGACCTCACAATTTGTGGAGAATTAAACATCTATGACCCTTCGGCTAGAAAAGTAGCTTAGCTACTCATGTTCATCAACAAAACGAAAATAAAAAGTAAAGACATGATGAACCTGGTTGCCTACCCTGCCTCCAAGATGATCCAAGGTTCTTCAAGATCCAAATATTCAAAAGTTAAAAGTTGTCCTAACCCTCTAGGGTTGGTTCTATTTATATTGTTAGGGAGATGGCATGTGATCTTTTGCTAGCAAGATACGAAAATATCTTTCCTTTTCCAAGTAGATTTCGAGAAGTAAATGTTCGTCCGCCTGGCACGCCCTAACACACGGCCGTGGGTCAAGCCGTGCCATCCTCTGTGCATATTCTTCAAGTCTTCATCCGCGCCCAGTGTGTACCACGGTTACACACACGGCCAGATTTCAAGCCGTGCCTTCATCTGTGCATAATCTACAAGTCTTCATCCGTGTCCAGTGTGTACCACGGTTACACCCACGGCTAGATTTCAAGCCGTGCCTTAATCTGGTTGATGTTCCACACTTTCTTCTCCTTGGCACATCTAGCTTCCACCACGGCTCCAAGCACGGTTTCTCCCACGGCTTCCACCACGGTCGTGCCCTAAGCCGTGTCTCTCTCTGTTCAAAGTCCACATTTCCGCCTTCTTATCCAGTGAGGGGCACGGTTTGCGCCATGGCCGTGCCTCAAACCGTGCTTCCGATACACGACCGTGTACTTCAACCGTGTATCTTCCTATTGATTCAAAACCAAGTACACGGCCGTGTACTTCGATTACACGCCCATGTACTTCCCTCCAGCGGTATAAATCCTTGTCTTTGAACCAAGTTGTAGATGACTTCTCTAATTTACTTGAATTGGCGTCCTTGACTCCATTTAACCTGATTTATCACGATGATAGAATTAAAGTACCATTTCCTTATGATTTCTATAAAATCAATAATAATTTAACACAATTTATACTATAAAGATTGAGTATAAAATGGCTCTATCAGTGATTCTAAGATTTCAACATAATTTATAATCACTAATTCATCACCTACAATTTAGAGCCTAAGGAAAAATATTACCTATCTTCTATTTCATACTAATGTTTTAAACTTGATAAACAAGATTGATTAAA
The DNA here is from genome assembly GCA_037954665.1 of Laguncularia racemosa. Classification (NCBI taxonomy): domain Eukaryota; kingdom Viridiplantae; phylum Streptophyta; class Magnoliopsida; order Myrtales; family Combretaceae; genus Laguncularia; species Laguncularia racemosa. The sequence goes on along the minus strand of JBBMOL010000118.1, from coordinate 658,509 downwards.
GCCTAATATGTATTTTATTAACTCCAATTTAGAACTTAATTAAGTATTTACACCATTTGTCTAATACCGATGAACAATGGAAGGATAATCAACATAATTATTTTCTTATAATTAGCTTTTCTTTACAATATTACTTTTCAATATAACTAACTTGATATTACTAATAAATAAGAAAAGGGCTAGGAAGGTGTGTACTTTCTAGTTTAAGCAGTTTAGCATCTAAAGTTTCAAAATTTGTGATTTAGTGTTTATAGCTTGTTCTATTTAGTGCCTTCATCTGGTGTAATGATAATAGACACTAAGATGTGTATGGTTGGAATCCATGTGGCTTTGAAAAAAAAACAAACAAACAAACACACATGGAATAAATAAATGCTAATTGGACAGGGAAAAAAAATAACACAAACACTATAGGTAATAACATTGTTATTGCTTCGAAATAGCATCCATCGTTTTCCTCTTATAAGGAAGAACACTAAAATCCCTAAATCTTAAATCAATGTGAAATTGAACTAAGAAACTAAAAACCATGTTCCTATGGTGTGCACTAAATAATTTTGTATGAAATTAACATATAACGTTAGAATTTTGTTGTCATATTTTTTATAATGTGCGAGTGTCTCTGTTATTTTTCTATTCCCTTCAAAACTATGTTTGTGATGCAAGATGTATTCTGAAAGTACTCGAGAAAGAAAAAGTCATGTGCATGTGTTCCTGTGATCATGAGTGTTTGCGTGTATTTAGTTAAAGTGTCAATATATATGTGATTGTGCAAGTGAAATTATATACACATATTTTATGTCCATGTTTTCTTGGGGATCCTAGGGGCTTATATGTTCACTTATGATAGCATAAAGAATAGATAATAGACAAAAATACACACACTCGAACGGAAAAAAAGAAAGCAAACAGCTCACACACATCTTCAAAAATTTAATAGAGAGAACATACAAGATAGTTCGTTCATGCCTTTCTCCTCTATGATAATTTAGTCCAAATTTCAATTATTAGCAATAGACAATATGCTTGAGAGTTAATGAGGATAGTAACTAACATTGATGGAGAAATAATGACACAATCTAAAAGTTGTTCTTTTTAGGGTTTTTCCTTTCTATCTTCTTCTTCTTTTTCTTCTTCTTCTTCTATCTCTCTCTCTCAATGGTAATATATTCTTTTGGGTAGTAGAGTAATTTTCATGGTCAAGTAAGCAACTTCTCATCTATATGTAAAAAAATTGCCATATAGATGCCAACTCAAATTAAACTAATGTTGTTAACATTGAAATAAATGAAGACACAACAACTTTAAAGTTATAAGCATTAATAATCGTAAATTTTGAAATTTTAAACATCAAACTACCCAAATTTGAATGTACTAAAGTTTTTATAACCTTTTTTTCCCACTAAAAAACAATTTAACCAACTAATTACTTTATAAAACTAATGATTAGCTTAATATGTCTTAATATTACTAACTTTTAATTATGGCAAAACGTTTTTCCACTAGGTCTTTCATATCAATACGGATCAAAATAACTTTTTAAAACACCTTTTTCCATTATGACAACAATTTGTACAAATTACTTTTCGTTCATAAACTGCTTATCACCAGCAAACCAATATTAAACAAAATATTAAATTAGATAAAATACAACAACCTTCAAGTACAATATTAAATAAAATGGATATTTTTAAGACTAACATTTTTGTTACTCAATCAACGAACTTTATAATCCTTCAACATAACTTAAAAAACAAGTTTTATCGTCTCAAGTCCAATTTAAAAATGGACTCATCCAACTCATAAAATACATAAATTCAGCAGTTACTATTCAGTAACACCTTAAAACTTTACTTCTATTAAGAATCTAATAATCGTTGCAACTATCCATAACCTTTCATGACACTTCTTTTTCTTTTGTTTTTAGAGATTTTGGAAAGGATTGAGGATGAGGTTAAGGTTGGGGTTATGTACTTAAATATTATGATTTAAAAAAAATTACGTAAATATTATACCTGCAATAATTATTCCTAAAATAGGTTTCGAAGACGCGGGTACTGTTTGTGATTTTAGGAATAATAAAAAAAATAAATTAAAGGCGCGGACTTCACTTCAATCCCACCATCCAATTTTTTATTCTTTTTTACATTGACCGTAGATCTAAAAGAAAAAATCATGAGATAACAATACACAAAATAAAAAATATAAATATAGTAACAGATTAAAATTTTCCATAAAAATAAAATAAACTAGTCATATCAAATCTATTTTTTCTCCCGTTCACACGCAGGAAGAAAAAGAAGAAGTGATTATGCATAGTAAATGAAGGATTTGAAGCAATTTATCCAGATCTAAGCATTTTCTCAACAAATAATTAATTGTGATTCTTTTTTTTTTTTTAAGGTTGAAGTTTTTTTATCTGTGTTTGATGTAATATTTTAGGAAAATATTACTGTAATGTTATTTTTTATAGAAAATGTTACTACTTATTATTAGTTTGTAATTTGTTATATATGATTTACATAGATGTTGTAATACATAACATGTGATGTTAATTCTTGTATTAGAATGAGGATTTGTTGTTATGACAAATGTGAAATATATAGAATGTGGAATAATTTTTATAGCATTATAAAATAATACGGAAATTATTGAAATATTTAGCAGAAAAATTATTATTAAAAAATAATTTCGGACAAATATTTAGAAAAAAAATTGTTTGAAAATAATGGAAGAAAAATTAAAATTAAAATTAGAAATGATACGGAATTCTTTTTGTGTGCAAATTTTAAGAATGTTGTTATTGAAAATATAAAAGAAAATTTTGATGAAAATTTGTAAAATCTAGAATGTGAAATAATTTTTATAGTGTTACAAAATGACATGAAAATTATTAAAATTTTAACAGCGAAAATGTTATTAAAAAATAACATCTAAAAAATTTTAAAAAAAAATTCATCTAGAAATGATGGGGGAAAAAATTAAAATTTCAAATGTTACGAATTTTTTTTTTTTTTTTTGCAAATTTTTATAATGTTGTTATTGGAAATTGTCATTTTTTTTTAAGCTCATAATTTATATATACTATGGATAGGGAAAGAATGACTGACTACGTGAAATTGATAATCTATGCATTTGGAAATATTATGGTTGGTAACTAGGGGCCGGAATATGATAGGGATTCAGTAAAGAAGTTGAAAATGAAGAAAAATGTCAACTACAACGAATTTTTATATAGAAAATGTCATAGCATCAAAGTCGATCCAACTGAAGTAAGGGTTAAGATAATTTACAGGCATCCTATGTTCCATGAGCGCAATACATGTTATGCATTGATGGCAATCAGAAATGACGAAGATGTTGAAAATTTTATTGAAACGGCTAAATCATATGGATATCATAGCATATAACAATTATACATCAGAATTTCTGACAATTTGGGGGGGCGCTTCGATAAGGTAGACATTTGATATAAGCAATCAGCCACATTCGCCACATGACATTGCAGAAATGTAGCCTGAGCCATCAACATTTCAACCCTCAATTCCAACCTTAATGGAAGTAAATGATGAAGATGAAATGGATAGAGTAGTTACTCTAGTATTACAGCGACTAAACATGTGGGAGCAAAGGCTCCAACTGATACTAATGGTGGAATGGGTGTTAAAGAGGAGAGTAGCGATAATAAGGAGAGTTTTGATGAGGAAAATGAGGAAAGTGAGAATGAGGGAGATAAAGTACCTGAAGAAGACTCTCTAACCGTACATACCCACTCGAGAAAGCTAATATATCGATCAGAGTAGGCTGAACCATGGCAATTAAAGATCATGTTCCATACTACAATTTTGGAGGTGATAGTGGTTACATTTATTTTAAGTAGGAGCAAACTAATATTTGCAGTGGTCCGAGGAGTAGTAGTGATTTCTACAAGGACATGAGATTCGGAATAAAACCATATGTGATTCAAGCAGTGAAGTTTTACCATGTGAAGAACCATTGCAACTTCACTGTTGTAAAGTCTAGTCCACTATTATGGTCTATTTATTGTTTAAGAAGGGACAATGGTTGTAAATGGAGGCTTTGGGCTCAAAAGAAGGAGTTAGAGGGCATACTCATGGTGACGATCCACACACATGCAATAACTCGTTGATTAGTCAAGATCACCCATAATTGGATTGCAATATCCTTACTAGCCAATTTTTAAATCTTCTTAAGGACAATCTTAATATGACGGTGGCCGAGCTGACTTCTGTTGTCAAACAGGAATTTGGCTATAAGATCATCATGAGACGAGTTTGGGAAGAAAAGAAACCGGCTATCAAGCATGTGTATAGGAGCTAGGAGAAGTCTTCCAATGAACTGCTTAAACTTCTCAATGTAATAGAAAATACAAATCCTAAAACATGAATAGATTGGGGGTGAAGCAAATCGAGTACCCCTAATGTGTCTGCTTTGAAGTAAGTATTCTAAGCATTTGGGTTGTGCATCGCAGCGTGGAGATTCCTTATACAAGTCATTACCATTGATGCCACTTTTCTGTATGGGAAGTACACTCACAAGTTGCTAGTTGCTTGTGACGTTGATGGCAACAATCATACACTTCCGCTAGCATTCGCTCTAGTTAATCAAGAGACAGTTGAGACATAGGGTTGGTTTTGATGAAATTAAAGGAATATGTTGTCAGCGACCGTGAAGGTCGTGAAACCATTTACCTCATATCAAATAGATTCGTAGGCATTAGATCAGCAGTTCAAGAAGAAGCAAATGGATGGCGGCCTTCATTTGCGATGTGGCGCTTCTATCTCCGACACATTACGAGCAACTTTAACTCGACACATAAAAACACCAAGTGCAAAAGATTGGTCAAATATGCCGGGTTGCAAGCATAATCTTGCAAGTTGAATTATATGATAGAGTGGGTGGGGATTATTAAGCCGAATGCGTTGGACTAGTTTGAGGACGCGCTATTGGATATGTAGATGCTAGTTCATGACGGTTGCTATCGGTTTAGATATATGACCTCCAATGTTGTTGAAAGCTACAATTCTGTGTTGAAGAGGGCTCGAGGGTTACTTGTGACTATTTTGGTGAAGAAGAGATTCTACAATTATGTGAGGTACTTCATCCAAAAGCATACAAAGGCATTGAAGAATATGGCAAATGAATCAGTTGTGCCTCCTCTTGGGTATTCTGCTATTGCGATTACAAGTACAGCGTACCCCCCCGGGTGAAGCATAAACTCAAGACCCTGACCAATTATTCTCACGATCGTTTCTACATCCAACGATAAGTAGATTTATCGCAACGTGTCACCTTATAAGTATGAACAAAACGTAAATTAAATTTGACACAATCATGTAATTATTTTGACATTACGGAGTATTGATGCAAATCATACTTACCAGAAATCCAAGAACTACCCTCATGTGTCCAATGTATCACCTACTGATTAATCTATACCATTGTAGGTAATTGTCATGCACACCACTAGGGCCCTCCATAAGAACAACTTGACCGACCCGCTATTCTCACATGTTTAAATACACTGTATGCTGGACCGTCCAATCAACATCAATCCGCCCCCACGAGTTAATTTCATGTTATGGGATATATTAGAACCTACCAAATTCCCTGGCCACTTGGTCTAGGAAATCCTACTCAATAATGTGGAAATAAGTCAGTGGCACTCAAGCTATCCAAATGTGTGTGCCAGCTTTACAGAAATCAAGTAGGAGATTAATTAAATTCTCATCGTACAACTCCCATTCAACCTGAAAATAGGAAATTATATTGACTTTAAATGATCAATATGATTAATTGCAAGGAAAAAAATAGGTTACTAAAGTACCTATAACATGTTCTATCTATTTAACTCATCCTGATGTGTGCTGACAACGTGGGTGGGGTAATATTACATGTCACTCCTTATGTTTCAACATGCCGCCAGTGGACATTCAGCTTCTATAAATAGTTCATCTTAGCTAAAGGGTATGATGTAGGGAAATCTATCCTAAGCCTACACCTATAGCAAAATGGCAACCCCTCCAACCTCGTGTGTCAAATGTGATGACTCAACACAAAGTTAGCAATACAACCACTCCAAACATGTAGACCCCCATCTATACGTCTCAGCAATATCGAAATGCTCCGACAAAAGTAACCACATTGCGTGGACTAGGGCATTGGATTTATCGACAAAGATAAATCCCCCCAACAGCTACATTATGTATGCACTCATAACTTGATGGATTTGCTTAACATCAGCGTCAAGTGGAATCATCTAGAACATATCATAGAGCCATATCATACAAATGCAGCCCCCCCTACCACTAAGCCTCAGCTTCGCCCCCAACAATTCTTCACATATTGCTCCCCAATCTAAGCAACTACTCCTTGTAAATACTTGACCATCTACGGGGAGCCCTAACTGGATCTCTACATCCTGTAGGGTAATAGTAAACTCCCCCGTTAGCATGTAGAATGTGTGCATCTCTGGCTGCCATCGCTTTACCAATGTTGTAATCATATGCAAATCCAAGGGTATGTACGATAGGCGGCTCGTACCTTCAAATTCAGCCAAATGCAAGTATGGCGCAATTCAAAGTTTATGGGGGATGGCACGCTCGTCACAATAGAGTGACAACTTATGTCATTAAATAGCGAGGGTTGCTTGATCTTATATCAATAACACATGAAATGTTTTACTATTCCTAATGCAACATTAACTAATTAATAAGTGAATGGTCATTTACCTCTCTATCCTAGATGGCCTATGATCAATGTCTCATTTGCTGCATCAAAACTAAAGAATCGAAAAGTCCAGACTCCATCTATTATGCAAAATAAAATATATATTAAAATGTTTAGTACATGTTGCCATCAATATCTTAATTTACGATTGATTAGTGACTATTTACTATCTAATTAATAGTTAATTAACAGCAACTAAAGTTTACACATACTTTTACAGTAATAGATAATGATATTACATATACAATCAATACCAACTTTTTTAGTACTTAATTTTATGACGATTAATTAAGGATATATTAATGACTAATCATCTTTAATTAACAAATAATTAATAATTACTTAATTTTATAACTAATTCTACAAAACTATACAAATATTTTACATTTGCAACTAACACAAAATTTTTCACTAATTAATTTTATAACAATTAATTAATGACATATTAACAACTAAGCACCTTTAATTAATGGATAATTAATAACTACTTAATTTTATAACAAATTCAACAAAACTATACAAATATTTTATATTTGCAACCAGCACAAATTTTTTCACTAATTAATTTTATGACAATTAATTAAAGACATATTAACGACTAATCACTTTTAATTAACAAATAATTAATAGCTATTTAATTTTATAACTAATTCTATAAAACCATACAAATATTTTACATTCGCAACCAATACAAAATTTTTCACTAATTAATTTTATAACAATTAATTAACAACATATTAATGACTTCACCTTTAATTAATGGATAATTAACATCTATTAAATTTTATAACTAATTCTACAAAATCATACAAACATTTTACATTTGCAACCAACATAAAATTTTTCACTAGTTAATTTTATAATAATTAATTAACGATATATTAATGACTAATTACCTATAATTAATGGATCATTAATAACTATTTAGTTTTATAATTAATTTTACAAAACCATTCATATATTTTACATTTGCAATCAACACAAAATTTTTTACTAATTATTTTTCTAATAATTATTTACTTACATATAAATGACTAATCACTACTAATTAACAGTTAATTAACAACAATTTAATTTAACAACTATGTCTACAAAAATACATTATAATATCATATAAACATAATTCATTTGCTAATCTTAATTAATTATATATTAACAACTAATTAATTACTAATTAATAATTAATTAACAACAGCTACTATTTCAATAAAAATTATGGAGTACATATAATTACACTTTTTTTCCTTACATTTATCCGAAGTAGTATAATAGTAACTAAAATAATTTTTTCTTAAGAAAACATGCTAAGAACTTGATCAAGATGTTTCCACGCACATATTTCAACAAAGTAAAACCTATGTGAAACAAAAATTTACAAGTAATAAGATAGAGTGAAATTTGTAAAGGAAATTGAAATATGGAAATATAAACATGTGAATTGAGGATTCGTGTTTATATTACAAATTGTTGATATAAATTTTTTCCTATGTATTACAAATCATATGTTATGATACTGTGTGAATTTACTGTATTACTTTTATAGGTTTGCAGTAGTATTTTTATAATAATTTTATAGATTTGCAGTAAACATTTTTTCACAACTTTTATAGGTTTGTAGATACATAAGAAAAAAAATTCATCCACGTCTTTAATTTAAATTTTTTTATTAATTCTAAAGTCGCAAATAGCGTTCATATTTTTGAATTTTATTTTAGGAATAATTATTTTAAGTATAATATTTACATAATATTTTTTTAAAATTACAATATTTAAGTTCATAACTCGTTAAGATTGAGTGTAAAGTTGTAGAAACTCTTGAAAAAGCATGCTATATGGGGTCCTTTGACTCGATCAAGCCCGATATTGATTGATGGGGCATATGTATCCCGGTAAAGTTTGATAAGAATTATAGGAATTTTTTCGAAAATCATACGGGGGCTCTGGTCTGAAAATTTTTTAAAACCTCATAAGATAGCATTTACCAGCCCATCGCCAGGTAATTTTTTTTTTTTTTTCCCTAGCAGGGAAATTGATAGTCGGCTTTCTGAACCTTTTCTAGCAGGGAAAACCATATGGGGGCTCTCTCGCTTTTATATTTTATTTTCATCTAACCTAAAATGACTTGCCCACCCGATGCCACGCTACACATCATCCTCTAACCCTAGACCCCCTGATAGCAAAAGCCTACGTTGTGGAATGAGTAGGTGTTGATTTGGGGATAAGCCAATGCATGGCCTTGCTGTACTTTGAGAAAAGCTTATTTCAGTGCATGCTTACTTGGGGAGCATCGGAATTATTAAATATATGATCCCTTTATTATCTACGTCATTTTATTCATTATCTCAGGAGACCGACCTTGTATTTATATTCATACTAGCTTTCAAGTTAATCTAAGTAACGTAATACATTAGAAATTTTCATCAAATGGACTGATTTTGCAACGCATAGGCTTCTAAATTTCTATCAAGCAGCTCTTGAAAGAAATAGGATTCGAGAGACAAAAGTGTAAAAGAGAAGAGGTAAATAGGAGGACTGGAACTACAAGCAAATCATTCTTTTTTGCGTTCATGTATTTTCAGACCCAACTCTACAATTACAAGCATTGCCGTTTTTTTCCTCTGTGATATTCACACCATAAAAGAAATCTGTACAAGGTAACTAGTCTTAAACCAGCCTACAAAAATGACATCTCGAGGAGGCTAGGATCTTTCCTAACAAGATGCTATGTGCCCCGAAATTCTTCATGCTTTGCCAAATCTCAGTAGAAGTATCATCAAGAAAGGGAAGAAGCCTCCAACATGGACCAAAGGGTCACCATCAACTGCTTGTTTGAATTCATCTGTGTTGTCAACTCTCCTTAAGGCATAATCACAACAAACAGACCTATTCTCAACCTTTAGTACGCCTCTTGGCATTTGATACAAACTTCCTCACAGGATGGTGCGTCTTCCTCATCATATTTAGAGTCCCCACTTCCACTGCAAAGACGGGTGGATAGAGAAGGGGATGAGGGCATGTAGTTGCTTGCTTTCACTGCAAATAATTTAATATACACTGAAGAAATCGATAATTCATAAGGAAAGAAGATAACAAAACTAGATAAAATGTCTTACATCTAGAGGATGGACTTCTCTCCAGATCTTTCGTATAGTGCAGCAATATTGTCCCAGAAAGCACAGCAACAAAGCCACATATTTCAGAAATGATGCTTCCTCCACTTTGACCATCCCAATCCTGGATATTACTTAATTGTGTTACTCACCACTGTAAAAAGTTCTATTTTGCCTTAGTAATCATCAAAGGATATGTTGGATAGGCATGCTCAGAGGTGATAAGATGCTGTTGCTCCATCATGGTTACTAGTTAGTTAGATAGCTAAGTCCTTAACCTACAGTCACATCATTTTTACTTACAGTCCAACAATTTACTTGTAGGATATATGCCTATTAGTACAGAGCATATAAGATGGCATCATTTTTTCAATCTTCTAAAAATGCATCGACATATCAACCTTGGTTGGTGCACCTCAATCTACCAATAGCTCATCCATATGACTGACAGTAATCATCATGCCGGATAAGAGCAAATAATGAAGACTAATGTAGTGAAGACTCCTGGAATAGTGAGTAAGGCAAAGCTAAATAGTGAAGACTCCTGGAATCAAAGAAACCTCAACTTATCACTAGACAATGTACATGAGAATAATAACTGCCTGCAAACGTGTGATACCTTAAACATTATAACACTTGCAAGGATTGTAAGTGTTGTGAACATGACATAATAAATGGGTGAGACAATTGCGGTGTTGAACGTATCCAGAGCCTGAAATTGTAATTAAACAAACAAGATCACAAGAAAGGATCTATATGTCAAAGAAACATTAAGCTGGAAGAACTAAGCCACAGACAGAAAGAAGCATCTTTACAAACAAAATCAAGAGTATCAAGTAATTTCTGAATAGAAGGCTCTTAAAGAACTGAGCTACTAAAAAAAGGAACTCGATCAACTACAGACCATACAAAAATGTAAAGAAAGCAATACAAAGAGCTTTTTCCATCCTCCTCAAAGCTATCATACATTCTAGGTTGCATCATCTTATATGAAACAAAGACTGCTTTCTCCCACGGAAAATATATCCCATGCCTTTTCACTTAAACGAATCAACCCAAAAAACAAAGATATGCAAATCTTGCCTCAAAGAGCACAAATAAAAACAATAATTTGCCATCAAGAACATAAACAAACTCCACAATTATTCTTTCAGCTTATATCATATGGTTTTTCACAAGATCATGTTAATGAGTGAGAAAAGACTGAAAAAGAAGCTAGTATCATATTAACCTGCTGCTCTTCACTCAACAAATTTAAGAGTATCGAGGAGTATTTTGGCACCTTGATGAGTTATACACATAGAAATCGCGACAGTTTTCCAGCCAAGACTGGACATATGAGGAGAAGAATAATACAATTCATCTCCCCTAAAATCTATAGATTTCATTATCAAAACATCTCAGAACTTGTAGTACTAAAACAAGACAGCAAGTAAAAGAAAGAAGTCTAACCTAATTAAGCCAGCAACTAACCTTGTTGAGATAATTCATTTGTGTAATAACACAAGTAGCTACCACCACCATAAAGAACCAAGTTTCTGGGTAAACAAGTTGATTTTTCCCCTCAAAAGTCAATTTAAATGATGTCCCTAGGGCTTTGACACTCACCACCTGAACATGGATCATGCATTCGTACATCAAAGAGAGGAAAGGAACAATAAAATAGGCTGTATACGCGCCTCTGAAATGTTGGTGATCTTGTATGCAAAACAGGAAAAGAAAATAAGTGGAAGATTTTTTTCTTAGTTAATTGAGATAAATTTCATTTTTCCCCTATCTTTTCCCATTCCCTACTATACCAATTTTTAGCAAAATTAAGCAAACACTAGATCAAATACCAAAAAATAAGATTTTGACACTATAACATTAGATGTAAAGAATTCTGTCAGAAAGAGAGATGAGGGGTTCAATTGATTGAACATACCGAGAGAGATCCCATCAATGAGCAGATGCCAATATAAATCAGCACATTTGTATGTCCACATCTTGGTGCAAAGTGAAAGACCAGAATGAAAACCAACACTATTACTGAGCCTAAATAAAGCAAAAAAGCTAAAATAGACCAAGTATAAGTCATCAGAATTTCATGGAGGACTAAAAACATGAATAAAATATATATTAAAGGATGATCACTAACCAGGTTGAGTTGCCATGCTCCATATTTCTTGAACAGAAGTGATAGGGCGTTCCTGAGGTGCATGTATTACAATAATTACTGAACCAGCAATGCACATAATGCAACCTAAGACCCCAAGCTTGTGCAATCTTTCTTTCAGGATGAAATGAGCCAGGACAGCACTGAACACAAAAATCACATGAGAAGCATTACATATGGAAGTCAGCTAAAGAGTAACATGCTCTAAAACTCATTAAGAATGCAAAACAAATGCATGAGAAGAAACTGAAGGCTGTAACTACCTCACAATTATACTTAAAGCACCAAGAGGAGTGACAAGTACTGCAGGCGCAAAGGCATATGCAATAAAATTTGCGACCTCTCCAACGATCACTACATCATAAATCAGAAAACCAGAAGTTTTCTGCGAATTGTAAGTAAAAGACTAAACTAATATTTCGGTTTTCATGCCAACAAGAGGCACTTCTAACATTTTCTAAAATGCAGGCAATAGGCATTATAGTTCATAAGCCAAGTTACAACTTTCCAAGTGCAGGTAAGATTACAACTATCAAATTGTACTAGGAAACAGAATTCAGAAACTCCAGATATGAAGTTCCGTCAGTATTATATTGTTGCTAATTTTCATTATTCAATGATCAAACAAAAACTAGAAATTCAATGCAATCCCTAAAATTTGAACAAATCGGGAAACTTACTGGTGATCATGCCCAACCACCAGAGAGGTTCCATTAAATAAGCATAACCACCAACACCTGCAAAAGATCAAAACTTCAACTATTTTATAACAGCCCAATTGAGAAATTCAGATACCCATTTTGTAAAATCACAACAACAACACAGAATTCAATAAAAACCGATAATATTACCAGCTCGGACACCTGAAACAGCAGCTGCTCTTCTTAAACCTTTCTTCTTGATGATAAAACTCCCTCCAATGAATCCACTTGACAACGAAGCCAAAATCACACCTTTTAGATTATCCGTAGACAAACTCATATTGAATTCAATTAGGTTGGATTCAGTTTAATCAATTGAAATTGGATTTATCCTTTTGGGTCTGTCTTTTATACCTTTTTCTTTTTTTCTATGGTTCTGTTCCAATCGTCATAGGGTTTTTGGGACCATTCAATTTTGTTTGCTTCGCCCATATGCTTTGTACTCTGTTTTATTGGAAAGAAAAGATGATGTGTCTGGGGGGTGGCATGGCACATGTCGGCGTAGCGATTTCCAAATCCAATCGTAGGTATTGGCTATTCAGCTCTTAGAAATGTGTCGTTTGCCCACGGGACATACTATTTCCTTAAAAACAGTGTGGAAAAAGTATTTTCGAGAGCATTGCAAATTGAGATTGCAATTTCAAAATATGAAGTGTCGAGTCTAATTTTTTTGCATTCCCATTCCTAATCCGATTTAGACCAGACCCTATGCTCATCTAATGTAGATCCTCGACTTGAGTTAGGAATTTCGTTTGATTTTTGGAGTCGCCACCCAACTGTTGTTGGGAAAAATTGAATTAAGACTAAAGGAGTGGATTAGTCTTAATTTAGACTACTAGTCGTCGTTATTTTCCTCTTCCCATTTTTGTGAAAAGAGGAAAAGGGAAAACCAGAGTTTCTAAGTCCGGAGGCTAACCTATTAAAACCTTTACGGTTACCCCCTAATCTCCTAAAATTGTTCCTATTTAGAAATGTGTTTTATTGTGTTTCTGTTAATTTTTATTATGTTTTGAATTATTATAAGAAAACGATTTTTCATTTATTTTATGGGTTGACCCGGATGGGTGCCTACGTACCTGCTACTCAGGATCAAACAAGTCGTAGTTCGCTTTTCTGAAAACTTTAAGTTTGTTTGTGAATTTTAATTTTGAAATCTCTTTTGATTTATGTTTTTTATCATTTTTGGGATTTTTCTAAAAAATTCTAAGCCTAAGCTTTAATCTGATTTTTGAAAATGATTTTTAAGGAAAAACATCAATTTTGGATTTATTTTAAGAAAAATGATTTTTCTAAGTTCTAAAACTCATTTTTTTTTTTTTGAATCTTCACGATTTTTGTGATTCTTATGATTTTTTTTATTTTTGTAGTTTTTTATTATTTTTATGATTTTTATTGATTTTTGTATAATTTTTGTGAATTTTTATTAAAAAATTTATCCTAAGTTAATATCTATCCTATTTTGAAATCTAAAGTTTTATTATTATTTTCCTAATATTTTTTATTATTTTTCTACATTTTATTTTTTTTTTCTATCTTATTTTTTCTTATTTATTATTTTTCTACATTATTAAATTCTAGAAAAATCTAATTTCTATATTTTCCTATTTATTAAAAACAAATAAATAAATAGCTAAATAAATGACAAATAATAAATCAATTCGGAATAAATAAATAAACAAAATAAGTAAATTAAATAAAAAAATCCGAAAAATCCGACTTACCTGGATCCGGGTAGGTGCGCGGGTCGGGTCGAATCGGGTCGGGTCGGATCAGTCAGACACGGCGGCAGAGGTTGCTCGATCACGGCGTTCCAACAGCCTTTTGCAGCGGGTGAGGTGTCGAATCCTAGCTTCTCAAGGGTGCCGAATCCAATGGTGGTGGTGGTTCACTCCCAGATCGCCTCCTGGTGGTAGTTCAACACCGGTCGGTGGTCGCGGTTTTGGGTCCTTCTCTGATGCTCTCCGATTTGCACTCTTTTCTCACTTTCTCTCAATTCTCATATGTCCTCTTGCTTCCTTCCTTCCTCCTCTATTTATAGGCGTTCGGAAACCCTCTTGGATAAGCTCAAATCGGCCGATTTGGATAAATCCGAATTTCTTCCGTTTTTAGATTTGATTTTATCCCGGCGATTTGATGTTGATCTCTTGTTTTTCTTTGATTTATCTTATGGATTCGGCTTTATCTTGATAGTAATCTAGAAGATTTTGAAAAAAAATGATCGATTCCACCTTCATCGGACTTGCTCCGGCTTCTTCTCGCGTCTGTCCGGGTGAAGAAGACGATCACGCGCGACACGCGTGACTTCTTTCGGCCAATCGAACGCTGCCACGTGGCAACTCCAGGCGAAAGGCAAAAAAATTTGCATCGAATGCTCGGGGGAAAGATTCGAACTCGCGACCTCCTGCCTCCACACGTTCCCCATACGCACGCACGAACCAGCTGAGCTGGCCCAATTTCCCGATTTTCTTTATATCGCAAATTGCATATATGCAATGCGATTTTTTTTTCATTTTTTGTATTTTTTGAAATTTCAAAAATTTTAAAAAATTATTCATCTCTTATTATTACTATTTCTGAAATCATTTTTCAAAATTGATGTGTTTTCCTATTTATTTTTAATTTTTTGAATATTTTCCATTATTTTTGCGAAATTGGAAAAATTGGGAAAAATTGGAAAAAATTGAAAATCGATTATTATTGATTATTACTCATTCCTAGGGTAAAAATGGGGTGTTTACATGAAGAATTCACATATTCAACCTACAATTTTAATCATGATGGTAAATCACAGTTTAATACAGTGCATTTTTTAATAAATCGCATATTAACTTAAGGGTAAATTATAATGATCTAGTGCATTTTGGGATAAATTGTAATGTCAACCTAAAATTTATTTGTGACTAAAATCGCAATTCCAACCAAAGATTCAGTTAAGCACCATATAAATCCATGTGTGGACACAGAATGTCATTTTCCAATAGAATTAATGAGATTTCTTCCCCATTTCTCTCTACTTAGTCTCAAAAACACATCTAGAAAACACAATTTTAGACATAGAAATTATAGTTACACAACTCTAACTCACGATTTTGATTTTTATTCAAGTATCACTTATTTCGTGTAAAAATTTATTGTAAATTTAATAGAATGGATTTAATTATTGTACACTCTATTATTGTTTCTCTCTATGAAATAATGTGTTATTGTTGATTTTGTAATAGATAAAAGTTAAGATTGAAAGTGTACTTGATATTTTACATTATTCGATACCAACTAGCAAAGAAGTTGTAGGATTTGCTTTAATTTGTAGGATTTGCCCAAATTTAATTAAATTTGGCCTAACTGGTAGGATTTGCTCTAATTCATAAAATCCACCCCAATTTTAGTAAACTTGTACTAATTTGTGGAATTTGCCCCAATTATATTAAATTCGCCCTTGGTCCAATTTTATTAAAATTGCCCTAATTCGTAGAATTTACTCCAGATTTATTAAATTTGCCTAAATTTGTAGGATTTGCCGCAATTTTATTAAAAAATTTCTTATTCGTAGAATTTGCCCCAATTTTAGTAAATTTGTCCTAATTTATAGAATTTGCTCTAATTTGTAGAATTTGCCTCAATTTTATCAAAATTGCCCAAATTTGTAAGATTTGCCCTAGTTTTAATAAAATTGCCCTTATTTGTACAATTTTCCCCAGTTTTGATAACTGTTCCCTAATTTTGTGGAATTTGCCCTATCTTGGAGAATTCAACTCAATTTTGTGGAGACAGCAAAGTTTGTGAGATTCGCGATATTTGCCCTTGGGAATATCATGTATGGTGAAAACGAACCATATTATGAGAATCAACCTATTAAGAAAATTAAAGTAATGAAAGATGTAGGGTTCATAAAATTATTGTTCAATGTATGTGCAGTAATTAAAATTGATCCTATCTCCCTCTAAGTGGAGGTGTTCCACAGACAGCCAACAATTTTTAACTCTAATTATGTCCAACCATAATATTCTTTGATGCCAATCACAAATGATGATGCTGTGGAAGCTCTTGTGAAATTTGCTCAAGCTACGGGTCCATTGTTCATCTAGGAGCTTTTCGTTAAATTAAGTCATAATGTCCTCACTCAATGTGAAAACATAAGTGGTTAGACTATAATGCCTCCCCCCCTACATAGGGTCAAGAGTGCATGAATGTTGTGACATCACTTGAACAAACTGATAATTTTCTAAAGAATTATAGAGAAGACAATGACATAGATTTACCCATTGGAGATGCGCTTGGGAGGGAGATCGAAGAGGCTGATAATGAAGTATCTATTGATTCTGAAGAAGAAGCGGTAAATGAGGAGGATAAAACTAATGGGCCTTGCATGAATATTCAATTTGACACATCTGATGATCCCCTACCTCTAGTGTCCCTAAAGGTTGCCATTGTACACATTGTTGTGTCTAACTCTCTAATGGTGGATCTCATAACTCCGTCCTTCAAGCATGTTATTCCGTTCTTTAATAGGAAGGATGGCGTTGATGGTTACATAACATTTGAAGAGAATGCTCTATCTTTAGATGACTTGAACTTTAGTGATAAGTTAAGGAAAGGAATGTGGTTTGCCTTGAAGTTTGATTTAATATACGTAGTGAAGGCATACCATAGAACGAGTCACCACAATTATTGTGTAGACGAGTCTGATAGGAAGGTATGGCATGTTGTCTACACTAAGAGGGATAAGGGATGCAGATGGCGACTTCATGCATGCCAAAAATGGATGGACAAAGATTTTGTAATTACTATTGTTAAAGGGCCACACACATGTATCAATCCCTTATTAAATAAAGACCATCCCTAGTTAGCCTTAAGCTTTATGGCACGTTGCTTCTTGAGTCAAGTAAGGAATGAACCTGATATAAAGGTATCTATATGTGCTGAAGCAAAATATGTACAACACATTTGGGTATCTAGTGACAAGGAGATCGGTATAGGATGGTAAAAGGCGTGTAATCGAAACTATATACGGGGGTTAGGATAATTCATACATAAAGTTGCCTAAACTATTAAATGCTATCTAGATTAGTAACCTAGGTACACATGTTGAGTGACAAGGTTAGCCAACCATGAAAGAAGGAGAAGTGATCTTCCGAAGAGTGTTTTGGACATTTGGGCTATGCGTCAAGGCATTCTAATACTAAAGGCTAGTTGTAAGCATCGACAGAACCTTCTATTATGGGAAATACGACCACAAACTACTCATCGCATGTGGCATGGACAGTGTTAACCACATATTTCATTTATCATTTACATTGGTGGATAAAGAATCATTCACCTCCTGATCATAGTTTTTAATGTTGTTAAAGGAACAAGTTATTGGCAATCGTCATGACAGGGAAACTATATGTCTAAAATCTGATTGATATGTATAGATAATAGAGACAGTTAAGCACCTCGATGTTGGATGGCAACCCCATCCCCTTTACACATTATCGGTTCTACATTTGTCACATGGCTAGTAACTTTAATTTAAATTCAACAATGCTCCACTTAAAAAACTTATCATGGCAACAAGTTTTTAGGTGTAGGAAAAAAAGTATGAATTTTACATGGAAGAGTTGAGGAAAAGAAATGAAGCTACACCTAACTACTCCGCTCGCATCCCTAGAGAAAGATTGACTCAAGCATATGATGGGGGCTTTAAATATGGGTTCATAACCACTAACTTCTGTAAGGGCTACAACACTATGTTGAAGGATGTAAGGTGTTTACCTATGTCAACGTTGGTTATGAAAATCTTCTATAATTGCATTAGATATTGGGAACAAAAGCGTGATAAGGTTAGTGAAGCATTTGTAAAGGGGGATATGTTTACACCATGGGCCATTGAGAAAATTAAAAAATGGTGTTAAGTTGCTAGTTTTGATAGAGGGAGTGCAGTTTTTGAGGTTATCATAAGTGCTAGAAGAGTAGGACATGGGATTGCAGATAGCAATAGTCACACCATAAATCTACTAATAAATGAATGCACATGTAACAGATGATAAACATATAAAATTCCTTATTCACATGCTTTTGTTGTTATGTCATATATTCATGTGGATGGTATACAACATTAGGCCAAGTGGTATTATTAAACATACCAAACCCTTGTATACCATACTAGCTTCACTCCTACTAGGGATAGCAGTAGGTGGTTAAATGTGTAGCACCCATATGGAGATAGGTCTTACTCAAGGCAAAGGTAAGCGTCGATTAAAGTGGTACCACAATGAGATGGAGCTTAGGGAGCCATCATCACAGAATGCTTGTGGTTTTTGTTGAAAAGAGGGCCATAATAGAAGAAGCTGCCTCGAATGAAGGGGGCAACAAGATTCATGTTTGCTAGCAATTGTTATTTTTAGTGACAAATCATGCATAGCTTTTTTATTGTTAGTTGAAAAGAAAAAATTAAAAATTGTTGTATAATTTCAAAAATGCCTAACTCTTTATTGTCTCTTATGTAAATGGATCCAGGCCTAGTAGATAGGTCGCTCCTCACACTGCAGGATACTCATCACTCAAAGGCTATCTAGAGGGGACACGTATATTATTAGTTTCCACTTTCATTACATTGCATACTAATGAGTTATACCATTCATACTAAATTTGCTTCATTTTCAAGAAGATGCTTGGTTAGTGTTTTGTAGATGGGAGGCCTCTTTAATGACTCCAAAGGAGAGATTGCACTTTGGCTAACGCCTTATGCCATATTTGCAGTAGGTTGGCTTTTATGGGGTATCTTAGCTTACGTTTATACAGTTGTACTAACACTTCATTGTAGCTCTTGTGGAGAGGTGGAGACCAAAGACACACGCCTTTCACATCATATGGGGAGTTAACGGTCACCTTACAGGATGTGACGATGGAGTTGGGCTTGCCCATTGACGAGCATGTAATCACTAGTGTCACCAGCTTACACTAGGGAGATGAGTGTGAGTGCCTTCTCAAAGTTAGGCTTAACCCTCGTGATACCTTCGAGGGACAACCAAAGATGTCATGGTTAAAGAATTCTTTTGGGACCTTACCAGACAACGTAGGTAAGTTATCCATCATCTAGTATGCACAGGCATACATCCTCTAGCTTATGGGTGGACTCTTCTTTGCAGATAAATCTCCTAGCCTAGTCTACTTGATTTTTTCTCACTTCTAGAGGATTGTCAAGTGGTAGGGCAGTACAGTTAGGAAATAGCATGCTTAGCCTAGCCGTATAGATTTCTATATCATGCAGTTGACGCATCCATGCAGGAGATTGGAGGAGCTATGATTCTTCTATAGATCTAGGCTTAAGATAGATTTCCACACATTGCCCTAACTCGATGCTAGGTCTATGTTCCCCATGATACTCCTTTAACTTGTTGCTGGCATGTTATG
The DNA here is from genome assembly GCA_037954665.1 of Laguncularia racemosa. Classification (NCBI taxonomy): domain Eukaryota; kingdom Viridiplantae; phylum Streptophyta; class Magnoliopsida; order Myrtales; family Combretaceae; genus Laguncularia; species Laguncularia racemosa. The sequence continues at coordinate 638,398 of JBBMOL010000118.1, read as the reverse complement.
TTTGACATCACACACGTGGCTACTCATGTCTTTGCCCAGTACCAAGATGCTTTGGATCAACAAACACCCAAGCAGGTATTGTACATTACTTAATTTAATATTTTTTACTTTACTTGTCTATTGTTCAATAAATAACTTGATTTTTTTGTAGATTTGTTGGATATCATACACATATGAGCTCCTAGAGCAACTTCCCCCTTCCAATTAAGAAGGGAGTGACATTTGGTATTCCAAGGTGCCTCTAATTTGCTTCTATATTGTGAGTGGCACCAACCTAATTGGATGATGAGGCAATTCAATGGGATCCAAAGGATTCCACAACAGTGTGATACGTCTCCATCCCTCCATAAGATCAATCTTAGAAGGAAAATTGATGAGGATTAGAGGAGGAGACATGTGATCTATATCCAGTAATGGGAGCAATGTCAATTCTCTATCATTCAGTTAGAGTTCGACGCCATATGGCTAGGTGGGGTGGATCCTACATATTACCCATGGTACCATAGTGTCACATGACAGTACATTGGCTAGATCAAAGTGATGCTTGATGATGCCCTAGTTAGTCGCTTTAACCATATCATCATACTTTTAAGTTTTCTATATTGTATTATTAACATACTTGATTTTCCATATAGTCGGATTACTTCACTTGCATTAAGGTAGTGAATTTTCTAAAAGAGTCTTAGGTCGTAACATCTATTGGGAGGCATCTCCTCCGTGGTCATGGTGGTATTATATTATTCCCTCAAGATCATCAGGAGCACCATTAGGAAATGCCTCTACCTGATGCGACCCAGGGGAGAAGACAGGCTTATGCTAGGGGTCGTCGTTAGCAGGCAATGTAAGATTAGTCTCCTAACCCTCTTGTAGATACCTTACCTACTCACTACTTACAGGTGCCATATTATGATGATCCTACCTTTAGCGTCGATTCTATGGAGTTTTACATAGTCGATGTCCACCTACCATATACATCTACACTTACTCTACCCACTCCTTAGAAGGAAAGACATTTAGGTACACAGGATATGGAAGAGAGAGCCAGGCAGGTAGACACTTGATATATTTTATGAGATGAGCCACCATTCTAAACCCGGACCTATCCCAATGTCAAAGAACCTAGCAGCTCTTTTTCAGATTGGAGAGAGTTCAGCACAAATTGTATAGAGATATTATGAGAAGGAACGTTGGCAAAAGGGATTATATATATATACTTGGCTATGTAATTATGCATTACTTTTTTCATTTTCTTGAAATGTATATATACTTCTAACCTTATTTGCTTTAGATATGTAATTTTTCTTGTACAATTTGAAAGACTTGATAAAATCATTTAATTTCTCCAATTGATTTATGTTATGATGAATTTCATAATTGTTATAAGTTTATCCTTTTAACAGGTTCTTAGTATCATATAGAATTTGGATTTAAAAAATTATTAAGGTTTGAAATATTTTTACAATTAGATCATTTATTTTCACTGGTTTCACTAAATCCTAAATTCAAGGAATAGGGAAATAAGTGTCACGAAATTCAATAAAAATCGCATGTTGAATATGCGTCTTTTGCAGAAATCGCATGCTAAAATACAACTTCTAGTGAAATCGCAATTTGGGACTGTGAGTTCCTTTTACAAACATATCACAGGTTGGGATTGCGATTTCAATTATGGGTAAATCGCAGATTAGCACTGCAATTTATCAAAAAACACACCGTATTATTTAAGGGTAAATCATAGTGCCAACATGATATTTACCCATGACTAAAATCATAGGTTGGACATGCAATTTCTTCACATTTTGAAATCGTAGTCTCAACCTGTGATTTCATAACAATATTCCCAAAAATACTTTTTTCATAATCGATTTTTAGGAAATAGTTTGCCCTAATAGGGCAAATTGACACATATCTCATTTATAATAGTGAAGGTTATTATAGTTTTTTTTTATAATAATCAATAAGCAAAAATACAAAATAAAAAAATAATAAATTACTTGATGAAAATCAAATAAGAGAAAGAATTTAATAAGTAATATTTAATACTCTTTTTTAATATATATTTTCTAAATGTTTACCACCATTTTTGTGAAGTCTGCAAAATTTCAAAAAAATTATATAAACAATTACAAAAAATAAATAGAATAATAAATATTATTTTATTCTATATGTGACTTTCGTAAGGAAGATAAGATAACGAATGTGATAAATTGAATTTTATAAAATATATTACCGAATAAATTTAGGAAGTGACGTACTTGAAAATATCTGAATATAGATATATAAATAAATAAATGAAAATAATTGAAAATTTTAACTTTAGTTTGGGTAAATTAAATTAAAAGAATAAATTCTCGAAACATAATTTTTAAACAATATTAGGTTAAATAATGAAATTAATTTAAATTATAAATCTAAGAAATTCAAATTCAAATTTAGAATAAATATTTATCTTCGGAATAATCAAATTAATCTAGACGTAAAATTTTGTAATAAATTATTAAAGATATAATTTTTAAAGGTTGATGCGAAATCCCATTAATTGAGTTGTGAGACCCAGCAACAAATAATCAATTTCTTGGACCGCCCAAATCCCAATTTTGAATAAAAAATAAATAAATTACTGACTTGTTGTCTATGGAGACAAGAACCGGTAATATATATATATGTAAAAAAGAAATTATTGACCCATTACCTATAAGAGACAAGAACCAATAATATAAACCGAGTTTGAACCCATAAGGTTAAAACCCCGGTTGCTTGTTAAAAAAGAATAGATGTAAGAAATAACTCTTCAATTGAAAAATTCATTCATCCCCTCAACATAAGTTTTGATACCCTATTTATAGAGTTCTAAGGCTAATTAATGAAAAAAAACCATCCACATACCCATCCACATATTAAAATAGTGGTATTTTTAAATAAAATGTAATTATAATATAATATATAAATATACATATAAATATATATAATTGTTAAAAAAAAGAGAGTCCCATCCCCTTTCTTTTCTTTCTTTTCTTTTCTTACCTTTTTCTCCCCCGACCGGCCTCTGCTCCCTCTCTTTCTCTTTCTTCCTTTTCCTTTTTTCTTTCCTTTTCTTTTTCTCCCGGCCATCTTCTTCCCTTTTCTTCCCTTCTTCTTCTTCTTCTTCCTTCCGGTCACGACCGTGACGACCGGAATGACGACAGCAACTCGAACAATAACCTCAGCTACAAGAACAACCGCAGCAACAATGAACAGCGACTGTGGCGATGACAGCAAATGTGACGACTTTAACCCAGCAACTCCGGCGGCAACAACAACGGATCAGCAATTGTGATGACGACAGCAACCCCAACGGCAACAGCGATGGTGACAACCACGGCCATAGCAATAGCAATAGCCCTCGACAGTAGTAACAACGACAATGGTGCATGGCAGCGACGACTTCGACCCCAACAACGACGGCCACCACGATAATAGCAATGGTGTCCACGACCGCAACTTGGCATCGTGTTGCTGCGTTTGCTTTCTCGACAATGGTAAGCAACGATGATGACGACAACTCCGACGGCAGTGATGGTCGCAACGATCGACAACAACCCCAGCAGCAGTAGCGGCCGTAACGTCCGACGGCAACAACAACGGCAGTGGTAACGACGACGATGACAACCTCCAACAATAACAGCAACGGCAGTAACAAGAACAGCCTTCAACAGCAACAGCAACGGCGGTAGATGGTGTGAGAGGGTGTGTTTGTGTGTGCGTGAAGAAGGTGTGTAGGCATCCGTGGAGAGAGGTCGTGTGTGTGTGTGTGTGTGTGAGGGAGGTGAAAGTTGTGTGATGCCTACTGGATAGCGAGGAGGAAGAAGAAAGAAGTAAGGGAAGGTGGGGCTTGGTTGCTGCCAGTGTTGGGTAGTTAGGATGAGGAGGAAAGGAAAACAGCCACGGCGATGTGTAGCCGCATATGCGTGTGTACGTGCGAGGAAGAGGTGTATGTGAGTGTGTGTGGGTGTGTGTGGATGGAGGCCGTGAGTGTGTGTACGTATGTTGGGGAAAGGGAGAGGCAAGTGTGTATGTACGTATGTGTATTGAAAGGGTGTGCGGTAAAGGATGATGTGTATGCGGCGAAGGAGGGTGAGATGCGCATGAGGATGTGTGTGTGCATGTGAAGGAAGTAGGGGTGTGTGAGTGTGTGGATGTACGCGAATAGAGGTTGTGTACGTGTGTGCGTGTGTGGTTGTGTGCATAGATGAGAAAGATGCATGTGTATGTGTGGATGATGGTATGAGATGTACGAGAGTGTATGTGTGTGGAGGAAGGTGTGTATGTGTATGTGCAAGAATGAGGATGTGTATACGAATGTGTATGTATGAGGATGCGTATGATGTGTGTGTAGGAATGTGTGTGTATGCATGCGTGTAAATGAGGAGGTGATGTAGTGTATGCGGAATGTGTGTGTATGAGTGTGTGTGTGCGTGAATGGATATGTGAATGTGAAAGGGAGGAGGAGGAGCTGAGAGTGTATGTGTGCATGTGTAGAATGACATGTGGTGTGTGGGAATGAAAGTGAGTAGTGTATCTAGAGATGGTGTAAGTGATGGTGAGTAGTATATGTCAGGATGTGTGTGTGTTGGTGATGATGTATGGTGTGTGATTGTATATATAAAGGAGGAGCTGAGTGTGTAATGCTTGGGAGTATACGCATAGGTGTATGAAGTGATGTAGGGTGGTATGTGTATGTGGGTGTGTGGTATGTGTGTATATAAGGGTGTAATGTATGAGAAGTGTATGTGTATGAGATGATATGCGGTGTATGTGAAAGGGGGGTACATGCATATGGACAGTGTGTGGTAAGTGCGGTTTGTGTGTGTACACGTGGATGCCATGTAGTGTGTAAGGGTGTATGTGTATATGTATGGAAGGTGAATATAGTGTGTGCAAAGTATATGGGTGTGTGTATTGGTGATGTAAGGTGTATATACAGTATGCGAGTAGGTGTATGAGATAATGTATGGTGTGAGTGTGTGAGTATGGATATGGGAGGTGTGTAATACGTGTCGAGTATGTGGGCAAGTATGTATTGATGGTGTGAAGTATATGTGGGGCATGTGCGTATGTTGGTGTGCATGTGGTGTGTGGGAAAGGTTGGTGTATGTATGATAGAAGCGTAAGTGAGGATGGAAACCAGTAGAAAGTATGAGGAACTTATAGGTGGAAATATCAACTAAGAAGAGAAGAAAGAAGATGATACAAACCTTTAAGGACTGCTAAATTCTGTGGGTTATCCTACAAGTAGTTCGTTGGAAGATATTAGAGACAATTGGATAAATAAAAGGTTCAAAGATGCTTCATGGACGAGAGAAGCGTCTATGATGGTGTAAATGGTGAAGGGAATGATTCAAGCAATATCCAATATGATGGCTTGGGAGATATTTGGAATGAAATGGATTTCACAATGGAATGTTCAAAGGATATTGAGGAAGATCATTCTTGGCCAAATACCCTAATGCAAGATCTTTAGTTGTCCTTTCCAAGGATATCTTGCACATGTGGAAGAAGGAATTCCAAATTTGGCAAGTCGAAGACATTCCATTACTTGACTTTTACACAAGGAAAGCAGATAGTTAATCACAACAACTTGGGGTGTTGGAAGCACAGATTCAAAGGAAGTTTAACATTTGAATCTTGTTTGCCCAAAGTTCCATAAGGAGGAAACTTCTCGCCTTGTCATTAACCACAAGATGAGTAGAGTACACATATCAAGTGCTAGAAGACTACCAAAGTCAGGTGGAGATACAGCTTTATGATTAGGTTAAGGAAGCATCGCAAAAGGATACTGACTTCAAGAGGAACACAAAGGAGTTACCCGCTAAAATCGCTCGACGCCGACTAGAGCTACGATAACCCTAAACATGTGAGTGGGAAACTTAATGAGATGCTACTATGTTATGTTGTATGTTGAATGCTATGCATGCGAAATTGTTGTTTGTTGTGTTTGTTATTTAATGTGATTATTGTTGAGTTATGTGGTGGGAATTAATGAGTTAGGAAAGAAGTCGTGAACAGTGTAGATGAATGAGTGGTCTAAAGGTATAGGTGTCATTACCTTAATGATAGCACCTAGCGCCATATCGTTAGTGCTATAACTATAAACCTAACCCATGTTTTACAAATTGTTTTCTTCCAAATCAAACAAAAATATAGAAACTTAGCTTTTCCTTCTATAGCTACCGAGGAAGTATGCTTAGTTGGAATAGGGTGTATAGGTATCAACATGTATGCATGTCAGAGTTGTTTCCTGAATGTGTATACATATACTTAACCAAACTTATTTTCATATTATATTTACAAAATAAACTCATGAACCTAATCATATCAATCATGAGTGCAACATTGGCTTTTACAACTCAACGACCATATTTTCTTACCTCTTAGGTATGTAAGGAACGTGTCTAGTAAATTGTCCTTAATTAAAGAGAGGTCATAAACATATATATGTATAGATATGTATATATGTATATTATATACAAATGTCTTGAGGACCTTGAAAGAGAAAACGAGATGACCTTTCTGGCTCTCGAAAGTGTGAGAATGATAGAGCACTTAAGAAGAGTGATGGCACAGAGGTGTCAAAGATGATTAATATAAGTCAATCTCAAGTGGTTGGTTTGACATGTGAGATAAATGACATAGAGGTGTCAAAAATAATTGTAAGCCAACTCCAGTGGTTTGGCATTTGAGAGAAAGAGCATAAAGGTGCTAGATCGGATGATCGTAAGTCAACCCGAGCAATTTGACATTTAAAAGAAATGGCACAGAGAGGTGCCGAGATAATTTAATTCAATATAAAATTGGATAGGTCTATGTCCATGGGGTTTGGGTTTAGTGTCGATGTTAAGCAACAAGAAATACATAATCCTTACTTATGATGAGTGAAATGGAATGTTTGATGTTTGTTTTTGTGATATGATTGATTGTGTTTGTAAATGTGGTTTGATTACCCTAAATCAATTAATTAAGGAAGTGGACTTGATTAAAAACCTGAATGCATTTCCACGAAATATTGCATGAGATTGAATGCCATTACTATCACAGGATGTGTCGGAAGTGATCAAGATGATCGCTATTCTGCCAAGTGCGAACTAAGTGATTAGGAGATTACCGCGCCTTAACGGTTCCGAGTCCGGCTTGTCCTTGACAGTTTTGCTCCGTATGGGGTAAAGAGGCACGGGAGTGTTCACTGTTGAGTTAATAAAATATCATAATTAACAAGCGATAAGATAAATAAACCGGGTAATGACTTGGGCATTGATGGTGGCTTCGGAATTCCCAACCGAAGGTCAAGGGGGCGTAAACCCTAGACTTCACGTTAGTTACCAGAGGACCACGTGAGATGCTACATTCATATGGTTGTTCATGCATAGCATATGTTTAATATCTTTATTTGAATTTGCTTGTGTATGTATATAACATATGTCTAATATTTGATTTAAATTTGTTTGTGTGTATACGTAGCATTGAAAGTGTAACCATCACATTCACTGAGCTATAGTGTGCTCACCCCTTACGGACTTTTTGCAGGTGAAGATAGCGAAAGCTCAGGATGGGATAAGATGTGAAATGTCGAGAGAATCTAGAAGACCGGAACGACAACGTAAGAGTTATAGATGATAAACTATTTAGATGAAATGTTAAGATCCCCATGTAAATAAATTTTGAAGTTGAGAACCTAGGGATTATCCTATTTTACTGATTAGTAGGAAATACTGATTCTCTGCGATCATGGTTGACCGTGGGGTACAGGATCCATAATTGTATTTTATTATCTAATTATATGTATTATAACTTGTTGTAGATGTAATTATTTACGTAGAGTCTTACGATTTTTGACTCGTAAGACGATTATCATGTAACGGGTGTACACGTGCTATGATAATTTTAATAGAGGCTTCTAAGCCCCCTTTCAAAGTGTGACAAATTTTTTCTTTGTTTTTCATGATTCGGTTCGATTTAGTTTATAATTTTTTTAACTTATAAAGATAGTTCGAAGCTAATTTATAATTGGGTCGATTTTTTTTTTTATCCCTAGTTTCAAAATAATTATAAGATGCTATAAGGTAGGTTTTATTTAAAAAATTTAAATACCTATACCTTTTTAATAAATAAAACGATATACTCTATATGTACATACAACCTACCAACAACCAATGTTACTTTGTGGTATATGCCTATTGCCACGCTGGGATAAGTGCAAAAATCATAAAAAGAAAATTTCCGCTTATGGTTGTCCCAAAAGAACAAAATGCAAACAAAATAAAATATGTTTTCATTCATAAAACCCAAATTTAGCGATGTCTTTTATTAGGTATTAATTAATTAGTGTATGTCTGCAATTTATGAAAAACGAGCGGGATGGATCTATAATTTGGTCATTTTCTTTTACAAGGAATAAAGAGATATAAAATAGTGAGAGATGTCAGAGTTTAATATTCATTTTAATCGTGTAAATGATAAGCTTTTTTTTTCCCTCCTACCGTACTATATATTGCATAAGTGATAGATAAAGGAATTTGAAACTAATTCATTGTCAATTGAGATACAATATTTCAATAGGTTAATGTCATATTTAATATCTAAAATTTGTTTATTTTTATAATTAAGTATTTAAAGTTTAAAAATATCAATTTATTATTTATAAACTTTTTAAAGTTATTTATAATACCTATATAGAGTAATTAATTATAAAAATAAGTAAAGGTTAAATAGTTGATTGTAAAAAAGGATCAAAGTTTAGGTATTTAATTATAAAAATAGATAAAATTTAGGTAATAATTTGATACTTAAAACTCCAAGTAATTAATTAAAAAATAGATAAAATTGAGATACTAAATATGATATTTACCCTATTTTAACAATAAGCTTACTTAATTTAGTAATTTAAGGGAATGCTTTAATTAAAATTGTTTTCCTCTACTAGATGCTGTTCATGTTTGATTTCTATTTTGTTTTGATGAAATAAGATATAAGGCCGAATATCTAAATATCCTCCAACAGGCCCTATATTTTGGCATTCTTGAGCTGGGATGGGACTCGTCCTGCTTTTCTCTGACCACTCATTTTATTATTCAGCCCAAGAACCAGAATAATTGGAACGAGCAGCAGCAGGAAAATAGGATTTGGTGTTTTATATTTTAATTGCCAATGTGGGCCGACCCACCGGTATTGCTAGGCCTATAAAACCAATTTCCACGTTACTTTACCATTACCACGAGGAGAATGCAATTTAGAGGCAAACATGAAGAACGTAGAAACGCAAATTTAGCTTCAAGCATTTTATGGTACATATAAATTTTATTGTTCAAGATGTTTGGGAACTTGTAACCGGAAGAAAAGGTAATTTTAATATATTTCTTTACATTTATATGACTTTTCGTATACATAAAAGATTCAAAATAAAATATAATAGTCTCTTTCAAGTTAAAAAAAATTAAAATCATACTAAAAAATGGAATAGCCAATTCCAAAAATTAATGAATCCATATTTTTAAATCACATTTGGGTGCAATAATGGAAGTAGAACCTAAAATCATGATTCCACTTGAGGTTTATTTCGCTAACCAAATGAGCCATTAGTTTTTCATAAGGATGTAATCAATCTTGCAATAGAAAAGTTTGGTATAAAGGTTAGGGAAGTGCCTGAATTCTTTAGTTGGAGAAGTTTAGTGTTTAAACTTTTAAAATTTACGATTTAATACTCATAATTTTAAAATATGTTCAATTTAGTGTCTAAACTTTGAAATATATTCAACTTAAAAAGTGGATGGAGACACTAAATTGAACATTTTTATAACTTTTGAGTACTAAATTGATTTTTTTTAAAGTTTAGATGCTATTTTTTTTTGCAAAATTAAAAGTACAAATACTTTTTTAGCTTTGAAAAGTTCATTTTCAAACATGTTTTTAAGGCATTCATTAATTAGACCCAATAATAATGATGATGGCAAAAACTATTTCATTGGAATAATATATAATCAAGTAAATCATACAATATAATGCATTTTTTTTTATGAAAGCCTTTATAACCTTTATGTTACGAAAATTATTGATAAATGGATTTTTCTTTTCTTCCAATTCACATCACCTGATTCTCCATTCTATAAACATCAAGTCCCCATTAATTTACATGTTAATAATGGATACGGCATATAAAACACCAACAATAAATGTCATGTTAATAAACCCTAGTTTTACACTCAAATATCTAAATGATCGAACCAAAAGCAACATTAAAGAGGGACTTTGTTTTTTGAAAACCAAGGACTAGATGGTCGTTTGACCTTCTAAAACCTCAATGTAATTACGGAGTTCATATTCCAATCTAGTTATTGTTTTGGATCAACAGTAATTTAAGCTAAAGCCCAAGATGGAGACCATTGAAAGAGCTTATTAAATCCTAACCTATCCTTTTTAAATTGTTTGCTTAATCTAATTAACATTTAATTCAAATATAATCTCTATGTAGGTGTCATGCCCCTAAACCTTATTAGTTATTACAGTTCGTCACATAATTTACTTAAGTAAAAAGCCCTACTAAACATTTAGTGGGTTTCTAATCAAATTTTATATTGTAAAATCACTAATTAGGTTTTGTAAAACTAAATGGTTGATGGTTGTCTTGCAAGGTTGTGGGTAGGTGATGATGATTCAAAATTATCAAGATTCATAAGTACTACATACCATATTGGCCATCATTCCAAAACATTTAGGGGCTATCAAAGCTGAAAAGATAACTAAAATCTAAGTAGACCATAGTCTGGTGCAACTAATAAATTGAAAACAGTATCAAAGTCCCTTAAACTAGTAATGATATGCTTAGGAGGAAAGATTACTAGGACATTAATCTTGACACAAAACCAATAGAGTAGGTCCTCCCAAGTATGGAATAAAATAGCAATGGAGTAAATGAATTTAGCTAAGATGTACATGGTTCGTGGGGATATTACATACTAAGAAACACATGCACCACCTAATTCCCTCCTTTGATACTGCACATAACAAAGAATTAGGGTTTACTCACCACAACCTTGTTAAAGGGTTGATAAGAGTAAGTAAATTTGAGAGAAAACTCACAATTTAAGGTTTAAAGTTCAATGCATTCATTAACTGATCTTGCAACTACTTAATACATGGGTATTTAAGGTATCCCCATTAGGGTAAAGGGCTAATTGTTTTAGGAATCCAGATCCACTTGAGCTCATTTAAAAAAGAATTCATTTTAAATCTATAACTTCTTGAATAAAAATTGAATTCTTCAATGTACCAAAAAATTGATGTAGTATGACCAAATATACCATAACAATATCATCTTTTGTTTATAAAATAATTAAAGTTATAAGCTCTTCTTAAGTTATGGTTTTGCTAACTTTTTCTAGATTCTACATTATTAGTTTTCTTAGATACTTATGTTTGTGTACTTTTACTAGACTCTCCTTTATATATTTTTTCAAGTGCAAGTTTGAGTGCTTCTATTAGACCCTTATACTTGCAATTATCTTTCAATTTATCCTTTGTATTCTCAATTTTAGCAAATTCTTTATTTAATTGATTTACCTATTCTTTCAAAGATTGAATTTATTCTTTAAGATTTTTATTTTCACCTTTTAATTCTCTTACCTTTTTCTGATGTTCTAATATTAAATCATGCAATTTTTTATAGTTATCAAGAATTTCATTAATGGATTTTTAGAAGATACCTTATGTTTGCCATAAGAGAAACATTTGTAGTCTCTCTAATTTTGCATTTGATTTAGATTCTTCCAAGCCACTCTATGTTTCCATCATCACCTTTTTCTTCTTTGACTGGAGGGACTTATTGTACCATGGACAATCATACTTGTGATGTTTAGGTTTGTTGCATTAATGACATACAAGTCCTTTTTATCATCTTTTAGTTTTGTTTTTCTTAGAACCTTTAGGTCAAATTTTTTCTCCTTTTTAGACGTGTTGATGGGAATCAAGTTGCAAATCAAGTTTCAACACAAGTAGGACCAATGACCTAAGCTAAGACAAGGGATTTGAATCATTTAGTGGACAAAGTGTTACAACGAATTATGCTAGTTGATGAACAAGCTTATTTTGAAGGATATTTAGTCTATAGCATTACTTTGGGAAGAAGTTTGTTATTGTTAGAAGAAGAGAAAAAGACTAGTTTTAAAGAGAAGAACGCTTGTGATTCTAATCTAGTTTTTGAAAGGATCTATGATTTTAAACCTGTTTTTGAAGTTAATCCAAAGATGAACATTTGCAAAGGTTGACGATTGCTGTTTGTTAAAGGTACCGGAGATCAAGTTTGAATATGGTATAATCCTTTGGATAGTTATGGAAGTTTTCTTTATTTCACTGAAGAATTTGGAGGAATTAATTTTGGGGGACATAATTGATATTTTATTTCTTGTTTTAGATTATATTTACTTTGTTTGTTAATTATTTCCTTAATTGTAACCACTATTGTATAAATAGTCTTATGCAACCCTATGAGAGGGATGGTTGAATGATATTATCCCTTTCATCATATAGTGTGAGTTCTTCTCCTTCAATATTTTTTTATTCTTATTAGTTTTCTCAGATTGTGGCAAGCAAGCCATATAACCTGCTTTTGCATCATATCAAGTAATCTGTATGTAGTTTGATTTTTCCTTAGTGCATCATCTCCATTGGATGAGTCATTAATATCTTTATTTATTTGATGTTAGTTCAAATATTATAAATAAACCAAATAAAATGCATTTGATTGATTGGTCTAGTGGCTAAATTCTCCCCTAAAATCTAATATTACTGATCTTTGGTTCATATTGTTTAGCGATTGTTTGGTCTTAAGTTTATCTTTTTTTTAGAGAGTCTAAAGTGGTTGTGCAATTTGATTATGCTTAGATTTAGGTTTGCGGATTTAGGCACATCATTTGTGCTTTTACAACTTCTATTTCTTTTGTAGAACTTTTGAAATTTGCTAGTTACTAGAGCAAGTTTGTTGTCATCCTCTTTAGTTGTATTTGATTCTGTGAAACCCCAGAAAAGTAGGGCATTTTTAATGATAAATTAATCAGGATAGTTGTTTAAGATCTCAACAAAATAGAATATGGTACCCCAATTTTTTAAAAAAATAATTATGATTCCTTTCTATGCTTTACAATTAGGCATCAAACATTAATAGCTACATAAAGTTAGTCTTCAAAATTTATGTAACAAGAATTTCTTTTAGTCAATTTAAGATTCCTTTAAAAATCTATATACGATTTTTCTATTTTTAGAGATGTAAACAATTAGCTTCTCTAAGGAACTTTCCTAACTAACTTCCCAAGAAAGCCACCTTAAAGTTAACTTCTTAAAGAAGGATATTTTACTAACTTCTTAAGGAAGCTTACTTGACTAACTTCTCAAGTAAGATATCAAAAGAAACTTAGCAAAGAAGTATAACTTTTCAAGAAAGTCATCTTGATAAACTTGATGACAAAGTTCATCAAAGAAAACCAAAACTTCTACTAATTAGTACTAACCCCTTACACTTTCATTCAATCCTAAACTGAGCTATTAGATGATAGCAAGATCCTTATCCGAACTAGAATATCTTATGGAAAAAAAAAAAAAAACAAGTATGAATACTCGATAGATTTGGCATAAAAATCAAAATCAATGATCAAATATTCTAGCCCAAATGTCATCTATAATTTTTAAGGATTTTCGTGGGTAGCATGTTTAGAAATCCTATTAGATAAGTAACTATACTTGGAATTTAGATCCAAATGAACTCGAGTAAGGTCTAGGAGCTAGAGGAGACTTGATATTCTAAAATTTGACTAAAGTCAACTTAGTCAAATTAAAATTCGACTTACTCTATCCAACTTACTTAGTTAAGTCTTCCATTTAACGCCCCTAAAAAGACTTGAGTAGACTTAAAACGTTAGAGCTAAGACTCGGGTTGACTTAAGGAAGACTTGGTAAACAAGACACCAAGGATTCATATGATACTCTTTTTTGATGGAATCAATGAGTTTAGCTTAGTAAAAGTTCAATTGAAAACTGTCAACTGTACTAATTTCCACAAAACTCCTTATTTGAGAGTTTAATCTTATTTTCGATATTTCACTTAGTAGACTAAACTCGAATTTTTTCAAATTTCATATGTAGGACCAGTACTTAGCCTTAAACATTCCTTGAGTATTAGATCTAAGAACCTAAACTCGATTGACTAGAGTCTATTCCCATTTGACTTAAGTCAACCTTCGATAAACAATTAGACAACTCATGAAGACTTGCATTGACTTGAGTATAATATTTTCCCAAATCTATCCTATCTAATCCTAATCATGAGGATTAATACCTTAAAAGATATATCAGCAAAAATAAACCCAAATTAATAACAAACCCAATTGAAAAACCAAATTGAAATTGGAAGTACCTTAAACCTTGTTTCAAAGCTTTTTAAGCGGTTAAGCTTGAAACCACCCCCAAATCTTAATCTATTTGAGCCAAATTTTTCCTAATTCAAGATTAAACCTTTAATTACCCAAAAAAAACACAAAATATGAGAAAATTTAGGCAAAACTCCACTAGCTACACCTCCTCTCCAAGACGCCACCAAGAGAAGTCAAACTTTTCCTCTTACCTTATCTTATCTTATCTCATCAAGATCACCACTTATTATACCTGATCTTATCTCAGTCTTACCCTATCTTATCTTGTCTAACCTAAGAAAAAGAAATAAAATAATTTAAAAATATGCATATGAAAATCGTATCTAAATTAAATGCACTAAACATGTGATTTTTCTAGTTTTTGTCAAGGTTTACTTATCTTAATCTATCTTATCCTATAATTATTAAATCTTATCCAATTTTTACCCTATTGTACCTTAAATATAACTTAATTACTCAGTAAAATATCATGGAAATTTTTGAAGAGATGAGCCCCCAAAAATGTATTGGAAATCCCTTCTTCATGTGAAACACCACCATGTAAATCCATCTAACTTGTCACCATGCAATTCACTCATTCCTATCTTAATTTAATTTAATCTAAAATAACCTAAATTACCATCATTAAATTAGGTTAAGGACCTAGAAATATCATGGAAAAATTAGAATTTTAGGGTCTTATAAACAAAAGGAAAATTACATGTAAATCTCATCTCTAAAATCACCTTGTTACTTAACCTAGTTTCACCCCATATTTGAAACCATCTTACCTAATCTTAACCTAATCAAAATGAGCCCAAAATTTTTCATGACTAAGCTAAGGAGGTTAACTAAAAATAAATAAAAAATTAGCCTAAGAAACTACTTGGAAGCTACCAAAGGCTGCCCTCCTCTTTTGACCATATGATCTTATCTATATGACATCATCTACCTTATCTTATCCTACATCATTAATAACCTAACTTATCCTATAAGCTATTAGGAAAATTATGACCCTAAAAGCTGCCCAATCTTGTCCCCTTAGGCGTGGTTAATATGTGCAAAAAATTAATTACAAAGCAACCAAACGTAACTACTATAAAAGGAGATGTATGGAGGCTAACCTACCTAAGTAAAGCCCTCCATTTCTCATGCCACTTTAAGCCCCCTATTCTCTGATTTTCCCTCATCTAACTTTCCACCAAACACACCTAATATCCCTCTAAGAATTTAGAAATTTTCATCCATAATTAGTTCCATTTACATCATTAAAACCTACAAGAGCTTTGGAACCACCAACGCCATACATTAGGTAAGAACTTCCAAGAAGATTGAGTTATCTTTAACTCTTTTAAGGAAGCTACTAATCTTACCTATTTTCTATATTATAGGACCTTTAATTTAGGTATTCAAGGGCTATTCATTAGATTAAGGTAATCCTCAATTAACCTAAGTTGCTTTCATAGCATAGTCTTCATCTACATACACTAATATCACCTAGTTATGGAAGTTGTAGGTTCCAATTGTAATTCCACTTCAAGAAAACCTTACCTCGTAAGACTACTCTATTTCTCTTTTATTTAGAGTATTTTTTAGTGTTTAGATATATTTCAAACTCCTAATACAAAAGCTCAAAGATAAGATGCTAAAGACTTAATTTCGAATCTTGAAGACTTATGATCATTTTTGACCTATTAAACATCCATGGATATATTATGGACATATATTCATGGACATATTCTTGGACATTTATGGACATATTCTTGGACATGTTTATGAACATACTCATGGACACATACCTTGGACATATATTTGCCCTATCATGGCATCATTTGAGAATAGAACTTACCGTGATAAGGGCCTAAGCATGGACCTTGACAACTGACCGATTTCTAAATGAAGGACCTTGAACTTGGACTTAAGGCCTTGAGCCTAAATTATTAAGAACCTAAATAATTAAAAGATACCCTAAAAGACTTGGGGCAGCTGTAAACACCCCATTTTTGCCCTAAGAATCAATAATGATTAATTTCCATTTTTTTCCCAATTTTTTCCAATTTTTCTCTAATTTGGCAAAAATAGTAAAAATATTCAAAAAAAAAAAGAAAAAGGAAAACACATCAATTTTGAAAACTAATTTCAGAAATGGTAATAATAAGGAATGAATAATTTTTACAAATTTTTGAAATTTAAAAAAATACAAAAAAATAAAAAAATTGCATTGCATATATGCAATTTGCGAAATAAATAAAACCGGGAAAATAGGCTAGCTCAACTGGTCTGAATCACGGTCAGGCATGCGCACGGAAGGTCTGAGGTCCTGAGTTCAAATCCTCCTGCGAGCACTCTATGCATTTTCTTTTCGCTTTTGCCTCAAGCTGCCACGTGACAACGTATGATTGGCCAGGGAAAGTCACGCGTCTCGCGCATGATCGTCTCCTTCGCCCGAACAGACGCGAGAGGAAGTCGGAGCAGGTCCGACGAAGGCGGAATCGTTCATTTTTCCTCAAATCTTTTGGATTACTGTCGATTTTAAGCCAAATCCATCAGATAAATCACAGAAAAACAAGGGATTAACATCAAATCGCCGAGATAAGGCCGAATCCGAGACGGAAAAAAAATGGGATTATCCAAATCGGCAAATTTGAGCTTATCCGGAGGAGTTTGTGAGCGGCTATAAATAGAGGGGGAAGGGAGGAAGCTAAATGACAGATCAAAAGTGAGAGAAAAGAGAGAATCGAAGTCCGCCGGAGTTTTTCGAAGCCGCGACCGCCGAGCAAGAGTTGGGCACCACCAAGAGGCGTTTCTAAAGCAAACCACCGCCACCGTTGGATTCCTCACCCCCAAGAACCTAGGATTCGACACCTCAACTGCTGAAGAAGGCCGCCGGAACGCCGTCAACGAGCAATTCCCACCGCCGCATCCAATCGACCCAACCGACCCGACCCGCACACCGACCTGGATCCAGGTAAGTCGGATTTTTCGATTTTCTTTAATTTATTTATTTATTTGGTTTATTTATTTAGAATTAATTATTTGTTATTTACTTACTTATTTGTTATTTATTTACTTATGTGTTATTTATATTTCAATAAATAGAAAAATGTTAGAAATTAGATTTTTTAGGATTTAATGATATAAAAATAAAAATATAATTAAAATGATAAAAAATAAAAATGTAGAAAATTTATAAAGAAAATTATAAAAATATTAGAAAAAAAATAATAATTTAGATTTTAAAATAGGATAGATAAAAATCTAGGAGAAAATTTTCAATAAAAAAATAAAAAAATTATGAAAAATTAAAAATTAATAAAAAATTATAAAAAATCACAAAAATTATTAAAAAAATAATAAAATTTATAATAGTAGAAATAAGTAGAAAAATAGTAGAAAAATGAGTTTTATCACTTAGAAAAATTATTTTCTCAAATAAATCCAAAATTGATGTTTTCCCTTAAAATTATTTTCAAAAATCAAATTAAAGCTTAGGCTTAGATTTTTTAGAAAAAATCCTAAAAATAGTAAAAACATAAATCAAAAGAGATTTCACAATTAAAATTCATAAACACACTTAAAGTTTTTCAGGAAAAGCGAACTACGGCTTGTTTGATCCTGAATAGCAGGTACGTAGGCACCCATTTGGGGTAACCTTAAAAAGAATAAAAAATCCTTTTTAATAAATTCAAAAATACAATAAAAGGTAACAAAAATAAAATAAAAGACAATTCTAAATGGGGATAATTTTAGGAGATTAGGTGGTAACCTTAGGGTTTTAATAGGTTAGCCTCCGAACTTAGAAACTCTGGTTTTCCGTTTTCCTCTTTTCACAAAAATGAGAAGAGGAAATCACGACGACTAGTGGTCCAAATTAAGACTAATCCGCTCCATTAGTCTTAATTCAATCTTTCCCAACAACAGTTGGGTGGCGACTCCAAAATAAACGAAATTCCTAACTCAAGTCGAGAATCTACATTAGATGAGCACATGGTCTAGTATAGATCGGATTAGGAATGGGAAATTAAAAAAAATTAGACTCGACAGGATGGCGACTCCACTGGGGACCCATTCCAGTAGGCTAGCCACCTGAATCTCCTCAAATTGTTCCTTTTTCTTTAAGAAATGTCTTTCGATTATTCTGTTGCTAACTTTTCAGGAATTAGCTAGATTTATGATTCGGTTTTAAGTCTGCATGCATACATTTATGTCAATAGATGCGGTCGAACCCGGACCGTCCTAGGACCCTAAGACGGGGAGCCATTGTGTAGGTTTCGGGCGAAGTGAGGTGATCACCGTTCGGGATAGATTAGGCTACCTCACCCAATGCTTCGATATGGCTTGAGATCCATTTCTCAGAGAATGCAGGATGCCATAGAGCTTGGGGACCAGTTAGAACCAACCTATTTGCATACATAAAGTCATGGGTTGACAATTAACGATAATGTAATATTTGTTTTGTTCATGGAGTTCGGATCTATTTCCCTGTAATATTTTCATAATTCTGGTTGTAATTAGGAAATTTCTATTGTAATAGATGGCTGGTACCGCAATTGACCGCCTCTTCCGCCAAGAGATTCGGGTGTACAAACCTTTGGACCCAAAGTTGGTGCTGGACCACTAGTTCACCTTATACAATCCAGAGGAGCAGGCCTTCATCCAGCAGAAAATAGGGCCCATCCTCTCACTAACAAAGATGGAGGTGAACTTGCCCTTAGTACGGGCCATGCTCCATTTGTGGGAAATAGAGCTCGCAGCGTTCTTCATCGGGCCACATGAGATCACCCCTACCCTGGAAGAGTACACCCAGCTGCTACAGGCTCCAACACTAACCTACCAAGTCTATGTACCTGATCATGAGGTCGGGCCAGCCGATATTTTCAGCAGACTCCTGGGTATCCGCAAAACAGCAATCAACAAAGCCTTGGAAGCTTAGCTGGGGAAGACCCAAGCCAAAGTCAAGGAATTAGAAGCCGTCATCAATGGGAAACCTGAGTCTCCACAACAAAAGACCAAGAGAGCTAGGAAATAGATTATTATTGTAATCTTTTATTTGTTTTCTTTGAGTATCGAACTCCAAAAATTTTCGATATTAATAAAAGTAAAGTTTCAATATTACATCGTCAATCAATTGTCGACCCTTTTATTTTTAGCATCCGTGTGACACATGCATCACATTTGCATACATCATACTAAAAAGAAAAAATGCGCGCCAGGCATCAAAATAGCTCCCAAACAATCGAACCCTCCCAGAAGCCCAATTTGCACACGTTCAAGAACAAGAATGGAAAACAGTGGCAACAACAGCGACAACCGCAATAAGACCAGCACTGATTACGTTCCTACACCCCAAGAAGAGGCACAAGCCAGAGGTGTCAAAGGTAGGACAAAAGAGAAGCCAAGCAACACCCCGATGTGGATTCCACCCTTCCAACAATCTCTCCGAAAAGCAAATATCATTCAAGAGCCTCGGATAAGCGAAGGTGATGTCAGCAACGGGAGCCCAACCCCCCGCACGTCCGATCAGCATCCAGCTCTGAACAATTGGTTCTGTTATCCTACTAATAGCTCTAGGTCAGCTCAAGGATAGAGAACGATTATTGAACAAATTTTATGGAGACTCTTTATTAATTCAATTACAATCTGTTTTGCTTATATATATGCTTTCATTTTACTTTGCCCAGATCTCCTACCATCGAACATCAGGGATATTTTGCGCAGGTAGAAAATAAAAACGCTGATATTGTTTCCAACGCTGCTGGGTCAGTTGTTGAAGGCGATATCCTTGACAACGAAATAATACAAGAAAATTGGCAAAAACATAAATAAAGCGGAATTTCAATTGACGAGCCGGTGGAGACGGTAAATCTAGGAAGCATAGAAAAACCTAAAAACCTTAAAATCGGGACCAATTTGAGTGCCGAGCAAAAATGTGAGATAACCGAGTTATTAACAGAATATGCAGATGTGTTCGCCTGGTCATATGGCGACATGCTAGGACTAAACCAATCAATAGTGGTTCACAGGCTTCCCACAAGGAAAGATGTCAAACCTAAAAAATAAAAACTGAGAAGATTTAGGCCTGACATCTTACTAAAGATTAAGGAAGAAGTCAAGAAACTGCTAGAAGTAGGGTTCATCGAAGTATTCGATTACCCAGAATAGGTGGCAAATATAGTCCCTGTTATGAAAAAGAATGGAAAAGTATGCGTATGCGTAGACTTCCAGGACTTAAACCAAGCTACGCCAAAGGATAATTTCCCCCTACCTCACATTGATGTTTTAGTGGACAACACTACGGGAAACCATCTTTTCTCATTCATGGATGGTTTCTCAGGATATAATCAAATAAAAATGGCTGAAGAAGATAAGACCAAAACGACTTTCATCACAACGTGGGGAACTTTTTGTTACAAAGTCATGCCCTTCGGTTTGAAAAACGCCGGGGCAACGTATCAAAGAGCCATGGTCGCGATACTTCATAACATGATGCATCGAGAGGTTGAAGTATACGTCGACGACATGATAGCCAAATCTAAAGAAGGAGAAAGCCATATAGATATCTTGAGGAAATTGTTTAAACAACTGAGAAAATTCCAGCTCAAGTTAAACCTAGAGAAATGCATTTTCGGGGTCACAACGGGGAAATTGTTAGGGTTTATCATAAGCCGGGACGGCATTAAAATTGATCCTGACAAGGTAAAGTCTATATTGGAGTTACCTTCCCCACGCTCCGTTAAAGAAGTAAGAAGCTTGCTGGGAAGGTTAAATTATATAGCTCGTTTTATCTCACAGCTCACCGATAAGTGCCGGCCACTATTCTGTCTGTTGAAAAAGAATGCCACCATAGAATGGGACGACGAATGCGAAGAAGCATTCAGGACAATCAAAGACTACCTTATAAAACCTCCGGTCTTGATAGTCCCGAAGCAGGGGAAGCCCTTATTCTTATACCTCACTATACTCCCTGAATCCATGGGTTGTGTGTTGGGGCAAAAAGATGAAGAGGGAAGAGAGCGTTCCATATATTACTTGAGCAAGAAATTCACAGAAGGGGAACAAAGGTACTCAGAGGTGGAAAAGACTTATTGTGCTCTAATTTGGGTCATGCACCGATTAAGGCAATACACCCTTTATTATCATATTGAGCTACTGACAAAACATGATCCCTTAAAATACTTGATAGAGAAACCAGCTTTGATAGGGAGAATCTCTAAATGGCAGATGCTCTTATCAGAGTTTGACATCACGTACATGAATCAGAACTCAATGAAAGAGTAAGCCTTAGCCGACCAATTGGCAGAACACCCTATCGAGACAGATTCCCAAGAAATACAAGCCCAATTCCTGGATGAAAATATATTAACAATGGAAGATATACCGGTAGAAGACCGTGGGATAGAGCAGAGCCTTAAGTGGAAAATGTTTTTCGACGGAGCTGCCAACGTATTCGGTTGCGAGATCGGGGCAGTATTGATATCCCCAGACGGCACACAATTCCCTACAGCAGCGACAAGACTCACATTTCCATATACCAATAATATCGCGGAATATAAGGCGTGCATTTTCGGCCTCAAAATGGCCTGCCAAATGGAAATCCGCGAATTAGAGGTATATGGGGATTCATTGCTCATCATACTACAGACAAGAGGGGAATACAAGACTAAAGACCCCAAACTGGTACCGTATCATCAACATTTAACAGAGCTGATCGAAGAATTTAAAGTAATCACTTTCACATATATCCTGAGAACTCAGAATTAGTTTGCAGATGCACTAGCCACACTAGCGTCTACGATCCAGATAATAGGGGGAGCCGAAGTCCAACTGATGAAAATAGACATCGAAAATCGGCCCGCCTACTGTTTAACGATTGAAAAAGTACAAAACGACAAGCCTTGGTATCACAACATCAGGACCTTTCTCCAAGAAAGCAAATACCTTGAAATGGCTAGCAAGAATGACCAGAAAACACTTAGAAGGTTAGCAAGCCATTTCTTATTAAGTGGGTCTATACTCTACAAAAGATCATCTGATACCACCTTGTTAAGATGTGTGGACAAAAATGAAGCATGCGAGCTGATGAAAGAGGTACATGAAGGAGTATGTGGACCTCATATGAATGGCTACATGTTGGCTCGAAAAATCATGAGGTTGGGATACTATTGGCTAACCATGGAATTGGATTGCATAAAATATGTCAAGATCTGTCATCTGTGTCAGGTATACGCGAACCGGATAAATGCTCCGCCCAACGAGTTGCACTTATTGTCAGCACCATGGCCTTTCTCCATGTGGGGAATCGACATAATTGGCCCAATCACTCCGACAGCATCCAATGGCCACAGGTTCATATTGGTAGCAATTGATTACTTCACCAAATGGGTGGAAGCTTCGTCATATGCCAATGTCACAAAAGGGGTAATAGTCCGCTTCTTGAAAAGAGACATAATAGCTCGATATGGAGTTCCTAAGTCCATCATCACCGACAACGGCACCAATCTTAATAACAAGACGATGATAGGTTTATGTCAACAATTCCACATAAACCATAGAAATTCAACTCCCTACCGACCTCAGATGAACAGGGTAGTAGAAGCAGCTAACAAGAATATCAAAAGGATCATCGAAAAAATGACAACTACTTACAAAGATTGGCACGAAATGTTACCGTTTGCTCTCATGGCTTATAGGACTGCAATAAGAACATCCACTGGAGCTACCCCATATTCATTGGTGTATGGTACTGAAGCAGTGCTACCAGTAGAAGTCAAAATACCATCATGCAGAATTCTATCAGAAACTCAGCTAACTGAATCAGACTGGGTAAAGAAGAGGCTTAATCAGCTGAATCTGATTGATGAAAAAAGACTCACTACACTATGTCATGGCCAATGTTACCAACAAAGGATGGCCCGAGCATTTAACAAGAAAATGAGGCCCCGATACTTCAAAGAAGGGGATCTGGTGCTAAGGAAGGTTCTCCCGAATGCCCAAGACTCCAGAGGGAAATTCACCCAAAACTATGAAGGTCCATATGTGGTGAAAAAGGTTCTGTCAGGAGGTGCTTTGATACTAACTCAAATGGATGGTCCAGAATTGAGAGACCCCATTAATACAGATGCTGTAAAGATGTACTATCCTTAGGCAAGGGAATTGAAATTTTGCCAATGATTATGAAAGCCAATGCTTAATACAAATTTCGTTGAGTCTAGTTTTTATTTTTTTTACAAGCAAAGTTAATATCTCTGAATGGTCGATATTTCCAACCAATTACCAATTACAACAAACATTCCTAAACACATTACCCATCACTTCACCAATGAAAGATAAACACTAAATGATAATGAATCTCAATAAATTTGGTGATATAATTCTATATACTCTTGAGCATTAAAACCTAGTGCATTAGTAGGATAACACTACCGTCAAAAGAGCCATGTGCACAAAAAAGGAAGGACATCGATATCTTCAACCCCGTATCGAAATAAGAAGAAGTGAAGCAGAAGCAAACCGGCACGAAGGTTTGGTCGTTTGGTTGCTATCCACGATAAATTGACAAGCATATTAAAATGAATAACTATCATCATATCATGAAAAGCATCCAATCATTTAGCTCAGTTAGTAGAAACATAGTCAAAAGCATAAGATAAGTCAGCCCATAGTGGGGCACTTGTCTAAACATCCCCTTTAATAGGTTAGTTAGCCTAAAGAGGGGCACTTTCCTAGATCTCCTCCTAAAGTCAGCCTATAAAGGCACCTTTCAAGACATTTATTCCTACCATAGGTTAGTCAGCCCACATTGGGGCACTTCCCTAAACATCCTCTCTTAAGGTCAGCCCATAAGGGCACCTTTTTGAGACATTCTGTCATAGGTTAGTTAGCCCATAGAGGGGCACTTTCCTAGACATCCTCTTTTAAGGTCAGCTCACAAGGGCACCTTTTTGAAAACATTTCTCTATGCTATAGGTTAGTCAGTCCACAATGGGGCACTCTCCTAAATATCTTGTCTCAAGGTCAGCCCATAGGGGCACTTTTTGAGACATTTCCCCTAGGGTCGTGAGTCTAAGTAAGACACTTCCCGCTATAGGTCAGTCAGCCCAAAGAAGGGGCACTTTCCTAGATACCCTATCGATTAGTTAGCTCAAAGGAGCACTTTTCGAATCTATCGATTAGTTAGCTCAAAGGAGCGCTTTTCAAATCTGTCGATTAGTTAGCTCAAATGAGCACTTTTCGAATCTATCGATTAGTTAGCTCAAAGGAGCACTTTCCGAATCCCTCGATTAGTTAGCTCAGAGGAGCACTTCTCGAATCCCTCGATTAGTTAGCTCAAAGGAGTACTTTTCGAATCTATCGATTAGTTAGCTCAAATGAGCACTTTTCAAATCTATCGATTAGTTAGCTCAAAGAAGCACTTTTCGAATCCCTCGATTAGTTAGCTTAGAGGAGCACTTTTCGATATCTATCGATTAGTTAGCTCAAAGGAGCACTTTTCGAATCCCTCGATTAGTTAGCTCAAAGGAGCACTTTTCGAATCTATCGATTAGTTAGCTCAAAGGAGCACTTTTCAAATCCCTCGATTAGTTAGCTCAGAGGAGCACTTTTTGAATCCATCGATTAGTTAGCTCAAAGGAGCACTTTTCGAATCCATCGATTAGTTAGCTCAGAGGAGCACTTTTCGAATCTATCGATTAGTTAGCTCAAAGGAACACTTTTCGAATCCATCAATTAGTTAGCTCAGAGGAGCACTTTTCGAATCTATCAATTAATCAGCTCATAAGAGCACTTTTGATGACCGATTAGTCAGCTCATAGAAGCACTTTTCAGAGGTATTTTTTTCAAACAGTCGCTAGTCTAATCAGAAGCTTCTATTGATAGGTGGCCAGCTCATAAAAGCGCTTCCTAAGATAATCTTCTCTTCAAGGTTGCTAGTCTAACAAGACGCTTCCTATATCAGTTATTCTACACTCCTAAACAATGCTTGAGATGTTTCCTATCGCCAATTAGTTAGCCCATAGAGCACTTTTTGGGAGGATACATTACTCTAGATTGTTAGGACCATTTCAAACTCGCAGGATTATTAGTTCTTGGAGCATTTTCCTACCAAAAACCAAATTCTAGATAATCAGCCAAACCAAGGCGTTATCTATTCAATCAAGAGGCCAAAAATGGCGTCTTTCTTGTCTTTTTAGTTAAATTTTCCAAACTTTACTACAAAGAGGGGCAGCTGTAAACACCCCATTTTTGCCCTAAGAATCAATAATAATCAATAATGATCAATTCCCAAATTTTCCCAATTTTTTCCAATTTTTCTCTAATTTGGCAAAAATAGTAAAAATATTCAAAATAAATAGGAAAACACATCAATTTTGAAAAATAATTTCAGAAATGGCAATAATAAGGAATGAATAAAATTTACAAATTTTTGAAATTTCAAAAAATACAAAAAAAAAAAATTGCATTGCAAATATGCAATTTGCGAAATAAATAAAATCGGGAAATTGGGCTAGCTCAGCTAGTCCGAATCACGGTCAGGCATGCGCATGGAAGGTCTGAGGTCCCGAGTTTGAATCCCCCCGCGAGCACTATGTGCAATTTTTTTTTCGCTTTTGCCTCAAGCTACCATGTGGTAGCGTATGATTGGCCAGGGAAAGTCACGCGTCTCGCGCGTGATTGTCTCCTTCGCCCGAACAGACGCGAGAGGAAGCCGGAGCAGGTCCGACGAAGGCGGAATCGTTCATTTTTCCTCAAATCTTTTGGATTACTGTTGATTTTAAGCCAAATCCATAAGATAAATCACAGAAAAACAAGGGATTAACATCAAATCGCCGAGATAAGGCCGAATCCGAAACCGAAAAAAAATGGGTTTATCCAAATCGGCGGATTTGAGCTTATCCGGAGGAGTTTGTGAGCAGCTATAAATAGAGGGGGAAAGGAGGAAGCTAAATGATAGATCAAAAGCGAGAGAAAGGGAGAGAAAAGAGAGAATCGAAGTCCGCCAGAGTTTTTCGAAGCCGCGACTGCTGAGCAAGAGTTGGGCACCACCAGGAGGTGTTTCTAAAGCAAACCACCGCCACCGTTGGATTCCTCACCCCCAAGAACCTAGGATTCGACACCTCAACCGCTGAAGAAGGTTGCCGGAACGCCATCAACGAGCACTTCCCGCCGCCGCATCCGATCGACCCGACCCGACCAGCGCATCGACCCGGATCCAGGTAAGTCGGATTTTTCGATTTTCTTTAATTTATTTATTTATTTGGTTTATTTATTTAGAATTAATTATTTGTTATTTACTTACTTATTTGTTATTTATTTACTTATGTGTTATTTATATTTCAATAAATAGAAAAATGTTAGAAATTAGATTTTTTAGGATTTAATGATATAAAAATAAAAATATAATTAAAATGATAAAAAATAAAAATGTAGAAATTTTATAAAGAAAATTATAAAAATATTAGAAAAAATAATAATAATAATTTAGATTTTAAAATAGGATAGATAAAAATCTAGGAGAAAATTTTCAATAAAAAAATAAAAAAATTATAAAATTATGAAAAATTATTAAAAAATTATAAAAAATCACAAAAATTATTAAAAAAATAATAAATTTATAATAGTAGAAATAAGTTGAAAAATAGTAGAAAAATGAGTTTTATCACTTAGAAAAATTATTTTCTCAAATAAATCCAAAATTGATGTTTTCCCTTAAAATTATTTTCAAAAATCAAATTAAAGCTTAGGTTTAGATTTTTTAGAAAAAATCCTAAAAATGGTAAAAATATAAATCAAAAGAGATTTCACAATTAAAATTCACAAACACACTTAAAGTTTTTCAGGAAAAGCGAACTACGGCTTGTTTGATCTTGAATAGCAGGTACGTAGGCACCCATTTAGGGCAACCTTAAAAAGAATAAAAAATCCTTTTTAATAAATTAAAAAAATACAATAAAGGTAACAAAAATAAAATAAAAGACATTTCTAAATGGGGATAATTTTAGGAGATTAGGTGGTAACCTTAGGGTTTTAATAGGTTAGCCTCCGAACTTAGAAACTCTGGTTTTCCGTTTTCCTCTTTTCACAAAAATGAGAAGAGGAAATCACGATGACTAGTGGTCTAAATTAAGACTAATCCGCTCCATTAGTCTTAATTCAATCTTTCCCAACAACAGTTGGGTGGCGACTCCAAAATAAACGAAATTCCTAACTCAAATCGAGGATCTATATTAGATGAGTACAGGGTCTAGTATAGATCGGATTAGGAATGGGAAATTCAAAAAAATTAGACTCGACAGGTTCAAATTGGGATACTAGAATAGTATATTTTAGTAGTAGTTATTCTTATATATATTTTCTTTTATGTCTAATTGTTTAGGTTTTTCAGAAGATCCTCAATCTCTACCCGAGGTTATTGCAATCCTCAAGTTAGGCCTAGGTGAGGGAGTTCAGATGATTTGCTATCTATTTGTTGCTTGCTAATTGCGTGATGTTTTGTTGATTGCTATTGATTATTTGGAATGACTGATTACCTTGCATGCTCTCATTCATGTAGTTACCATATTAACCGTTAAATTTAAATTCTTGGCCAAAATAACCAGGTTACTTATCACATGTCTATGATTCAATAGGTACACAAAAAGGAATGAAGAGTGTTCAACCTTTGTTAAAATTTTTAAAGCATGTTAGAGCTTTTTGAAAAATTTCAAGCCTTTCTAAAGAATTTTCATAAAGGTTATATAAAAAATCCAGCATGTGCTCTTAAAGGTTGTTGTTTATAAAACCTCGGTGTTGCCAATGGTGATTTTATCAAAACTGATTATGTTGGAGGCAAAGCGGTTGGGATAACTCTTGTTTATGGCCTATGAGGCATTGTTATCAGTTTGATTGCAGGCTGATGCCTTGATAAGGGATCACCTGATTTGGCTGTGGAGGCATTATTGTTTGATTGATGGTGAATGGCCTGATGTGGAATTCACCAAGATTGGCCCTTAGGGCATTTTTGTTCTCGGTGACGGGTAAACGTTGAGTTTGTTCGGTGGACCGTGCTCTCAGATAACCTCCTGGGTAAGGTGAGGTGCTCCATGCGGGTAAGTATAGAGGTCAATCGAAGTATAGACGATGTAAATCTATACCTTTCATGGTTTCGGACTCCCATGAAAGTGTTGCTTGCATTCATCACGCATGCATTCATTTCGTATGTAGATAGATTTCATGATGTGCTAATTAATGCTTGATAACTTGCTTGAACGTCAGTAGTGATAGATAGACTCATTGAGCCATAGTTTGTCCACCCTCCAACAATTTATCTTGCAGGGTATTCTAAAGTTGGGAAATAGGCTAGGATTAAAGTGATGAGTGTTCCAAACTCGAGCTTGATGGATAGTTGAAGAATTAGAAGATAGTTGAAAGACTAAGATGAGTGAATAAGAATTTTTCAAGCTATTTAGTTTTGAAACTTTGTCATTTTCCAACACTTTTTCAAACTAATGTTCTTAAATGTTGAGATTACCTAGTTTTACTATTTGGTAGGGGATATCGATTTTCTGCGATTCTGGAGAACTATAATAATCGGTTTCTATAGTTATTTTCATAATAACTAATTTATGTACTATCAATTATGGTGAGAAGTGATTATTAAATTACAATATTGCAACATTTGACTTGCAAGGCGGTTTTCGTATTGCTGCTGCACACGTGATATGACAACTTTCAGAAAATTCTACTAGGCCCCATATAGGGTTGTTATAGATTCTATTGATTTAAAAGCTACATTCTTTTTAATTTTTTCTTCAGAGTGTCTATTCTCAATTTCATAAGACATCAAGGATGCTAGCAAATTATCAAGAGGAAAGGTAATTAAGCCCTAGCCTCCTTTATTGCTACCCTCTTGACATCCTATGAAAGAGGTAGAGATCTAAGAATCTTTCCTATAAGCTCAACATCACTTATATCTTTTCCAAGAGATTTTAGCTTATTTACAATATCATTCAGCCTATCATACATTGATTGTACCTTTTCTCTCTCTTAGATTTATATTAAATAATTCATAATCTTATATAAGAATGTTTTTCTTACTTTCTTTAGGACGTGAATCTCCTTCATATGTTGCAATCAATTTGTCCCATGTCTCCTTTTCACTTGTGCATAAGGAGGTTATTGAATTCTGAATAGCTTAGATCATAAAACAGCATGTGTTTATCATCTGTGGTATAAGCATCTTCCTTCGTTCGTTCAAAAGTTATTAGTTCTATAGGAACACAATCCCCTTGCATAATGATTGGCCATACATTTGGTTCCATTGCCTTGATGAAGGTTTCCATCCTACACTTCCAATATGCAAAGTAAGTTCTACCAAACAAGGTTGGGCATGTGGTGGATTGACCTTCTAGTAGATAAGCATTGTTTGTTGCCATTGATCTTTAGCAAAAAGTAAAGAATTTTTCAAATAAAAACACGAGATTTAACAATTGATATAAAAAAGGAAGGTTCCGGGGGGGGGGGGGGGGGGGGTGTTGGTGTAGGGTAGGGTGTACTGGGAATCAACTATCTCTTTTCAAAAGCAAGTACAAGTGAAGTTTGCAACCATGAAAACTCTAGAAGCACCTTATCGAAGTTGTTCTTGTTATGTCCCTCACAATTTTTTCGAGTTCTATTGACTCTTAATAATCCTAACCTATAACCTTGCACACAAAACGTCTTCACTTCTTAAACTAGAGCTCTAAGTCTAAATAGATGCACACTACTCTCACACGAGACACTTCTTTTGAAAGGAGCAAACATAAAACGTTTACAATAGTCGAAAATTCCCTGAGCTATTAGCTAGTAGGATATCTCATAAGTTTTCAATCTCTCAAGAGCACTTTTTAGTATCAGTACTTAGCTTCACGTGATGCAATGAAATTTTCTATTAACTCTTTGTGAATCTTTGGTCTTTATATTCTGCTTAAATAGCAATTAAGCTTGTTTAATAATGGAAAGATCTAAATATGCAACTACCATTTAATTCTTCCTTAAATTATAAAATCTCTAAATAAATTTGATTAACAACTCAAAACTTTGTTTAAGGAATCCTTTAATTATGAAAAGATAAATTTTCAAAAACATGAAAAAGCTTAGAATTAGTTTCTTTTGAAATATTCATTCAAATTAAAACTTTCTATAGAACAAATACTAATAGATGTACTCTCCATAAATAAGTAGATTATTTCTAAACTAGTTCAACACATCACTTTTAACTTCCTTTAACAATTTTTTTTTTTTAAAAAAAAAATCCATGTAGCATCCAAAAACTTCAAAATACTCTTTCCAACTTATCAAAACCTTTTTGAAAACTTTCCTTTGACATTTGGGCTTAACCCATTAAGTGTTGTTCTTTGATCATAAACATTTTCTTTTTAAAGGATTATTTTATTTTCCAAATTATTGAAGAATCCTAAGTTTAACAATTGATAATAGGACCCATCCTAAGTCTCTTACCCAAGTGGAGTACCTAAACATACTAAGTTAGTAAATATTAGGTCATCTAATATGGTTCTATTAGATTTTCCCTATATGTTTTTGCCTTCTCTTGTCAACACTTAAAACATGTTATAACAATGATGTGCTTCATCAAAAATTGAGTTACTCAAAAGAATCACTGGCTTCTTATTCTTTTACTTCTTATTGAATTTCATGAATTTCTTGAACCTCTTAAAGCTAACTCCTTATTGTCACCACTCTTACCATCTCTAGATCTTAAATTAGAGGCCTTGAGAGCTATGATTTTCTTCTTGGTATAATGTGCTTAGGAGGAAGAATCACTAGGATACTAATCTTGAAGTAAGTAATAAGGGGTAGGTCCTTTTAAGTATGGAAGAAAATAGCAATGACGAAAAGTAGATTTTAAGTAAAAAATGGACTGTCACATGGATTTGATGCACTACGAATATAATACAACATAATTTGATCTTAATATGATTCACAAGGTAGAAATTTGGGGCTCTTGCCACGACCTTTGCTAATGGTTGATAAGAGAAGATAGATCGAGAGAAAACTCACAATTCAGGGTTTTAAAGATATGTATCCATTAACTTCTTGTGGTTGTGTACAAAGGACTATTTATAAGGAGTCCTTTAGGATTTAGGATAAAATGGGAAAAGTAAAGTAGTATAATCATAAAATAAAATAAAATAATTTACGCAATCATAAAATTATTTAAAAAGGGTAATAGTAAAGAAAGCACAAAAAGGAATAATCTGGAATCTATCACTATTAGTTGCAAGGGTGGGCATGTAACGTCGCATGACTGGTGGGTACTTTGGCAAATAAATAAAAATTGTATGAGGTTAGATGATGTTCAAGCTATCTAGTTAGGTTGGGTGGATTATTGAAGAGCTCACCTTAGCTTTAACATCGGTTGGTTTACTCAAGCCCCATACTCAGATGGCAGGTAGGTAAAAGTGGGATAGGTTGGATCACAAGGTGTAGGTTGGCACATCTAATATGAATCCCTAGAGGCTATTCAATAGGTTACTTCAGGTCGATTCATCCAAGTTGCCTTGACTTGGGTGATCGATAGAGGAACACCTTGATTAGATAGGTTATGTAGCTCATAAGATCGTAAGAAAGCATCTTCATCTTCAATCATCTGGTCAGAAAGGATCCTGCACATGAAGTTCTAAAGCCTATGCACCCTAACTTTAATGATGGGACTTGAGGTCAGATTTCTATCATCTCTTTGGGGGTATTGAAGATTTGCCTTCAAATCAAGTAAGTCTTTAAGTTGTTCTTCCTTAGTTATGTAAGGAGTTATGTTACAAATGTTGAAGGTTGGTGAGATGCCATAGCCTTTAGGGAGTTAAAGTTTGTAGGCTTTGTTGTTGATCCTTCAAAAAACTTTAAATGGTACTTTTGCTTGGGAGGACAACTTGTTAAACCTAAGGTTGGGAAATCTTTCCTTACTTAGGTGAATTCGCACTAAGTCCCTTAACCGAAAGCTAATAATCTTCTGACTTTAGCTTCCTTGTTATTGTTGCTTGGCGATGGCTTTAGTGAGGTCTTCAAAAACCTTGTGGTGTAGCTTTTGAATCTCATGTGCTCTATCAACATAACTTAAGCTTTCTTCCTTTAAGGTTGCTATAGGAATCATATCCAAGGTTAAGGTTGAATGCTTACCTATATAAGATCTTAAATGGAGACTTACCAGTTATATTATGTGTTGGTCTATTGTAAGCAAACTCAATAATAGATAAACATAAGTCCTAGTTAGTAAGGCTCTTGTTGACTATAACTCAGAGTAGAGCTCTTAAAGTGCTATTGATGACCTTAGTTTAGCCATCCATTTGGAAATGGTAGGATGTGCTAAACATCAACTTAGTGCCAAGCCTCTTCCATGGTGTCTTTCAAAAGAAACTCAAATATTTTGGATCCCAATTCGAGATAATGCTATGGGGTACGCCATGTAGTCACACGATCTCTTGCATAAAAAGGTTAGTAATAAACAAGGCATCATTTATTTTATGGTAAGAAATAAAGTGGGTCATCTTACTGAATCGATCTATGATCACTATAATTGAGTCTTTTCCCCTCACTATTTTAGGTAGTCTTAGGACAAAGTCCATAACTTAGTTAGTCCATGGCCGAGCAGGTATAGGTAGAGGCATGTATTCTCCAAAAGCTTCCTTCCTCCCTTTGGCCTTCTTGCAAACCATACACCATTCTAATATTATATGTACATCTTTCATCATCTCTAGCCAAAAGAAATGTTCTCTCAAGAACTCATAAGTCCTCTTTTACCTAAAGTGTTTTGACAAGCCTCTAGTGTGTGCTTTCAAACTAATAGTTATTGTACTAAGAAAACGGGGATACACATCTATCCCTTTTTGGGCAAATACTCCTCAATGATTAGTCTAAAAGGTAGTGATCAGTACATGTCTTCGTGATAAGGAATTAGCCATAACATGTGTACTTCCTTTCATATACTTGATCACATAGGAAAAAACCTTTCAAGAATTCAACCCACTTTTCCTGTCTTCTTAATAGTTTCCGCTGACCTCTTTTTAGATGTATCAATGACTCATGGTTGATGTAAATGATGAATTATCAATGTAATAGATAATGTTGCTATACTCCAAGTGCTCGAATTAAGGAATAATCTTCCTTGTCATAAGTAGAATAGTTTAGAGTAGTTTCATTGAGTTTCTCACAAAAAGATGTGATCTATTGTCTTTCCTGCATTATTACTATACCTATATCAACACCAAATGCATCACACTTTAGCTCAAAAACCTTCTCAAAGTCGGGCAAAGTAAGAATTGGAGTGGTAGTGAGCTTTATATATATATATATATATATATGCTTATAGCTCTTTTGAATGTAGTCATTCCACCTAAACTCCATAAGATTCTTAGTTAGCTCAGCTAGTGGGACTACAATTGTATTAAAGTTGCGAATAAATTGCCTATAGAAAGAAGAAAGCCTTTGAAAGCTTCTGACCTTGACCACACTTTGTGGAGTTAGCTATTTGAGTATAGCCTTGACTTTTTTCTTATCTACCTAAACTCCATCTTCAATTGCTACAAACCCTAAGAATACCACCTCAAGTCAATAGAATAGGCACTTCTTCAAATTGTCATAGAGTTTTTTAACTCTCAACATTTCAAACACAACTCTCAATTGGTTGACATGGTTGATTAGATCTCGACTATAGACTAAAATGTCATTAAAGTAAACTACCACAAATTTGCCTGATAAATCGCATAGTATTTGATGCATGAGCTTCACAAAAGTGCTTAGTGCATTGGTTAGTTTGAAAGGCATGACTGTCTATTCATATAAACCACGTTGCATCTTAAAGGCTATCTTCCATTTTATCTCTTGGCCTCATAAGAATCTAATGGTATCCACTTTTAAGATTAATCTTGAAAAATATTTAAGCTCTGTATAGCTCATCCAACATATCTTTAAACCTTAGAATTGGATACCAATACTTAATGGTAATCTTGTTGATAGCTTAACCGTTACTACACATTTACTAAGAACCATCTTTCTTGGATACTAATAGCATAAGCAATGCATAGGGTCCCATGCTTTCCCTTACGTACTTTTTCTCAATCAGCTCATCCATTTAGTGCTTCAACTCCTTAGTTTCCTTAGGGTTTATTAGATGGAAAAGTTAATTAAATAAAGAAGCTTCAAGTTATAGAT
The DNA here is from genome assembly GCA_037954665.1 of Laguncularia racemosa. Lineage (NCBI taxonomy): Eukaryota > Viridiplantae > Streptophyta > Magnoliopsida > Myrtales > Combretaceae > Laguncularia > Laguncularia racemosa. The sequence continues at coordinate 603,788 of JBBMOL010000118.1, read as the reverse complement.
CAATATTACACTTAATCCCCCATGGCTATAGTAATCTACCTAGCAACTCCTTAGGAAACAAATCATGGAATTATTACAAAAAGTTCTTCACCTCCTTTGGTAACGTATCCAACTTAGTGGCTTCCAACAACTGCTTGATTAAGAGTAAGTACATCGGTTTGCCAAAGCTCATAATCTACTTTAGTTCACTCCTCCCCATAAGTAAGGCTTTCTTTAGTGCTCGAGCTATTTGAAGTTGAGCCTCTTATATTACTCGAGGCATCATGAGATGTAAGACTACCATCTTACCATCCTTTTGGAATACGTACATATTACGATACTACATCATGTAATACATGTTGGTCAAACATCTAAGGTCTATTGAGTAGTATGTATGAAGTACACCTAGGCAGCATGTCATAAAGAATTTTATCTTGGTACTTATCCCCTATTGCTATTAGTAGTCACTCTTGTTATGTAACATGTAACCAATGCAATTTATATAGTAAAGGGTGTTTGATGGTTGGCAACTTGAGTTGGTTAAACAAGGACGTCACTACCATATTAGTGTAGCCATCTCCATCAATGATCAGTGCACACAAATATCCCTTCACCTTATACCCAATGTGAAATAAGTTCTCTCTTTACTTATTCTCCTTAAAAAGGGTTACTCTTAAGGTTCTCTTTAGTACCATGCTAAAAAAATTGGCCCTGCTTAGTGTAGATTGAAGCTTCCTTGTCACCATCACAATTCACAAAAGCTTCTTCAATACTCCCTAATTTTTCCTTAACCTCCTCTTCATCAACACCTTCAACTTTAACTTAGGGCTCTTCTCCCTTCATGATCATCGCTCTTTGATTTGGACGTTGAGAAGTAATATGCCCGAAACCCAAACATTTAAAACACTTATTTTGACTTGTCTTCTGACCTAAGCTTTGTCCTATCTACCTCTTTAGAGCTTAGTCAATAACAACACCTTTCCTTTATGGGCCATCCCTTCGATCAGGATATCTCTCTACATTAGTTTCACATTTAACTTCTTAACTAACCATACCCTCAACTCATCTATGAATAGGTCAGGTCAATGGCATTGATCTAAGCATTGGTGCCCCATTCAAATTATGCCCCCCCTACTGCTCAACCCTTTAAGCTATTCGAATAGCATCATCTAGGGTGCTCAAACACTGCAGTTCGACTACATAAGCAATTTTATATTTTAGTCTATCTATAAATCTAGTGATGGGTTTATACTCTACCTCCTCTACTTAGCAATGAATCGGCAACGTTTGGAATTCCTTCACATAATCATCCACACACATCCCTCCATGCCTTAGTGTTTGCAACTTCTTAAATGCTTGTTGTGTGTAATAATCAAGTATGAACCTCCTCCTCAAGATGCTCTTCATCTTAATCCAAGACCTAATTCATTCCTCATACCCTCTCCATGTGTTCAACAAATATTTCCACTACAGGGTGGCATACCTAGTAAACTCCAAGGCATCTAATTGTGCCTTCATAACTTCATCATATTCTTGACATCTAAACAACTTATCCACTTTGTCTTCCCAATCCAGGTAGTCATTTGCATCTTAATGTTCTCTAATTCCTTAGGTGTTCACATCCTATATACTATATACTCGTCAAAGCTATTCCATGCTTCTTCATTAATTTCTTCAAACTCAACTCACCTTCAAGCTCCCCTATCAAGTTTAAATCCTCTACTATTTTGACCATTATTAGATAAGTTTACCCTTTCTTCACTATTATGAACTCGTCCATCTCCATGAAGTTCATTAAGAGGTTAGTTGTCCACTAGTTATTGCACAATAACAGTAAGATTGGCCACCATAGTTGTAAGCTCCTCTATTTGCTCATTTGTAGATCTAGCTACTAGGTTGGAATTCCCTCTACATCTATGAGCATTAGTCTCATAATCCCTTATACCACCATAAATACTAGGATTTGACATTTCTCACTATTTCACGATGAAATCTTCTTTACTTACAACATTACAATAGCACTAACTTCAACACTTGAGCCAACAATAACTTTAACTTAGCTTACACAACTTCCCTCGTCAAAACCTTTATTTTGATACTAGAATAAAAGATGATGTGCTTAAAAGGAAGAATCATTAGGATACCAATCTTGAAGTAACTAATAAGGAGTGGGGCCTTTTAAGAATGGAAGAAAATAATAATGATGAAAGGGGATTTTTAGCAGAAAGTGGACTATCACTTAGATATGATGCACCATAAATAAAAAACAACCTAATTTTACCTTGATATGACTCACAAGGCAAAAATCAAGGGCTCTTTCTACAATCTTTCCTAGGCGTTATAAGAGAAGATAGATTGATAGAAAACTCATAAGTTAAGGTTTTAAAGATATGTGTCCATTAACTTCTTGTAGTTGTGTACAAAGGGTTATTTATAGTAAGTCCTTTAGGGTTAAGGATAAAATGGGAAATGTAAAGTTGTACAATCTTAAAAGTGCAATTTATGCAATCATAGTATTATCTAAAAAGGGTGAATAGTTAAGAAAGTACACAAAGGAATAATCTAGGATCTATCACTATTAGTTGCTAGGCTAGGCATGTGTTGCTGCATGAATGGCAAGTACTCTAGCAAAAAACACAAACTATAGGAGGTTGGACAATGTTTAAGCTATCTAGTCAAGTTAATTGTATTGTTAAAGAGCTCACCTCAATTTTAACATCAATTGGTCTACTTAAGCCCCTTGCTTGAATGGTGGGTAGGCAAGAGTGGGATGGGTTTAATGACAAGGTGTAAGTCAGCATATCTGATCTAATAGGTTGGATTCTAGACCAATTTAACCGTCATTGCTTATAAATCCCTAAAGGCTGCCCAGTAGGTTACTCTAGTTTAGTCTGTTTAAGCCGCTCTTGACTTAGGTGACTGATAGAGGAGTGCCATGACTAAATAGGCAGTGCAACTTATGAGACTACACAAAGGTAGCTTTGTCTTCACTCGACTGGTCAGAAAACATCTTGTGTGTGAGGTTTTAGAGCCTACATGTTGATTTTAGTGGTAGGACCTAAGGTTGGATTCCTATCAAGGTATCCTTAACATCTTTCTTGCCATCTCAGATGTTTTGAAGGGTTTGAGAAATTGATCCTTCATTTTTGATAGGTTATGATCTTCCTTGGTTACAATTTTATTAGTCTTCCAATCCTTTGGCAAAAACTTAAGAGGTTCAATGTTGATTCTAAGGTTAGAGATACTAAGAACTATAAAAGGATTTATAATTTCAATGAACTTATTATACATTTCATCAATAGTTTTATTAGGTTCCATTTTGAAGTTTTTATATTTTTTTATAAAGAAGACTTATTTTTATATATCTAATACAGATATTTCCTTCATGCATTGATAAGTGTTAAAAGAACTTTATTTATAGTATTTATTGGATATGATTTTTTTATGAATATTTTGTGAATTTATTAAGAAAAAGATACTTAAGTACTTAATATTTTATTTCAAGGTTTAAAGAGTACAAATTAAAGATTTAAAGAAGATTCGAGCGAAAATGTGGCAAAATATGAGAAAAATGTGATTTTCACATGTGCACAACCTTCAGCATGGACGTGTTAATGCCAGTGCTGAAGAGTAAAAAATAATCATAATGCATTGTGAAATTATACCCTGGCTGCTGCACAGGTAGTTTAGCGAGTAGTGCTGAAACAGGAAGTCTTCTTAGAGAAGAAACTACAGGAATTTTGAAGTGCACAACCTCGAGCACGGCCATGCAGGAGGCTGTACAGAACCTGGAACTTCAAAATTTTACGTTTTTCTAGAGTATACGGTCCCAAGCATAGGTGTGCACCAGGCCGTGCATGCTACCGTATTTCCTAGACTATAAATACTCGCTTCATTACGAAAATTAGGAATCTGATTTTATTTTTTCTCATAGCCACTCTAAAAACCCTAGGAGAGCAAAATCACGCATTTGGAGAGCAAAATTACTAGAGCATCATCAGAAATCACAAAACGATTACGGGAGTTTATTCTTTTCATCATGAATCATTATTACTTCTCTAGATTTCTTGTTATTACTGTAGATTCTATAGAGGAGTAGATTTATATGCCTTGCATTTTGGGAAACTTCAAACCATGTGATTGAATTACTTATTAATTAATTAAAAGTTTATGTCTTTGTATCTATTCATGTGTTTTATTTTTGTGTAATTAATTTATGCACGCGAATTGATTACATGTATGATTTTTGTTAGATAAAGAGAGGTCTCATCTAATAGGATAGATTTTCATAAATAGAAAGATTACATGTTTTACCTAGAGATAGGAAGACTTGAATTTTCTACATAAAGATTTAGTCTTTAATTAGGAATTGTGAGCTTAATGAAATCTTATAAGGCGATAGTGAGGGAGAGGTCTCCACTATTCCATAAAAATTTATTAATTAATTAACTCGAGAGTAATTAGTTTAATTGAGAATTTCTATAGTGCAAAGCATAAACAATTAATTAATCAATACCTTATTATAAGAAAATTAGGGTTTAGAGTGGATCAATATGAATGGTATGTTTTTGTGATTGAATTCATTTATTACAGTGATTATAATTAATCTTAGGGTTATTAGATTAGTTAATTAGTAATATATTTTATTAATCTCACATTGAAATTTAGACTAGATAGTAAAAAAACGGTAATACTAGTACTTATTTCTAAGATCGTTGAGGACGACACCCATTGCAATCCATACTACATTAGATAGGTGCACTTGACTAGTTAGGTCATTAGATTTCTTTAGGGTAATAAATTTATAATTTGATACAATCGGATAAACGACCCATCATCCGTACATTCAAGCTCATCCCATATATCTTTTGCACTTGTACATGATAAGTTTTATTAAAGTCATTTTTATTTAAAGCACATTATAAAATGTTCATCTTCTAATTTATCTTTAAAGAGATCCTTTCCATCTTGATTATCATCTACTCTAATATTTCCTTTTGTAATTATATTCCATAACTTTTGATTATGAGCATTTGTAAAAATTTTCATTCTACACTTCTTAAAAAAAAAAAGTTGTTTTTTATTCGAAGAGACAATCTACTAATAACTTGACCTTCTAAAAATCTTAGTTCATTATTTTTTATTATCTTTACACCAAATTGTGATTAAGCAAATAACAAAATTTAGGGGCTAGCTTTAATACCAAATAAAGTTTTGAATTAGGTACCCAAAAGGGAAGAAATTGAATTGATTATAATAAAAAATTATCGATTTCAATCAATTTTAACAACTAAAGAATAAAAGAATGAATAAAAGCACAATAAATGAAATAAATTGTTGTAAAATAAAAGAGATAGGATTAGAAAATTAAACACCCATTTTTTACTTAGAGTTTGAATGTCCTTTACTTCCCACAATCACCAAATTCCTCCAATTGAGGTCTTAACACAATTTTTATTAACCAATGAAACAGAGACTCTCAAAAGCTAGATACATAAGTAATATACTCACAATATATATAGGTGAAATGCTACAACAAAATTTGCAAGTAAAAACACTCTAATTCACTTCACTTAATCTTCACTCAAGAATGTGCAAATAACGAACAAGATCACATAATTAATGATGGGATGAGAACAAGATGTTAGATTGCAAAGTAAGCTCTATTATATGTCTTCAAGTTGTCCTTAGACTTGTATTTATAAGTTTGCTAAAAAAACTTAGGTATTACTTTCCTCCATACTTGCATTTAATGCACTTTTAAAATTGCAACGGATGATGTTAGAGAAGTCCTTCAAACGCTTTTAGTAACTTGCTTGGACAAGTTAGTTTCCTACGAAGCCTATTACTCTTGATAAGGCTTCATTTGAGCCACTATGTGTACTTAGTTTAAACAAAACTTTGTCCTACAATAAAACATTATAACACACTGGAAACAACATATTTTCATAGGTAAGATGAACTACATTCTTAATGAACTACAAACCTTTATACTTATAAAAATACCACACTAACCACTAAGTTTTTATTTTGACCACTAAAACCTATTAGTCTTAGTTAATAATCAAAAGGGGTGGTAAATTGATTTTTATTATTAAAAAACCTTTTCTAATCAGTTTGGCTAAATTTTCCCCTCCAATTATTATTGGCAAAATTTGTAAAAATGAGTTAGTAGTAGATAATGAACAAATATAAATAAATTGTTGAAAATAAAAGATAAAGTTCAAGAAGATCAAGCAGCAATATATGGTGCTTCTGCTTTATGATTCAATCCACTCTTCCAGTCTCCACTACTAGAGTCCTAGTTGTCTTTATAAGTTCATTCCACTCTATTAACAAGTCAAAATTTCATGAATGCTACAACAGTTTTCCATTCTACAGTTGCTTTCTAATAGTCTTCAAGCATTATGAAACACACTAGTCACTCTCTAATCTACCTACTCTTAGCCTCCTTAGCTAATTTATAGAACTTCATATAATATAGTCACACAAACAAATGTATAATCAAATCTTTAGAGGATAAAATAATTTTGAAATCCTCCCATTTTAGTACATAAATAATATATTTTCTTATAGCTTATCTCGTGTGAGTATATCTGTATATGTTATCATTATTGTCATTGTTGTTTCTTTCATTCTACTCTTCTATATTTATAAACTTTTTCTCAATAGTCAATTTGATCAATATGGCAACCCCCATTATTCCTCAAATAACCTTTTAATGCTTTTCTAAATTTGCCTTAAAAAATAATTAACTTTCTAATTTTATCAAAAAATCTCTAGATATAATGATCATTCTTTTAGTGGAATGGGTTAAATATACTTCCCGAATATTTAACTTGTGAAGCTGGGTCTTGACCTATTATAGTTTTTTATCCTTTATGTTTCCTTTATATTGTTGGAGTTGTATCATTGGAATAGCTTCTTACACCTCTCCATTGGGAAGCATAATACATTGACATCTTACAAAGTTACTTGTTTAGTCAAAATCCTTACTTTTGAATATATTTTCGAACTCTTCATGCATTATATCCTGCATCAAAAACTCATATCTACCACAATAAGATGTCTCACAAATTTTTTTTAACATAATATACCATAAATCTATAAGAATCATTCATATGTTTTGTTATTATAAAAAATTTATTCATACTTCTAACATTCTCCCTCTTTTTGATGATGATAAAACAAAGACAAAATTTCTAAAAAAAAAAAGTCATTATGATTCCTCCCTTTAACTTAGCATATTTTTCTTTTCTTTTCTTTTTCTTTTCCCCCTTTGTGTTATCATCAAAACATAAATTAGGGTTCAGAAATGAAACTTATGAGCATACATTGAGATATTCACGAACGGAGATTAAACATCCAAAAAATATAATTTTCTGGTATCAAAATTGAAATATGTCCATTAGAAAATAGTCTAGAAACATCCATATTGAGAATGAGCATCATTCAAAAATAAACATTAAGCCTGAATAGATCATTAATTAGACAATTAGCAAATGGATCTAAAAACTTAAAAATGGAACAATCAAATAAAGTCTTCCCTCTTCTCCTCAAAGAATTTATCTAGTTGACTAATATAGTCTTTTATGAGATTATTTGACTCCATCTAGATCTTGAAGTCTTCTAGAATCTTTTCCATATATTTTTGTGCTTATGCTTTAACAACATCCAGGTAAACATATATATATTCTCAAAACTTTCCTTGAGTTTTTCTTCCTGTGTTGTAGGTTTTGCTTCTAGTTGTGGAAGGTCTTCTTTAGGTTCAAAAATCTCACATGGAACTAGCCTTTTAGTTGAAGTGGCTAAAAGAAAATGTTTTCTAAAGGAAAAACCTCTTGTTTTGAAGTTATTTTAGTAGGAAACTCATCAATTTGTCTCATCAGTTTTTCATTGTCTATTGATTTTGAGACTTGGTGAATTATTTCATATTGATTATCTTTAAGAACTTGAGGAAATTTTGGAGTAGGTATAGAAAGAGGTGTAGAGCATAATTGTGGAATTTCAGTGGTTAATTCAGGGTAGGATTCAAGAATTTTAGAGTGTGGATCAGACATAGGTTGAGGTTCTTCAGAAGATCCTTTGACCCTATCCTTGATTTATTGATTCCCCCATGCCTTCTTAAAAACTAATACCCTGCTAGTTTTCCTCCTTTTAGCTCATCCTTTAACAACATTATAACTTTTCTCTCTTGAGCTAATCATATATTCTTTCAACTTTAAACCCAATACTTTCTACATTGAGCTTTTATGGAGTTCCCAAAATACTATGCCTTTTAAGATCAACACCTTTGAATTCTAGTAACTTAGAGCCTAGATTACTGTAAACTAGACTTCCAAAAATTTTCAAATGATGAATATAAGCTATCAGAATGCTTGGTAGGTTTATTATGAAATCATCAATTAATCCTAGAACTAACTTGATATGGTGCTTAGTGATTGTTATTGAATCACTTAAGCATTCTTCTTATGGCTAGGTCTAATCTACTAGTCCCTATGGAAAGGAAAGAGAAAGATATTCCACTAAAAATATTCTTGTTATTGCTTCAACTCATATTCCCCAAAAAAGTGGATCCCGCTCTAATAGCTCTAAATAAATTAAATACATGCATTAAGATACGAAGGCTTCTTATTTCATAACAAAAGCACTTTTTCACCCTTTCATATCTTAGGGGATTTCACTTGAAAAAGAAAATGTTCCATACACCCTATTTCGATTTATATTTCTTTTATTCCATCTATTATTGGATTTATATTTGAACTATTGAATTTATATATTTTTTATTTCATTTGAATTGAAACAATTCAATGAAAATAAATATATTAATTAAGTATAATAAATATATAATCTTTTTAATTAGAGAAAATATCGAATTAATATTTTTCTTATTCTTATAGAATTTCTTTTTTTCTTGTTTTCGAAAAAGGCTTTTTAATTTACTCCATACAATCTAAAAAATTCTTTCACATCATATTTTTCTTTTTGAGAATAAGAAATAGAAAAATGAAAAATAAAAAAAAAAATTGGAATAGAACAATAATTAAAAAAAAAAAGTGTCCATAGTCTAAAGGATAGGACAAAGGTCTTATAAAGCTTTGGTATAGGTTCGAATCCTATTGGACACAATGCTATTTTATTTGTTTTTTAGATTTCTATAACAAGAAAAATATTACTATTTAGAATGCTTGAATGGAATAAAATACGAAGACGATTAATTTTTAACTTATCACATTTCATTCTTTTTTATTATTATTCCTTTTAAAGGGAAAAAAGAGAGTAATATCTATAGCTAAATATTAATTTTCATTACCCATGAATCTCAATGACTACTAATTGGAAGTTGATGCATTGAGAAACTATAGAATATATGAATACCACAAAATAATTTCTTTTTATGAGTTATTTTCATTCAATTTATTTCAAACAAGTTGTATCTTGGTCATTCAATTAATTTCTTTTTATGAGCTGCTAGTAGAAAACTGAAGTAACTAGTTATAGTAAGCATAAAGATGATAGAGGCCAACGACAAACAATAACTCCCCCCCTGGACAAAGCTTACAACTTTCATCATATTGTGCTCTCCAAAGAGTAACTCCTCCTAAAATCTTAAAGGGTGCTAAGTTGGAATCCCATTGTCATTAAGGATTCTTGTGGTTCCAAGGGATCTAAGTACAAGAGAACCAAGATCAAAGAGCTTTGTCCCCTTCCCCTTTCTGCTTAACTCTTTAGTCCTTTTCTAGGTAGAAAACACCTATTGATAACTCTATGTAGCATTCTAACATATACCATAAAATCATTAATTCCAATCTTTCTACAATCAAAAGATATTAATTTTCCCAAATTCATCAATTTAATCACATTATTTCGATTCATGGACGAAAACCTATTATCATTAGATTCATCTCTTAAATTGAAACACAAAATCAAATCTTCACAAGTGATGATCACATGCTCACCTCCTATTGTTATATCTAACTTAGAATCATCCTTTATTAGATTCTCATAAAATTCCTTGATCAAATCATTAGAAAATCCATTCATAAGTCCTGCTGTGGTTTTCTATGCTCTAGTATCTAAAACTTTTCCTATATTTATTCCTTCATTCTTAAAAGAGTCAAAACCATACCTCGACAATTTCCCATTTCTCTTGTTTTTAGGTAACCTTAGTTTCATTGTAGACTTCTCTTCTTGTTCTTGTGTAATCTTCAAGCTATTATCAAAGTCATCTTCAATCTCAATTGGTTTCGTACTTGGTATGATGGAGAACCTTTGATTCATGATACAAAGAGTTGTTCTCATCTTGATTATTATTTATTTATTTTTTATTTTAGGAAAGCAAGATCTTAAGGTTTAGATTTTTCGATAGAGAAGAAGGATTTTGGAGGCAAAAATTAAGTTTCCTTTTTAGAGGGATATTTTCTTTTTATTCTTTACAATTTTTTTAATATTTTTCACAAAATTAAAATTTGGACAAATGCTCCCCTTAAATTAGTGATATCCACATTTATTTTTTAAAGTAATTACCTTTCCTATATTTTAGATCACATCATTATAAATTACATGTCTATGTTGATAATTGTTTTATTAGACATGACCATTACTTATCTTGAGAACATAAGCAGACACTTCAAACAATATTTAAGCTATCGGTGGGAAAAACATATCTTTTTTCAGAACATAACTGTCTTACATTTTGCTTCTTTTGGAAAATTCAATCCTAATTCACTTAATTTTTCCTTCATAATCCACATTACCTTGGATCCTTTAAATTTTGGTCCTTAACTTCTACTACATTGTCTATTCTTAAGATAACAATATTTTTTTATATGGTTTATTTTATTATAGAAATAACATGTGTAGAGACTTTGATATACATACCTTAAACTTACATACCTTTGATTTTGATTTGCATATCTTCGTTTGTTGACTTCATTCCGATAGTTGAGTTGCCTTCTTCCATTTGGTTATCTCCATTGAGTTTGATAGAAATTGCTAGGCTTCTTTCTGAAGTTTTTCACTCACTCTTTATTTGACCATCTCATAACTGATTTCCAAACAACTCCTTCTACTTCCTTTGTTATAAGGATTTCGTTACCTTTTTTCTAATACTACTTTCTTGCCTTGTGTGCATTCTCTGGCTTTAACAAACATTGTCCTATTAATTTCACTAGAGCTTTCACCTTTCTCATGGCCCAAACCATACTTGTATGAATCATGTACCTAACTTGATAATAGCATCTGCAACATCTTTTCACTTTCATTAAATTTTTCAAATATGCTACTCAATGAATAAAATTATTCTTTCATCCGTGCCTTTAAAATACTTATCTCATCTTTTATATTTATATTTTCACTTGTTAAATTTTCCTTTTCATTTCTCAGTAATTAATTTTCACCCTTTAAATGATCATATTCTTCTGCTAATAGAGAATTAGTTTGACTTAAAGTTTCTTTTTCTTCCTTCAAAACTTGAATTTCATTCTCTAATCTTATATTTTGAGCTTTAGCTTTTGATAAAGTATTGAGAAGTTTTGCATATATTTCTTCTTGATTTGATTCAACATTAGTATTTGTTTCCAACCTTGCCATTAGGCATAAATCTTCTTCAAACTTTGTTTCTATGCTTTCTTCTTCACTTTTTGAATCTTCCAAATCACTTTAAGTGAGTATTAATGGTTTACTTTTCTTCTTCTAATACTTTTGAAGCTTATGCACGAGCATTGGACATTCATATCTAATGTGTCCAACCTTCTTACATTCATATTTTACCACTTCTTCTTTCTTCCTTGATCGTTTCCTTGTAATTTTATTGGAGTTTCTAACATTCCTATCTTTCCTTTTGAGGACTTTATTCAATTGTTATGCTAAAAGTTTAAAGATGTCTTCTTCATCTTCATCATCACTGAATTTGCCTACTTCGAGTGCTATATCCTTCTTGTCCTTTGTCTTTAGTACATCTAATTCATAAGCCATCAACTTGCTTCATAGTTAACTTAGGGAGAGTTCTTTAGATCACACGCTTCTTTAATGGTTGTCTTTTTTGGAACCCACTCTTGACATAGTATCCTTAACATCTTCTTAACTAATTCTGCTTCACTTATGCTCTTGTTAAGAGAGTTTAGTTCATTTGTTATAACAATAAATCGACTGAATTTATTTATTTTTATCTCTTTATTTGGTAAAACTTGAAAAAGTTCATATTATTGTATGAGAGAATCTACTCTTGTTTCTTTGATTGCTTCTATTCCTTTGCATGTTTTGGAAATGGTATCCCAAATTTCCTACATGACGTTATTAAATAAAATTTAAAGTAGGAAGTAGAAGAGAGTAAGAGATTCTCAACCTTCCAATTCACAATTATTTTTTCCTTTGAGTCTTTAATCTTCTTTTCTTTGAGTTTGTAACACTTTATGCAATAGATCTTTAAACTCAAATGCTATCGAGCTTAGCTCTGATATCACTTGTTGGTATTAGTTATTAATCAAGGAAAAGGGGGGAGGGATGAGCTTAGAAGCTAAGTATCACTAGGATATCACGAACTAATAACATGAATAGAGAAACAAATTAGGTTTTAGTTAGAAACTGTAAGTCACTTGTAAGATATTAAACACTCACAAGCACACATGACCTAGTATTACTACTTGATGTGATGCACAAGCAACAACATTGAGAGTACTTGCCACATTCCTTACTGAAGGGATTGATCAAAGTAAAACAACTTAAGAGCAAAAACTCACAAGAGGTTGGAAATATTTTTTTTGTATTAAAGATGTGATAAATGCGACATACATGAATGGGACTATTTATAGTAAGCCCCTAGGATTACAATACTAAAAAAGGAAAATCCTATCAAGTACATACAATATACACCATCTAGTATTATACAAAAAGGGTAAAAATGTGAAGAGACAAAATGAATATTCTTGAGGTTGTGTGTAGGTGTTAGGTGTTAGGTGTTAGAAGAACGTGTTAAATGAGCAATGGTTACATCCTAGCAAAAAAGACAAATTGTGCCAAGTAGATAGAGCCTTCATTTAAGCTAGTAAAAGGTATATTCTAAGTAAGCAAGTCAAATGGTGGCTACATTAGTTTCAGGGGAGGTTAAAGAGTGGGAGGGTAGGTCTATTCGAGGTTGGAGGTCTAGTGATGACTTCTTTTGTACTATTCAGGTTGGAAAGTGTCTCTATGCCTTAGGCTTTGGGTGGGAAGAGCCAAGATAGTAAAAGGTCGGAACAAGCTAAAAAGTGAGAGTCTCCTTGACCTTAGTTGAGCATAAGTTCATCCTAATGAGGGTGTCTAGTCAAAATCCTTTTTACCATGTTTTGCGATCCTTAGGCATAGGCTCAAGTGATGGGCTTAGAGTATTGATTCCCATCATCTCCTTAGGGTAGTGAAGGATTTGCCCTTTAATCAGACTAGTCTTCTTATTCATCTTTAGTGACATACGGGCTTAGGTCAGAGATGTTAAATGTAGCTAAGACTCTATACCCTTCTGGTAGGTCAATTTTGTAAGCATTATCATTGATCTTCTAGAGTACTCAGAATGGCCCTTCCACCCCTAGAGTGAGCTTGTTCATCTTTTAGTTTGGGAGCTTGTCCCTCCTATTTTAAACCTACAAAAGATCTTTAGGTTGAAAATGCAATGCTCGTCTTCCATGGCTTTATTGTTATTGCTTTATAGTAGCCCTTTTAACTTACTCAAAGATCTTGTGGTGGAGTTGCTGCATCTCTCTAGCTTAGTCAACTTTGCTTTGGCTCTCCTCATTTAAGCTTGGCAAAGGTAGCTAATCTAGAGGCATAATATGGTTGTACCCATAGGTGACCTCAAATGGGCACTTATTTGTGGTAATATGTGCCAACCTATTTTATGCAAAGTCAATGATGGGTAGGTACAAGTCCTAGTTGGTAAGATCCTTCTTAACTATAGCTAGAAGCAAAGACCCTAGCGTCCTATTGACCTCCACGGTTCGATTATTAGTTTGAGGATGGTAGGATGTGCTAAACATGAGCCTTGTGCCAAGTCAATGCCACAACGTCTTCCAAAAATAGCTCAAATACTTTAGGCCTTGATCAACCATTATGGTTGTTGGAATCTTGTGTAGTTGTACTTCCTACAAAAAAAAAAAAGGTTAGCAACATGAAAAGCGTCATTGGTTTTATGACAAGGAATGAAGTGTGCCATTTCACTAAATTGATCGACGACCATAAATATAGGGTCCTTCCCTCTTGGTGTCCTTAATGAACCTAGCATAAAGTCCATACTCAAGTTGAACCATAGTCAAGTTGGCACAAGAAGTGGCATTGGTTGGCTGGGCTAAGCTCAACACTTAGCTCTTCAGAAAGTGGCACATTGCTTAATTACGTTCTGCTTGTCCTTCATCATTAGTGGCCAAAATAAATGTTCTCTCAGTAGCTCATATGTCCTCTTCTTGACAAAATGGCTAGGTAACCCTCTACTATGGGCCTTTTACACCAACAATTCTTAAATAGAGTAGGTTGGTATGCACAATCGACCTCCTTGGAAGAGGTATCCATCCTTCATATAGTATCCTCTAAACACTCTTCCTTAAGCATAGTTGCCCATGATAGGTCTAAAATAGGGGTCATGCTTGTATTGCTCAATGATCATTTCAAAACCCAACATCTTAGCTTGCAAAGTAATAATCAGAGTGTACCTTCAACGGAGCGTGTTAACTACCACATTACCCTTCCATTTTTTGCACTTCATAACATAAGAGAAACCTTCCATGAATTTTACCCACTGAGCTTGGCAGTTGGATAGCTTGTGTTATCCTCAAAGGTATTTCAAGAACTCATGGTTAGTATAGATGATGAATTCTTAAGGTAAGAGATAGTGTTATCACACTGTAAGGGTTTAAATGAGAGCATAGAACTCCTTGTCATACAAAAAATAGTTCAAGGTGGCTCCAACCATGCTTATCATTGTGGTAAGCGATAGACCGTCCTTCATGCATCAACACAACTCCAATTTGTACTCTTGACATATCACATTTTGGTTTCAATACTTTATTGAAATCCAGTAGTATTAACATAAGAGCGATGGTCAGTTTCTCCTTGATCTCTTCAAAACTTCGTTGAGCCTTTCTTCCTTAGCTAAACTCCACATTCTTCTTAGTTAGTTCAGTGAGAGATGCCACTATAGTACTAAAGTTTTGAATGAAACATTAGTAAAAGGATACAAATCCATGAAAACTTCTCACCTTGGATGTATTCTTTGGGGTTGGCCAATGATGAATGGCTTGGATCTTCTCCTCATCAACCTTCACCCCTTTATTTCTTACAATAAACTTAAGAAATATGAACTCATTTTGACATAAAAACAACACTTTTTAAAATTTCCCAATACTTGTTTAGCTCGAAAAGTGGTGAGGACCTTTTGCAAGTACTCAATAAAAGTCTTTAGGTTAAGACTATATATTAAGGTGGCATCAAAGTACATGACAACACACTTTTTTATCAGGACTCTTAACATATGGTTCATCAACCTCATAAATGTACTAGGCACATTGGTCAGACCAAAAGGCATAACCATCCATTTATAGAGATTGTACTTCGTCTTGAAGGATGTTTTCCACTCATCTCTAGGTCTCATACGTATTTGATGCTATCTACTCTTCAGGTCAATCTTTGAGAAGATGTGGGTACCATGTAGCTCATCTAGCATGTCATTGAGCCTCAAAATAGGATACCTATACTTGACAGTAATCTTGTTGATGGCTTAACTATCAATGCACATGTCCTAAGTTCAATCTTTCTTCGAGACAAGTAGAGTAAGTATCATACAAGGGCTTATGCTCTCTCTCACATAGCCTTGGTTGATTAGCTCATCCACCTGCTTCTTCAACTCAGCTACTTGCTTTTGATTCATATAATAGGTGGACTTGTTGGCTAATGCCGCATTAGGCTACAAGTCAATGCAATGCTCTATGCCTAAAAAAGGGGTTATCCCTTAAGTAGTTCCTTGGGAAACATGATGTGCCTAAATGTTCAAATTCAAGCACATGAAACCAATTGAAGAACTACTTCAAAAAATCCCCAAAATGGCGTGAAGAACAATTTCCAAATGAACCCTAATTGTATGAACAACTTACTCTGATACCAAAAGATGATGTGCTTAGTAGCCAAGAGCACATGAACACAATATAATTGGCGAATCAAGGGATCAAATCCACAAAATGGATTCACAAATGGCGTGAAGTCTAGTATAATAAAACTCAAATTGCGTGAATCAACTTGTAAGCAACATAAAGGATTCTAACATCAAATCAAGTAAAGATAACGTACAACTCCAATCTTATAAAAATTAAAGCAAAACAAGAACCCTAATGGTGTAACAACATATAAAGGAAAAGTAACCTATTGTCACTAGATATTACACACTAGTAATAACAAGAAGCAACTTAGAAAAATCTTGATATTACTCACAAGATTTGCTAAGCTTCACTCACTATAATTTGCAAGAAATTGATAAGAGTGTGTATTAGAAAGAGGACTCCTCACTCTCATGGCAACAAGGTGTGTTTTTTTATCAAAATGTCAAAAAGCTCCACAAACCCTACTTTAGCAAGTATTTATACTTGCTCTAATTGGGGTTAAAATGTCCAAAAATTTACATCTATGCCACTAATGTGGTTGATCCTAATTCAACAAATACAACCAAATAAAATGTCCTAAAATGATTACAAGATAACCGGTTCAAAGAAAAATAACAAATACAAAGATAGTCTTTAAAGAGCTAGTTCTTCAAGTCAATTGAATTCGTTGGTCCAACTCATCTTCGATTTAGGTCGGTCCATGAATAACCCATAAGCTGAGTCTTAGTGAGTTTGTCCATCACCTTGTAAGACCCGGCAAGTATGCCTGTTGGAATACACAACACATAAGTAATAGAAAAAAAGGTTACTTTACAAATAATTCCGGGGTCAGTTTGTTCAAAGAGGACCATCATTGCCAAGATTTGAAATCCTTTGGCTCTTGCCCTAATGATAGGTCTGGTAGGATTTTGATTCCTATCAAAACAAGTCTTTGAACTCCTCTCATAAGTCTTAGATCTCTGTAGGCCAAGGCACTTGATTTCTCATTTTCAATAACCTTCTAACCAACTGAAATAAGGGCATGTTTAGCTTTAGAGTTTGTTTGAGCTCACTTCGAGATATGTCAAGGGTCTTTTTTTAGACTTTGCTAAACTACATTTGATTATTCGTCATTTGGCTCAGAGTCATAAGTTGTAATACAACTTTCTTTCCATGCTTCTAGAAAAGCATAAGTGTTCTTGTACTCATCATGACTAAAATGACGATAAAAAAACCAAGGTCAACCAAGGAGTATATGGGACGCATTCATGGGTAGGGTGTTACAGAAGACCTCGTCCTAGTACTTGTTCCCTATATATATCAACACTTAAACTTACTAGGTAACTTGTAAGGCCTTAGATGCTTCAAGGTTGGCAACTTCAGTTGTTTAACCATGAATGCAATGACCACATTAGTGCAATTCCCTCAATCAACATTTAGTGCACATATCTAACTATTAACCTTACATGTAGTGCGAAACAGGTTTTCATGCTACTCATCTATAGTTTCAAGGGTAACGCTAAGAACTTTTCTTAGTACAATATTTAGGAAATGTTCTTGCTTAGCATACACAATAGCATCTTCGTCCTCAAGAATCTTTTCAATACATTCTACTCCTCTTGTATCTTCTTCCAACTCATTCTCATCAACACTATTAACTTCTAGTATGGGCACTTACCTTTTAGTGTTATTGCTCTACGGTCTAGACATTGGAGAGCTACATGTCAAAAACCTAGACACTTGAAGCATTTTATCTGGCTCATCTTCCTTCTCAAGCTTTGTCCTTATTCTCTTCTTTGCACATCTCTTTGCTCTGCAACCATTTCCTTGGTTTCTATTCTCCTCTCCTTTCACCTCAACAAATCCTTAGGTTTGTTGTCACCTCAACTCAGCCAATCTTGTATTAGTTGGTGGGGGTTTATATCAAGTTGAGTCAATATTACAACTTAACCACTAGCACCTTACTTCAAACCGTTGCATCTTTAACACTTTACTCGCTATGCCAATTGTACAGCATCATCTAGCATGTTCATAAGTTGTAGCTTAACCACACTTGCTATCTCATATTTCAACCTAGTTACAAACTAAGAATGAGGGAATTTGCATTTTCACATTATCTAGCCCTTTAGGAGCATATGCACATTGTATAACATACTCTTCTTCAAAGTTGTCTATAACTCCATTGTTAAACTCTTCCTCAACTTCTACAGGCCTTCTTAAACTTTGATCTCTTCTTAATCTACCACCATTTCAAACATTTTGAGGTAGGGAAACTAATCCCTCATCATTCTAAGCTCATAAAATACTTGTATTAGCTTGAGTAGGTTGGTTATCTACTAAACACTATATTGTGTTTGCTAAGCTAGCAACAACGGTAGTTAACTCTTGGATTTGCTCATCAATAGTCCTTGTATTTTGATTTACATGCCTTCTGTGCCTATATGCATCACTCTCAAAATCATTGATACCTCCTTAAGCACTTAGATTTGACATTCTCAATCCTCACAATAGCAACTACTACTTGATTTCAATGACTCAACAACAAGAACTCACAAGAGGTCAAAAATATTTTCTTTATTAAAGATGTGATAGATGTGGCATACTTGAACTAAGACTATTTATAGTAAGTCTCTACTGTTACAATACTAAAGAGGAAAATCATATCAAGTACATATAAATATACCGCATTTAGTACTATATAAAAGGATAAAAATGTAAAGAGGTAAAAGGAATATTCTTAGGGATGCATGCAAGTGTTAGCTATTAGAAACACATGTTAGATGAGCAATGGTTGCATCCTAGCAGAAAAGACAAACTGTGCCAAATAGATAGAGCCTTCATCCTAGCTGGTAAAAGGTATATCCTAAGCAAGCTGGTTAGATGGTGGCTAGATCAACTATAGGGGAGGTCAGAGACCAAACTAGTCCAAGATATATGAGGTCGATGGTCCAGTGATGACTTCTTCTGTGTTGTTCAAGTCAGATAATGTCTCTATGATATAGGCTTTAAGAGGGAAGAGCAAAAAGAGTGAGAAGTCGGAAAAAGTTAAAAAGTAGGATATTCCTTGGTCTTAGACGAGCAAAAGTTCATCCTTGTGAGGGTGTCCAATCAAAATCCTCTATGCCATGTTTTGCAATCCTCAAGCATGAGCTTAGGTGATGGGTTTAATATATTGATTCCATAAAAGAGAGGGGGTGTGGTGGGGAAGGGGCAAAGGAATTGGTTATTATTATTAAAAACCTTTTCTAATCAATTTAGCTAAAATTTCCCCATTCATTATTACTCGCAAAATTTGTAAAAATGAATTAATAGTGGATAATTAACAAAAATAAATAAATTACAGAAAATAAAAAATAGAGTTAAAAATGATTAAGCAATGATATATGACTCTATCTTGTGTGTTAATTCACTTTTCCAGTCATCACCATTGATGTCCTAATTGACTTTACCAATTTGTTCCACTATATAAAGAAATCAAAATTTCATGAGCATCACAACAATCTTCCACTCTTAGGGATGCAACTAGGATGGGTTTGAGATTGGTTTTATAAAACTCTAACCTACCTCTATAGAGTTTAACATTTCCAAAAACCAAAGGTTTTTACTCTTATTACCAAAAGTTGACCCCATATGGTCATACACTCTATGGGGGTAGGTTAAGTTTTTATAGAGTTCATATGAAATGATGAGAAAGTAAAGTAGAGATTTGTTGTAACTTCCTAAAATTTCATTCAATAGAAACTTCATCGAATAGGTTACGATAAGAAAATAAGTTTAAACTATAGCTCCAAATGAAGCTAAGACTAGCCTACAAATTAGAGATAACTCAATATATCATAAGTTGACCTAAGTCAACTTAATTAAAGTAAAGGTCAACAAAAGTCAACTAACTCAATTCAACTCATTAACATAAGTCTTTCATTCGATACCCTCGAGAAAACTTGAGTAGACTCAAAGCATTAGAGTTAAGACCCGGGTTAACTTAGAAAAGACTTGATAAAAAAATACCAATGAATCACACAATGTACTTTTCCAATAGAACCAATGGATTTGGCTCAATAAAAGTTTAATTGAAAACCGTCAACTGTGCTAATTTCCACTAAAATCCCTATTTGAGAATTCAATCTTATTCTTGATATTTCACCTAGTAAACTAAATTCGAATTTTATCAAATTTCATCTATAGAACCAATACTTAGCCCTAAACATTTGTTGAGTATTAGATTTAAAAACCCAAGCTCAGTTGACTAAAGTCTATTCCAATTTGACTTGAGTAAACTTTCGATAAATAATTAGCAACTCAAAAAGACCTACATTGACTTGAGTCTAATCCTTTCCAAATCTATCCTAATCTAATCCCAATCATGAGGATTAATAGCCTAGAACATAGATCAGTAAAAAAATAAAAATTAAATTATAAAACCAAATCAAAATCGAAAGCCCCCTACACCTTGCCCTAATAGCCTTCTAAGCGGTTAAGCTTGAAACCACCCTCAAATCTTAATCTATTTTAACAAAAAAATTTCTAATTCAATATTAAATTTTTAATTACTCAATAATACACAAAATATCAAGAAAATCTAGATAAAACTCCACCAGCTACATTCCCTTCTCTAAGACGCCACCAAGACAAGTCAAACTTATCCTCTAAGCTTTAAAAATTCAACTCTTATCTTATCTTATCAAGATCACAATTATTACACCTAATCTTACCTCAATCCTACCCTATTTTATCTTGTCTAACCTAAGAAAAAGACATAAAATAATTTAAAAGTGGACAAATGAAAAAAGGATCCCAATAAAATGCACTAAACATATGATTTTTCCAAATTTTACCAAGGTTACTTATCTTAATATATCTTATCCTATAGTTAATAAATCTTACCCAAATTTTACCCTATTATACCTTAGATATACCTTGATTACCTAGTAAAAGGGATTGGCAAAATGCGAAGAGATGAGCCCTCAAAAAAATAAATTAGGAGCCCTTCTTTATGTGAAGCATTACCATAAAACCCATCTAGCTTAACACCATTTAATTCACCCATTACTATCTTATTTTAATTTAATCTAAAATATTCTAAATTAACTTGATTAAAGTGGGTAAAGGACTTAGAGATATCATAGAAAATTTTGAGTTTTAGAGTCTTATAAATAAAAGGAAATTTTCACATAAATCTCATCTTTCAAAAACACCTTGTTAATTAATCTTGTTTCACCCCATGTTTGAGACCATTTTACCTAATCCAAACCTAATCAAAATTAGCCTAAAATTTTTCATGACTAAGCTAAGGAGTTTAACTAAAAATAAATAAAAAATAAGCTTAAGAAACTACCTAGAAGCTACCAAAATCTGCCACCCCCTTGTTGACTATGTCAACCTTATGTCATCTTATGCAATCACTACCCTAACTTATCTTATAAGACCTTAGGCTAATTATAACCCTAAAACCTGCCTAATCTTGTCCTCTTTGGTGTGTCAAATCAGAAATCAAATTAATTTGCAAAACAACAAAACTTAACTAGTATAAAAAAGGAGGTAAAAAGAAAATTTACCCCTGCAAGCAACCCCACTTTCACACACCACTTGCTACCCATTTCCTCTGAACCCTTTTCCTCCAAACACATCTCATATTCCCCAATAAGATCAAAAAGTTTCACCCAAAAATAACCTTACTTGCATCCCTAAAGACAATCATAGTTTTGGACCACCAATTTCTAAATCCATGGTAAATAACTTCCAAAAGGTTAAGCTATCTTTAGACTCCCTTAAGGAAGTTACTAACCTAACTTATTTTCTATGTTTTAGGTAATCCCAATTTACCCAAATCATTTTCTATAGCATATTCATCATACTTACACTAATACTATTATATGTTTTCTTTTCATCATTTTTTCTTTTAAATTGTTTCTTAATTCATTAATCATATGATGACAGCTTGGTTTTTTTGTATCTAGACTTGTGGAACCCTAAAATTGCTAGGTAACTTTATCTTTATTCAAGTTCAACGAAATCTTTGTTTGTTGGATTCAATTATGTTAACTTTATTTTGATTTGATTAATATACCTAAAGTATCAATTTAATTATCTAATGGTATGCATATACGCTGAGAAATCATATGTATAATTAGATCTTCATAATTGAAAAGAGTTACACATAATTCAAGAGATAGGACAACATAAATCTTCTAGATTATTGTTGAACCTAATAGTATAATTTACATAACAATAATGCAATATTAGGGGTTTTAATTAATCAACCTAGAGTTAGATATTAATATTCTAAAAGAGGTATTAATATCATTAAGGAATTTTCATAGTCCAAGAATACAAAAATGGAATCAACTTACCTTTGATTGGTTACATGCATAGTTTTAGGAGAAACAATGTCTAGACACTAGTCTCTCGCATTCTTGTTATTAAATTGTTATTGCTTTTGTTTTTTCACTAATTTAAGTTGTTGATGAGGTTTTTAAGACTCTCAATTTAATTCATTAGTTACAATTTGCCAATTAGATAGTAGGATATAGGTTAATACTAGTATCTATAGTCTATATGGGATGACACTCAATATTAATATTTGCTATACTATAGTATTGATAGGTACACTTACCTAAATGTCTTAAGATGGAAAGGTAGACAGATATTAAGAGTCTTGAGTGTTATGTAGGTTAGGAATAAGTATTATTATTAATATATTATTTTTTATCTAGTTAGGTTTTCCATCGAATTTTTTTTGAAATCTCAAAACCCAACTCTAAACCTTATAGAATTTTAAATCATACCCCAAAACCTAGGGTTTTTATTAGGTTAGGTGGCTTGGGCACCTTATAACCACCCACCTAGTTACATTCCTATGCACTCTACAATCATTATTTAATATAGTCTCCATACACTATGAAACACAACAATTACTCTATAATATGCCTACTCTTAGCCTCCTCAACTAATTTACAGAACTTTAGAGAATATAGTGACCCAAACAAATGTATAATCAAATTCTTTAAATATAGAAACACATTTAAATTCTTCTCATTTTAACATGTAAACGGTATATTTTCTTCTAGTTTATCTTGTGAGTATGTAAATAAATAAATATATATATATATATATTATCATTGTTGTTATTGTTGTTGTTGTTCTTCTTCTTCTTCCTTTCATTCTGCTCTTCTATATTTATACACTTCATTCCCAATGGTCAACTTAATCAATATGGCAACCCTCATTATTCTTCAAATAACCTTTTATTGCTTTTCTAAATCTATCTCCATCAAATAATTGCCTTTTAAATTCTACGGAAAAACCCCTAAATATAATAATCCTTCTTTTAGTGGAACGAGTTAAATACACTTCCCAAATATATTTAACTTGTGAAGGTAAGTCTTGACGTATTATAGTTTTTTATCCTTTATGTTTCCTTTATACTGTTGGAGTTGTATCATTAGTTCATAATAGCTTCTTGCACTTCTTTATCAAAAAGCATAATATACTGACTTCTTTCGTAGTTACATGTTTGGTCAAAGTCCTTACTTTTGAATATATGTTCAAACTCTTCACACATTACATCCCGCATCAAAAACTCATATTTGCCACAATAACATGTCTCACAAAAAAATTTAAACGTAATGTATCATAAATCTATACAAATCATTCATATGTTTTGTTATCATCAAAACTTCATTTATACTTCTAACAAAACCACTAAACTTTTTAAAAGGCTAAGTACAACTCTAATTACTCATATCTGCCACAATAACATGTCTCACAAAAAAATTTAAACGTAATGTATCATAAATCTATACAAATCATTCATATGTTTTGTTATCATCAAAACTTCATTTATACTTCTAACAAAACCACTAAACTTTTTAAAAGGCTAAGTACAACTCTAATTTATTTCCTCATAATGCAATTGGGAATCTTATGTGATATATATGAACTATAAATGGAGAATGCTTAGGAAAACCATTAACAACCAAACTTATCGAATTGGTTCCTATTGAGTAGGCTAGTGGTTGCAATTGAATGGCATGAGGATATGAGTATATTAGTGGATAATAGCTATGAGGTGCAGGAGTGTTGTATAAATGATAATAATTTTTTAAGTGAAGATACTTTGTTTGACATCTTATTTGTTAATGGAGAAAGACTTATGTAAACACCCCATTTTTGCCCTAAGAATCAATAATAATCAATAATAAATAATTTCCAATTTTTCCCAATTTTTCCATATTTCTCTCTAATTTAGCAAAAATAGGAAAAATATTCAAAAAATAAAAATAAATAGGAAAACACATCAATTTTAAAAAACTAATTTCAGAAATGGCAATAATAAGGGTTAAGTGATTTTTATAAAATTTTGAAATTTCAAAAAAAAACAAAAATAATAAAAAATTGCATAGCATATATACAATTTGCGTAAAATAAAAAAACCGAGATCTGGGCCAGCTCAACTGGCTCGTGTGTGCGCCTGTAACGTGTGAGAGAGCCTGAGGTCTTGAGTTCAAATCCCCCCGCGTGCGCTCGGAAATTTTTTCTATCATTTCCCCTGGAGCCGCCACGTGGCAGCATGCGATTGGCCGAGAGAAGACACGTGCCTCGCACATGATCGTCTTCTTCCTCGAGCCCAGCCAAAGAAAAATTCAGCAGAAGTCCAACGAGGCCAAAAATGTTGGATTTCTTCAAATCTTTTTTTATTTCAATCAATCTAAAACCGAATTATCCAGATAATTCACAAGATCACAACGAATTGGCATCAAATATGTTGTATGAACTCAAATCTAAAAAACGGAAAAATTTGGATTTATCCAAATCAAGGATTTAAGCTTATCTTGTGAGCAGCTATAAATAGAGGAGGAAGGGAGGAAGCAAATCACGGATTAAAAGTGAGAGAAAGAGAGAAAAATGAGAGAATCGAAGCTCGCCGGAGTTGTTCAAAACCGTGACCACCGATTAAGTGTTAGGTAACCACCAGGAGGCGTTTCTGAAGCAAACCACCACCACAGTTGAGTTCCTCACCCCCGAGAACCTAGGAATCGACACCTTAACCGCTGCAAAAGGCCGTCGGAACGCCATCAACGAGCACTCCCAGCCATCGCATCCGATCGATCCAACCCAACCAACCCAACCCGCGCACCGACCCGGATCCAGGTAACTCAGATTTTTTTATTTTTTTATTTTATTTTATTTTATTTATTTAGTTATGTTATTTATTTCGAATTTATTTATTTATTATTTGTTATTTATATTTCAATAAATAGAAAAATGTTAGGAATTAGATTTTCTTTTTTAGGATTAGGATTTAATGATAAAATAAAAATAATAATAATTATAATAATAAATAATAAAAATGTAGAAAATTCATAAAGAAAATAATAAAAACATTAGAAAAATAATAATTAAAATTTAGACTTTAAATAGGATAGATAAAAATCTAGGAGAAAATTTTTAATAAAAATAGAAATTATAAAAATTATGAAAAATTAATAAAAACTAATAAAAAATTAAAAATTAATAAAAAATCATAAAAATTAATAAAAATCAATAAAATTTTATAATAGTAGAAATGAGTTAAAAATTAGAGAAAAATGAATTTTATCACTTAGAAAAATCATTTTCTCAAATAAATCCAAAATTGGTATTTTTCCTTAAAATTATTATTTTCACAAAATCAAATTATTAAGCTTAGGCTTAGATTTTTTTAACAAAAATACTAAAATGGTAAAAACATAAATCAAAAGAGATTTCATAATTAAAATTCACAAACATACTAAAATTTTTCAAGAAAAGCGAACTACGGCATGTTTGATCCTGAATAGCAGATATGTAGGCACCCATTTGGGGCAACCCTTAAAAAGAATAAAAAATTCGTTTTCTTAGAATAATTCACTCAAAAACACAATAAAAAAACAACAAAAATAAAATAAAAAACATTTCTAGATGGAGTAAATTTTAGGAGATTAGGTGGTAACCGTAAGGTTTTAATAGGTTAGCCTCTAAACTTAGAATCTTTGGTTTTCCCTTTTTCTCTCTTCACAAAAACGAGAAGAGGAAATCACGACGATTAGTGGTCCAAATTAGGACTAATCCGCTCCATTAGTCTTAATTCAATCTTTCCCAACAACAGTTGGGTGGCGACTCCAAAACTAAACGAAATTCATAATTCAAGTCGAGGATCTACATTAGATGAGCATAGGGTCTAGTATAGATCAGATTAGGAATGGGAAGTTCAAAAATTAGACTCGATAGGATGGCGACTCCACTAGGGATGAATTCTAGTAGGCTAGCCACCTGAATCTCCTCAAATTGCTCCTTTTTAAGAAATGTCTTTTGATTATTATTCTGTTGCTAACTTTTCAAGAATTAGTTAAATTTATGATTCAGTTTTTACTTTTGGGTCTGCATGCATACATTTGTGTGAACAAATACGGTCGAACCTGGACTGTCTTAGGACCCTAAGATGGGGGGCCATTGTGTAGGTTTCGGGCGAAGTGATGTAATCACCGTTCGGGACCGATTAAGCTACCCCACCCAATGCTTCGATATGGCCTGAGATCCATTTCTCCGAGAATGCGGGAGGCCATAGAGCTTGGGGACCTGTTAGAACCAACCTATTTGCATACATAATGTCATAGGTTGACAATTGATGATGATGTAATATTTATTGTTTCGTTCATGGAGTTCAGAGCTATTTCCCTGTAATGTTATCATAGTTTTGGTTGTAATTAGGAAATTTCTGTTGTAATAGATGGCTAGTACCGCAGTTGACCGCCTCCTCCGCAAAGAGATCCGGGTGTACAAACCTTTGGACCCGAACTTGGTGCTGGACCATTGGTTCACCTTATACAATCTAGAGGAGCAGGCCTTCATCCAGCAGAAGATAAGACCCATCCTCTCACTAATGAAGATGGAGATGAACTTGCCTTTGGTACGGGCCATGCTCCACTTATGGGAAGTAGAGCCTGCAGCTTTCTTCATCGGGCCACATGAGATCACCCCTACCCTAGAAGAGTACACCTAGCTGCTACAGGCTCCAGCACTAACCGACCAAGTCTATGTACCTGATCTTGAGGTCGGGCCAGCCGGTATTTTCAGCAGACTCTTGGGTATCTGCAAAATAGCAATCAACAAAGCTTTGGAAGCTCAGCTGGAGAAGACCCAAGCCAAAGTCAAAGAATTAGAAGCTGTCATCAACGGGAAGCTTGAGTCTCCACAATAGAAGACCAAGAAAGCTAGGAAATAGATTATCATTGTACTCTTTCGTTTGTTTTAAGTATCGGACTCCAAAGTTTCAATATTACATCATCAATCAATTGTTGGCCCCTTTTTATTTTTAGCATCCGTGTGACACATGCATCACATTTGCATACATTATACTAAAAAAGAAAAAAAATGCGCGCTAAGTATTAAAGATAGCTTCCAAACAACTGAATCTTCCCAGAAGACCAATCTGGATCCGTTTAAGAACTAGAATGGCAAACAGTGGCAACAACAGCGACAACCGCAGTAAGACCAGCACTGACTACGAAGAAGCATAAGCCAGAGGTGTCAAAGGCAGAATAAAAGAGAAGCCAAGCAACACCTCGATGCGCATTCCACCCCTCCAGCAATCTTTCAGACAAGCAACTATCATTCAAGAGCTAAGGATAAGCGAAGATGAGGTCAGCAATGGGAGCCCAACCCCTTACACGTCCGATCAGCATCCAGCTCTCAATAATTGGTTTTGTTATCCTATTGATAACTCTAGGTTAGCTCAAAGATAGAGAACGATTGTTAAACAAAATTTCATTGAGACTTCTTTATAATTCAATCACAGTTTGTCTTACTTATATATATCTGCTTTCATTTTACTTCGCCCAGATCTCCTACCATCGAACATCAGAGACATTTCACGCAGGTAGAAAGTAAAAACACTGATATCATTTCCAACGCTGCTGGGTCAGTTGTTGAAGGCGATATCCTTGACAACGAAATAATACAAGAAAATTGGCAAAAATATGAACAAAGCGAAATTTCAATCGATGAGCCAGTGGAGACAGTAAATCTAGAAAGCATGGAAAAACCTAAAAACCTCAAAATCGGGACCAGTTTAAGTGCCGAGCAAAAGTGTAAGATAACCGAGTTGTTAACGGAATATGCAGATGTGTTCGCCTGGTCATATGGTGATATGCCAAGACTAGACCAATCAATAGTGGTTCATAGGCTTCCCACAAAGGAAGATGTCAAACCTAAAAAAACAGAAACTGAGAAGATTTAGGCCTGACATCTTACTAAAAATTAAGGAAGAAGTCAAGAAACTGCTAGAAGTAGGGTTCATCGAAGTGTCTAATTACCTAGAATGAGTAGTAAATATAGTCCCCGTCATAAAAAAGAATGGAAAAGTACACGTATGCGTAGACTTCCGGGACTTAAACCAAGCTACACCAAAGGATAACTTCCCCCTACCTCACATTGATTTTCTCATTCATGGACGGTTTCTCAGGATATAATCAAATAAAAATGGCTGAAGAAGATAAAACTAAAACGACCTTTATCACAACATGGGGAACTTTCTATTACAAAGTCATGCCCTTTGGTTTGAAAAACGCCGGAGCAACGTATCAGAGAGCCATGGTCGCGATACTCCATGACATGATGCATCGAGAGGTCGAAGTATACGTCGACGACATGATAGCCAAATCTAAAGAGGAAGAAAGCCATAAAGATATCCTGAGGAAATTGTTTAAACAACTGAGAAAATTCCAGCTCAAGTTAAACTTAGAGAAATGCACTTTCAGGGTCAAAACGGGCAAATTGTTAGGGTTTGTCATAAACCGGGAAGGCATTAAAATCGACCTTGACAAAGTAAAGTCTATATTAGAACTACCTTCCCCACGCACTGTCAAAGAAGTAAGAAGTTTGTTGGGAAGATTGAATTACATAGCCCGTTTCATCTCACAGCTCATAGATAAGTGCCAGCCACTATTCCGTCTGTTGAAGAAGAATGCCACAGTAGAATGGGACAACAAATGCGAAGAAGCATTCAGGACAATCAAAGACTACCTTATAAAACCCCCGGTCTTTATAGTCCCGAAGCAAGGGAAGCCCTTATTCTTATACCTCACGATACTCCCTGAATCCATGAGATGCGTGTTGAGGCAAAAAGATGAAGAGGAAAGAGAACGTTCCATATATTACTTAAGCAAGAAATTCACAGATGGGGAACAGAGGTATTCAGAGGTAGAGAGGACTTGTTGTGCTCTGATTTGGGTCATGCACCGGTTAAGGCAATATACCCTTTACTATCATATTGAGCTGTTGACAAGACATGATCCCTTGAAATACTTAGCGGAGAAACCAGCTTTGATAGGGAAAATCTCTAAATGGCAAATGCTCATATCCGAGTTTGACATCACATACATCAAAACTCAATGAAAGGGCAAGCCTTAGCCGACCAATTGGCAGAACACCTTATTGAGGCAGATTCCCAAGAAATACAAGCCCGATTCCTGGACGAAAATGTATTAACAGTGGAAGATATACCGATAGAAGACCGTGGGATAGAGCAGAACCCTAAGTGGAAAATGTTTTTCGACGGAGCTGCCAACGTATTCGGTTGTGGGATCGGGGCAGTGTTGATAGCCCCAAATGGCACACAATTCCCTGCAGCGACAAGACTCACATTTCCATATACCAAAAATATCGCGGAATACGAGGCATGCATTCTCGGCCTCAAGATGGCTTGCCAAATGGAAATCCGCGAATTAGAAGTATATGGGGATTCATCGCTCATCATATTACAGACAAGAAGGGAATACAAGACTAAAGACCCCAAACTGGTACCATATCATCAACATTTGACAAAGCTAATCGAAGAATTCAAGGCAATCACTTTCACATATATCATGAGAACTCAGAATCAATTTACAGATGCACTCGCTACACTAGCATCTATGATCCAAATAACAGGGGGGGCGGGGGGGAAGTCCAACTAATGAAAATAGACATCGAAAATCAGCCCGCCTACTGTTTAGCAATTGAAAAAGCACAAGATGACAAGCCTTGGTATCACAACATCAAGACCTTTCTCCAAGAAAGTAGATACCCCGAAATGGCTAGCAAGAATGACCAAAGAACACTCAGAAGGTTAGCAAGCCATTTCTTATTAAGTGGGTCTGTACTTTACAAAAGATCGTTTGATACCACCTTGTTAAGATGTGTGGATAAAAATGAAGTCTGTGAATTGATGAAAGAGGTACATGAAGGAGTATGTGGACCTCATATGAATGGCTACATGTTGGCCCGAAAAATCATGAGGTTGGGATACTATTGGTTAACCATGGAATCGGATTACATAAAATATGTCAAGCACTGTCATCTGTGTCAAATATACGCAAACCGGATAAACGCTCCGCCCAATGAGTTACACTTGTTGTCAGCACCATGGCCTTTCTCCATGTAGGGAATCGACATAATCGGCCCAATCACTCCGACAGCATCTAATGGCTACAGGTTTATATTAGTAGCAATCGATTACTTCACCAAGTGAGTAGAAGCTTCATCATATGCCAATGTCACAAAAGGGGTAATAGTCCGTTTCTTGAAAAGGGACATAATAGCCCGATATGGAGTTCCTGAGTCCATCATCACCGACAACGGCACCAATCTGAATAACAAGTCGATGACAGGTTTATGTCAACAATTCCATATAAACCATAGAAATTCAACTCCCTACCGACCTCAGATGAACGGGGCAGTAGAAGTAGCTAACAAGAATATCAAAAAGATCATCGAAAAAATGACAACTACTTACAAAGATTGGCATGAGATGCTGCCGTTTGCTCTCATGGCTTATAGGACTTCAATAAGAACATCTATTGGAGCTACCCCATATTCATTGGTATACGGTGCTGAGGCAGTGCTACCAGTCGAGGTCGAAATACCGTCATTCAGAATTCTGTCAGAAACTCAGTTAACTGAATCAGACTGGGTAAAGAAGAGGTTTGATCAACTGAATCTGATTGATGAAAAAAGACTCACTACACTATGTCATGGCCAGTGTTACCAGCAAAGGATGGCCCGGGCATTTAACAAGAAGATGAGGCCTCGATACTTCAAAGAAGGGGATCTGGTGCTAAGGAAGGTTCTCCCGAATGCCTAAGACTCCAGAGGAAAATTCACCTCAAACTATGAAGGTCCATATGTGGTGAAAAAGGTTTTGTCAGGAGGTGCTTTGATATTGACTCAAATGGATGGCCTAGAATTGAGAGACCCCATTAATGCAGATGCTGTAAAGATGTACTATCCTTAGGCAAGAGAATTGAAATTTTTTCCAAATGTTTATGAAAGCCAATATTCGATACAAATTTCGTTGAGTTTAGTTTTTATTTTTTACAAGCAAAGTTAATGTCTCTGAATGGTCAATAATTCTAACCAATTCTCATTACAACAAACATTCCTAAACACATTACCCATCACTTCACCAATGAATGATAAACACTAAAATGATAATGAATCTCAATAAATTTTGTAATATAATCCTATCTACTCTTGAGCATTAGAACCTGGTGCATTAGTAGGATAACACTACTGTCTAAAGAGCCATGCGCACAAAAAAGGAAGGACATCGATATCTTCAACCCCGTGTCAAAGTAAGAAGAAGTGAAGCAGAAGCAAGCCAGCACGAAGGTTCGGTTGTTTGGTTGCTATCCACGATAAATTGGCAAGCATGTTAAAATAAATGACTATCACCTACATATCATGAAAAGCATCAAATCATTTAATCAAGTCAGTAGAAGCGTATTCAAAAGCATAAGATTAATCAGCCTATAATAGGGCACTTATCTCAACGTTCTCTTGAATAGGTTAGTCAACTCGTAATGGGGCACTTTCTTAGATATCTCTTCCTAAGGTCAGCCTATAAGGGCACCTTTCAAGATATTTCTTCCTGTCATAAGTTAGTCAGCCCACATTGGGGCACTTCCCTAAACATCTTCTCGTGGGGTCAGCACATTAGGGCACCTTACGAGACATGTATTCCTACCATGGATTAATCAGCTCATAATAGGGCACTTGTCTCAACATCCTCTTGAATAGGTTAGTCAGCTCATAATGGGGCACTTTCCTAGATATCTCTTCCTAAGGTCAGCTTATAAGGGCACCTTTCAAGACATTTCTTCCTGTCATAGGTTAGTCAGCCCACAGAGGTGCATTTTCCTAGGTATTCTCTCTTAGGGTTAGTCCATAAGGGCACCTTTAGAGACATTCTAGCATAGGTTAGTTAGCCCATAGAGGGCACTTTCCTAGACATCCTTTGTTAAGGTCAGCCCACAAGGGCACCTTTTTGAGACATTTCTCTATGCTATAGGTTAGTCAGCCCATAATGAGGCACTCTCCTAAATATCTTGTCTTAGGGTCAGCCTGTAGGGGCACCTTTCGAGACATTTCTCCCTCAGGGTCGTGAGTCTAAGAAGACACTTCCTGCTAAGGATAGTCAACCCAAGAAGGAGCACTTTCCTAGACATATTTTCTTAAAGTTAGCTCAGAGGAGCACTTTTCGAATCCATCGACTAGTTAGCTCAAAGGAACACTTTTCAAATCTATCGATTAGTTAGCTCAAAGGAACACTTTTCGAATTTATCGATTAGTTAGCTCAGAGGAGCACTTTTGATGACCGATTAGTCACCTCATAGGGGCACTCTTCGAAGGTATTTTTCCAAACAGTCGCTAGTTTAGTCAGACGCTTCTGTTGACAGGTGGTCAGCTCATAAGAGCGCTTCCTAAGATAATCTTCCCTTCAAGGTTGCTAGTCTGATAAGACGCTTCCTATCACCAGCTATTCTACACTCCTAAACAATGTTTGAGATATTTCCTATCGCCAATTAGTCAACCCATAGAGCACTTTTTGGGAGGATACATTACCCTAGATTGTTAGGACTAGTCCCTAAGCAATACCAACCATCACAAAAGACTCGTGGGATTATTAGCTCATGGAGCATCTTCCTACTAGTGACCAAATTCCAGATAACTAGCCAAACCAAGGCATTATCTATTCAATCAAGAGGCCAAAAATGACGTCTTTCTTGTCTTTGTAGTTAAGTTTTCCAAACTTTACTACAAAGAGGGGCAGCTGTAAACACCTCACTTTTGCCCTAAGAATCAATAATAATCAATAATAAATAATTTCCAATTTTTCCATATTTTTCTCTAATTCAACAAAAATAGGAAAAATATTCAAAAAATAAAAATAAATAGGAAAACACATCAATTTTAAAAAACTAATTTTAGAAATGGCAATAATAAGGGTTAAGTGATTTTTATAAATTTTTGAAATTCCAAAAAATACAAAAATAATAAAAAATTGCATAGCATATATACAATTTGCGTAAAATAAAAAAACCGAGATTTGGGCCAGCTCAGCTGGCTCGTGTGTACGCCTGGAACGTGTGAGAGAGCCTGAGGTCCCAAGTTCAAATCCCCCCGCGTGCGCTCGAAAATTTTTTCTTTCATTTCCCTTGGAGCTGCCACGTGGCAGCATGCGATTTGCCGAGAGAAAACACGTGCCTCGCACATGATCGTCTTCTTCCTTGAGCCCAGTCGGAGAAAAATTCGGCAGAAGTCCGACGAGGCCAAAAATGCTAGATTTCTTCAAATCTTTTTGGATTTCAATCAATCTAAAACCGAATTATCCAGATAAATCACAATATCACAACGAATCGACATCAAATATATTGGATGAACTCAAATCTAAAAAACGGAAAAATTCGGATTTATCTAAATCAAGGATTTGAGCTTATCCGGAGGAGTTTATGAGCGGCTATAAATAGAGGAGGAAGGGAGGAAGCTAAATCACGGATCAAAAGTGAGAGAAAGAGAGAAAAAGGAGAGAATCGAAACTCGTCGGAGTTGTTCAAAACCGCGACCACCGATCAAGTGTTGGGCAACCACCAGGAGGCGTTTCTGAAGCAAACCACCGCCACAGTTGAGTTCCTCACCCCCGAGAACCTAGGAATCGACACCGCAACCGCAGCAAAAGGCCGCCGGAACGCCGTCAAGGAGTACTCCCAACCGCCGCATCCGATCGATCCGACCCGACCCGCGCACCAACCTGGATCCAGGTAAGTCAGATTTTCTGATTTTTTATTTTATTTTATTTTATTTATTTAGTTATGTTATTTATTTCGAATTTATTTATTTATTATTTTTTATTTATATTTCAATAAATAGAAAAATGTTAGGAATTAGATTTTCTTTTTTAGGATTAGGATTTAATGATAAAATAAAAAAATAAAAAAAATAATTATAATAATAAATAATAAAAATGTAGAAAATTCATAAAGAAAATAATAAAAACATTAGAAAAATAATAATTAAAATTTAGACTTTAAATAGGATAGATAAAAATCTAGGAGAAAATTTTTAATAAAAATAGAAATTATAAAAATTAATAAAAACTAATAAAAAATTAAAAATTAATAAAAAATCATAAAAATTAATAAAAATCAATAAAAATTTATAATAGTAGAAATGAGTTGAAAATTAGAGAAAAATGAATTTTATCACTTAGAAAAATCATTTTCTCAAATAAATCCAAAATTGGTATTTTTCCTTAAAATTATTATTTTCACAAAATCAAATTATTAAGCTTAGGCTTAGATTTTTTTAACAAAAATACTAAAATGGTAAAAACATAAATAAAAAGAGATTTCATAATTAAAATTCACAAACACACTAAAATTTTTCAAGAAAAGCGAACTACGGCATGTTTAATCCTTAATAGCAGGTACGTAGGCACCCATTTGGGGCAACCCTTAAAAAGAATAAAAAATTCATTTTCTTAGAATAATTTACTCAAAAACACAATAAAAAAACAATAAAAATAAAATAAAAGACATTTCTAGATGGAGTAAATTTTAGAAGATTAGGTGGTAACCATAAGGTTTTAATAGGTTAGCCTCCGAACTGAGAATCTCTGGTTTTCCCTTTTCCTCTCTTCACAAAAACGAGAAGAGGAAATCACGACGACTAGTGGTCCAAATTAGGACTAATCCGCTCTATTAGTCTTAATTCAATCTTTCCCAACAACAGTTGGGTGGTGACTCCAAAACTAAATGAAATTCCTAATTCAAGTCGAGGATCTACATTAGATGAGCATAGGGTCTAGTATAGATCAGATTAGGAATGAGAAGTTCAAAAATTAGACTCAACAACTTAACCTTAGATCAATTGTCAAACAAATAATAGTTGAAGGCATTTTGTTTGAGTATGAGGATTTAGGTGAATTCAATAGTGTAAAAGATGATGAAGGTCACCATTTTTTTTTATTTTCTTATAAAGTTGACATAAATGACCCAAAATTTTGTTAGCGGGTGATTTTTAGTACATTAGATGAGTTTATAGAAACTATTAAAACTTACTCTACTATGAATGGATATAGAAGAATAAAATTTTTGGTTGCCATATAATTAAAAGATAAATGGTGGTATAATCGAACTATTTTGAAAAGTTTAATGGTTTTAGCTGCCAAAATAAAAGTTCAATTATTAATATGGTATTTTTTGAAAGTATAATGGTATGTGGATTTTACCCTTAGTTTTATTGAAGCAACTCATTAGCTTAAGGTAGAAAAGGTAAAATGTTGTCTCATTAGAATTAGGATTGACCACATTTAGTTTCAATGGGTGTATGATACAATATGACCATCATAAACATCAAGAAGCATATTCAATATCATACTTTAATTATAAGAATCCTTGGTAGTGGTTAGCTACCCTTAATCCTTGAGGTGACTAGCCTTATGTTGGGGTTTAGAAAATATTTCTATGAGCCATTTTTTGGTTTTTTCGTACTATTGAATAAATTTTTATTATATCATTTAATTAAATATATCATTAAAGTAATTATTGTAGACAATGATAAGTTGACACGTGTCTCTTAACTAATGATGATAGATAATTATAAAACATAGGAACACTATATAGGGCTAGAAGTTAAATATATTAATATCAAGAGCTAAGCTTATTAATTATTAGACTTGACTCATTGGGTTAAGTGATAGGAGCATAATGAGTTCAGTTTATTTATTGAGATGACTTAAGGATCTGATTTGGTAGGATTGGAATAGGGATTATTGGATTGGTCTATCTGTATATAACCTTTTTTTAAGGTAGGTTTATGCATTTATGAAGAAGGTAGTTGGCCTTAAGCCCTTAGTAAGCTCATTAGGATAAACCTAGAATGAATATATTTTATCTCATCTGTTGATCACTAGAATAATTTAACATATGTTATCAGGCCTTAATAGTTTATAATGCTCAACCATTTCTCCTTATTTGATACAATCTAAAGATAAGAGAAACGATATTTCACTATAAAACCTTTACTTTTTAAGATCAAACGAGCATTTATGCGTAGAATAATTGCAATTGCTTAAGAAGTACAAGGTTGATATTCAAGATTTCTTTGACTTACTTATTTGTTACTTGTATATTCAAAATCTTGAGATTGGCTATTTTTCCATCTTTATCATTCTCTTCCTATAATTTTATTAGATGTCATTTCTACGTCACTTTTTTTAAACCATGTATAATGCAATACTCATGCAACTACTATAAAAACGACTCATTTATAGCTGTATGAAATAACAAAAGAATGAAAACAAGTGAAATTTAGCTTATTGATAATGATACGATAGGAACGACGCCTGTTTTATTAGTTTCTCACCTATTTTAGTAAAATAATATGTATAAAATCATATAATTTTAGTTATGCTTTTAGGTTAAGTACATCTTAACCACCATCCTCTATCCACTTTTATCTCATTTTAATTATATTATAATCACTTTCCACTATCATTTTTATTGCATTTCAACTTGCCATGTCCGAAGTTGCAAATTGCCGGCTTGTAAGTTATTATGAGATTTGGTTTCCTCGAAAGAGTTTTATATTTCTGTCTCATGATTATGTGAATTTGAGTGGGGGTAAAATATTCCTTTTGTACACGGATCTAGGGAATGCATCCGACTTGTTAAATCCGCCTAAAGGGAAGAAGAAAAGTCAACGGGTGCGAGGAAGGACAGAGACAGACAGGTCATTTGGTTTGCCCTTTTTATGCTCCCTTTCCCGCATCCATTTGATTGGCCAATGGGGGTATCGTGTCTCGTCAAAAACAGGAGAGTGGGACGTTACCGTGTGCGTTCGCTCTCTTCCCTCATCACCCTTCTTTTGACGGACAAAAAGCCTTCGCCCTTTGGAATCATCCCCTCCTTTTTCTTCTACCTCACTCGACCAAACCCCAAATCGCTTTTTTCTCTCTCTCTCTTTCTTTTTTCTTTTTATTTGTGCCTCACTTCACTTGCCGAAATAAAAAAAAGAAAAAACAAAGATGGGACATGGATATTCCAAAGAAAACGGTGATGATGGAGAATCCTCATCATCGTCCCGCTATTCTCGCTTCAAGCAACATCTCCACCACTTCCGTCACCGCCACGGTAAAACCTCCTATGCCGCTCCTCGTGTCAACTCCCCCGAAGATTTCGCCGGCATCGCTCTCCTCACTCTACGCTCAGTACGATCATGACCCTTCTATATTGATGTAGTTTTCCATACACTCTTCACTCCTTTTAAGGATTCTCAACTAATACGGCACATTGGCGGGACCCTTCTTAACTTGACTGTCATAAGGAAACAATCTTCTATATTTTTCTAAAATATAATGTATCATGTTTTTTCGTGTACCGATGGATTTACTGCTCCCTCTTTGTTTGCTTGTCTTGTTCATGAATGTGGCACCCGAAATTATATAAATATTTTCCAGGAGCAGGAACAAGTACACATGGTAACTTTGCCGAATACAATGAGCATCGTTAGCTGGATTAACCTAACATTACGCACTACAATTGGCTAGTGGGAATAACACCATGGAACTTTTCTTAAGAGAAACGGCTGTAGTATCGGATAGGCAGTAGCAGTGATTCCTAGGATATCTCCATTGACAACTCGATATAATAGAATTATTCTTAATATTTATATTAATCAATTTTACTGTTGTATAGTAGTTCATAGTATAGACGATGCTTGCATGAGCTGATGCTATTGCATGCGTAGCGATTACGGCAGCTCTCACAAAGAAGAAAACTAACATATAAATGCAGATTGTATAAACGTAGACAATTTTGCTACAGAAATTGGTGTTAATACAGGCATTTGTCAATATGGTACAGTTATTATGCATAAGTAAAAAATGATTTATAGTTGGCTATCAATGAAGAATCCATCTAAACTGGCAACTTCTTCTGAATTTAGCATCAAACAACATAGTTTTTGTTTGTGAAAATGAAAAATGATAAGGCCTTAATTATCCAAAAAAAAATAAAATTATAAGGCCTTTCTTGATGTGATGAAGAAGTCCAATTCTAAAGTAATCACCTATTTTGAATTTCAATTTATAATAATTGTTTCATCATCAATTTGCAAAGACTTTCCAATATTAATCTAAGAATTTTCTGTTTGAGCTAGTAGAATGATTCCCCATTACAATGTTTTCTTGGAGACAATAAGCAACGGAGGAAAAAAAATTGATTAAGATATGACATGTTTAGATTTTAGAGAGGATATTGTTCATGGTAGAGTGACCCCACCTAACACGATGAGGCTTGGATGTTGTTCTATTGAAATGTTTTATTTACTTGAATAGGCAGAGATGCAGTTCAAGGACAAATGGCTGGCTTGTGTATCTCTTGGAGAGCAAACATTTCGGACAGAAATCTCTGACAAGTATCCCCTTTAACCAATTTCTTCATGCCTCCCTGAAGACATTCAATATTGTTTTTGTAATTTTGTGATTTTGACATGTGGGTGATAATATTGTTCTTTGTTTTCATATGCAGCACTGAAAAACCTGTCTGGAAGTCTGTGAGTTTTCCTTCTTTTTCCAGTTTACTTTAACACCTCTTTGATCACTGTATAATGGATGTTATGCTACCTCATGAGCACCAGTTTGGTAAAGTTGTTGAAATTAGATGATTCTTTCATTGTTTCATTCATCTAAATGATCTTCAAATTTTCAAGAGAAGAATTGAGTGATTAAAATTCTATTGGATGGACAAAAGTTGAGTATTATGGCCAAAATTCATCAAGGATTTCCATTAAAGTGTATGCATAATATAGCAGTGTGAATTCTATTTACAATGATTAGCATTAACATTTTTTTTCTTGAGCTTAAAATATACAATCACTAACTGTTGTCCATGGTAATTGTAAATGCTGTTTTGAAATTTGTTACTGGCTTCCTTTTGTTTTTTTTTTGGTTGATCTGGATCATGGCCTAACATAACAAATACAACTTAATCACATAGCAATTTGGTCATGATTCCAATAGGATTGTTCTCCTACCTTATTTTTATCATTACCTGCCAGCTTATGTAATTTAGGGGGGCATATCTTTGCATGTGGAGTGGCTCAGCTCACAAATTACTAACTCGGTGAAAAATTTGTACCAGCAACTTTTCTGCATTGTGGGTGTGTGTTGCCAACTTATTGTGAAGAGAATCCATGTAGTGGCTACTGGATTTGCTTGTATAAAGTTGACTGCAATTAATAAGACAAGTTAAACTGATGCTCATAGGAACAAGCACTGATGTGAAACTTCTGGAGTAATTCAGCAGTTGAGCCCTTCTGGAGATAGGGTTTTCATTAGCTAATCATTCCATAAAAACTGGATCGTGTCTTTTACTTGTTTCTTGATGCAAGCTAGCCTTTTGTGGAAACAAAGTGAAAAACTAATTTAGTATTGTTCTAAAAGAAAAATTCCTTGTCGTTATTCTTCAGCAATAAGAATTAGCAAGGGTTTACTGGCTAATGCACATAATATATGTTGGAAAGTTGCTTGAAGAGGTGCTCAACTGCATGTACTTGGGTGGTCATCTACATGTGCTTGGGAGGTCAACTGCCCATAAGACAAAAACAAAGAGAACAGCCATTAAAAATGGTGAACTTTTGCTTTTTGGATACATAAATGTTCAATATAGAAAAATAAATTAGATATCCTGTCATAAAAGGAAGAGGTTTTCCTCTTGGTTGGATTGGGGAAGTATGGGGATTGGAGGGGTTCAAAATTTAGTTATCAGCGTTATTGAGATGGTTTGAAGGATTAAAAAAAAAAAAAAGAAAAGTAAGAACAATTTTTGTTTCATCTACAAATGCCAGAGGAATATGTTATATTACCAATAAGAGCGAATTACACAGAAGTTCAAAATAAGATGTGGTGTGTGAAAGGTTCACAAAGTGGTCAGCTTTTTGGAATAGAATCTATCTATCAAAAGGCATCATCTTAAACTGATCCAGCACTTTCCACAGCCTACCAGTCTACTAGATGTCCTCATTTTCTTCTCTAGCTTTTATTGCATACAGGTTGGAAAGTATTCATTGGAGATTTCTGTTGGGGAGTGGCATTGATCACTTAAATAGCTCCTACTTTCAAGTTTGATGTTGTTAAATGAACTCTGCACAAAGGAGATTGGCTATTAAGTTGTATGTTCGGTTTGATGTTGTTAAATAAACTCTGCACATAGGAGATTGGCTGTTAAGTTATAAGTTCGGTCTAATGAGTCTGTTTTTGGAAGGTTATTTGTGGTTTATGGGGAGTTCTTGGCTTGGTTGCATATAGTCATTGACACTAAGTACCATTTCAGTGATACTAGATGTTTTCTAGTCTTATAAGTGTCCCGCATGTTTATAGCTTTTAGAAACATGGTAATTGAAGCACAGAGATTATTAAGAAGCTTATGGTTCAATATAGTGCTGGGTGTTTGGACTTTCTTTTAGAAATGATATTGGACAAGAGATTCATCCTTCAAAAAGATATTCTTGGATGTTGTTTTGAATGCAAGATTGCAAAGATTGTGCCATTGCACAAGACTGCCAGGTTGTCAATTGTGTATCCACATGGAATTATGATTTACAAGGAATGCCTTGTATTTGAAACTTGAAACATATTTGGCTTTCTTTGGACACTTGTATCATTCTTTAGTGGGTAGCATGAAGCATGATGAGTTACAATGCATATTTAACCACAAAGTTGTTCTTCATCATTCCTCATCTTCCAAGCAGAATGATAGCTTCCTTGAGAAGATAATATGGAAATTCTTGACTTTGATTAAAGTTGCTTTTGGGCATGGGAAGCCATTTGGGAATGGACTATGACAATCTTTAACCACAGAGGGGACATGTATATGTTAGTAGATGCTCATTGTGTGAGAGATGTAGAGTGTCAGCCACCTTCTCCCACATTGTCCTTTTTCTTGATAATTATGGTTCATGCTTTTTCCTTCATGGGCTTTTGCTAGATTTGAGCAAGTGTGGTCAAGAGTGACTTACTATCGTGGGAACTGTATGTAGATGTAGAGGTCAGAACGAACTGTTTTATCTTTTCTTCTTGTGGTTTTTTTTTTTCCTTTTTGGGTTATATGGAATGAAAGGAATAGGAAATCTCTAGATGGATGCTCTTGCCATTGCCAAGAGCAGTGGTGTATTATTTTTTGCATGCATTTGTTTGAAACAATCACTATGGTTTTAATGGCCCTTGTCATAGTGAGTTTGGTTGCTTATATATATGTAAAATGCAAACTGTGTCTAATAGACGAGTTCCATGAGCAGAATAAATGATTTGTATATTGCAAAAGAGCAGGTAACATAGATGGACCCCTTATAATTCTCTAGCTCAGGCTTTGCACAGCACATTGTATTCTGTGATCTACGTGCAAAATGGCGAAAAAGTTTATCTGTAAATTTAATGATTTATTTGCACATAGATGTTCTCAAGATAGATGCCATTTTTCTTCGTGCAGGAAAAGAAGCTTCTCTTGGAAAGAAATGGCCCTCGTATTGCCAGGATCTCTGTCTTTGAGGTGCACAACAATACCCAGTACTCTCTAATTAGCATTTTTGCATTCATGCTAAAACAGTGCAAAAGCATTGTTTTAGATAAGTTCTTTCTTGGTACTATTGTAATAAAGCATATTATTATACTGCGAAACTACAGAAGGACTACACAGAAATGAATGAAATAGAAAAAAAAACTACTGGGATGGATAATATAGGGCTTGTCTACCCCTTTTTTGACATTTGAATTTGGAAAAAAAAAAAGGAATTTTCTTTCTATTGACCTACCTAGATAGAGAAAATGTTCTCCCTTCTCTCTAACTTTTCAAAACCAAATCCCCCTAAAAGACCACTTCTTTTGGGTTAAATCAAACACAAAAACCCTTATTTACAAATCAAAATTAAATTAGATTTAAAATAAAGGGTTTACCGTTCAATTCAATTCAATTAAAAAAAAGAAGAAGATGAGTGTAAGAACATTTGATTGGAAACCTTCAATAATTAATCTACAATAAGAAAAATAAATCATACATATGGCAAGCGATTCAAATCACTGCAAGCAATCTGGTGATTTCCACCATCCACTAGGAGCAAATCTTTCTCAAGGCTTATTCCAAAGCCACAAACCTGGAGTCCAAGGCTCCACTTCCAAGACATCTGAATCATCATCCCCTATAGTAGTTGAACCATTCCCAACTACGGCAACCAAAGTTCATAATATGGGGAATAAGGACACTAGAGTAATGGTGGAAGTGGATGCTGCCGAGGAAGCTATACATCTTGTGGAGTTAGAAAGAGAAGATGGAAAATCCATGCAAATATCGGTGGAATACCAATGGCTATCACCACGTTGCTTAACATGTAAAGTCTTTAGACATACATATAACACAAGTAAACTAGTGGATAGCCAAACGTCAAAGGAGAACATCACCAAGGAAAACAGAACGTGGATAAAGGTTTAATGTAAGGGGTCAAATAACAAAGGAATTGATAATCCACCATCATCTCTTGAAAAGAAGACCACAGTGCTTAATGAGGAGGTACACTCACCTAGAAAACATGTTGATTGGAAGAAGAACCCTCAAGAGGAAAAGTCGGAAGCCCCGATAGGGAACCTAGAGCCTGGAAACTCCAAATCTGATGAACTAATTGAGCTGGAACTAGAGTTCATACCTTTCCAAATTCCTGAAACTCTTGTATGTAGAGGGAAAGTAGATGAGAATGAAAATAAGGTAGAGGAGAAGAAGGAAGATGAGGGCAAGGAAAGAACAAATAGTAAGGTGAAACCTGGAAGCACCAGCAAGGAACAAAGCAAGGTACAAAACGAGGCTACACCAGCCTCTCAAAAGTTGTTCGGTACACTTAGAAGCCATGAGATGATTAACTCGACATTGTCTAGTGATGGGAGATCATTCTATGTTATTAATATAATTAATTACTTACCAAAAAAAAAAAAATCTTATCGGAATGATTTCCTAACCCTTAGAGATCATTTCCTAAAAGGCTTCTTTAAGAAAACCTAAGACGGAAATGACAAAAATGTGAAAGCTAGGGTTTCGGATGATGCAACGGTGAAAGAGGAGAAAGAAGAAGCAAATGTGGGTAAGTGTGAAACTTCGACACGTAAAGAGTTGGCATTTTCCAAACTTGAAGAAAGAATATTGAAGGGAAAAACAACCAAGTCGACGGAAGAGAGTACTACTGGTGAACCATTGTTAAGCACGGAGAAAAGGAGGAAATCCCCCGAACCGCGACAATGAACCTTTGTTGAAGCTTGCACCAGCTAGCCGTTAGAGAGGAGGAACAAACCGGATTTCAAACTTACATATTTTCCTCTGGCAGCAAAGGGACCTACTACAACTGTCCATATTTCGGAGAGAGCTGCGGAGTAGGGTGCTGAGCATTGGAAATCAACCCTTGTGGGATATTCTCTAGGTCAAAAAATTCCTTATTCCCTAGTGAGAACGATAGTGTTCCGACTTTGGAAGGATTTTGGATTCCTAAATGTTTTGGGAAATAAAAAGGGATTTTACTACTTCCGTTTCAGTTCTTTGACGAACTTGGATATAATTGTAGCAAAACCATGGTATTTTGCTCAAAGGTTCCTTGTATTGCAAAAATGAAGAAGAGGCATGTCACCAGAAAAACCACAACCTTCTGTTCTTTTGGCTTGGGTCTTGTTCTCTAAGATACCATATGAGTACTCTGACATGGAATGAATTAGCCATATTGCTAGTGTAGTGGGTAAGCCAATACAAGTTGATATGTTGACAACCTTCAGGGGGAGAGTAAACCAAGTGAGAGTCCTTATTGAAATTGACGCAAGGGAATAACCCATGCTTTAGGTTGAAGTCATTAGTGAGGATGACTTTATATCTCAAATTGAAGTTGAGTACTAGTGGATGCCTCCACGGTGCTCGGATTGCAAAGTATTCAGACACTCGTGTTTGGGAAAGATGCCCAAAACC
The DNA here is from genome assembly GCA_037954665.1 of Laguncularia racemosa. NCBI lineage: Eukaryota > Viridiplantae > Streptophyta > Magnoliopsida > Myrtales > Combretaceae > Laguncularia > Laguncularia racemosa. Next base: position 559,387 of record JBBMOL010000118.1, on the reverse strand, counting down.
GACGAACCTGCTAAGGATGATCAACCAATATCGGAAAAAAAAAAGAAAGAACGCAGAAATATAAGAAGAGAGAGAAATCACTAGTTGGTAGAGGGGATGCAAATGAGGAAATAGGCAAGGAAATTGAAGAAAATAGATCCGTCCATGATGAGGAACAGAACAGTAAACAAGAGGAGAAGAAAGGAAAGGAAGAAAGTAAAAATGAAGAAGAAGAAAACCCTTGCATTCCGACCCAAATAGCACAACCTTAGGAGGAAGTTAGTCCTTCATGTGTGCTAGAAACTTTAGAGGATGAGAACAAAGAGAAGCCACCTACTCTGAAGAACAAAAAATCAAAGGAGTTGAGTGACAGGGAGGACACACCAAGACAAACTGGCGATTACTGTTATAGACAGCAGGGTATGCTAAAGGGAAAACACTCTGGGGTCTTCCTCTACTAGTGGAAAGAGTTCATCAAACCACAAACAAAGGAGGAAAATTTTTTAGCGCCGTAAGCGCCTATTTACTTGAAAATTTTCACTAACAAATAATTAATTTTATGGCTTGGAATGTTAGGGTATTAGCGACCCAATCAAGGCAGCCGGTGTAAGAAAATTATGTAATGACAATGTTATATCTCTAGTGGGCTTACTTGAAACTAGAGTAAACCACTTGTTTAAAGATAAGATCAAACAAGCCATTAGTCATTCATGGAATTTTGCCATTAATAGTGTGGCCAGGAAGAGAATTTGGATAAGATGGGATGCGAGAACATGGAATGTACTAGTTCTTAAAGAACATGCCCATTTTATTCATTGCTCTTGTATAAATAGTAGAGCAAATATATCTTTTATGACGACCTTTGTCGATGCTTCAAACACACCCATGGAAAAGAAACAACTATGGATTCAGTTGGAGAATATTGCAACAGCATTGGTGGATAAACCGTGGATCATCTTAGGTGATTTCAATGTGACTAGAAGCATATCGGAAAACTTAGGTAATGGGAGAATCAACCAAGGAAACCTAGATTTCAAAAGATTTATTGACATGGTAGAAGTGGATGATTTACGATTTGTAGGCAATCTCTACTCATGGTCAAATAAACAGGGTGATTTTCCAATATTAAAAAAGCTTGACAGGGTCCTAGTGAATATGGAATGGCTAAATAGATTCTCGCAAGTAGAAGCTACATTTCTTGCCCCACTACTATCTGACCATGCGGTGTGCATGGTTTGTGGGCAATTTTCTATTGTAAGGATGGGATCACCATTTAAATTCTTTGAATTTTGAACAAAAAGGGAGCAATTTCTAAGTTTGGTGTCAAAAGCTTAGACAACTAGCTTGAAAGGGTCAAAACTCTACTAAGTGGTAGAAAAGCTTAAAATCCTTAAGGTTGCGTTGAAAAGCATGAATAGAAAGGAGTTTTTTAATATATCCAATAGAGTGAGCCAAGCCAAACAAAGATTAAGTACTATCCAAAACTCAATAGGGCAAGGGGACTTGATAATGATTAAGGAAGAAAGGGAAGCTTTCCAAAAATATTACACATTGAGGAATGTAGAGGAATGTTTTTTTTAAGCAAAAGTCTAGAATCAAATGGCCAGCTCTTGGAGATAAGAACACTTCCTTTTTTTCATAAAGCCATGATTCAAAGACATAATAGGAGCAAGATTCAATCTCTGGAAAAGGAAGATGGCTCTGTTGTAGTCGGGATGAGGCTTTAAAAGAGGAAGTGGTGTCCTATTTTTCTAAACTATTTGGAAAGCCTAATGGGGTGCAAAATGAAATAGAAGTAGAAAATGTAGTATATTGGAAGCTAAATGACCAACAAGTGGAATTCCTAAATTCACCTTTTTTGGAAACAGAAATTAAGGAAGCATTTTTCAACCAATCAAACAGTAAGGCTCTTGGGTCAGATGGATACTTTGCAAAATTCTTCAAAGTAACATGGCCTATAATTGGGAAAGATATCACGAAAGCCATTATGAATTTCCTTAATCAAGATCACTCCTTAAACAGGTGAATAGTACCATTATTACTTTGGTGCTAAAAATCACAAATGCATCAAAATTGGTGGATTTCCGACCCATATCTTGCTGTAATGTCATCTATAAAAGTCATATCTAAAGTGCTTACAGCCTAGATTAAAATGGTCTTAAGCTCCTTAATTGGTAGGGAGCAATATGCTTTTGTACCAAACCAAAAAATCACTGACAATATCTTTATTGCACAAAAACTGGTTCATAGGTATCACAACAATCGTGGTTCTATTAGATGTACCATTAAAGTAGACATCATGAAAGCTTATGATACACTAAATTGGGATTTCCTGGAAAAAACACTTGCGTGTATAAGGTTTCTTACCCATTTAACGAAACTTCTAATAAAATGTTTCACAACACCAAGATTCTCTATTGATTTAAATGGGGAACTTGTTGGCTTCATCCTAGCGAGAGGGGACTAAGACAAGGAGATCTAATTTCACCTTATTTGTTTGTGATTGCAAGGGAAGTTTTGTCAGGATTATTCCGGAAGAAAGCTAGAAGCCCAAAGTTTTCTTACCATTAGAGATGTAAGAAGGTGAGAATTACCCATATTTGCCTTACGGATGATCTTATGGTTTTTTGTAAAGGAGATATTAAATCCATCATGAAGATTAAAGAAGTACTATTGGAATTTCAAGCTATATTAGGACTTAAAGCCAATTTAGCCAAAAGTAAATTTTTCTTCTTAAATGTAAATTCGACTATGAAGGAAGTTGCACTTGAGGCTTTTGGATTTCAAGAAGGGAAATTGTCGATACGTTACTTAGGGGTTCCTCTCATTTCAACAAATTAAAAAGGGAGGACTGTGATTTGTTGGTATCAAAAATAGCATCAAGATTGGAAGCTTGGACAAGCAAATTTCTCTCATATGCAGGGAGATTGCAACTTCTAAAGTTGGTTATCTTTGCAATGCAAGTGTTTTGGACTTCAATTTTTATGCTACCAAAGAAAGTCATAAGAAAAATAGAATAGTTGATGGGGAATTTCCTTTAGAGTGGAAGACTTAACATTGCAACTAAAGCTAAAATAAGATAGGAAAAGGTTTGCACTCCTTTGGTTGAAGGGGGTTTGGGATTGCCACAACTTGAACTATGGAATAAAGCAGCTCAACTCGAGCACATATGGTAATTATGCAACAATAGTGTTAAAGTCATCCAGGTGGATTGGATACACACTATTTTCCTTAAGGCAAGGAGTTTTTGGTCAATTAAAACTCCTTCATCATGCTCTTGGACTTGGAAGAAACTCCTAAAATTAAGGGATCAAGCAAGACTATTACTTGAATGGAGAGTGGGAAATGGACTATCAATCTCTCTTTTGGTTTGACTTTTGGCTACCACAAGGTCTGTTAGATAAAATAGTGAATGCAATGGAAATAGCTTTCTCGGGTCTACCCCATCATGCCAGAGTTTGTAGCCTGATTGAGAATGGAGAATGGGTTTTACCTCAAGGACAGTTTTGGAACAATTTTAATATCCTTCTAAATATCTGCCCAAATCAAGTTGTAGAAGACAAACTGTTACAGGATCGATTGTTAAATAAATTTTCGGGCTTATTAGGGAGAGAACCTGATGATCTCATTTTTAGGGCTCGTTATAGAGAGAACCCTACAATCTCAATCCTATGACAAACACTGGAATTTGTTTGGAAAGAATTGAACATGATTTCATTGCTGGGGTAAAACTCCTTTTGTACAACATTTTTTTTGCAGTTACCCTTTCCACTACTCCTAATGTAACTGCCCATGCAGTCTTCCCTATTCTGACTCCACACTTCCACTAACCTAGACTCACTAAGGACAGCCTACTGAGGTACAATAACAGACTCATAGACCCACTAAACCACTACCAACACAACAATAACAGAACATACAGACCCACTATTCTACACTAGGATGTACAGCAACACAACAACAACAGAAATAATAACTAGGACCTTACAGCGAACAGCAACATAGCAGTTCATCCACACTTCGATTTTGACTTCCCCCTTGAATATACCCGTTTGAACGGCACTATTGTGTCATGTGAACGTGGGAAAAACCTCGTGTGTAACACTGAAATAAATCAGGGGTCATTACATCTAACAAAAGTTTGTAAATAGTGAGTAATGCCAAATAACCATTTTGCGGATGTAAATCTCTTTTTTTTTTTGGTAAGTAATTAATTGTATTAATGAGAAAGAATGTACATCCGCTAAACGTGGTAGTGAGTTATAGTAAAATTTAGTCCTAGAGCTAGAATTTCACAACTTTATAAATACAGAGTAAAACCAAATTCACGGTATAAGAAGCTTAGAATAAGCTAAAATCTGTCTAGCCAAGAACATTGGTTGAGGTAGTGGGGATCCCAAGCGAGTCGAGTTCCTTGCTCTCCAAATGCAATACACTGCTACTATAAGTGCTACTCTCCATACTGGTGTCATTAGGTAGCTTCCTGGTGATAGGTGCATTAGTCTTGTTGTTACATTATGCTAAGAAAGGAAGGATATTGGGTAATAAAGTTCCGTCAAGACTAATTTCCAGACTTGTTTTGAGTATGTACACTCGAAAAACAAGTGATCATGATTCTCATTTCCATTTGAACATAGGAAGCATGTTGTTGAGATAGATATTCCCCAATTATAAAGCTTATCAAGAGTGTGAAGTTTCCTTTTCTAAGCTGGCCACATGATAAATGAGTGTCGTGGCATGGAATACTTATTCCAAATCATCTTGGCCCAAGGAACGTTAACATTTTGATTAGATAAGTCCTTATAAGCGCTTTTGATAGAGAATATTCCAGATAACTCCTTATCCCATATAAACCTGTCAGTTTTTTGGGGTCAGGTATTATATTTGATGGTATTGTGAAACCATTCCAAAAATTGTTCTGTAGAAATTCCCAACCATTGCCTTGTATAATTGAGCACAGTTTAGCATTCAAACGAAGCCCTGAAGTAGATATTGTTCTAGTGTGTTTAAAGGTTCAATTAGTAGCCAAAAGTTTGACCATAGAGATATAAATAGACCATCACCCACTTCCCATTTAAACATACCTCTTGCTATCTGGTAAAGTTTCAGCAGTTTGTACCGGCTCTAAGAACACTTGGCAGGTTTTTTAGTTTCCCAAAATGAGGTTCCTTTGAGGAAATTGGAATGAACCCATTCACTCCAAACACCTCTTACTGGGTCACCATAAGTGCCAGATATGTTTGAGTTGGGCTGCTTTGTTTCATATTTTAAGTTTCGGAATGCCCAGACCCCCTTGATCAAGTGATGTGCATACTTCTTGCCATCTTACCTTAGCTTTCTTTGAAATATTAGACCTTCCACTCCATAAAAAGTTACGCATAAGTCTTTCAATGGATTCCACTACCTTTTTTGGAAGAATAAACATAGAAGCCCAATAAACCTGCCTTGAGAATAGGACTGACTTTATAAGTTGAAGTCGTCTTGCATAGGATAAGAATTTTGAGGTCCAGGAATTGATTTTGGCCAAAATTCTATCAATTAGGACTTCACAATTTGTTTTATAGAGTTTGAAAGCTATAAGTGGTACCTTAAGGTAACGGATGGGGAGTTTCCCTTCTTTAAACTCTATCATCTGTAGTATCTGATCCTTTGCTGGAGGAGGTATATTTGATAAGAACACCAGGCTCTTGTTGCTATTTACTTTGAGACCTGAGACAGAATCAAAAGTTTCTAGAGATTCCTTAATCACTTTGACCGACTCGAGATTTTCCTTACAAAAGATTAACAGATCATCTGCAAAACGCAAATGTGTGAGTCGATCTTTCTTATATCTCTAGTGATATGAGAATTTGGAGTTATCAATAAGTTGCCCTAAAATCCTTGAGTAGACTTCCATGCCAAGAACAATCAGGTACGGGGACATTGGATCACCTTGTTTAAGGCCTCTTGAGCTATGGATGAAACCAACCAATTCTCCATTGATATTGAAAAAGAATTTTGGGGTTGAAATGCATTGCATCACCAGCTTGATAAAATTTGCGAGGAAGTTCATACTTGTGAGCATTGCTTCAATAAAGCTAAAAAACTGCACACATTAGTTAAATTGTGATCAAATGGTGGAGATAGTAAAAATGCACACAAATTTGAATGATTTACATCTACATTAATTTCTCAATTCAAAATTTCAGGCCATTATTTAAATTGAAATATTGCTTATCAAGAGGGAAAAGCGAATACTTTAGATTGTAGCAGTCTTTGTGCAATGTGCTTTAGGATAGGGACATTCTCATGAAACACACACCAAAAATTATACCACCTTTAGTTTGGCTAATTTAAAAGCTTAAATGTATATGTGGGGTGAATTATATATTTATTGCTTAAACACTTCCCTCATTGTGGGCCATGGCTTTGATTAAAGCCCATCTAGTGAACCCCTTTAATAATATGATATTAAAGAATGCACAAGGATTCAATTTAACCATGTTGAATTCAGCTTTGGAACCATTTGATCATGGAACCATTTATGTAAGCTCTTTAGTGCAAAATCCTTTGAGTTTTGGAATAGGGAAAATAAAATTTGTTTTGCAGCTTGTCATGCAACAGCACAGACTTTTAAGTGTGATAAGCAAAACTCACCTTTTGCTAATTCCCAGTTCTAATGCATCCAGTGAATGTCATGGAATCCTTAAAAAGCTTTATATAAGGCTAGATGGTTGAAGGATGCATTTTTTTCTTTCCAGAAATCTATAGCACAGGAGAAGCCTTGTCTCTTGTTTAAAGCTTTCAATATCTTTATTTTTTATAATTTTAATTCTATTTGTCTTAATTTATATTATTATTGTTTATTCTAATTAATTTTTATTCCTCTTGGTAATAATATTCCATGTTGAATTATATCTGGAAGTGATTATTAATTTCTTGTAGAGTTCATTCTAAGTTTATTAAAATTTAAAGAATTAAACATATTTAATGAGGAAAGAAATGTAAAACTTTGGAGATAGTTTTGAAAGAAAGCATGTGAGAGGCTTAAGCATTGATGACTTGGTTTGTATAGATGTATAAATAAGGAAAAAATGGTTGCTAAATTACCTTTGGGAATCAGACTTTCTTTGGCACAAGGGGACAGAAAATTTGAACTGACGGGCTGCTATGTTCTTTGGAGAAATTTCAGTAGTTGTATCAATGATAAGTATCAATACAGTCAAAATGAACTAGACCTACTAGTTAGATCAGAGAAGCTGTAGACCAGGTACATAGCTGATCCGGTCAAGGTTTAATACCCAGAGGCTCAACAATTTGGAATTCTCCAAGTGGACAGGCTTTCAAGTCAGATTGGCCAGTTTGCAATATATGGCCCGAGAACACTCTGGTTATTATGCATTATTTGCCCAATCTCTCTAGAATAAAGTGATTTATATCATAGTGCATTATAAAAGTAATGAACATCAAATCATGTCAATTTACATTGTTTTACATTCTTTTCAACATTTTCAATGTGAGATGGACCTGCCCATAGAAAGCTAGATGACTTCCTACCATGTATTTGTTTAAGAGGAGTTGCCCAGTTTGGGAGTTGGACTATAGTGTATTTGCAGAATTTGGTGTCTTTGGCTTGAGATTATGGATGGAATTGTAGAGTTTGATACTCACTTATGGGGCTACCATGTGGCATACTGTTCCTTGTATTTATTTCAGCTTTAAGAATCTTTGGAGGGCTATGCCATAGTTATATCCATAGTGAATATGTGATTTGTATCGAACCTAAATGTTTGATTGAGTGAAAAAGTTTGTAGTTTTATTGTTAATGTATATTTCAACACTGTCCTCCCATGTGACTGGAGATGTTACTTAGGGCCAATACTGTGAAACTAATCAAATGAGCCAAATAATTATATGTGATTTTAAACTTAGGACCTAATATTCTCATTCTGTGTGAGATATCATATGTGTCTAGTTGCCTTCACATACTGCTACAGATTGTCTGTTGAATGCATTCTCTCCCTCTCCTTCCCACCCCACCCCACTTCTCTCTCTCATACACACATATGCACATAGATACACAAGTCATGAGCCACTATCTATATATTGTCCCATTGCTTTCTCGAGTTGTTCTTCCATATTGAGGACTGATAAATATGTGATTGGTGCAGACCAACAAACTTTCCAAGAACAACATTGTTGGCTATTGTGAAGTGGACCTACTTGAATTCTTGTGGCAGGTGCGTAACAACTTATTAGATGGTTTTTCTGGCTTTTATGCAGATATGGGGTATTCCTAAAAAATAATTATTAAAAATAGGTGGTTGTGTAATTGTAAGAAAAAGAGAAAATTATGTATCCTTTATTGATCCATAGGTTATACATATATACAAGTTCTAATAAACTAAAAAAGGAAACTAAATTTCTATTTTAAGACTAATATATATCTAATAATAACTGTATCCTAATTTAACTAATTTACAGCCTATAACACTTCCTTTCAAGCTGGAGCATAGATATTAATCATGCTCAGCTTGTTACACAGATAGTCAACTTGAGCCCTGTTTAGAGCTTTTGTAAGAAGATCTCCTAATTATTCTCTAGTCTTCACAAACCCTATAGAAATTAACTCTTACTGAATTTTCTCCTGAACAAAATGATAATCAATCTCGATGTGCTTAGTTCGTTCATGGAATACGGGATTCGAGGTAATATGAAAAGCGGCCTGGTTATCACACCATAGTTTCACAGGAAGTGAGATGTTCAACCCGACTTCATTTAGGAGTTGATATATCCACATTACTTCATACACTGATTGTGCCAAAGCTCTATATTTTGATTCTGCACTAGATCGAAATACAATATTCTGCGTATTACTTTTCCATGAAACCAAATTTCCACCAATGAAAACACAATACCCTGAAGTGGATCTCCTGTCCTCCTTATATCCTGCCAATCAGCATTTATAAAACATTCAATACTAATGTGACCATGATTCTTATACAAGATACCACGTCTAAGTGCTCCCTTTAAATAACACAAGATCTACTTTATAGCAACCTAATGATCAACTGTTGGAGATGACATGTATTGATTTACAACAGTGATTGGATACTATAAGATAATTCAATTTTCCAACCATCCGTCTGTATCTTTCAGGATCCTCAAACAACTCTTCCTCCTTTGTCAGTTGCAAATTAGGAACCATTGGTGTACTACATGGTTTAGCGCCCAAGTTTCCTATTTCAGACAACAAGTCAAGTACGTATTTTCTTTGTGATAGAAAAATTCCTTTCTTACTCCTCATTACCTCAACACCCAAGAAATATTTCAACATTCCTAAATCCTTTGTTTGAAATTGACTTTGAAGAAAGAATTTGAAAGTCGAAATACCTGTAGTATCATTGCCAGTGATAACAATATTGTCCACATATATTACTAACAGAATAATACCAGCCGTAGATTGTCTGTAGAAAATAGAATGATCAGATTTGCTTTTCTACATCCTAAATTTCTCAACTGCTTGGCTAAATTTTCCAAACCAAGCACGAGGGCTCTGCTTCAAACCATATAAAGACTTACGAAGATGACAAACCTTTCTAGACTCCCCCTGAGCAACAAACCCTGGAGGTTGCTCCATATAAACTTCTTCTTGAAGATCCCCATGCAAAAAAGCATTCTTGATATCTAACTGATGTAGAGGCCAATCATATACTACAGCCATTGAAATAAATAACCTGACAGATGTTAACTTAGCAACAGGAGAAAAAGTATCAAAATAATCTATTCCATAAGTTTGAGCATATCCTTTAGCAACAAGACGAGCTTTTAAGCGAGCAATTGATCCATCAGGATTTACTTTAATAGAAAAAACCCATTTACAGCCAATGGCCTTTTTCCTTGCAGGTAAATGTACCAAATCCCAGGTATCATTTTGATTAAGGGCATTCATCTCCTCTACCATTACACTACGCCATCTTGGATGTGACAAGGCTTCATGAACGGTTTTAGGAAGAGAGATAGAATCAATAGATGCAATAAAGGAACAAGAGGAGACTGACAGATGATCATAAAACACAAAAGAAGAAACAAGATAAGTACATTGACATTTACCTTTACGAAGGGCAATGGGAAGATCGTCCCTTGAGATTGAATCTGATGACGAGGGAGTTGGTTCAGGACATGCATCGAGAGTTGGCTCAGGAGCACGTTGCCTGCGAGAGTAAACCTGAAGAGGTGGTTTAGGAGTAGAAGTGGTGGATGTAACTGTATAGATTAATAGATAATCATCCTCCCCCTGGCCTGTATGATTGAAGGGTGGAGAGAAAGGGATATCTTCACAAAAAGTAACATCAGTCGATACCAAATACCTATCAAGGCTAGGACAATAGCATTTGTATCCCTCCTGAACACGAGAATACCCAAGAAATATACATTTTAATGACTTAGGATCAAGTTTTATAATTTGGGGACACACATCCCGAACAAAACACGTACAACCAAATATTTTGGGTTCAATCGAAAACAAAGATTTTGTCGGGAAAAGAGTATGATAAGGAGTCTCATCATTCAGAATAACTGAAGGCATTCGATTAATTAAAAAACAAGCTGTAGACACTGCATCAGCCTAGAAGTTTTTTTGGACATGCATTTGAAACAATAAAGCCTTAACAGTTTCAAGCAAATGCCTATTCTTTCTCTTAGTAACACCATTTTGAGACGGTATATATACACAAGAAGTTTGATGAATAATGCCATTCGTAATCATATAGGATTGAAAAGATTAAGATAAATACTCTTTTGCATTCTCACTTCGCAACACTTGGACAAAAACATGAAATTGAGTTTTAATTTTAGCACAAAAAGCACAAAAATGAGAAAATAACTCAAAACGATTCTTCATTAAATATAACCAAATTACTCGAGAATAATCATCAACAAAGGTAACAAAATACTTAAATCCAGTTTAGATGTGATTGGATAAGGACCCCATATATCTGAATGGACTAACTCAAAAGGAGCATGTGCTCGTTTATTGACTCTAGGGCTTAAGCTAACGCGATGATGTTTTGCATACTGATATGACTCACAATGTAAGGACTCCAAATTGTGAAACTGAAGACAGAGTTTCTTTAACAAAGAGAGAGACGGATGACCCAATTGGCAATGTGCTTCAAAAGGGGTTACAGCTCTAGAGCAGGCAACAGACTTTGGTATCTCTGTATCTAGTATGTAGAGACCCTCGGATTCATGTCCTTCACCAATAGTTTTCCTTATCATAAGATCCTGAAGAAGGCAATAATCGAGAAAGAATGAGATACAATAGTTAAGTGAACGAGTGAGTTTGCTGATAGATATTAAATTAAATGATAGATAGGGCAAATTTAAGACTGAGGACAAAGGAACTAATGGAGTTGGATTTGCTGTGCTAGTCCTAAGGACATGGGATGTTGACCCATTAGCTAAAGTAATAGGAGAGCAGGAGGTATGAGATTGAAAAGTAGATAATAGACTGAAATTAACTGTCATGTGGTCTCTTGCACCAGAGTCAATGACTCATTTGGAAGACGAAGAGAGAAGACACGTGTTTGGTTTACCTAATTCAGCGATGATAGTAACAGGAGTAGATGAAGTCCTTAATGATTCCTGATACTGTGAGAACTTGGCAAAGTCATCTGCAGAACTTGTGATAGATTTTCCAGATGCATCACTAGAAAAGGCAACCTGTGTGATCAAAATCCTTGATTTCGACTTTGTAGTTTTCTACAATCATGCTTCGTATGCTCAGGCTTATGACAATAATGACATATACTTGCCCCAGAACTTTATCCCCGGGTATCAACTCCCCTACCACTATTCCTATATTGTTGTCTTCCAGCTTTATACTCATACCGACGACTTACAAGAGCACTACCAGACTGAACAGATTGAGGATTCTCCGTATGTAGAATCCTGCTATATGTATCTTGCAAGGATGAGATCATAGACCCAGAGAGAATATGAGATTTAGCTGCTTCAAACTCAACTGGAAGCCCTGCTAAAAGACTCATCACAACCATCTGCTCCCTTTGAGCCTGCTGTACTTTCATATCAGGACTAAAAGATAATAACATATTAAGTTCTTCATAAGTCCATTTAAAATCCATGAAGTAGCTTATTAGAGACTTATCTTGTTTCTCAGCACAATAAAGGGCCTTGCAGACTTCATAAATATAAGAAACATTCCAGAATACAAGAAATTCAAATATTCCATTAATTCCTTAGAAAATTTACAGTGATTAATTAACCCAACTACTTCATTATCAATAGAATTCCGTATTTGCAGGAATAATCTAGCATCGGCTCTAAGCCAAGTTTGCTTGGAACTATCATCCGTGGGTGGATCTTTAGTCAAATGATCATACTTATCAATACTACGCACGTAGAGCTTCACAGTTTTACTCCAATCCAAATAATTAGACCCATTAAGTTTATGTTTTGTAATTTTTGACATTACAGGTACCACATCTAACATAACAACAGATTTGTTGTCTGCTTTTTCACTCATGATTTCAAACCAAATTCCTCTAATAGAACAGACAGATGAACTAAAGTCAATGTACATCAGCAAACTCCCGATTACTAACACACCAAATCAAACGTACCAGATCAATAGATTTGTATGTCAGTAAACACCAACAGTAACTAATTACTAAATGTGCCAAATTACCACCACAAGGACCAAACACATCGGATTAACACCAACAGACGACGGATTAATCATCAACAGCGGACAAATTAACACCAACAGACAATAATTCGACAAGAGGATCGCAAACCAAAGCTAACAAACCTGCACCCAAATATCTAATAAACAAACGAACCACAAACTTGGGCTATGCACGACCAGGCGAGACGATTGGTGAAAGCGGAGAGCAAAACGATGCTGCATGCGCCCTCACACGCCGGCGCGTGAGATTGGTGGCGAGCGCTGTGGTGGCGCATGTACGTCATGCGCATCGAATTCCGGCGCTGAACTTTCCAGAAGCCCTAGTCAGCGGATGGTGCGTCTCCCTAGGTCGGTGGTGTCAAAAAATAAGAACCCTTAGAAACCCACTCTCTCTCCCGCTCTGCTACCATGTAATTGTAAGGAAAAGAGACAATTATGTATCCTTTATTGATCCATAGGTTACACATATATACAAGTTTTAATAAACTAAAAAATGAAACTAAATTTCTATTTTAAGACTAATATATATCAAATAATAACTATATCCTAATTTAACTAATTTACAGCCTATAACAGTTTGAAAAAATAATTAATGGATATGCTTTTGGAGGTGCTCGATATGTGCTTTTAATGCAAATTGCGCATGTACAAAAGGTGCATGCAGAACCTTTGCCTTCAGTAGATTTGCAATTTACACTCAAGGCGCATACTCCCTATGTGACACTTTTGTAAATAGTGCTTCTACTGAAGGTGCATACGTTGTTTGTATCTTCAATTATAACCTTGCATAAAAAACATTGATAATTATAATATCTAACATAAACCAATACATCACTATATTATATCATATTAGAAGTCATTAGTATCACAACCATATCACAAACACATCACATACACACAAACTTCAACCGTCAAATCACCATACCCAATGCAAGCTCTAATATCCAACATAAACTCAAACCTAAACTCTAAAAATGCAATCTTCAAAACTAAACTACATAAACTCGTAACTCAAATTGAAGCTCAATCACCAGCTCTTCCATTATCCACAAGGTAGATAATCTACACCCATGTGTATGGTGCTATGGAGGTGGCTTGTCAAAGTCATAAGGAGGTGTTAAACTCCACTAAGTAGATAAATGGAGTTATGTGACACCTTCTCCCATAGCCATCTTTAGTCAGTTAAAGCGTTTCTTTTGAGGAATAGGGGGATTTAATAAGAAAGGGCTACTGTAAGAGTCAAGATGGGGAGTCATAGGGGAGCCCGAACTAGTTACTAAGCTACCTATAATGTCATAAGATATCTACTGTTCGCTATATGATGCCAAGTACATAGGATCGATGGTAGAGCTTAGCGTAGAAGATGGGGATTTGTTTGGCATATCGCATATCCTCTTGATGAGTACCCCAGCGATGCATTTGTCGTACTCCTTTAGCCTTATCTTTACCTCTATGGCAAGGTGGTGCTATATGCTCAAGGTGGGCTGCCTCTGTTTGTGCCTTTGGATGTTCCGAATTCTAGTGAGTTGAAGGATACATCACTCTGCTAGTGTCATCAACAAACTCTATTCTTCCATTAGCTAACAAAATTATTGTCAAAATTTTGAGTGCTAAGCAAATACTATGAAGTGTGTTAGCTTGCATGAAGAAACAATGCAAAATTAGTTAGTATGAGTGAAAGTGATATGTATGAGAATGATGATTGTGAAGGTAGGTTTAAAAAAGAAAGAAAGGGGATTCATCAAATCAAGCAACTGCTTTGACAATGACTTGAAATCATTGCTCCTATTCTCTGATTGAAACATACATCAATAGGATTGCCCCTTCATTAATATCAAATTTGATAAAATTTTGATTAATTCTCACATGTTTAATTGATCGTGTTGAATAGGGATCTTCATAGTGTTGAGAGCCAAGTTACTATTATTGTACACATATGTGATTCTAATGGAGTGATAAGCATGTTTTCTAGGAGCCTCGATGACTAAATTACCTCATAAATTCCTTGTGTAATGACACAAAATTCAGCCTCTGCACTATTCCTAGCCAGCATTAGTCATCTATATGACTAGCACTAAAATTTATGCAATATGTTTATGCCTATTTATAATCCATAGCATCACCCCCCAATCAGCATCATTTTCTTTTCACTTTTTTTTGTCTCTCTCTTAGTTCGTATTTTGACTTAGCTTGAGCTTCTTGTTGCAACTAGTTGTCTCATCCATGACCCTCAAAATTTTCTATTGTCATCACGATTGCTCCTCTTAGTCCCCTAATACATCAAAAGTCTTAGGCAAAACCAAACTAAAAAAACCCTTGCTTTTTGACTTCTTAGCCCTCCCTCAATCGTATCCTACCTTCAAGAAAAGTTCTGAGGATAGCCCTACCCTAGCCTAATCCTCAAAACAAACTTCTTTGTCCTTTCCCATACCTAACCTTACACTTGTTAACCTTAGCAATTCTCAACCTTGCTTCATAACTTTGCCTAACCTAGCCCAACCACCTCAAACTAAAAAGCCCTAGCCACTTAAATTTGACTCTTTAGCAAAACCTAGCCTTACCTCCTAAACTGGTGGCTCAATATTAAAAAGCTATGATCAAGGCAATTGAAGAGGCAGAAAATGGTGTTACTATCTGTTATAGGATGTAAATAAGATTAAAAAGTCGGATCTTTTTACTTAATTTACTTTTCTTTTTTGGATTTCTTTTTCTTATATATATAAATGCATCAAATTACTCAAGATTAATAAGATTAATACTTTTTCTCTTGCACCTTTGATAACATGGTATCAAAGCCCTAAATAAATTAAAAAAAAAAATCATATTTCTTTTGGTTCAAAGTATATATTGTAATTTTTAGGTCACCTCTATCATCTTATCCATTGTTGACACAACCCACCTAGGAAGGAGTGTCACCCGCTGTTTGTGCAATTTGGAGTTTGCCATTACAAAAAAACACAGTGTGTGAGTCACATACGCCACCATAAGGATCGACTTAAGTTTCACGTGTCAACGCTTGGATGTGCATGTGCCATTGTTTGTCTTGCTTGGGCCACCACTACACGTTTTTGTGGTTAGTTTGGTCAATATTTGAGTGTGGAATTTTCTTAACAATAAGGTTTGTGGGTTTGTACATTTCACTGTTGTGTGCTTAGGGGATATTTTGCGTTTATGTGTTTTGAATCTGTTTTAATTGGTGACTTGGGTAAGTTTGTTTTTATTTTCAGATCTATACGATTCTTTTTCTTTGAAGTCACGAGAGAGTCAACCGACATAAAGTCTATAGTTGTATCTGATGTGGTTCCTATGATATCAAAGATCACAGGACATAAACTCAATGCACCTAATTATTTAGATTGGAGTAAAACTATTAGGCTCTATTTATGAAGCATTAACAAGTATGATCATTTGATTAAAGATCCATCTAAAGATGGGTCAAAGTAGACATGGTTGAAGGAGGATGCTAGATTATTTTGGTTTTATTAATCATTGTGAATGTTTTAATGAGTTGATGGAATATCTAGATTTCTTGTATTCTGGGAAGGAGAATGTTTCTTGTACTTACGAAGTGTGTATAGCATTTTACCATGTAGAGAAACATGATAGGTTTCTCATGAGCTACTTTATGGATTTTAAGATAACTTATGAAGAGCTCAATATGTTATTACCTTTTAGTCCTGATGTGGAGGTTCAACAAGCTCAGAGGGAACAAATCACTGTTATGAGTTTTTTAGTTGGCTTACCATTTGAATTTGAAATTGCTAAATCTCATATTCTCTTTGGTTCTGAGATCTCCTCGTTTTAAGACACTTTTAGTAGGATCTTTTGTACATAAAACTCCTAACCTATTCAGCCTAGCAATGCTCTTGGAAGTCGGAATAATGACTCTAATTTTGGAAGACAGCAATACAGGAGTGGTAGAGGAGTTAACATTTGGGAACAAAACTCTAGAGTGGTCGTATGTCACTATTGTCATAAGTTAGGACACATGAAGCATCTGCTCTGTCAGCACGTATTGCCTCTACCAATGATGCATCTAAAAGTCCATTTTGATTTCTGTAGATGAATTTTCCAAATTCTCACAGTATCAAGAATCATTAGTCTTCATCTACTCCAATGACTACTATTGTTGAGTCAGGTAAACTAAACACATGTTTTGTTTCATCATCTTCCAAATGGGTCATTGATTCTGGTGCCACAGATCATGTGACAAGTAATTCAAATCTATTTTCTACTTATTAATCACCCCTCTCCCCTCCTGTTACATTAGCTGATGGGTCAATATCTTGTATTCTTGGATCTAGCACAATTCACCCAACTCCAATACTTCATTTCTCATCTGTCTTAAGTTTACTTGATTTATCCTTTAATGTAATTTCTCTTAGCAAGCTTACCCGTACATTTAATTTTAGTATCTTATTTTCCCTTGACTATTGTCCATTCCAGAATCTTATGATAAAGAAGATTATTGGAAAAGGACATGGATATGGGAATCACTACATTCTTGATACACAAGTGCCAAGGTCTATTTCTTGCTTTTGAGTTGTAACCCCTTTTGAAGCACATCGTCGGTTAGGTCATTCGTCTCTTCCTCCATTGAAGAAAATTTGTCCTCAATTTCATAGCTTAGATTCATTAAATTATGAGTCTTGTCTGTATGCAAAACATCATCATCTTAGTTTAAGTTCTAGAGTCAATAAAAGAGCAAATGCTCTTTTTGAATTAGTTCATTCAAATGTATGGGGTCCTTGTCCTGTGATAAATAAAACTGGATTGAAGTATTTTTTATTTTTGTTGATGACTACTCTTGTATAAGTTAGTTGTATTTAATGAAAAATCGTTATAAGCTATTTTTTCATTTTTGTGCTTTTTGTGCTAAGGTTAAAACTCAGTTTAGTGTTTTGGTACAAATATTGTGAAGTGATAATGCCAAAAAGTACTTATTTGAATCTTTTTAATCTTATATGATTAGAAATGGCATTATTCACCAAACTTCTTGTATAGATACACCATCTCAAAATAGGGTTGTTGAGAGAAAAATTAGACATTTGCTTGAGACTGTTAGAGCTCCATTGTTTCAAATGCATGTTTTCAAACATGTTTTCTGATTAATTGTATGCCTCTATCGATTCCTAATGGTGAGACTCTTTATCATACACTTTTCCTAAATAGATCATTGTTTCCTATTGAATAAAAAATATTTGGTTGTATTTGTTTTGTTCTGGATGTTCGCTCTCAAGTTACAAAAGTCAATCCAAAATAAGTGAAATGTATCTTCTTTGGGTATTCTTGTGTTCAAAAGGGATATAGATGCTATTGTCCCAACGTTAATAGGTATCTTGTATCAACTAATATCACTTTTCTAGAAGATATACCTTTCTCTCTATCTTTCACATATGCAAATTAAGGGGAGGATGATGATTTGTTAATTTATATTGTTACATCCATGGTTGTCAAAATCGTGATTTTACGTAGAATCGCTAAGGGGTTCGTAGAATCGGAACGTAGAAACGGAAGTTTCTACAACCTATGTAAAATAACTTTCAAATATTATAAATTTACTTACAATAGTCATTAAAAAATATAATTAATAATAGAAATAAGGAAATTAAGTATTTATTTTAGCCATAAATTACAAATTTGCATTGAAAGTCATAATATAGATAATCGAGCATAAGTTGTATAATATAGATATTTTATTTCTAAAATGATAAATCATGTATAAAACAAGTTTCACTTAGTTCTATATACAAAAGCTAAAAGATAATAGATAAAATTTAAAAATCAATTGTGACTTTAAGGAATTACTAATAAATAAAAATTGATAATGAAGATATACCATTAGAAATGAGTAATATTAAAAAATGACCAAAAGTACATAATAAAGAAGATACTATAACAAGAAAACCTTCAAAATTATATATTACTAGGTAAATTTTTGCACTATTCGTGATTATTAATTCAAATTATATTTACTTAACAATATCTCACATTTACTTAACTATGAGAATGATATATTGAAAAGATAGAAATATAAATACATTTATACCTTTCCTATAAAATTAAAAATCTAAAAAATTCTTATAAAATTAAAGTTATCTACCATTTATTTTATTTACTATTACAAAAATATTAGTTAAAATAAGGAAAGTTGCAGCAATCAAACATGAGTGCTTTAATACGAACATGATTACAAATAGGAACAAGAAGACTAACAATCGACGAACACAAACACAAAAACTTCAATGCAACGTAACACACTGACAAGAGAGGAGTGATGACCGACGAACATGTTGGTGTATGACTCATACTTCCCTACGACAGGAAAGCACGTGGGTCCTGCTCCACACTGAGCGGGCGGGGGTTTCATAGAGGGCTTTTAACAATTAAGCCTACAGTTGTTTATTAAAAGTTTTGGGCTTGGATAAGAAAACACGAAGAAAAATGTTTTTTTGGAAGGAACGGGGGAAGAGCACGGTCGGGTAATTAAATTGCACGGCCGTATGTCAAGGAAACATGCCCACAGAAGCACACACGGTTGAAGGCATGGCCGTGTTTTGAGCTTGGAAAATCCACAGAAACACACACAGTTGAGTACACGGTCTGAGACACGGCCGTGTGTTATTTGCGTGGAAGCCTGTAGTTGTAAATATTTGTGAAATCGGTTGAAACGGATAGAATTGCGATTTTGAAGGATTTTACTGTTCAAAATCGCGATTTTATTAGGATTTTGCTTCTCTCCGATTTTGTATGCGAGTTAACTGGGAATATATATACAAACTCGTAAAATCGTTGAATCGTACGAGTTGAAACGCGATTTTGACAACAATGGTTACATCTTCTATTTCTACTCCTAAATCTCCTATCATTCAGGTCTATTCTTGTAGACAATGTAAACTCTAAACCAGCTCTTGATACATGTCTTGAACCAACTCCTTTGTTGTCAGATTTGCTTTCAAATGATCATCTTCCTAATGCCTTTTGCAAAGGTAAGCGTTAGGGTACTTACCTTATTTCTTTTTTTGTGTCCTATGATCACTTGTTAACCTCTTCTTTGTCTTTTATTGTGTCTCGTGACTATTTATATTCCTAAAACCGTTCATTAAGTTTTATCTCATCCTGTTTGGCATATTGCCATGATAGAGGAGATGAATGCTTTAGATGAAAATGATACTTAGGATTTGGTAAAATTATTCGCAGGGAAGAAGGTTATTGGATGTAAATGGGTTTTTTCAACTAAAGTAAACCCTGATGGATCCATTGCTCAGTTGAAAGCCCATCTTTTTGCTAATGGGTATGCCTAGACTTATAGAGTAGATTGTTCTGATACTTTTTCACTTGATGCTAAGTTAAACATTTGTTAGGTTATTTATTTCCATTGCGGCTATTTATAATTGGCTTCTATGTCAATTAGATATCAAGAATGCTTTTCTATGTGGTGATCTTCAAGAGGAAGTTTATATGGAGCAACCTCTAGGATTTGTTGCTTGGGGGGAGTCTGGAAAAGTTTGTCATCTTTGTAAATCATCGTACAACTTAAAGCAAAGTTCTCGTGCTTGGTTTAGAAAATTTAGCCAAGCAATTGAGAGATTTGGGATGCAGAAAAGCAAATCTAATCATTCTGTTTTCTACAAACAGTCCGAGGCTGGTATCATTTTGTTAGTGTTATATGTTGATAATATTGTCATCACTGGCAGTGATACTACAATTATTCTTGCTCTCAAATTCTTTCTTCATAGTCAATTTCAAATAAAAATTTGGGATGTTAAAATATTTTTTAGGTGTTGAGGTAATGAGAAGTAAGAAATGAATCTTCCTTTTTTCAAAGAAAATATGTGCTTGACTTATTATCTGAGATGGAAAAATTTGGGGCTAAACCATGTAGTATTTCAATGGTTTCTAATTTGCAACTCACAAGAGAAGGTGGGTTATTTCAGGATCCTAAGAGATATAGAAGATTGGTTGGGAAGTTGAATTATCTTATAGTAATTTGTCCAAATATTGCATATTCAGTTAGTGTAGTGAGTCAATACATGTCTTCTCTAATAGTTGATCATTGGGCGGCTGTAAAGCCAATTTTGTGCTATTTAAAAGGAGCTCTTGAATGTGATATTTTGTATAAGAATTATGATCATACTAATGTTGAATTTGATCGGGGTAAGATCCAAGAAAGATTGGAGATCTACTTTTGGATACTGTGTTTTTGTTGGAGGAAAGCTGATCTCATGGAAGAGTAATAAGTAGAAGGTTGTATCGTGATTTAGTGTAGAATCGAAGTATAGAGTTATGGCATATTCAGTGTGTGAAGTAATATAGATATATCAACTTCTAAAGGAAGTAAGTCTCAAGACTTAACTACCTGCAAAATTGTGGTGTGATAACCAAGCTGCTTTTCATATTGCATCAAATCCTATTCTATGAACAAACTAAACACATTGAAATAGATTGCCATTTTGTTCTTGAGAAAATTCAATAAGCCTGGAAAAAATAGCATTGAGATTGGAAGCCTGGAAAAAAGCAAATTTCTCTTATATATAGGGAGACTCGAACTTCTAAAATCGATTATCTTTGCAATGCAAGTGTTTTGGACTTAAATCTTTATGCTACCAAAGAAAGTCATAAGAAAAATAGAACAGTTGATGAGGAATTTCCTTTGGAGTAGAAGACCTAACATTGCAACTAAAGCTAAAATAAGATGGGACAAGGTTTGCACTCCTTTGGTTGTAGGGGGTCTGGGATTGCCACAACTTAAATTATGGAATAAAGTAGCTCAGCTCAAACACACATGGCAATTACGCGACAATAGTGTTAGAGGCATTTGGGTGGACTGGATACACACTATTTTCCTTAAGGGAGGAGTTTTTGGTCAATTAAACTCCTTCATCATGCTCTTGGACTTCGAAGAAACTCCTAAAATTAAGGGATCAAGCAAGACTTTCTTGAATGGAGAGTAGGAAATGGACTATCAATATCTCTTTAGTCTGACTTTGGGCTACCACAAGGTCCATTGGATAAAATAGCGAATGCAAGGGATATAGCTTCCTCGAGTCTACCCAAACATGCTAGAGTTTGTAGCCTAATTGAAAATGGAGAATGGGTTTTACCTCAAGGACGGTTTTGGAACAGTTTCAATATCCCTCCAAATATCTGCTCGAATCAAGTTGTAGAAGACAAACTTATATGGAGACCATCTCTAAATGGTGTCTTTACTATCAAGAGTGCACATTCAACACTTAAGCTTATTGGTAATACTATGCCTTGGACTAAATTAGTATGGAACAGCAAATCTATACGAAGACATAGTTTTATCTTATGGCTTGTAATTAATGGCAAGTTATACACTCTTAATAAACTGAACTAGTGAGGAGTTATAAACCAAATAACATGTTTCTTGTGCAACTAAAGCATGAAAACCATCAACATTTATTCTTTCAATATTCCTTTTCATCAGTAGTATGGAAAGAAGTAATGTCTAAGTTGGGATGGTCGACAGAAGAATGGAAATCAGTGTTAGTGGTTGCAGTCTACTGTATTTGGCGTGCAAGGAACTCAACTTGCCTAGTGTATAGATCCCCTTGTTCAAATGGCTTAGCTAGACTTATTTTGAATTACATTTATGTATTTAAATAAGAGATAATAGTGAAAGTAACATACAGCATATAGATTGAAATAAATAAGGAGTTATTACACTCAACAAAAAGTTTGTAAATAGTGGGCAATGCACAATAACCACTTTGCGGATGTAAAACTCTTTTTGGTTGAACGAAATTAGTGAATTAACAAAAAAAAAAAAAAGAAAAAAAAAGATCATCCTCAAATCCTTAAATCCAAATTTGGAGATCCTCATGGGTAGCCGTGGTCCATAATGGATGATAGGAATCGGGTTCCTAGGACATATCATCAAGGATCAAAGATGAATAGAAGACGGATCGAGAAACCAAGGGGCCTAAATAAGAAAGTTGTAGAAGTCTTAGAGAGAGACTTGGTAGGCACATGGCTTTGTTCCCAAGTATGTTGACCAACACGATCAACATGACGAGTCTTTTCTATTTCTTTTTAATTATTGATAATTTTTTTAATTATATTTTCTTATTCTTTATTTATGAATTTGTCATTAGGGTCCAAGAGGCATTTAAGCGTCTTTGTTTTTTATTTTATTTTATAATAAATATATCATGATTTATCCTTTTATATATTATAGAACTCTCTTTGAGATTGAAAACCTAGCTTATTAACAAGCTTCTTTTTGTTAAATCTTATCAATCGGTTTTTGTAATTGATTGTGGTGATTTTTTAGCTAGACCATCTCGTGTGTCACATCGGGATTTTCTAGCTAATTCATTGATTTCCAAAAGTCGTGAGTCATATTGATCAAGGAACATCATAAACCTAGTTTAATTATTCGATTATAATTTTACTAATTGTTCATAAACCTATATTTGTTTTTCTATTATTCATCTTTGGTAACTAGTCGTGGATTATCCTAGGTGATTTTAATGGGACTAGATACATATCGGAAAATCTAAGAGGTAACAGGAGGATCAATCAAGGAATCTTGAGATTTCAGAAGATTCATTGACATGGCTGAAGTGGATGATTTACGTTTTGTAGGAAATTTCTATTTATGGCCAAACACACAGGTTGAAAATCCAATATCGAAGAAGCTTGATCGGGTCTTAATAAACATGGAATGGTTGAATAGATTCTGGCAAGTAGAAGTCAGATCCTTCCACCACTACTTTCTGATCATGTAGTGTGTAGGGTTTGTGGTAATTTTTCTCCTATGAGGTGTAAATCACCATTTAAATTCTTTGAATTTTGGATAGAAAAGAAGGAATTCCTGAGTTTGATGTCAAATGCATGGACGACAAAGGTGAAAGGTTCAAAACTCTATCAAGTTGTTAAAAAGCTTAAAATACTTAAGTTTGGATTGAGAAGTCTGAATAGAAGGAAGTTTTCTAATACATCCAATAGAGTAAACTAAAGCCAAACAAACCTTGACCGCCATCCAAAACTCAATAGCTCAAGGAGATTCAGCCATGATAAGGGAAGAGAGAGGAGCCTTCCAACAATATTACACATTGAGGAATGCATAGGAATGTTTCTTTAAAGAGAAGTCTAGAATCAAATGGTTAGTGCTTGGAGATAAGAACACTTCTTTTTTCCATAAAGCCATGCTTCAGCGACATAACATGAGTGCAATCCGATCTCTAGAAAGGAAGGATGGATCTTTAGTAGTAGGAGATGAAGCTATAAAGGAGGAAGTGGTGGCCTATTTTTCTAACCTATTTGGAGAGCCTAATGGGTTCCAAAATGAAGTAGAGGTAGATAATGTGGTAAAATGGAAGTGGAATGACCAATAAGTGGAATTCCTCAACTCTCCTTTTTTTGGAGGCAGAAATTAAGGAAGCTTTTTTCAACCAATCAAATAGTAAGGCCCCAGGGCCGGATGGCTACTTTGTTAAATTCTTCAAAGTTACGTGGCCCATAATTGGGGAGGATATTGCAAAAGCTATTATGGATTTCCTTGCCACAGGTTCTCTCCTAAACAAGTGAACAACCCTATCATTACTTTGGTGCCTAAGGTTTCAAATGCATCAAAATTATCGGATTTTAGACCTATGTCTTGCTATAAAGTCATCTATAAAGGTATATCCAAAGTGCTTGTAGCTCAGATTAAGGTGGTTCTTCACTCCCTAGTTAGGAGGGAGCAATCTGCTTTTGTCCTAGATTGGAAAATCACTATCATAGCAATCGAGGTTCCCCTAGATGTGCCATCAAAGTAGATATTATGAAAGTTTATGATACACTAAATTAGGGTTTCTTGGAGAAAACACTACTGTGTATAGAATTTCCTCCTCACTTTACGAAGCTTCTAGTACAATACGTAACAACTTAAAGATTTTCTTTTAATTTAAATGGAGAACTTGTTGGATTAATCCCTAGCTATAGGGGGCTAAGACAAAGAGATCCTATCTTACCTTACTTGTCTGTGATTGCGATGGAGATTTTTGTTAGGTTTATTTCAAAAGATGGCCTAAAGTCTAGATTTTTCTTACCATTGGAGGTGCAAGGAGGAGAGAATTACTCATCTTTGCTTTGTAGATGATCTCATGGTATTATGTAAAGGAGACATTAAATCCATCATGATGGTTAAAGAGATATCATCGGAATTTCAAGCTATATCGGGGGCTTAAAGCCAATCTAGGCAAAAGTAAATTTTTCTTCTCAAATGTGAATTTGCTTACAAAGGAAGTTGCACTTGAGGCGTTTGGATTCCAAGAAGGGAAATTGCCGATACGTTACTTAGGGGTTTCCCTCATCTTAACTAAACTAAGAAGGGAGGACTATAACTTGCTAGTATAAAAAATAGCATCACGTTTGGAGGCTTGGATGAGCAAATTTCTTTCATATGTGGGGAGACTCCAGCTTCTAAAGTAGGTCATCTTTGCAATGCAAGTGTTTTGGGGTTTAATCTTTTATCTTACCAAAGAAAGTTATAAGGAAGATAGAACAGTTGATGAGGAACTTCCTCTAGAGTGGAAGGCCCAACATTGCAACTAAAGCGAAAATAAGATGGGAAAAGGTTTGTACTCCTTTGGTTGAATGGGGTTTGGGCTTACCACAACTAGAGTTATGGAATTAAGCAACTCAACTCAAGCATATATGACATCTATGCAACAACAGTATTAGAGGCGTTTGGGTGGATTGGATACACACTATTTTCCTAAAGGAAAGGAGTTTCTGGTTGATCAAAACCCCTTCATCATGTTCTTGGTCTTGGAAGAAACTCTTAAAACTATGTGATCAAGCAAGGCCCTTACTTGAATGGAGAGTGGGGAATGGCCTTTCAATAACCCTTTTGTAAGATTTTTAGCTGCCACAATGACTGTTGGTAGTATAGTTGGTGCAAGGGAAATAGCTTCATCGGGTTTATCCCAAAATACCATAGTTTGCAGCCTAATCAAGAATGGAGAATGGGTCCTCCCTTAAGGACAATTTTGGAACAATTTCAATATTCCTCCCAATGTACATCCGAATCCAACTTTGGAAGACAAACTCATATGGAGACCATCTCCAAATGATGTTTTCTCTATTAAGAGTGCATATTCTTCACTTAAGCCCCTCAGTACCGCTATGCATTAGGCCAAATTAGTATGGAACCATAAATCCATACCAAGACATAGGTTTATCTTATGGCTTATAATCAATGGCATGTTATACACTCTTGACAAATTGAACCAATGGGGAATTACAACTTTGACTTCATGTTATTTGTGTAACCAAAGCATGGAATCCCATCAACATTTGTTCTTCCAATGCTCATTCTCGTCAATAGTTTGGAGAAAAGTGAAGTCTAGTTTGGGATAGCCAATTTCTCATGCTTTGTGGCAGCAAGTTTTAGATGGTTTGACCTATACTCCATCAAATAAACGGATGGATAAATGGAAATTAGCACTAGCGGCTATAGTTGATTGTATCTGGCATGCAAGAAACTCAATTCGTTTGGGACAAAAGATCCCTAGCACAATTAGCTTAGTAAGACTTATTGATGTTTTTCGAGAAGTATTAAGAATAAAAGTCTTATTTCTTTATGAATTTTTATATCTCATGTATAGAGATATTTATATAGAAATTACATGTCTAATTTAAGAAAGCTTATTAATTACATAATCTTTCTAATAAACAAGATAAATCAAACTTCCTAATTTAGCTAGTTAACACTCACCTTAAGTTGGTGCAAAGATGTCACATATGCCCAACTTGCAATCTAGTGTATGAAAAATCCGATTGTTGAGACCTTTTGCGAATACATCAGCAAGTTGCTTTTCTAATGATACATGAAACAGACTTAAGATATCACTTGTAACCTTTTCTTTGATGAAGTGTCAATCAATTTCAATGTGTGTTTTGTTTGGTTGTGCTAAACTGGATTGTGGCAGCCTTGTTACCATAATACAAGGAAAGTCTCCCCCTTTTAGCTAGTCTTAATTCCTCTAGTAATTTTTTAAGCTAAAGAAGTTCAGACACCTTGAGCCACAATTCTGTATTCAGCTTCCGCACTTAATCTAGCCACTGCACTTTGCCTTTTGCTTCTCCAAGTAACTAAGTTCCCTCCCACAAACATACAATAATTGGATGTAGATCTTCTATTATCTAGAGATCCAACCCAATCTGCATCTATAAAGGCTTCTATCTAGAGGTGACCATGTTTGGAGAAAAGTAGACCTTTCCCTAGAGTAGACTTCAAATATCGCAAAATGCGAAAGATAGCTTACATATGAGAATCTTGAGGTTCATGCATGAATTGACTCACCAAGTTGACTACATAAGCTATGTCTGATCTAATGTGAGAAAAATAAATGAGTTTTTCAATTAACCTTTGATATCTCTCCTTATCAATAGATTCTCCTACCCTTGCTTGTGTCTTCTAGTTATTATCAATGGGTGATTCTATTGGTTTACAACCTGTCATGCCCATTTCTTTTAAGAGATCTAGATGATACTTTAAGAAATAAAAATTCCTTTTTCTGATTTGGCAATTTCAATTCCTAAGAAGTATTGCAATTTTCCTAGATCTTTGATATCAAATTCCTGTGCCAATCGCTTCTTCAATTGATTCATCTCTTCTTTGTCATCTCCTGTCATTACCATGTTATCAACATAAACTATTAGAAGAGTGAATTTACCCTTTTGATGTTTTATGAAGAGGGTATGATTAGCATTGCTTTGCTGGTGGCCAAAGGAGATCATAGCTTTGCTGAATCTGTCAAACCAAGCTCTAGGGGTTGTTTTAGTCCGTACAAAGCTTTCTTTAGTTTAGTCACTTTCCCTTGACTTTGTTCATTATCAAATCCAGGAGGGATCTCCATATACACTTCTTCTTCCAAGTCCCCATGAAGAAATGCATTCTTCACATCAAACTGTTGCAAGTCCCAATCAAGGTTAGTTGCACAGGACAACAAGATTTTGATAGAGTTCATTTTAGCAATAGGGGCAAATGTCTCTTGGTAATCTACTCCATAAGTTTGAGTGAATCCCTTAGCCACCAATCTAGCTTTGAATCTCTCAATTGAACCATCAACTTTATGTTTTATGGTGAATACCCATTTTCAGCCAACCAATTTCTTATTTGGTGGAGGAGTGACAAGTTCCCAAGTCTCACTTTTAGATAAAGCCTTCGTTTCTTCAATCATAGCTTCCTTCCACTTAGGATCTGTGAATGCTTCTTTCCAATTCTATGGAGTAGACATAGAGGAAATAGACAGGACAAAGGCTCTATATGATGGAGACAAGGAATCATAGGAGACAAAGTTAGATAAAGGATGTTTAGTACAAGACCTAACTCCTTTTCTAAGAGCGATAGGCAAATCTAGCTCATTAGGAAAAGTAGATAACTCACTAGTAGAGGAGGACTCTGCAGATTGCATGATGGCTTCTTCTACCTTGTTTCTCCTTGAATACCCCAACAAATCAGGTCTATCCAAATGTCTAATAGTCTCCCCCTGAACTCTCTCTCCAATTTCACCATTCCTTATGTCATCATTAAGAGGTTCCACAACAATGGAATTAGGAAAAATTACCTCTTCCTCCTTATTGCTCTCCCCTTAAAGAGGTGATGAAGGATTGCTAAAATAGGGCTCAAATTCTCGAAAGGTAACATCCATACTGACAAAAAATCTCCTGAAAGGAGGATGGTAACATTTATAACCTTTCTATGTAGGAGAATACCCAATAAACACACATTTAAGGGCTTTAGGGTCTAGTTTCCCGGCATTTCTAGTGAACAAAACAGACACAGCCAAACACCTTTGGAGGAACAGTATATTCTTACCCTTTAAAGCTTCAAAAGGGCTTTGAAAATCAAGGGTTTTAAGTGGCATTCTGTTGATAAGATAAGCAGCTACTAGAATAGCATCTCCTTAGTAAGGTTTTGGTAGATTCATGATGTACATAATAGATCTTGCCACTTCTAACAAATGTCTATTTTTCCTTTTAGCAACCCCATTTTGTGCACTAGTGTAAGGACAATTGGTTTGATGTATTATCCCATTGGATTCCAAATAAACACCAAAAGTTTTTATCCATGTACTCAATGCCATTGTCAATTCTCAAGATTTTTATCTTTGCATCAGATTGAGTATAGATCATCTTATGAAATGATTGAAAGTAAGAGAAAACTTCATTTTTGGCTTTTAACAAGTATACCCACATCATTCTAGTGCAACAATCAATAAAAGTAACAAACCATTGACTATCCAACAAAGAAATTGTTTGAGTAGAACCCCATACATTAGAATGGATAGTCATAAAAGGAATAGTACTTCTATTATTATTGAAAGGATAAGAGTTTTTAGTGTGCTTGACATACTCAAGCATCACCAAATAAGGATTCAAACTGAGTTCTCGAAAATAAACTGGGATATAACTTCTTTAAAACAAAAAAAGATGGATGTCTTAACCGCTTATGCCACTGTAATATTTCTTGATTTACATCCTTATTATCTCCAAAAAGGGCTTGACCAGAGTCTCTAGTTCCATCAATCATGTATGAGCCATCATGCAATCTACAAGTGCCAATCCTCTTCCCGGTTTGAAGGTCCTGAAAAACACAACGATTAGGGAAGAACACGATTTTACAGTTTAGGGCTTTGGTGATGGAACTAATAGATAAAAGATTAACAGGAAACTCTGGTACATAGGGAACAGATGAAAGTTTAACTTTAGGTGTACAAATAATAGAACTTGTTCAAACATAAATTCACTCAACTAGATAATTTGATTGTGATATTGTCCAAATCTTATAGCAAAGTATAATATGCACATGACAAGCAAATAATGTAATTTTCACTTATTTGTGAACTTGGCGCAGAGATAAGACTATAAGAGATAAATGCGAGGATAAAGTTAATCCACCAATCATCCACTAGTAAGAAGATAGTTGATTGTTTATCACAAGTTTTGGCTAATTTATTCAAGAACACAAGCAACTTCACAAAGTCAAATAACTGTTTCAAACCTTATTAGCAGCTAACTGATTACCAAAGGCATTGATCAAGTTAGAAAATTCAGAGAACGACAATTTCCCATCTCCATTGTAATCCACAATGGATAATAGAACCTGTTCCTGAGATAGGGTTAAAGAGCCATCAGCTATTCTGACATTTTCCTCTTTACATGAAAAATAGTTTTGAAGGTATTTTGAACAGTCTGTCATGTGTTTATTCACATCAGAATCAATAATCTAAGAATTAAGGTGAGTAGTGAAGGTAGTACTTGATTGCACATAATTGGATGTGACACTGGTGGATGAGTCAAGTTTGGTCAGGAGGTGATGGAGATGTTGAATTTCATCATAAGATAGAGTATCTCCAGAGCCTGTCTTGTTGGATGCTTCCACAAATTCCACCACATTTGCTTGAGTCCTTGATGAACTGACTCGTTTTCCCCCACAACCTCTAGTTGGTTGACCATGTAGCTTCTAGCAAGTCTCCTTTATATGCCTTGGCTTCCCACAGTAGTCACAGTGCAAGTGATCTTTATCAGAAGTGGTTGCCTTTGGTTATACATGAGAGATAGTTAACCCAGACTTCTCGACTGGTGCTGTATAAAGCATGACACCTGATTGGCTTTCTTCCTGTTGAACATGGGAGTATGCATCCTCAAGAGAAGGAAAAGGAATTTTACCAAGAACTTGAACCATTATCTGATCATACTCTGGGTTCAAACTAGCCAAAAAATCATACTCTCTTTTTTTCAACTAAATTTTGAAATAGGATAGCATCTTCCGTACAATGTGCTTAGAGATCCTAATAATAATCTATCTCCTGCCATAACCCACTTAATTAAGAAAAATACTCAGTGATTGTCGACTTACCTTGTTTTGTGCCTTGAATTTTATTCCGGATTTCAAAAATTTGGGCATCATTTCCTTTGCAAGAATGGTGCGTTTAGTTAAGTTCCAAATTTTCTTAGCAAAGTCAAGTAAGAAATACTGTTTAGAAATTCAAGGATGCATAGTATTCAAAAGCCATGTCATAATAAGTGAGTTTTCAAAATCCCATTGAGCATATGACCAAGCAAGATACGTACTAGCAAATAGCAAATAGCAAACAAGCATGTGACCAAGCAAGATACGTACTAGCCCCATCAAGTTTCATGGCATTGATTTGTGAGAGAGAACCATTATTGACCGCCTTAGTATTCTCCATAGAAACAAGAACAACAAATGGAAAAACACCCTTTGTAACCCAAAAAGGTAGAGCTTGGTCAAACGATGGAGAACAAGCGGCAAAAAGATCTGACCTCTAATAAGATGATCGTGGCTAGAGAACGGTGGTTGGACAACGATGGCGTAGGGTTCTAAGCGAGGAATGGCGACAAAAGATGGTCAGAGAGGGACCTATGCACCTCCACACGCTAACGAGTGAAGATTGCCCTGAAATCTTCGATCGGTGCATGAGCTCATGTGCGACTGCAGATGTTGGTTGGACTTTTGGGAATGACCGGTTAGAGGGTGTACTTCTTGTAGCGACGGCGATAAAAACTGAGGGAGTAAACTCGACCTCTTTGGGAACATCAAAAGATAAAAAAAAAAAAAAGAACCCTAGTGCTGCGGAGGGAGGAAAAAACTCACCTCAAAAGGCAGCAAAGCTCTAATACCATGATGTTTTTCGAGAAGTATTAAGAATAAAATTCTTATTTCTTTATGAATTTTTATATCTTATGTATAGAGATATTTATACAGAAATTACATGTCTAATTTAAGAAAATCTATTAATTACAAAATCTTTCTAATAAACAAGATAAATCAAACTTCCTAATCTAGCTAGTTAACACTTATTTTGAATTTTATTTATGTATTCAAATAAAAGGGTAATAGTGTTATCATTTTCCATATTATGTGCTATAATAGATTAGGGATTGTCAATTCTAATCAAAGCTTGTAAATAGTGGGCATTGTCCCATATCTGCTATGCAGTTGTATATCTCTTTTGGTTGAATGAAATTACTGAATTTAACCAAAAAAAAAAAAAACACAAATTCCATTAGCTATAGGTTGCTGCATGAATTCTAGGCTGTGTTTAGGATTAAATTGAAATACTAGGCACATCTGCTACCCCAATCACACTTCCTATCAAATCAGTGCTTGCCTATGCTAGGTTATAGGTTTTTTGTTGAGTTTACTCTTGTTTCTCACAGCTTTTGTATACTTAAGGTTTTTTTTACTAGAGTTCGTCTATGTAAACCTTCCTGTCTCTACTGCTTGTTATTTTACTGTGGATGTTATTCTACTATTGCAGCTTCTTCCTTTGATGAATGTAAACATATTTGAAAGGAGAAATTGACTTCCTAACATTTTTACTGTTCGCTCATGGCCATAGCTGTTTAATACTCCTTTGGAGAGAGGAATCAGGAGATCTTTGCACCAGCCACTCTTACTGCCGTCCCCTCCTGAATGCATATGTGCATGATTTTCCAC
This sequence comes from Laguncularia racemosa, assembly GCA_037954665.1. NCBI lineage: Eukaryota > Viridiplantae > Streptophyta > Magnoliopsida > Myrtales > Combretaceae > Laguncularia > Laguncularia racemosa. The sequence continues at coordinate 527,237 of JBBMOL010000118.1, read as the reverse complement.
TCTCTCCATCTTATGGACTTGGAAACTAGTTTTATTAACCTGCATTGAGCTCATCCAATGTTTTGGTTTGTGAATATCTCTGTTTTACTAGGATTTTGTAAATAAAGATTCTTTTTTGAGTTGTATTTACCAAAAGGAACATTTTATACAGGAACAGGATTCTGAATTTAGCACCTTGGATTTGTTAGATCCATCATCATCTGATATAGTCATTGGCAAAATTTCAGTTTCATGTTCTGTTGAGGTGGGCAATATTTTATCTACTATATTATTTTCGGTTCGGATGACTATCCAAAAATCTGATACCCTGTTGAACTTGTAGGATCTGGTTGAAACAGAAAAAAGTTTTGCAATGCGGATTATATCCATTGTGGTATGTTAGCGAAAAACTGCTTCTTGCAGATTCTCTTTTCCTATGTAGTCATTCTGTTATTGTCGCTTTTTGGGTTAAATTGTGAATTGATATCAAAAGTATCTAAGCTTCTTCACTTCTGGAAGTTTTATCTAGGGAGCCTCTTTTTGTTTTGCAGGATTACAATGGAGATGGGAAAATGTCGTTCTCTGAATTTTCTAACTTGATCAATGCCTTTGGTAATCAGTTAGCTGCTAACAAGGTTTGAAACAGTTATTTGACTTTGTGAAGCTGCTTGTGTTCTTGAATAAATTAGCCAAAACTTGTGATAAACAATCAACTGTCTTCTTAATAGTGGATGATTGGTGGATCAACTTTATCCTCGCAATTATCTCTTATAGTCTTATCTCTGCGCCAAGTTCACAAATAAGTGAAAATTACATTATTTGCTTGTCATGTGCATATTGTACTTTGCTATAAGGTTTGGATAATATCACAATCAAATTATCTAGTTGAGTGAATTTATGTTTATACTCAGCACTACACCTCACTTGTAATTTTAAAACATTGACTAAGATCCATGACATAAAACTAAATTTATAAGAATTCAAACAACAATTTTTGGGGTTTTGATCTTAGGTCCTTCCCTTCTAAAACCCTGCAAAAATTTGATTTTGTAACCTGCTCATCTACACTCTGGAGCTTTCTGAAGGTCCTTGGTTTTCATAGTAATATCCCATAAGCTCACATAACATTTGCTGTCTGCCTCTTCAAAATGGCCATTTGCAATATCCCAAAAATAGGGGGAGAAAGGAACTAGAAGTTGCAAATTTAGCCAGTACACATTCCTCAAAATGTTTATTCTGCAAATACATCTTAATGTCTCAGCAAATGTTACAAAAGACAGACAAACCACTATGTTTTATTTTGGGTTCTTTTATATTGTCTTTGACTTTGGCATTATGGAAAAATCTTTATTTTCATTATATTCAAGTTAGATGGCTAAGTGGGCATCTATCAGCTATTTTGAAGGAGATAGAGTGTTCAATAATGGTGAGCACATTAGCTTAAATGGTGGATGTGCAGATTGTAACTGCTATATTATCATTTCTGTACAGCTGGTGGCTTAGAGTGACATATATGCGCATAGTGACCCACCGCATGTAAGAAAAGTTTGACTTAGCTTACCTTTAAAGTAAAGTGGGAAGAGTTATCTAGTCTTGCCATGAATACTCGTGATATCCTAGTTGCCATGTTATGGATGTTGAGTAAATGCATGTTTGTCATATTCATTGAGCACCACTTATAAGTGGTTTTGGAATTTAAATATGGTCTTACATTAGAAACGAATGATGTAATCTTGTCACAATGTCTTAGTGTAATTTTTCTGTATAGCAAGTACCTTTTAAGGTCAAACATTTCATGAATATGGTTACCTTCTTAACCAGAAAGAGGAGCTTTTCAGGGAAGCTGACATTAATGGGGATGGTGTTGTCAGCATAGATGAACTGGCCAGCTTGCTCACCGTTCAGCAAGAAAAGTATTACAAATTTTTAAAGTTCATAATGTTTATTTATTATTTCTTTTGCTTGATCAAATAATGTCAATTGCGTCAGTCAGTTCATGGTGTGAAAATGAAGTTATTGACATTATCCTCTGAGTGTTAAAATTAACAAAATATATATTTTTTTGGATAAATGACAAAATATATTTGCTTTTGTTGAAAAATTCCATGTGATTTCTGTTCCTATAATTTTACCTTATTTCTCATTCATAGGACAGATTACTTATATAGAAATTCGAGGAATAATTTTATCCTAGGTAATACAAAAAAGATTAGAGTCTAACCTAGGAAAATACAAAGTAAATAAAGTCCTATACTAGGAAGTAAAGTAGCATGTTAACAATGATGCTAGATGAGTCGTGGAACTTAAGAAGTCCATGTAAGTTGGATGAGGGAGAGAAAAGGCCAATGTTGTCAGTACTGCCCCTTAAGCTGGAGAGCAGTTTTTAATCATATCCAGCTCCAAATTTTTGTCAATGAGGACTAGGTAATACTAACGAAACCAGGCTGTTAAAGCCACCTGAAATGAAAGGACAAGTGAGGCCACTTGGAAATAAAGGGCTATTAGGGCCCCTTAAAAAGAAAGGATAATGAAGGCCCATTGGAAAATATGGCAATTAAGGCCACTTGGTAATATTGTGGATAGAATGAAGGTCAAATTGGATGGATGGGAAAGGGTAGCTGGGACTCAATTTCTAGAGCTGGGACAAAACCCTCACTGACAATTGCGTCTTCTCTGTGTCTCCCTCAATCTTCTTTTCTGGATCCATAACTCCTGTATCTCCCCCGTGTCTTCGTGAGTCACTTTGGCAATGAAGGCCATTATATGTCCAGAAGGCAGAAAAGAATGACTACTTGGAAGATGACAAATAAATGCCTGTGGCAATGGAACAAAATTTATTCAATAGAAAGAGGAATGCATGTTGAAGGTGGGCTGCAATGAAAATTAGGAGAGTCTAAGTAGGGTTATTGGGACAAAGAAGAGAAGAAACAATGGCCGTGGGAGCAAAAATGGCCAGATTTAGATTGAACAAAACAAACACAAATAAAATGCTTGGTATAAGTATCAGGAGTTTTAGACCTATTGACTGAATGGAGCACAATCAGGCAATGCAACCTGGTGGTTACAATGCTTGGAATAAGAAGAGAATGGCCGTGAAGGCAGTAAGGATAGGGAGAGGGAAGGTATGACTAGTACCTAGAAAACTTGCTTTGATACCATGTTGACAAATGTAATGTGATTTCCATTCATAAAATTTCACTTGACTTCTCATTCATGGTATAAATTACCTATGTAGAAAATGGAGAAATTCTATTGTAGGTAATACAACGAGGAAATAGAATCTAACCTCAGAAATACCAGGTAAATAAAATCCTATTTAAGAAATAAAAAGCATCTTAATAATAAGGTGAGGTGAGTCTTGGAACATGAGAAGTCTACGTAACTTGGATGAGGAAGAGTGAAGGAACATTTTTTCGACAGCTTCCTACTATGCTTTTGCAGTTTTGTTTATTTATGTAATATTTAAAAAGGATATATAATAGAAAAATTGCGATGATGAACAAATCACAAGGTAGAAGGTAAAGTATCTCCTTTCTAATAAAATTAAATGTCAAGAAAATAAAACTGCCTAAAACAATGCAAACCTATAAATATCAATGCTTTTCTTGTCTAAACACATTAATCTGCTTCAATTATGTTATAATTCATGGATGCTTTGCTTCGTTAATTTTTCTACTAATCTACCTGTTATTCTCTCCTAAACATTGATCAAAAAGAAAAGGAATTACAAAAAACACACTTAAAGAGATGATTCTGGATTCTTTAACAGAGAATAATGCCATATGTATTATTTAACCACAAAGTGCTTTTTGGTTGCCCTTGATACAAACCTTGAAATACATAACTAGAGGTCTAGTTGCAACATTTTGTTTCCATTATTTGTATTGGGGTCATTAACTAGTAGACAAGACCATGAGCTCAGCTAGCCAAAGGAATTAAATAATTGTTGTTATGAGAACAATCTTCGGCTATCTGAGGTTTTTTGTTCTACACTAGAGAAAAACTACACAAATCAAAACTGTTAAAGATAGTCTAGAAAAAGCATATAACACTGTAATTGATCTTAAATAACTATTCAATATTGGCAATTGTTTTTTTTCCTTTAGTTAAGCTAAAGTAGTTCTGATCTATTTACTCTGTCTATCAGATTTGTTTATGAATGTTTTCTTGGTATCAACTGTAATTGCAGGGAACCACTTATGAATAGTTGCCCTGTCTGTGGAGAAACACTTGAAGTTGAAGATAGGCTGAATACCATGATTCACCTAACACTGTGTTTTGATGAAGGAACAGGAAACCAGGTCATGACAGGAGGGTTCTTGACTGATAAGCAAGCATCATATGGGTAAGATTTCTTTAGTTCTTCAGCTTTCATCCACTGGCTGCCCCTAAGATTGTTGTAATATTTTTTCAAACATACTCCTGAATTACTTCGATCGAAATTCTTGTGTAGGTGGATGTTTAAACTAAGTGAATGGGCTCACTTTTCATCATATGATGTTGGTTTAAATTATGGGTCAAGTGCTTCGCATATTGTGGTATGCTTCGATATTTTTTCTTCTTAGCAACCTTAGTGCATCTTCGTTCTTATTCCTTACAACTTAGGTTTCTTTTTTAATTATTTATTTTTTCCTCTTCCTTTGAGCAAATTGTGCTTTGATCTCCCTAACTTTGGCGATGCATACTTTGCCTCATTATCTTTGAAAACACGCATAGGGCCCTTAACTTTTAAAAGGTGTAGTCAAACCCCTACTTGACAAATTTTCCTTTCTTCAATAATAAATTATTTGAAAAAGCAACAAAGAAATAAAAAAATAATGGAAAAACCTTTTATTAAATCTTTAACACCTTTAAGGATGTACGGGGGTCCCATTGCAGGTCACTTCCTAAGGTGGGTTGCACAACCCACCATCATATGATCCACCAAATGAAGTAGGTTGCAACCCACTTTCAATCTGAAGTGCTTAACTTTTTGCTGGTAGTGGCCAGCAAGGTGGGTCAATGGCCACTTCATTTAGTTGCTTGTCCAACCTTAAGGGGTGGAGGTGGCAGTGTTGCTAGCCTTCCCTTGAAGGTGGGTTGCATAGCTCACCTCATGGGGTGGCCAACAATGTCACCTCCTCTTAGGAGGCCCTTGCCTGCCTTTATAGGCCCTTGGGTTTTCCAATTATATTTCTGTGTTATTTTACAGATTTTGTTTTTGTCCTTTTTTTTATTTTTTATTTTTTTTATGGGAAAATAGATAAATTATGAAGCCTTTGTGTCTATTTCAAAAGTTATAAGGGCTAAACACATGTTTTGAAAGTAAAGGGAGCAAAGAAGGGGGCCAAAATGTAGTATACCCTTGCTTTTCTGGTCTCATCATTTGCATTGCCACTGCATTGTACAAATGGAGAAGTTGATTGCTTTACTACACTCTTGATGGGATGGCCTAACTATAGCTCTTTGTGTTCATGCATGAGTATCATCTTGTTCTGCATTGATGATTTGAGAATTTGCATTCATCAATCCTTCATATGTTGTACTGGATATAGGGTTAAAAGAAGTTGTTTTCAACAATTGATAAAAGGTAAGTTGTGTCCAAGATTTGGAGGTAAAACCCTCTTATTTATTTGATATATTCAATGCCCAACATGGATATGAAAGATAGGGATGGCAATAGGAATGTTGTAAGGTACTTGATGTGATGGAATCTGATAACTTCTATTGGTTATTTCCCAAAGGGCAATAGGCCATTTTGAAATCTAAAACATAGTGGTTTTTCAACTAGAAAATATATATTACATCTTACTTATGTCTTAGTGTTGGGTAATGTTAGGAGATGTTATTTTTCCTTATCAATGTGTCTAATTCATATTAAAAAATATCAATTCTCGAAATGCTTGTATCTAAAGTTATTTTGCAATAAAGATGCATCTTTGTTTAATTGCAAATAACATGGACTTGCTAAACACCGTTGCACTTTATTCAAAAAGTAACCATATGGAACCATTAAACCATTCACCTTAATCCCTAATGATATTTGGGGTCCATCTATGGTTCTTACCTTCTTGGGAAACATTAGTTTTTGTCCTTCAAACATGAGTTAGGTTCGATTACGTGAAGCATTTCAAAATTTTTACAAAGTGGTGTCAACACAATTTCACTAAAAATTCTAGTGTTTAGAATTTTGACAATAAATGTGAGTATTTCAATAGCCTTGGGAGAAATTTTCACTAAAAAAGGAGTTTTTCATCTATAGTGACACATCTTAACAAAATGGTTGTTATAAAGGAAAAGTAGACACAATTACCCAAAAAAAAAGGAAAAGCAGACACCTATTTAGGGCTTGCCTCATAATCAATGTGCCAAAACATCTTTGGGAAGAAGCCATTTTATTGAAACATACCTAATCAATAGGGTACATTCAAGACACTTAAAATTTAAACAAGTATTAAATGAAAATTTTTACCTTAAGGACAGTTTTGGAACAATTTCAATATCCCTCAAAATATTTGCCTAAATCAAGTTGTAAAAGACAAACTTATATGGAGACCATCTCCAAATGGTGTCTTCACTATCAAGAGTGCATATTCAACACTTAAGCCTACCGGTAATACTATGCCTTAAACCAAATTACTATGGAACAAGAAGTCATAGTTTTATCTTATGGCTTACAATTAATGGCAAGTTATATACTCTTCATAAATTGAACTAATGGGGAGTTATAAACCAAATAACATGTTTCTTGTGCAACTAAAGCATGGAAAACCATCAACATTTATTCTTTCAATGCTCCTTTTCATCAGTAGTATGGAAAGAAGTAATGTCTAAGTTGGGATGGTCAACGCCCCATACTTCGTGGCGGTAGGTATTAGATGTTCTATAAAGTGCCCCATCAAACCAGTAGATAGAAGAATGGAAATCTGCGTTAGCAGCTGCAGTCTACTGTATTTGGCGTGCAAGGAAATCAACTCGTCTAGGGTATAGAACCCCTGGTACAAATGGCTTAGCTAAACTTATTTTGAATTATATTTACGTATTCAAATAAAAGATAATAGTGAAAGCAATATATAGCATATAGATTGAATTAAATATGGGGTCATTACACTTAACAAAAGTTTGTAAATAGTGGGCAATGCCCAATAATCGCTTTGTGGATGTAAATCTCTTTTTGGTTGAATGAAATTACAAAATTAACAATATCGAGTAACGTTACACATGGTTAGATAGAGAAAATGCTCTTTCCTCTCTTTAAAACCATCCCCTAACCCCACTAAAAGACTACTTCTTTTAGGCTTAAATAAACACATAAACCTCACGTCTATTCCTACTTCCTTCTTACCTTAATTTGCTTCACTGGACCTAATGAGGGGAGGGTTTGTTCAATGCTCGGAGTCATCCACTAGGTTCCCCCCAAGACGCCAGAGCACATTCGGAGATCATTTTCCTTTATCATTCTTTGCAAATCTGGAGTCTTGCCCATTAGACACGGCTCCGAAGGTGGTTTTCCCAGTTGACCAAAAAAGGGAAAAAGCAAAAGTATCTTTTTACCCTGTTGAAGATGGCCAAAAGCAGTTACACAAAAGTGGCATTTTGGAGCCTTGTGCTTTTGACCAAAAGGACACACTAACTGGAGGAATGAGTAAATTCAATGCTGACCCCATAGCCCTAGACAACGTCTGAGTGAAATTTACTACCAGTAGCTTTGCCACATTTGGTAATGCTACCTTAGATGAAGCAAACGAACTCATTGACAAAATAGAGGCAGAAAACCACCTGAAAAAACCTCTAGGTCCCAACCCACACTCAACCAAGTCCTTTGCAAATGTGTGTAATCCCTAAGAGGCAGCCCCAATTCTGAAGTTCAAGCTTCGATTCATCCCTCTGGTGAAGAAAGGAATTGTCCCTAGGGTACGGATTCCGAAGACGGTGGAAGATGAAGGCATAGATTACTAGAGCTCCACCTTGGTTGGCTACTTCCTCAGGCATAAAATGCCATTCTCTTTGGTTTATGCGACGGCATTTTGGCTTTGGAAGGACCTTGGACTCATCAATGTATTAGCCAACAAAGAGGGGTTCTATTACTTCCATTTCGCTAGGGACAAAGATGTCTCCTCTATTCTTGAGAAAACATGGTATTTTTCTCGACATTTTCTCATTCTCTAACGATGGAGGAGGGGAATGTCATTGGACAAACCCCAACCTACGCATGTCCTAATATGGGCTAATATTAGCCAAATTCCTCACTCGCATGGAATAGGTTCTCCAATTAAGGCTGACACACTCACAACTACTAGGTAGAGAGCCAACCAAGCTCGCGTCTTAGTTGAGATTGACGCAAGGGAAAATCTGATAACCTAGGTAGAAGTGGAAAAACTCGATGGCTCCTTGGCTAATATATAGATAGAGTATCAATGGCTCCCACCCAAGTGTTGCATTTGTAAGGTGTTAGGTCGTTCTTGCAACTAGATGTGCAACCTAGATCCACAACCAACTTCTGGAAGCTCCAAACCTAAGGACAACTAGTGGGTACAATTGAGCCATAGTGGCAAAAGCAAGCAGCAAACCTAAGCCAATAATGTTGGACCCAGCTCTACACCTAAGTCTCCACCAACCTAAGCTCGTGTTGGATCAAGTGAGGAGGTTTTGTCATCGTTGAAATTGAAGCAACCTGCGTGTGGGGAAAGTGTAGCTTAGATGGATGATGAAGTGAGCCTGATAGAAGTTATGGCTGAGGATGCTACCCATTCTCTTGACAAGAATCCTATCATTGAAGCTGGAGGTGTCAGTTCTAATGGCGAAATGGAGGTTGAGGATGGAGCTGATGAGGCCACTGCAAGCTTGCATCAAACCCATTCCCCCCACCAGGGCATACATGATTTTTCTTCATTTCCGAATCTCCCAACCAATTGTAAGCAACTAGCGACCCGACTCCATTAGCTACTAATCAAGTATAGCCCGTAAGGGTAAGCACGGAAGAAAGTGAGGAGTTTGAAAACACCCCATTAAACAAACTCCTAGTACAAATTAATATGACCCCTGACAGCAACCAAGTGGAATATGGAATATAAGAGGGTTCAACGACCCTATAAAAGTTGTAGAAGTCAAAAGGGCGTGCAAAACCAATAAGATTTCCTTCATAGGGCTATTTGAAACCAAGGTCAACCCCTTAAATGAAATCTTTATTCATAACATTTTGAGACCAAGGTGGTAAGTAGCGATAAATCGGTTTACTCGGAAGTGTATGTGGTTGGTCTAGAATTCGAGAGACTGGGATGTTTGAATTGAGGAGGAAAATGTGCAATACATACATTGTGTGGCCAAAAACCTAGAAACAAACACTCCTCTTTTCGTCACATTCGTTTGTGGCTCAAATAATGATAGACAAAGAAAATCCCTTTTGGAAAACTTAGAGGCCTTGGCCTTGACTATAGCCATGAGCCCATGGTTGGTACTTGGTGATTTCAACATAACGAGGTACCCATCGGAAAAACTTGGGGGAAGAACTCGGATCACAATGGCAATGAATAATTTCCAGATTTGTTTAGCCAACTCTAAGCTAGAGGATTTACGATATTCTAGAGATTTTTTTACTTGAACCAACTGTCAGGAACATAATCCAATCTTGAGGAAGCTTGATAGAGTTTAGTAAACCACTAGTGGTTGGATGTGTTCTGAAGAACCTAGGCCAAGTTCGTTCCCCCCGCACTATCAGATCACTCCCTAGCCATCACATGTATGGACTTTAGGCCTAGCACTAGGAAGTTGCCTTTTAAGTTTTTTAACTTTTGGATTGAGCATGAACGCTTTCAAGACATTGTCATCAATACATGGAACAACGAGATCCTTGGTTCAAAAATGTTTCAGATGGTTTAGAAGCTCAAATTGTTGAAACATGAGCTAAAGCACCTAAACCGTTCTAAGTTCTCTCACATTTCTAACCAAGTATAGTTGGCTAGGAACACCCTCCATCAGCTACAATCTTCCATACAAGGCGTTGGAGACACATCATGCATGGAAGAGGGGAGGACGACTTTCAAAAAGTATTACTTACTTAGGGGAGCCAAAGAATGTATTTTCAAATAGAAATCTAGAACAAACTAGCTGTGAGATTGGGACACAAAAATACTTCTTTCTTCCATAGGGCCATGAGGAACCTTCACAACAAAAGTGCCTTGTATAGGTTATCAAAGGAGGATGGAAGTGAGGTAGTAGGGGAAACAGAGGTCAAGGACTTAGCTATTTTGCATTTTCAACAACTTTATAATAGTTCCTACTCCCCCATTAACCTTGAAGAGGTTCACAACTTAGTGTCTCGAAAGCTATCTGACCAATAGAAGGAAGAATTGAGCGCACCATCCTCAAATGAGGAAATCAAGAGGGGCTTATTTTCCCAAGCAAATGAGAAGGCACCTAGGCCGGATGGGTACATAACTAGATTTTTCAATGAGACATGGGAGATTCTAGGAAGTGATGTGTTTGCTGCAGTAAGGGAATTTCTAACTACAGGGCACCTACTCTAGGAGATTAATTCTATCATCATTTCTCTAGTCTCGAAGACAACTAATCCTTCTAGATTGGGAGAATTTCATCCTATCGCTTGCTACAATGTACTCTACAAAGCAATTTCCAAAATACTTGCAATGCATCTAAAAAATGTTCTACCTTCTTTAATTGGAAGAGAACAAGCTGTTTTTGTTCCAAGGCATCGGATAACAGATAATATCTTCATATTACTAGAATTGATGGCCGGATATCACTCACAAAAAGGTGCTCCTTGTTGTATACTAAAAGTGGACCTTTAGAAAGCATATGACTCTATAAGATGGGATTTTCTACTGGAAGTGCTTAAAGCCATGCAATTCCCTTCTCACTTCTGCACCCTCATAGAATAGTGCATCTCTATCCCTAAATTCTCTATAAACATTAATAGAGAATTGACGAATTATTTTGCTAGTAAAAGAGGGCTAAGGCAAGGGGATCCCATTTCATCATACGTATTCGTGATCGGCATGGAGGTTCTTTCCACCCTATTGTGGAGACTCACACTCAATCCTAACTTCTCCTTCCATTGGAGATGTAAACTTGAATGGCTAACCCATCTTTGTTTTGCAGATAACCTTCTTATCTTTGTAAAAGGCGATGCTGACCCTACTTTGCTATTTAAGGATACTCTCAAATACTTTCACTCGCTCTTTGGTTTGGTAGCCAACTACAACAAAAGTAGCAAAATTTTCTCCCATGTCCCTATAATGACCAAGGAGAATATCCTACGGATTACTCAATTCCAAGAGAGCAAACTCCCAATGCGTTACCTCGGTGTTTCACTTCTCTCCACAAAGCTTAAGAAAGAGGATTGTGATGCCCTCCTGGAACGCATCTTAGCTCATGTCAACTCTTAGACATCGATATCTCTCTTATGCAAGTAGGCTACAGCTAGTCAAGTCTGTTCTCTCTTCAATGTAGGTTTTTTAGAGCTTTATATTTCTACTTCCTAAGGCTATAATCACAAAAATCAAAGAACTCCTTCGAAATTTCTTGTGGAGTGAAAAACCTAATACTTACTCCAAGGCCAAGGTTAAGTGGACTGAAGTGTGCAAACTCGTGAAATGTGGAGGACTAGGAATCCTAAATCTCTACCTTTGGAACAAAGCCATACAAATAAAGCATATAGGGCACCTCTATAAATATGGCCTCAAGAGTTTATGGCCAGATTTTGTGCACTCTACCCTATTGAAGGGTAGAAGCTTCTGGTCATCACATGTACCAGCCATTTGCTCTTAGTCCTGGAAGAAGTTGCTAAAATTAAGGTGCTTGGCTTGAAGCAGCTTTCAATGGGAACCTAATGACGGCTTGTCCATCTCACTATGGACGGATTATTGGCTTCCAATAGGTTCATTGGATACAATATATAGTATAAGCTAGATCTGGAGGTCAGGCTTCCCATTGATGACTAAACTTTGTTCTTTGATGGAAAATAACACTTGGCGATTACTAGCCAACCCATTATGGTCAGATATTCACATCTTGGCTCACTTCTAACTGAACACCTCAACATCTAACTAGTTTCACTAAATCCACTCTACATCAGGGGATTACAGTATCAGGAGTGGCTACAATTTCCTCAACCCTCTAGGTACTATTGTGCCTTGGCACAAAATCATATGGAGCAAGACTTCTCTACCTAGGCACTCCTTTATACTATGGTTGGCCTGGGTGGGTAAATTATCAACTCTTGACAAGCTAGTCTCTTGAGGAATTGCTACCTCTGCAACTTGCTTTCTCTGTCAGTAGGGTTTGGAAGATCACTCTCACCTTTTCGTTAATTGTGGATATACATCCTAGATATGGGAATTGGTCTGTCATTTCCTATGATGCTTGCCTTCTTTTTGAGTCCTCAACTCCTATCCTTCACACATGGAGGGCGGTTCTAGCCACTGCAGTCTATTGCATATGGAGAACCCGCAACGAAGTACCTCTAGGCAGTAGTCATCCTAGTTCGAGCTTTTTAGCCCATCAAATTAGAGCCTATACTACCCTTGTATCATGAAAGAGTTATCCCTTGTATCAATTCATTCACCTTTATGATTTGAGGTTTTTGCCTCTATATGTACTCGTGATGTAATTTTATCTATCCTTTTGACAATTGTATACCTTTTTTGGATTAATAAATTATGAATTATCAAAAAAAAAAAAAAAATATCTAGAAAAATTGCCTACAACTTGACTCATGCCTACAACTCCTTAAAAGTGTTTTGCTTTGTTGCATTTTGAAGAAATATAATGTGGAATTTATATTTGAAGACATTGTGTATGTATATAAAATGCTTTATTGATTGGCAGTCTTAGTATAGTTGGTAAACACATTTATTATTGAATAAGCCCTAACTATCCTACAACATTACTTCTACCAACCTACAAAGTCTATTCAACCACTAACTTTACCAAGGAATAATGGAAAATATAAATAAATCTTTTAATATTCCCCCTCAAGCTTAGGAATAGATATTAATTATTTCGAGCATGCGTGATATAGACTCACAATTGGACTTAATGATTTGGTAAACAAATCAGCATCTTTTAGTCTTGTAGGAATGAATTGTAGGTTGCTATTTCCCTCTTCAATCTTAGATGTGATGAATTCTTTATCATTGTGAACATATTTTGTGCAATTATGATGCATGAGATTCTTAATAAAGTTGATAGTTAAGCTATTGTCACTATAGGCTCTTATAGGTTTAGAGTATGTCTTGTGAATGTCCTTCATTATTTTTTGTACCTAAATTACTTCACAAATTCCATGAATGATGGTGCAAATTTGGCTTCAGCCGTACTTCTTGACACTGCAACTTATTTCTTGCTTCTTTAAGTCACTAAATTTCCTTATACTTTAGTGCACTAACTTGAAGTTGACTTATGATCCTCATGATTGCTAGCTTAATTAGCATCTACAAACCCCTCTATGGATCTATTCTCACATTTCCTAAATAATATACCTTTAGTATTTTAAAATATAGGTAACTGCCTCCATGTGTTGCTTTGTTGGAGGATGACATAAATTGACTTGTCAAGTTCAAAGTAGAGGCTATGTTTGACTTGGTAAGAGATAAGTAGATGAGTCTACCAATAAGTCTTAGATGCTTTGTCTACAATGATTCTTAACCTACTTTGCTCTTCCAATTGTATCTTTAGAGGATTTGCTATTGGTTTGCATGCTAGTTTATAGGTCTCCTGCAATAAATCAAGAGTGTACTTTCCTTGTGACATAAAAATGCCACTCTTTACATTTTTACGTTTTTGAGGGGTTCTTCTCATTTCAACTAAATTAAAAGGGAGGACTATGACTTGCTGGTATCAAAAATAGCATCGCGGTTAGAAGCTTGGACGAGCAAATTTCTTTCATATGCAGGGAGACTCCAACTTCTAAATTCGGTTATCTTTGCAATGCAAGTGTTCTAGGCTTCAATATTTATACTACCAAAGAAAGTCATAAGGAAAATAGAAGAGCTAATGAGGAACTTTCTTTGGAGTGGAAGACCTAACATTGCAACTAAAGCTAAAATAAGATGGGAAAAGGTTTGTACTCCTTTAGTTGAAGGGAGTCTAGGATTGCCACAACTTGAACGATGGAATAAAGCAGCTCAGCTTAAGCACATATGGCAATTATGCAACAATAGTGTTAAAGGCATATGGGCGGACTAGATACACACTATCTTCCTAAAGGGAAGGAGTTTCTGGTCGATCAAAATCCTTTATCATGCTCTTGGTCTTCGAAGAAACTCTTAAAATTGAGGGATCAAGCAAGACCCTTACTTGAATGGAGAGTGGGAAATGGCCTATCGATATCCCTTTGGTCTGACTTTTGGCTACCATAAGGTCCGTTGGATAAAATAATAAATGCAAGGGAAATAGCTTTCTCGGGTCTATCCTAAAATGCCAAAGTTTGTAGCCTAATTGAGAATGGAGAATGGGCTTTATCTTAAGGACAGTTTTGGAACAGTTTCAATATCCCTTCAAATGTATGTCCGAATCCAATTTTAGAAGACAAAGTTATGTGGAGGCCATCTCCAAATGGTGTTTTCTCCATTAAGAGTGCATATTCAACACTTACGCCTCTTGGGAACATTATGCCTAGGACCAAATTAGTATGGAACAATAAATCCATCCTAAGACATAGCTTTATCTTATGCCTTGCAATTAATAACAAGTTATACACTCTTGATAAACAGAACCAGTGGAGAATTACAACCTAGACAACATGTTTCTTGTGCAACCAAAGCATGGAAAACCATCAACACTTAATTCTTCCATGTTTTATATCTCTCTATCTTATGCTTTATATCTCTCTATTCCACCATCAACTCTTCGATTACTTTGATACCTTCTATCTTGTGGCTAAATTAACATTTGTTCATTGGTTCTTGTCTTTGGCAACTGCTAATGATTGGCCATTGTATTAGCTAGATATAAAGAATGCCTTCTTACACGGTGATCTACAGGAAGAAGTCTATATGGAGCAACCACTTGGTTTTGTTGCTCAAGGGGAGAATGTTAAAGTTTGTCATCTTTGGAAATTACTATATGGTTTGAAGTAGAGTCCTCGAGCTTGGTTTAGCAAATTTAGTAAGGCAATTGAGGGGTTTGGAATGACCAATAGTAAATTTGATCATTTGTTGTATTATACACTCTTTTTATCTGACATTATCCTTCTTGTTGTGTTTGTGAATGATATCATTATTACTAATAGTGATGATGTAGGAATATCTTCTTTGAAAACCTTTCTTCAAAGCCAATTCCATACTAAGGATTTTGGGTCTTTGAAGTATTTTTTGGGAGTTGAGGTGATGAGGAGTAAGAAAGGATTTTCTTATCTCAACAGAAATATGTGCTTGATTTGTTAATAGAGATAGGAAATTTAGGTGTGAAACCATGTATTACTCCATTGCCACCTAATTTACAACTCACCAAAGACGGAGATTTATTTAATGATCCTAAGAGGTATAGAAAATTAGTATGAAAGTTGAACTATCTTATAATAACTCATCCTAATATTGCATATTCTGTTAGTGTTGTGAGTCCATTTATGTCTTTGTTAGCAATTCATCATTGGGCTGCATTAGAACATATTTTGTGTTATTTGAAGAGTACTCCTAAACGAAGTATAGTCTATAAGAATCTTGGTTTAGAGTATTTTTTAAATGCTGACTAGGTAGGATCTAAAACGTATAAGAAATTTATTAGTGGCTATTATGTTTTCTTCAGTGGAAATTTTATTTCATGGAAGAGTAAGAAACAAGATGTTGTATGTAGATATAGAGCTATGGCTCAATCTACTTGTGAAGTGTTATGGATATATTAGTTACTGACTGGTTGGGCTTAAGGTTTCAATGCCAACAAAGTTGTAATGTGATAACTAAGCTATACTTCATATTGCATCTAATCTTATTTTCCATGAGCGAACTATACACATTGAGATTGATTGTCATTTTATTTGAGAGAAGATACAATAGAATTTAATCTCTATAGGATATATGAAGACTGAAAAGCAACTAGAAGATCTTTTTATAAAGGCTTTACATAGACTTCAGGTTAATTATCTTTGTGGCAAGCTGGGCATGATCAATATCTATGCTCTAAAATTATTAGGAATAAGTTGTATTATTTCTTTCCTCTTTTTAAAATTATTTCCTTCCCTCATTTATAGTTTAAGTTACGTATATATAAAATTGTATATTATTGAATCAAAGATATAGAAAAATACTTCTACAATTTACAGGAGCAAAACCAAAAATTGGAAGAGATAAAGAATACTCCCAATTCCTTTCACTATTCGGAATTCTGCTTGCCAAGAACATCTTGATGCTTTTTGTTGAATTTCGAGATACTTGAAAAGAACCTAGGAAAAGGATTGTTATTCAAGAAAGTGAGTTAAGAAATATAGAGGTATTTATTGACATAGACTGGGCAGCTTCAATGGTTAACAGAAGATTTCTCTAAAATATTTTTCAAATGTTTGAGGAGACCTTGTCATTTGGAGGGTCAGAAATGGAGTGTAGTAGCTTGGAGTGGTATTGAAGTAGATTGTTTTTCTACGGATATAGAGGCTTTTTGAAAATTTTTATTAAAACATGGTGTTTTTGAAACTAATTTAGTGAATAAGGGCATGTATGCACATTCACTGTTAAAAAAAAATTGAATTGAAGGTGTTTACAGTAATTATTTCCATTGAAGGTGTATACACTTGGTTCATTTATTTCTATTGAAGGCATATATAGTGTATGTGCCTTTCGTACAAAAGTAATGAAAGTGTAAACTTTGTGTGTGCTTTTAGTTTATTTTATTTTTTTTAGCTGGTGAAATTGTAGCACCTTCAATACAAAAGACTTGAAGGTGCAGTCCCTATGTGCATCTTTAGTTTTATTTTTTTAACATACCCCACTCATCTAATAAGTTTGGCAAAGACCATTTTTTAATAACCTCATATCCATGTAAAACTCTAAAGCAGAGTATGGCTCTATGACAAATGGTGTTTGTGAGATGATGTGGCTGAGGAAAATTCTAAAGGAATCAAATGGACTACTTGAGATGCCTATGAAGCTAATGATCCTATATAACATGATCGCATCAAATATATTGAGGTTGACCAACATTTTATAAAGTAAAAAAAATAAATGATTGTACTTTTTGTATGCCCAATATACCTTTCAACAAGTGACACACTTGCTCACAAAGGGGCTAATTCAAACCAGTTTGACGTTATTGAAATAAATGAGCTGTAAATAATATAGATTTGTTTATATTTAGAAAAGATATTTTTAGAAATATCATGTATTATAACCTTTCTATGAATTGTAGGTTTTCCTTTTTAATCCTTTGTAATCTTCTATATTAGACAAGATGTTGTAAAGAGGAAATACAAGAGAAAAATTTCTCCTTCATATTTTTCTTCATGGTATCAGAGCTTAGGCTCCTTTCCTACAGTTTCTTTTCTGAGCAAGCCGTCACTGCTGGGCGGTGTCTTACCTGAATTTTTTGGCCTTAATAGCTACTACTCTTTAGATGTTTTTTTGTATAACAGCCTTAATTGCTGAACCCTTTAGACGCTTTAAGACTCATAATCTTTTTGAGTCGGACAGCCTTAATCTTTTCAGCCTTAATTGCTGAACATCTTTCTTAGTCACCATGTCTGAAATTGTCAACAGCCCCAAACCATTCGAAGACTCCAATAATGCTCAAAAAATTGGAGAATTGCAGAATATCCGAGCCTCCTATAGATTCAATGGGAAGAATTATCTAAAATGGTCTCAATTTGCCCGAACTTATCTCAAAGGCAAAGGGAAACTCAATCATCTTCTTGGGATTGGACCAACAAAGGATGACCCCACCTTCAATGCATGGGATGAAGAGGATTCAATGATAATGTTGTGGCTATGGGATTCAATGGATTCCACAATAAGTGACACTTGCATGTTTTTCAACATGACAAAAGAGATATGGGACTTCCTACGTCGCACGTACTCAAAAGCCCATGATGTTGCTCAAGTTTATGAGATCAAAGTCAAAATTGGAGCCACTAAGCAAAGGGACAAATCAGTCACAGAATATGCAAATATATTGCGAAATCTGTGGCAAGAACTTGATCATTATCAAGTTTTTGAAATGAAACATCCTGAAGACGCTGCAATCTTGAAGAACTTCATTGAAAAAGATCGTGTTTATGATTTTTTGGCTGGATTGAATCCGGAATTTGACTAGGTTCGAATCCAAATTCTTGGAAAAGAGGAAACACCCTCCCTAGAGGAGACCATATCACTGATACAGGTGGAAGAAAGCCGACATGCTGTTATGCTTGAATCCCAAACAGCAGATGGGTCAGCCCTGATTGCAAGAATAGAACATTAAGAAACAAAAAAAAAAAATAACTCGTCAAGATACCCGAATAGGGAAAATCAGATTAAGGAGAGCAAAGACAATCTCTGGTGCACTTATTGTAAGAAACCAAGGCACACGGAAGAGAATTGTTGGAAACTAAATGGTAAGCCACCGAGCCAAGAGTGGGGAATCCGTGGGGGACAACAAAGACCTCATGCACACATGACAGAACAATCAAAACCAGAGGAAAGCCCAGCAAAGGAGGGGTTCAATAGTGAAGAGATTGAGAAGCTGAGAAATTTATTGGGATCCTTGGAAAAAACCTCTGGAACATGTTCTTTAGCTCTTTTAGGTATACCTTTATCCCCTCCTTGTATGAATGCCTCAGATAACTTACATACTAATGCATGGGTAATAGACTCTGGAGCCACAGACCATATGACCAACATGTCTCAACTCTTCCATACATACACCCATGCCCTAGTAATAGAAAAATTGCAGTGGCCAATGGCACTTTAGCTACTATTGCAGGGATTGGAGACATACATATCACACCTACTATTACATTAAAGCATGTTCTTCATGTACCAAAGTTATCAGCCAACCTTGTCTCAATTCAAAAACTCACCAATAACCTTAAATGTTATGTTGTTTTTTACCCTTCTTACTATGTCTTTCAAGACCAGGACACGAAGAGGAGGATTGGACTTGCTAAGGAAAGTAGCGGCCTTTATTACCTTGAATCTTCTAAGAAACCTAGGGTTAATCTATCTTTTCTCAATTCATCAAATAAACATGTTATTTGGTTGTACCACCTATGTCTTGGACATCCATCTTTTAGAGTTCTCAAAGTCATGTTTCCTCATCTGTTTCAAGGAATAGATATTACTGAGTTTCACTGTGATGTTTGTGAATTTGCAAAATACACTCATGTATCTTTTCCTATCAGTAATAAAAGAAGTTAACATCCTTTTCATTTGATTTATAGTGACATATGGGGACCTTCTACAGTCCCTAATATTTCTGGAGCTCATTGGTTTTTATCCCTAATTGATGATTGCACTTGGGTTACATGGTTATACCTTCTAAAACAAAAGTCTGATGTCATCACTATCATACCTAATTTTGTCTCTATGATTCAAAATCAATTTGGGGTAAAAATAAAAACGTTTCGGACAAATAATGCTAGAGATTATTTCAACCAAACATTGTCACCCTACTTCCAATCTCAGGGCATTCTTCACGACTCATCATGTGTTAACACACCTCAACAGAATGGGGTAGATGAAAGGAAAAATGGGCATTTACTTAACACCACACAAGCTTTACTCTTTCAAGGGAACGTTCCTAAGACTTTTTGGGGGGATGCTGTTCTAACTGCTACATATGTGATAAATAGACTTTCCTCACCTGTCTTAGACAACAAAAGTCCCATGGATCTTCTTAACAGTTTCTACCCACATTTCAGAACCTCAAATGGGCTTACACCTAGAGTGTTTGGGTGCACAGCTTTTGTCCATGTCCATAGCCAACACAGAAGTAAACTTGACCCCCGAGCCATCAAGTGTATTTTCTTGGGTCACTTATCTACTCAAAAGGAATATAAATGTTATCAACCTTTATCTAGGAAATTTTTTATCTCTGCTGATGTTACATTTGTAGAAACAACTCCTTTTTTCTCCAAGTCCTCTCTTTAGGGGGAGATTTCAAGGGTAAAAGAGAGTACTAATGAGTCCTTTGAACCACTTCGATCTCTTGATCTTCAATCTCGTGATCTTCCTCTCGTGCTAGACAAGGCTAAACCAGGGTCAAACTCTGTAGAACCAAATGTTGATCATCCCAAGCTTTCTCAAGTATATTCGAGAAAGGTTGCTCTTGAACCGACACAAGTCCAAGAATCCAACTCAAACAATGATAATGAAGTCATGGTAAGATCTAATTCACCTCTAGATGCATAATATGTTGAACCATCTATCAACCCAACAAAAGATCTTGATCTTCCCATTGCTATTAGAAAAGGAACCAGAGAATGCACTAAACAACCTCTTTATCCATTGTCCCACTATGTCTCATTTAAGCATCTATCACCAACCCACAAAAGGTTCATTGTGAGTCTAAACACCATTGCTATTCCCAACATAGTTTTTGAGGCATTGTCAAAAAGGGAATGGAGGAATGCTATGAGAGAAGAGATGAGTGCCTTGGAAAAGAATAAAACATGGGAGATTGTTGATAAACCGAAAGGAAAGATATTGTTGATTGTAAGTGGATTTTCACAATGAAATACAAAGCAGATGGATCTCTTGAAAGATATAAAGCCAGATTAGTGACCAAGGGGTATACTTAGAAGTATGGAGTTGATTATCATGAGATTTTTTCTCTAGTTGCAAAAATGAATACCTTGAGAATTTTACTGTCATTAGCTGCTCACTTCAACTGGCAACTCCTTCAATATGATGTCAAAAATGCATTTCTTCATGGAGACTTGAATGAAGAAATCTACATGAATATTCCACCAGGATTTCAGGGAGACACAGGGAATAAGGTGTGTAAACTGATGAAGGCTCTTTATGGGTTAAAACAATCCCCTAGAGCTTGGTTTGGAAGATTTGCAAAAGTAATGAAGAAGTCTAGTTACAAACAAAGTCAAGGGGATCACACTCTGTTTATTAAGCACTCGGCTGTAGGGGGAGTAATTGTGCTTATTGTCTATTCGGACGACATTATAATAATCGGAAATGATGAGAGAGAGAAGTATAAGTTTTAGTGGAACAACTAACTAGGGAATTTGAGATAAAGGAATTGGGGAAACTAAAGCACTTCCTCGGTATTGAGGTGGCTTATTCTACATAAGGAATTTTCATTTCACAGCAGAAATATGTGACCGACTTATTGGCAGAAACCGGGAAGATTGGAAGTAAGCCAGTCTCTACTCCAATAGATCTAAACCACAAGTTGGGAGAAGCTAAGGAAGAACCAGTGGTTGATAAGAGAATGTACCAGAGATTGGTTGGAAAGCTTATATATCTAGCTCACACTCGACCAGACATTGCATACTCAGTGAGCGTAATTAGTCAATTCATGCATGATCCGAGAGAATCTCATCATCAAGCTGCGTATAGGGTTCTTCACTACTTGAAAGGCAGTCCAGGAAAGGGATTTTTGTTCAAAAAGAACTCCAAACTTACTCTAGAAGCTTATACCGATTCTGACTATGCTGGTTCTCTAGTGGATAGAAGATCAACTTCTAGGTATTGTACTTTTGTTGGAGGTAACCTGGTAACATGGAGGAGCAAAAACCAGAATGTGGTAGCTAGATCTTCAGCCGAATCAGAGTTTAGGGCAATTGCTCAAGGATTATGTGAACTGCTTTGGTTGAAGATTATCCTAGATGATTTAAGAATAAAATGGGATGGTCCTATGCAGCTCTATTGTGACAATAAGTCAGGCATCAATATTGCTCATAATCCTATACAATACGATAGGACAAAGTATATTGAAATTGATAGACATTTCATCAAGGAAAAATTGGAGGAAGGGCTAGTGTGTATGTCTATGTTCCAACAGGACAACAATTAGTAGATGTTCTAACAAAAGGGCTGAGCAGCTCAAGTTATCATAATCTTGTGACCAAGCTGGGAATGGAAAACATCTACCTCAACTTGAGGGGGTGTATTGAATAAATGAGCTGTAAATAATATAGATTTGTTTATATTTACAAAAGATATTTTTAGAAATATCATGTATTATAGCCTTTCTATGAATTGTAGGTTTTCCTTTTTAATCCCTTGTAATCTTCTATATTAGACAAGATGCTATAAAGAGGAAATACAAGAGAAAAATTTCTCCTTCATATTTTTCTTTAGACGATTTTACTAACACGTTGGGCATAATAGACATCTGTACACCAACCTAAGGGGGAGTTTTGATGTTTGAAGGAAATCCTATTTATCTAGCTTATATTAACTAGGATATGATAAAGATATATTATAGATCAGTTCAACTAGATATAGTTAAATGTATAAAATTTGATATGAG
Organism: Laguncularia racemosa; assembly: GCA_037954665.1. Lineage (NCBI taxonomy): Eukaryota > Viridiplantae > Streptophyta > Magnoliopsida > Myrtales > Combretaceae > Laguncularia > Laguncularia racemosa. The sequence goes on along the minus strand of JBBMOL010000118.1, from coordinate 504,866 downwards.
ATTTGATTTTATATATTTTTTTGGTATCAAATATTTTATTGGATTAAAGTTCATCTTCACTAAGCTGATGTAACTATAAATCTCTTGTCAATAAACTTGTAATTATGGCACAATAAAATTATTTTCCCCTACTTAAAATCTGATAACACATCAATTTCTCAATATGATTGGCCTATGATGCATTAGAACCCCAATCCAAAGTAACATGGGTAAATTGTATATGGTTTATGGGACACATTCCACGTGATGCCTTCATCCTTTTGGTTAGAAATTAAAAATAGGCTCCTTTGGATAAGTTATTGCATCAGCATGTTATTGCTTCAAATTTGTGCTTCCTGTGCTAGAGTGAGAGCCAAGTGGTCTCACGCTAGCCTAGTAATAGGGAATTCTATCCTGATTTCAAGATGGAAGCTCTTCCCCCCATCCCAACATCAGTCTGTTATCTCTGGAGAGAAAGAAATGCGAGGAAAGTCAGCAATCAAGCCATTCCAGGGTTTCATTTAGCTAGGGGATCTCCATCTCTAGTTTATTCTTCGGAGTGGCTTTTTTTTTTTCCCTTAAGCTAGATTTAATTTGCTTCTCTCTTGTAGATTTTTACTCTTTTTGGAGCAAGTCACAATCTGTTGATATTCTGGGCATTGATTTGTGCAAGTAATTGTACTTGTATTTGCACTGATCGATACCCAACTCCATGCCTATGGGCTCCATCTTTAACACAATTTTATTGAATTAGCACCAAAAGGGGGGAAAAAAAAACAAAATATTGCTCCTTAGAAGCAGGGGTTAATGGAGCTTTATGAATATTTTTGTTAATATTTTTTAAGTGGCATCAGAATTGTTTTAATAATGTACCATGTCATCAATTTTGATAGAGCTGTGAAATTTGGTTAAAATGCATGGGTTTAATTGCAAAAGTTGGGCTTACTTGTGCATTTGGCACTTTCCCTCCGTACCCCTCCTCCCCCCTTCTCAGTATGTTGCTCAATGAAAATTCCTTCTGATCTTTCATAGCATGACCATGTTGTTCATGTTCAAATGATTTTGTATGAATTTCTTTCTAGGTGTTTGACAGGCGAACGAAGAGACTAGTAGAAGAATTGGTTGATGGGAAAATTGTTTTGTCAATGAGAGCTATATATCAGTCAAAACTTGGGCTTGGCCTCATTGATACAGGTAAATTTCTCTTAAATGCTGGGATATTTGCTCCATAGAATTCAGACGTTGGTTATTGAAAATCTCTAGTAGATACATGATTGGAGAATTATTTGGGTACACTATTCAATATATTGATTAATTCTAGTCACTAGATGTGTTTTATAATTTGATTTGATGGTTACTCTACTTAAGGGTTGGCAAGTGATGCAGACTCATTTGTTGGGATGAGAAAAAAGTAAGAAAATTCTTATTTTTATTATGTATTGAACAGTATGGTTACATCTCCTATATATATAGTAAAGGTTAATCTCTTATTTATAGTAACTTCCTAATTCTATACTTACCTAATCAATCATAATCAATTACAATCAATCACTTACCTAATTACATGATACTATTTACAAACATAGTAACTTCTATATATATATATCTATATATATAGATATTTCAACACTCTTCCTCAAGCTGGGAATAGATATTTTTCAATCCTAGTTTGCTTGTGATCTCCTGAAAGGTTGAACTAGGCAATCCTTTAGTCAAAACATCCGCTAACTGATCTTTTGTAGAAATGTAAGGGGTACATATAATGCCATTATCAAGCTTCTCCTTTAGGAAATGTCTATTAATTTCCACATGCTTAGTTCTGTCATGCTGCATTGTATTATGAACTATGTTGAGTGCAGATTTATTATCACAGTACAGTCTCATAGGTGTCTCCCATTTGATCCTCAAATCTTCCAAAATAATTTTTAGCCATAGCACCTCACAAATTCCTAGGGCCATTGAACGAAACTCTGCCTCAGCACTTGATCTTGCCACAACAGGTTGTTTCTTGCTCCTCCAAGTTACTAGATTACCACCAAGGAAGGTGAGGTATCCGGATGTTGATCTTTGGTTTGTGACTGAACCAGCATAATTAGCATCTATGAAAGCTTCTATTTCCATCCTTACACCCTTCTTGAAAAAAATTCCTTTTCTTGGATTGCCTTTTAAATATTGTAAAATTCGGTTCACTGCACGAAGATGATCTTCTTTAGGATTTTGCATGAATTGACTTACCACACTTACAGCGTAGGCTATATCTGGCCTTGTGTGAGATAGGTAAATTAATTTTCCAACTAAGCATTGATACATGCCTTTATCTATGGATTCACTTTCTATGCATTCCCAAAGTTTGTGATTAGACTCAATTGGAGTATCTGAAGGTTTACATCCCAACTTGCCTGTTTCTTATAAGAGATCTAAAGTATACTTTAGCTATGAGATGCAAATTCCTTCTTTAGATCGAGCCACTTCAATCCTAGAAAGTATTCCAAATTCCCAAGATCCTTAATTTCAAATTCCTCTGCCAAATATTTCTGAAGGGCTTCTCTTTCCTCTAAGTCATCTCCGGTTACAATAATGTCATTAACATAAACTATTACAGCTGTAACTTTCCCTGAGGCCGAATGTTTAATAAATAGTGTGTGGTCACCTTGGCTCTGTTTAAACTTCCTTTGTTGCATCGCCTTGGTAAACCTTCCAAACCATGCTCGGGGAGATTGTTTAAGCCCGTATAATGCTTTTTTTAGTTTGCACACTTGATCTCGTCTTTTCTCTATGCCCAAACCAGGTGGAATCTCCATATAGATCACTTCTTCAAGGTCTCCGTGTAAGAAGGCATTCTTCATATCAAACCGTTGTAAAGGCCAGTCATAATGTATAGCCAAGGATAATAAAATTCTTATAGTATTCATCTTTGCCACAGGTGCAAAAGTCTCTTGATAATCCATCCCATAGGTTTGAGTATATCCTTTAGCTACTAGTCTTGCTTTATATCTTTCAATGGATCCATTTGAATTATACTTTATTGTGAAGACCCATTTGCATCTTACCGGTGTCTTTCCAGATGGTAACTCCACCAATTCCCATGTTTTATTCTTTTCCAAAGCCTCCATCTCAATCCTCATAGCCTTTTTCCATTCCTCCTTGCCAAGTGCCTCAGATAAAGATTGTGGAATAGCTACAGAGTTCAATTAGGTGATGAAGTTTCTATGTGATTTGGATAACCTTTCAAAGGACACAAAGTTAGACAAAGGATGTTGGGTGCATTTTCTCACACCTTTCCTTATAGCTATAGGTAGGTCCAAATCTAAAACAAATGGGGAAATCTCAATAGAAGGGCTTACTTTAGTCCCAAGTGAAGAGTCGGATTCTTGAACATGCACAGGATTGTCCATTGGTTTTGCTCTTCTTGAGTACCTGTAATGGTTTTGAAATGGTGGAAATGGTTGACTCTGTAATGGATGGTTCATTAGGGATTGATTCACTGGGAGTGAATTGAGGATTAGGAGTAGGATTAGACTGATAATTTTTTTTAAGAATGGATGGCTCTCTCAATAAAGAATCCTTATCTTCCAATCTAACTAGCTCCCCCTGAAGATAAGGATCGGAAAAATAGCTTTCTTGTTCGGCAAAAGTAACATCAGCAGAAATATAGGTTTTGTCAGTTGGAGGATGGTAACACTTGTAGCCCCTTTGAGTAGAAGAGTATCCAATAAAGACACATTTGATTAATCGAGGATCCAATTTACTTTATGAGAATGAACATGCACAAAAGAAACACAGCCAAAGACTCGAGGAGGCAATTTAGTAGAGAGATAGGCATTGGGAAAATACCTAGCAAGGGTGTTTATTGGACTTCTGGAGTCAAGAACCCGAGAAGAAGTACGATTAATGACATGAGCAGCAGTTAGAACAACTTCTCCCCAGAAACTCTTTGGAACATGATTTTGAAATAGGAAAGCTCGTGTAGATGCTAGGAGATGACCATTTTTCCTTTTAGCTACACCATTTTGCTGAGGTGTATCAACACATGAAGATTCATGAAAATTGCCTTCCTTTTGAAAGTAGGCTGATAAGTTTTGATTAAAATAATCCCTGGCATTGTCTGTCCTTATTCTCTTGATTGCCACATTAAATTGAGTTTTGATTATGTTATGAAAAATGGGAAAAATGTTGCTTACATCAGATTTTTGTTTAAGAAGATAAATCCAAGTAACTCGGGTGCAATCATTTATAAAGGAAACAAACCAACGAGCCCTTGAAATATTGGGAACATGAGATGGACCGCAAATATCACTGTGAATTAAAGAGAACGGAACAAAAGATCTTTCATTATTCAAAGAGAAAGAAACATGACGATGTTTGGCAAACTCACAAACATGACAATGAAAGTCTTCTATCTTAGTATTTTGAAACAAGTTTGGAAGCATAAAGCTAAGAGTACTAAATGAAGGATGCCCAAAACGAAAATGTTGGAACCATATCTGATTTTTATTGGAATGAGACAAAAAAGAAAGGTTTGATGGCTTGCTCTCATGTTCGTCAGGTAACTCAAGGTAGTAAAGCCCATGTTCTGCCCTAGCATGCCCAATCGTCTTCCTCATAACTTGGTCCTGAAAGAAACAGGTGTTATTAGAGAAGATAACATTGCAGTTCAAATCTTTAGATAGTTGATAAACAGACACAAGGTTAGTGGACAACTTAGGTACATGGAGTACATTTTTAAGGGTGATAGAGGGGCTTAGCATAATGTCTCCTTGTCCAGAAACAGTGGCTAATGACCCATCAGCAATGATGATTTTTCTATTGCTTGGACATGGTTGATATGTGATAAACTTGTGTGAAAAATGGGTCATATGATCTGTAGCTTCAGAATCAATAATCCAGGCATTTGACAAACTGGAATTAGAGGCACTTAAAGCATATAAAGAGTGAGAGTTACCTGATTTTGCCAAAGAACATGTACCCGAGGCTTTTTCTAATGAGTCCAGAAGTGATTTCAGCTTCCCGATGTCTTCTTTATTGATTACACTTTCCTTTTCATTGCCTTGCTGAGATTCTTCTTCCTTGGTTCGAGTCATATATCCCTGGCTCCTTTGAGGTTTATACTTGGAGTTGTGATTTCATTGAGAACTTGGAGGCTTTCCATGAAGTTTCCAACACCGATCTTTAGTATGATGTGGTTTTTTGCAATAAGAACACCAGAGACCATCCTTGCTAGAAGACTTGCCTTCTGTTTTTCCACTATCTGAACTCAAGACTGAATACTTCTTTTCCTTATTCTTTCCTACCATAGCCAACCCCTCAATAGGTGGAGAGTATAACATAACTTCACTACGACTTTCTTTAGCATTTATGACAGAAATGGCCTCATTAAGTGAGGGTAGTTCTCTTCTCCCCAATATTTAGACTCTTACTTGACTAAATTCTGTGTTTAACCTAGTAAGGAACTCATAAACTTGTTCTTTTTCAATGAATTGCTTTAAGGCTGCTGCATCTTCACTACACTTCATATCAATGCACCAATAGTGATCCATTTCTTGCCATAAACCTTTTAGCATATTGGCATACTCCGTGACAGAGCGATCTCCTTGTTTAATATTGGAAATCTTAGTCTTGATTTCAAAATTGCGAGCAGCATCCCCAGCTTTGGAGTACGTCTGTTTAGTAGTATTCCATATGTCTTTTGCAGATGGAAGAAACATAAAAGTATCACTAATCTTAGGTAGCATAGAACTCTAGAGCCAGGACATAACCATAGAGTCCTCTTCATCCCATGCATCAAATTTAGGGTTGTCCTTTACAAGACCAATTCCAAGTAGATGGCTTATTTTTCCTTTCCCTTTCAAAAAAGTTTGAACTAGTTGAGACCACTTCATGTAATTTTTTCCATTCAACCGGTAAGCTGTTTGGATACTTGGCAAATCTCCTCCAATTGGATTGAAAATCGTTGTGTCATTTTGAGGTCGAGAGGTGATTTGTTTTTCTTTTAATTCCGGCATCATATAAGTAAGAGAAAATACTAACACCAGCTGAAAGGAAAAAAAGAAAAAAACAGTGTTACCCTTTTTTTTTTTTTTCTCGGACAGATCTGCCCTAAAAGAAATCTGAAAAAAAATTATAGAAATGACAAATTAGACACCTAGGTAAGAGAGAGAAGTCCGACGACCAGATCTGGAGAGCACGAGAGATCGGTGATGGCTCACATGCTCTCACGCACCAGTGTGTGGGTCGGTAATCACGAATTTCCAACAGCGCGTGGGACTTCCGGTGAGGCTTAGGTCAATTTGGGAATGTTCGCCGGCAGCTTTCGAGGATGACCCAGTGGTGTTTGGATAGATTCAAAGGTTGAACAGTGGCAATGAAGGCCACAACCGCAAAGAAAAATCTGTCTGGCAATGAAGGCCACAGACAGGAATAAAAAAAAATCCTATAGCTTTGATACCATGAGAAAAAACTAAGAAAATTCTTATTTTTATTATGTATTGAACAGTATAGTTACATTTCTTATATATACAATAAAGTTCTCCTATCTATAGTAACTTCCTAATTCTATACTTACCTAATTACATCACTTTCCTAATTACATGATACTATTTACAAACATAGTAACTTCTATATATATATATATATAGATATTTCAACAGGGGAATATGACTCGGCTGGATTTATTTATGGTGCTGCTTTATGGGCTGACCACCTTTCATTTACTTTAGATTAAGCTTGTACAAATACTGTTTTATCAGCAATAAGAGCAATTCAGAAATCATTTTCTTAATTTGTTATCTTTTTCACATCGTCAAGAGATTGGGGTTCTCTTTTAACAAACCCTTAAACCTTCCACCATAAGTTCTAGATATGAATGGGTCTGCGACAGCAATATTTGTAAAAAGTCAGTAGAAAGTATGATATATCATGCATGCTCTAATTTCAAAACATTTTGCATTATAATTTTGTTATGAACAATGTCTTTTTGCCAATCTAACATGATAAGGTTGTCTAAATTGGTAATTGACAAGGTAAAACTAACTTTTTTCCTTTGTTTTTTTGGTAAGTAATTAATTGTATTAATGAGAGATAATGTATAGTCGCTAAACGTGGTAATAGGTTATAGCAAAATTATAGTTTTATGACAGAATCTGTCTAGCTAAGGACATTGGTAGAGGTAGTGGGGATCCTAACTGAGTCGAGTTCTTTGCTCTCCAAATGCAGTATACTGTTGTTGAAAGTGCTACTTTCCATATTGGGATCATGGGGTAGCTTCTAGATGATAGGTGCATGAGTCCTGTTGTTGCATTATGCCAAGATAAGAAGGATATTGGGCATTTAAGTTTCGTCAAAATTGCCTTCCATACCTATTTCGAGTATGTACACTCAAAAAAGAAGTGATCATGGTTCTCATTTCCATTTGAACGTAAGAAGTATGTTGTTGAGGTGGATATTCTCCAACTATTGAGCTTGTCTTGAGTGTGAAGTTTTCTTTTCCAAGCTAGCCACATGATATATGAGTATTGTGGTATGGAATACTTGTTTTAGATCATCTTAGCCCAAGGGACAGTGTTATTTTGATTAGATAAAGCCTTGTAAGTACTTTTGATAGAGAATATTCCAGATACATCCTTATTCTAGATAAACCTATCAGCTTCATGTGGGTTAGGGATTATATTTGATGGTATTGTGAATCTATTCCAAAAATTGTTCTGTGGAAATTCCCAACCATTGCCTTGTATAATTGAGCATAGCCTAGCATTCAAAGGAAGCCCTGAAGCAGAGATCATTCTAGTGCTATGTATCAAGTTTAGAAGCTTAGTTGGCAGTTAAAAGTCTGGCCATAGAGATATAGAAAGGCCATCACCCCTTTCCCATTTAAACATGCTTCTTGTTGTTTGATGAAGTTTCAGCAATTTATACCAACTCCATGAACACTTAAAAGGGTGTTTTCGTCTCCTAAAATGAGGTTCCTTTGAGGAAATTGGAATATATCTATTCACCCCAAATACCTCTTACCGAGTCTTCACATAAGCGCCAAGTATGTTTTAGTTGGGCTGCTTTGTTCCATATTGCAAGTTTAGGAATGCCCAAACCCCCTTGATCGACCGGGGTGCACACCTCTTGCCATCTTACCTTAGCTTTTGTTGAAATATTAGGCCTCCTACTGCATAAAAAGTTGCGCATAAGTCTTTCAATAGATTCCATTACCTTTTTTTTATAGAATAAACATTGATGCCCAATATACTTACATTGAGAATGGCACTGACTTGATGAGTTGAAGCCATCCAACATAGGATAAGAATTTGGAAGTCCATGAGTTGATTTTGGCCAAAATTCTATTGATTAGGGCTTCACAATTTGCTTTGTGGAGTTTGGAAGCTAGAAGTGGTACCCCAAGGTAACAGATGGGGAGTATCTCTTCTTTAAATTTCATCCTTTGAAGTGTCTGAGCCTTTGCTAGAGGAGGTACATTAGATAGGAACACGAGGCTTTTATTGCTATTTACTTTAAGTCCTGAGATAGAGTAAAATATTTCTAAAGATTTCTTAATCACTCTGACTAATTCAAGATTACCTTTACAAAAGATTAAAAGGTCATCTATAAAGCACATGTGTGTGAGTCGATCTTTCTTATATCTCTAGTGATATGAGAATCTGGAATTATCAATGAGTTGCCTTAATATCCCTGAGTAGACTTCCATGCTAAGTACAAACAGGTACAGTGCCATGGGATCACCTTGTCTAAGACCTCTTGAGCTAGGAATGAAACTAACCAATTCTCCATTGATGTTGAAAGAAAATCTTGGGGTAGAAATGCATTGCGTCACCAGCTTGATAAAGTGTGCAAGGAAGTTCATGCTTGTAAGTATTGCTTCTATAAAGCTCCAATTTATGGTATCATAGGCTGATGTGCTTAATTCCACTTCCAAGCACAATCAAATGACTCAAGAAAACAAGTCTCAAGTCTCATACAAAACCGGTCCACCAAGGAAGCAATTCACGTGACACCTTTGTAGATTTTGATGGAAAATGTTGTTCAAATGATTTAATTATAATCTCTATTGGTAACATTAACCAAGTAACCACAATAAGGATTGAAATATCACGTGGAAATCAGATCAAAGAAAGCAATAAAACCATGAAATCCACTTTCCCTTTCAATCACAAATTCACGCCAACACTAAAAATGAAATATGTAATTCAAGTGCTCAGGGAAACAATCAATCTTACAAGATTGTTGTCCACGAAATAGAACCACAAATATGTCCAAGAAAGATCCAAATCTATCCTAGATATGACTCACTAGAGAAGAAATGAACATACAACAAAGTTGAATTGATATGACTCACAATTCGCCTTCGTCGCACTCGTCACAATTCCAATTCTTGGGTTGAAATTGATAAGAGTTTGGAACTAAGGAAAGAACCCTAATTCACATGTGAAATGTGTCTCTCAAATCTGTAAAAATTAGCCTCCTCAAACCCTCTCTTAAGCAGGTATTTATACTTACTACTCGTAGAGTTAAAAAATGGTCAAAATTACAAGATAGGTCATACTTGGATAGGACTCTAGGATATGGAAGATATCCTTGATTTTGTGCACTAGATACACTACACAGTTGCCAAAACTAAGCAAGTAACCTATCCGAAATTATATCTAACCTATCTACTAGAACCATATGGTTAAAATAAAAAATAAAGAATAAAAAAAATTAATACAACTCAGATAAACATATATTAACTTCACCTACCCTCAAGCTAAGGAAGAGATATCTATCATTCCTAGCTTGCAAATTATTTCTAAAAATAGCTGCTTGGGCAAATACTTTGTTAGAACATAAGTTTATTGAATTTTGGAAGTAATATACTGCAGCCTGATGTCTCCCTTTTCAAGTTTAGTATTTATGAAATTTCTACCAAGTCCGACATGCTTCATTCGGTCATTGTGGACTAAATTCTTAATAATATTAAGAGCAGATTTACCGTCGGAGAATATTGTAATTCGCAATTGGCACCTTCAAATCTTGCAATAACTTCTGCACCCATATTATGTCATAAAGTCCTTGAGCAATGGCCCTGTATTTTGCCTCTTCACTACTTCTGGCCACCATAGATTGCTTTTTTACTTTCCCCAGAATTTAGTGCAAAATCTTGAAGTAGATTTTCCATCTATAGCATCAGCTCCCCAATCTGCATCAACAAATGCTTCAAGGTTCTTGTATTGATTCTTCTTAATAAACCATCCTTTACCTAAAGTTCCTTTTAGATACCTAGGAATATGATTGACATCATTCAAATGATTTTTAGTTGGAGCGTGCATAGCTTGGCTAACTAGACTAATTGAGCATGCAAGATCGGGTCTAGTTAGTGATAGATAAATTAGTCTTCCAACTAGCTTTTGATATTGACCTCCATCCATAGGTCCATCATCCTCTGGTGTAAGACACTTCCAATTATGAGGAAGTGGAGTATTTACTGATTTGCAACCCAATTTATTAGTGTCCTTCAACAGGTCCACAACATACTTCCTCCAACTGACCACAATCCCCCTTTTGCTTCATGCTCTCTCCATTCCCAAAAAATACTTTTAAGTCTCCAAGCTCCTTAATTTCAAATTTCTCTCTAATTTCGTTCTTTAAATGGTTAATTTTAGCTTCATCATCACCTATAATGATCCTGTCACCTACATACACAATGAGAATGGATTTTAAACCATTATTTCCATGTTTCACAAAATGTGTATGTTCTGCTTGAATTTATATATAACCTAAAGTAACCATAGTATCACTAAATTTCTTGAACCAAGCTCTTGGAGATTGTTTTAGACCATATAGGGACTTATTTAACCTACATACCTTTCCTTCATCTCCTTCAATCATAAATCCAGGTGGCAATTTCATATAGATTTCTTCTTCAAGATCCCCATTCAAGAATGCATTTTTTTCGTCAAGTTGATGTAAAGACCATTGCAAATTTATTGCTGAGGACAATATAACTCTATAGAATTCAGTTTTGCTACAGGAGTAAATGTCTTTTCATAATCAATACCATACATTTGAGTGTAACCTTGCATTACTAACCTAGCCTTGTATCTTTCTACACTCTCATCAGATCGATACTTAATATTAAAGACCCATTTTCTACCCACTACCTTCTTACTTGCAGGAAGATCAACAATTTTCCATGTATTATTCTGATTTAAGACCTTCATTTCCTCAAAAACAGCATGTCTTCAATTTTCATCAGCTAAAGCTTTGTATATATTCCTTGGAATAACTGCTGTATGCATTTGAGTAGCAAACACACGAAATTATGGTGAGAGTTTAGAATAGCTTATGTAGTTAGAAATAGATACCTTGCACAAGCCTTTTTCTCTTTTCTCAAAGCTATAGGAAGATCTGTTTCAATATGTTTTGCCTCTTTCCTCTTTTGAAAAGACCATAGATGCCAAATTGGATTATTGGCTGTGACGAGGAAGTTTATTTTGATGGGTATACACATGAATCGGTTGAGTATCTGGAATGTAGTCTTGACGTGTAGCTGTTGGTACTGACTCAAGGACTTGTGAATTTGTGTTTCCCTTCCTCGGATTAGCGTTTGAGTCTAACAAATCAGACAAGGAATTAGATGCAGCAGCTTTATTATTTGAAGAAGGTTGCTGCTGATTCTGATTCAACAAAGGAGACTCAATATGAAATTCCTGACCAGATGGATGCTGCTTGCTCAGACTAGATGGAAGGGTGCCAGACAACAGATCAGAAACCTTCAAACAAAGGAAGACAGCACTTTTCTTCTTCTAAGCAAGTATTTTCTTGAAGCAAATTGCAATAGTAGGGCTGTTCTTCAAGAAACACAGTATCACACGTAGTAAAGAGACACCTATTAGGTGGGTGATAGCATTTATAACCCTTTTGTACAGGTGAATATCCTAAAAATATGCATTTGAGTGCTTTGGACTCAAGTTTATGTCTGTGTGGAGAGTTGTCCAAGATAAATAGCATACATCTAAAAACCTTAGGAGATAGTGTATTGAAGATACGGGAATTAGGATAGGATTTTAACAAGACACTCAAGGGGAGTTTTGAAGTTGAGTACCTTAGAAGGAATCTGATTACTCAGATATGAAGAGGTTAGTATTGCATCACCCCCAAAATCTGTTTGGAACATTACTAGAAATTATCATGGCACAAGTTACTAGAAAGCATCATGGCACGAGCTATTTCAAGAATGTGCCTATTTTTCCTTTTTACTACTCCATTTTGTTGTGGGGTATAATGTTATAGGATCGTTCCTTATGTCCCTCTTCTTTAGAATCAATTATTAGTTCTGATTCAACAGTAGTTTTTGGCATTTTTCTTCCTCTTCTCCCTATGTTTGCTGATGGGATCGGGCTCGTTGGAGAGAACCTGACGATCTCGATAATTTTTTTATTAGACAGAAGATTGTTGGAGAAAAATGGTTAGCATCCTTTCATTCATGTTCTCTGTTTTTGTTCTACAATTCTGGCAGCGTTTGTTCCCATAACTGCCACATCCCCATGCTCCCCTTATCTCTCTCCCACGACTCCACTTTTACACCCCCACCACTAACTGTATACATAATGATCAGTAGCATGACAGCAGCACTACACCTTACTCTATGACACCTAGGACACCCATCTACCATAATCAAAGCCTACAATACTTAAGACACCACCTCCAGCTGGGTTGGCAAGCACCTATTAATCCGCTGGACATGTTACACTAGGAAAAGAAACAAACAACTAAGACAAGACACAAATACACATGACTACACAGCTGGGTCAGTTGGATGCATCCCCCTCACTCCTCAATTGAGCACAGCTCCTTCTCGCCACTCCTCTTGTGTGGCTTCTTTCTAGTATAAACCTGGTCGAAAGGGGGTTATTTTGAGATGTGAACGCAAGGCCTCCTCACGTGTAACATCTGTCCCTCCCTCAGTGGGTGAGTAGCCTTCTCAATGCACCAACACTTCTGATTGGCGCTTCATCTGGTGTTTATTCAGGATAGCTTTGGGGTGAGGAATTACCACTCCTTGTTGTACCAGCGGTACTAGTGGCTGAGTAGTAGGAGGGCCTTCGAACTTCTTCAAGTAAGACACATGAAAAACAGGGTGGTTCCTAACTTGAGGGGAAAGTTCAAGACGATATGCTACTGTTCCAATTCTGGCTGCTATTGGAAACGGACCGTAAAACTTAGGCGCTAGCTTTTGGTTACGTCGGGTGGCCACGAACACTTTTCAATAAGGTTGAAGACAAATCCACACTATCTCAAAAGGAGTTGTCTTCAGCGTTGTAACAAAACTCAGCCCACGCGACCCACTCAGTCCACTTGCTTGGTCGTTCCCCCACAAAGGACTGCAAGTACATTTCAATGGTGCGGTTAACAACCTCCGTCTACCCATCGCTTTATGGATGGTAGGAAGAAGAAAAAGCCAATTTTGTGCCCGGTAGCTTAAACAATTCCTTCCCGAAGGTGCTAGTAAAGGTGGTAGTAAAGGTGGTATCCCTATTGCTCACGATGGACTCTAGCATCCCATAGAGTTTGAAGATGTGGTCAAGGAATATTCGGGATACCAATACAGCCGTATATGGATGGCTAATGGGCAGGATGTGAGCATATTTAGAAAATGATCAACCACCACAAAAAGGACCAATTTTCCATGGGAGACAGTTAATCCTTCAATGAAATCCATGGAGATGTCCGCCCATACCTAAGTTGGTATTTGCAGGGGTTGCAAGAGGCCTGCCGGTTTCAGCAATTGGACCTTACTTCATTGGCATATTTCATAAGCGCGGATAAACTGTTGAACTTGCTATTTGAGCCCTTTCTAATAAAAATCCTGCTTGATTCTGTAGAGGGTCTTTTGATATCCCTCTTGGAATGGGCAGTGGAGAGCCTCTATTATCACTGAACACAAGGCTGAGTTAGGAAGCAAGTAGATTTTCCGCTTGAAAAATAATAGCCCATCTTGTACAGCCCATTGTTGCCCGAGTTTCCCTGCCTCCACTTGTGCTATCAGCTCTTGCAACTTTCGGTTTTGTTGATTTTCTTCCCGAATCTGGTCAAATAGTTGTAATTGAGGGCAAGAGATGGTGACTAGACAACTGGTCAGGTCTTCTTTCCTGGAAAGGGCATCAACTACCTTGTTTTCTCAGCTAGCTCTATATTCAATTTCAAAGTCAAATCCCAATAACTTGCTGATCCAATGTTGCTGAGGCGAAGTTGTCACCCACTGTTCCAAGAGGTACTTGAGGCTGTAATGATCGGTCTTTACCAAAAATTGCCACCCCCATAAGTACGGTCTCCAATGTCTATTGCTTTAGATAATCCGATTAATTCCTTTTCGTATGCAGCTAGCTTCAGGTGCTGCTTGGCAAAAGGGTGGCTGAAATAGGATATGGGACACCCCTGCTGTTGAAGAACTGGCCCAATTCCCCCTTCCGAGGCGTCACACTCCACTACGAATGGCTGGGAGAAGTCCAGAAGAGCTAAAACGAGAGCTTCTATCATGCCTGCCTTCAGCTTCTCAAACGAGACCTTGGCTTCAAGGGTCCAATGGAAGCTGTTCTTGCGAAGCATCTTAGTCAAGGGCTCCGCCATCCTTCCATACCTAGCCACAAAGCGCCGATAGTATCTTGTCAACCCCAGAAATCATCGCAAGGCTGTAACAATTTTTGAGAAAATTGGTTGAATGCCTTTTCCTTTGCTTTCATTCCAATAAATAATAATCTGTACAATCTATTTTAGGTAATCTAATACCTATTCCTAATCTAAATATATTCAGCTATAAGAAAAGAATATGTACAATTAAAAAGATAGGTAAATCAGGAGAGAAAAAATGGAAACAATTTAAATAAGGAAACTCCTAATTATAACTGCTTAATTTAAATAAGGAAACTAGTAATTATAGCTGCCTAATTTCTGTCATTCTTGATTGATATCCCCCCTCAAATTGATGTTGACTGATCAAGAAGTATCAATTTGCCAACAAGAAATTGATGACGCTGCTGAGAAAGAGCCTTAGTAAATATATCAGCCGTTTGAAGATTAGAAGAGATATGGGGAAGAGAAATAACACCATTATCATAAGCTTCTCGATTAGAATGACAGTCCACTTCAATATGTTTCATGTGCTCATGAAAGACAGGATATGCAGTAATCTGGATAGCACTAGTATTATCTACATAAAGAGAGGTAGACTCAAGTTGAGGAAAACCAAGCTTAGCCAACAAACCTCGAAGCTAAATGATCTCAGAACAAGCAGAGGACATAGCACGATATTCGGACTCAGTAGAAGACTTAGACACTCGATCTTGTTTCTTACTCTTCCAAGAAATTAAAGAGTTGCCAAGAAACATACACCAACCAGTAATGGATCGACGTGTATCAGAACAACCAGCCTAATCAGCATCACTATAAGTTGTTAAGTGAATAGGAGACTCCGCATAAAAGAACAAACCACGATGAGAAGTACCTTTTAAATACCTAACAATATGTCGAACTGTTGCTAAATGAAGATGTGTAGGTGCCTGCATAAATTGACTAACTTGTTGCATAGCAAATGAAATATCAGGATGTGTAATAATCAGATAATTGAGACTTCCAACAAGTTGTCGATATAGAGATGGATCAAATAGAAAGTCACCATCATTCCGTTGATATTTAACATTCACTTCCAAAGGAGTATCAACAGGACGACCCTCTTAGAGACCAGCCAAAGCAATAAGTTCCTTAGTATATTTATGCTGATGAAGAAAAATACCAGCAGGAGAAGAGTGAACCTCAAGACCTAAGAAATAAGTTAAAGACTCCAAATCCTTCATATGAAAAGAACCTTGAAGACGCTCTTGTAACTGAGACATCAATTGAGTATCAGATCCTGTGATGACAATATCATCAACATAGACTAATAACAAAACAATTCCCTTGTCAGTCTTGCAAAGGAATAATGAAGAATCATACTGACTTTGAATAAAAGAGAAGTTAAGAAGAGTATTACGAAACTTTTCAAACCTGGCCCGTGGAGCCTGTTTCAAACCGTATAGAGACCGTTTGAGCTTACAAACATCATGTGAGGGTGTAGAAAACAAGCCTGGAGGAGGAGTCATATAGATATCTTCCTTGAGGTCCCCATGCAAAAATGCATTCTTAACATTCATCTGTTGTAAGAACCATCCTTTAGATGTAGCAATAGATAGAACAAGCCGGACAGTTGTCATCTTAGCCACAGGTGCAAAGGTCTCTTCATAATCAATTCCATATTCCTGTTGATTGCCAAGAGCTACCAATCTTGCCTTATATCTGTCAAGGGAATCATCAGATCGGAGCTTAAGAGAATAAACCCATTTACAACCAATGGGTTTAACACTAGCAGGACATGAAACAATATCCCAAGTGTGATTGTCTTGAAGTGCTTGAAGTTCCTCTTGCATGGCTTTTATCCAACAAGTCTGTTTAGCAGCCTGAGAATAAGAGGTAGGAACTGTAGTATTAGTTAAAATTGCAGAATAGCCATATCTATCCGGAGGACGAATGTGCCGAATTGATCGTTGAAGAATCATTGGAGCATTTTTAGGAGCAGGATCTGGAAGGACTGGAGACGAAGGGAGCAGGCGTTGTGTGTAAACAAGGCCAGGCTTGAAC
Source organism: Laguncularia racemosa (assembly GCA_037954665.1). NCBI lineage: Eukaryota > Viridiplantae > Streptophyta > Magnoliopsida > Myrtales > Combretaceae > Laguncularia > Laguncularia racemosa. The sequence continues at coordinate 488,234 of JBBMOL010000118.1, read as the reverse complement.
CGTTTATCAAAAGGAGAATCATCAAAGTGAGGAAGTATAACAGTATCAGATGTCGAAAGATGTTGCTGAAAATAGTATTCATGTACAAAGAAAATCACATCCCGAGAGATACGACATCGATTATTAATCGAATCATAACACACAAAGCCTTTATGATTAGGATTGTAACCCATAAAGGCACATCGAACAGACTGGGCTGACAACTTATGACGTTCATGAGCAGGTAAATGAACGAAACAAACACATCCGAAAGTATGTAGCATATGATAATTAGGATGTTTACCAAAAATTCGATGTTAGGGAGAATCAAACTTCAATTGTTGAGATAGTAAGAGATTAATCAGATAAACTGCAGTAGATAAAGCTTCGGTCCAAAACTTAGCTGGAACAGAAGATTCTAACAACAATGTGCGCACCACATCCAACAAATGTCAATTTTTTCGTTCGGCAACTCCATTCTGCTGAGGTGTATAAGGACATGAAAGTTGTGAAACAATACCCTTGTTATGAAGAAATGCTTGAAACTCATGAGAGATATATTCACCACCATTATCAGACCGTAAGACTTTAATACAAGTGGAGAACTGAGTTTCAATATATGTCACAAAGGTTTGAAACACAGTAAACACGTCTGCTTTGGAATGCAAAAAATAGATCCATGTGAATCGACTGTAATCGTCAATAAATGTCACAAAATATTTATATTGAGCATGTGAAATAATTAGTGTAATTCCCCAAACATCACTATGAATAATGTCAAAGCATTTATTGGCACGACTATCCAAAACAGGAAAAGGCAATGTCTTACTTTTGCCCAGTTTACAAGGAGAACAATCAACTAATAAACTCTTATCTGTGGAATCGAGAACACCACTTTGCAACAAATGAGTCAAAACAACATTATTTGGATGACCTAAGCGTCTATGCCAGATGCCAGCTTTATTTTCAACAACTGAAGAAGCTAATGAAAAAGTCTGAGGAACGGTAAATTGTAATGGAAATAACCTACCCACTTTAGGCCCCTTCGCTATCACCTTCCCCGACACCTGATTCTGCACAATACAGCCATCACGAGAAAAATGGACATCACAGTTATTATCCACCATTTGACCAACAGAAAGTAAGCTAGTAGATAATTTAGGAGAAAGCAAGACATGTCGAAAGGAGGAGCTAATATCACCAACTGTCGTAATTGGAATATTATTTCCATCAGCAACTTGAATAGGTTGGAGTACCAGTATATGGGTCTTGATTATGCAATAAATTAGATGTGCCAGTCATATGATTTGTGGAGCCGGAATCAACAAACCCAGGAACAGAAGTAATAGTCTTACCTTTCCCTTGAAGACCAAGAGCAAAAAAGGCATAGGGAATCATCTGTTGGACCATATCTGGTGTGAGAACAAATTGATTATTGCCAGCAATTGTGGATGTCGAACCAAGATTGCGAGAGTCGGATACCGCAGCATGAAGGGCTTGTGGCCTTCTATTTTGAGGCCTTGTAGGACACTCCTTAATAATATGTCCGTTTTGCTTGCAATAATTACAGAACTTCTTACTACAATGGCGGGCAATATGACCAAATTCTTTGCAGCTGTAACACTGCATTGTTCCCTTCCCTCGAGTCTGAGCAACATATGCAACATTAACTATTCCAGATGATCCACCAATTGCACCGATAGCGGCTTGTGTCGCCAATCTTTGTTCCTCATGCAGCAATTCACCAAAACATACATCCAAACAAGGAACCGGATCTCTATTCAGCAACCCAGCCCGAGTGGTTTCAAATTCAGGCCTGAGCTTCATCAAAAACTGATCACGACGACTCACTTCATGAACAGCCTGAAGACTAGCTAAATTCTCCTTTGACACCTTAGCATAGATAATACCAGAATATTCGCTCCGTAAATTAAGAAAGTCAGAATAATATTGTTCAATTGAGAGATTACCTTAACTATAATTACTCATATTAAGTTCCAATTGAAAGCGTCTTGCAGTATTATCTTGATTGTAGACGCGCTTCAAGTATTCCCACATTTCTTTAGCTGTGCCAAAGGATCGTAAATTGTTCACCATATGAACCTCAATAGATCCCAAAATCCAAGAAACAATCCGAGCATCCTTTGCCTTCCATTGACCACGATCTTTCGACTCTGTAGGAGCTAGAGAAGACCCATCAATATGACCCTAAAGCTCCTTCCCTTTCAAAAACATCTTGAACTGAAATTCCCATGCTGCATAATTCTTTCCCGTAAATCTAATAGCTAAGATTTCATGTGTTTTCTCAGAAGACATTCTAAACAAAATTGTCACTCACAACTTGATTATCAAGAAAATTGTTGATCGGAATTAATCAACCTAAAACCAAAGAAAACCAAGAACAAACCAGCAATTCCAAGAATAAAAGGAAAACTACAGATTCAACAAAGTATTCGGTTTTGTGGCTTTGATACCATAACAATTTTTGAGAAAATTGGCTGAATGCCTTTTCCTTTGCTTTCATTCCAATAAATAATAATCTGTACAATCTATTTTAGGTAATCTAATACATATTCCTAATCTAAATATATTCAGCTATAAGGAAAGAATATGTACAATTAACAAGATAGGTAAATCAGGAGAAAAAATGGAAACAATTTAAATAAGGAAACTCCTAATTATAACTGCCTAATTTAAATAAGGAAACTCCTAACTATAGCTGCCTAATTTCTGTCATTCTTGATTGATAGGTTGTGGTGGACATAGGCTTTGCCCACTTCAACATGGCTTTTATCTTCTCCAGGTCTGCTCACACTCCCTCACGCAAAATAACGTGACCTAAGTAAGCCACTTGCTCTTGGGCGAAGGCACACTTACTCTTCTTCAAGTGTAATTGATGCGCTTGTAAGAGCATAAATACCCGTCTCAATTGCTGCAAATGTTCGGTCCAAGTGCTACTGTAGACCAAGATGTCATCGAAGAAAACTAGCACAAATTTGCGTGGCACCCCTTTGAAAACTGTATTCATCAAGGTTTGGAAGGTGGACGGGGCATTAGTGAGACCAAAAGGCATGACAAGGAACTCAAAGTGCCTATGATGAGTTCGGAAAGCTGTCTTCTTTATATCTGCTGCATGCATGCACACTTGGTGATAACCGGAGGCTAAGTCTAACTTGGAGAAATACTTGGCCCCATTTAATTCCTCCAATAGCTCTTCTATGACCGGAATGGGAAATTTATCCTTGATAGTTTTGTCGTTCAGCACTCGATAATCCACACAAAAGCTCCAGTTGAGGTCAGTCTTCCGTACCAGTAATACGGGGGAAGAAAAAGGGGACTGACTTACCCGAATGATACCCTGATCTAGCATTTCCTTGTATTGTCATTCTATCTCATCCTTCTGTTGATGCGGATATCAATAGGTCCTCACCATGATCGGTGCTGTTCTTGGGTGCAAGGGAATCTTATGGTCACATGGTCTGGCAGGTGGGAGTCCTTGTAAGGGCTGAAAAAGTGACTGACAGAAAACATGATGAAAAATGAAGAAGAAATCTATTTTCTTATTCTTCTTTTTATAACATCTGGTCTAATATAGAAGATTACAATGAACTAAAAAAGGAAAAAAACTACAATACATAGAAAGGCTATAATACATGATATTTCTAAAAATATCTTTTCTAAATATAAACAAATCTATATAATTCTTTTATTTCAATACTCCCCCTCATGCTGAGGAATAGATGTTTTCCATTCTCAGCTTGGTCACAAGATTATAATAACTTGAGTGGTTCAACCCTTTCGTTAGAACATCTGCTAATTGTTGTCCTGTTGGAACATAGGACATACACACCAGCCCTTCCTCTAGTTTTTCCTTGATGAAATGTCTATCAATTTCTATGTGCTTTGTCTTATCGTGTTGTACAGGATTATGAGCAACATTGATGGCTGACTTATTGTCACAATATAGCTTCATAGGACCATCCCATTTAATTCTTAAATCATCTAGGATAATCTTCAACCAAAGCAGTTCATAAAGTCCTTGAGCAATTGCCCTAAAGTCTGATTCGGCTGAAGATCGAGCTACCACATTCTATTTTTTACTCCTCCATGTTACCGGGTTACCTCCAACAAAAGTACAATACCTGGTAATTGATCTTCTATCCATTAGAGAACCAACATAGTCAGCATCTGTATAAGCTTCTAGAGTAAGTTTGGAGTTCTTTTTGAGCAAAATTCCCTTTCTTGGACTACCTTTCAAGTAGTGAAGTACCCTATACGCAGCTTGAAGATGAGATTCTCTTGGATCATGCATAAATTGACTAATTACACTTACTGAGTATGCAATGTCTGGTCAAGTGTGAGCTAGATATATAAGCTTTCCAACCAATCTCTGGTACATTCTCTTGTCAACTACTAGCTCTTCCTTAGCTTCTCCTAACTTGTGGTTTAGATCTATCGGAGTAGAGACTGGTTTACTTCCAATCTTCCCGGTTTTTGCCAATAACTCGGTCACATATTTCTGCTGCGAAATGAAAATTCCTTGTGTAGAATAAGCCACTTCAATACTGAGGAAGTACTTCAGTTTTCCCAATTCCTTTATCTCAAATTCTCTGGTTAGCTGTTCCTTCAACTTATATTTCTCTCTCTCATCATTTCCAGTTATTATAATGTTGTCCACATAGACAATAAGCACAGTTACTCTCCCTACAGTTGAGTGCTTAATAAACAGAGTGTGATCTCCTTGACTTTGTTTGTAGCCAGACTTCTTCATTACCTTTGCAAATCTTCCAAACCAACCTCCAGGGGATTGTTTTAACCCATAAAGAGCCTTCATCAGTTTACACACCTTATTCCCCGTGTCTCCCTGAAATCTTGGTGGAATATTCAACCATGAAGAAATGCATTTTTGACATTATATTGAAGGAGTTGCCAATTGAAGTGAGCAGCTAATGATAGTAAAATTCTCATGGTATTCATTTTTGCAACTGGAGAAAAAATCTCATGATAATCAACTCCATACTTCCGAGTATACCCCTTAGCCACTAATCTGGCTTTATATCTTTCAAGGGATCCATCTGCTTTGTATTTCATTGTGAAAATCCACTTACAATCAACAATATTCTTTCCTTTTGGTTTATCAACAATCTCCCATGTTTTATTCTTTTCCAAGGCACTCATCTCTTCTCTCATAGCATTCCTCCATTCTCTTTTTGACAATGCCTTAGAAACTGTGTTGGGAATAGTAATGGTGTTTAGACTCACAATGAACCTTTTGTGGGCTGGTGATAGATGTTTAAGTGAGACATAGTGGGACAATGGATAAAGAGGTTGCATAGTGCATTCTCTGGTTCCTTTTCTCACAGCAATGGGAAGATCAAGATCATCTGTTGGATTGATAGATGGTTCAATAGGTTGTGCATCTAGAGGCAAATTAGATCTTTCCATGACCTCATTATCATTGTTTGAGTTAGATTCTTGGACTTGTGTCGGTTTAGTAGCAGTCTTTCTTCTTGAATATACTTGAGAAATCTTGGTATGGTCATCATTTGGTTCTACAGAGTTTGACCCTGGTTTAACCGTGTTTGGCACGAGAGGAAGATCACGAGATTGAAGGTCAAGAGATCGAAGTGGTTCAAAGTACTCATTAGTATTCTCTTCTACACCTGAAATCTCCCCCTGAAGAGAGGACTTGGAGAAAAAAGGAGTTTTTTCTGCAAATGTAACATCAGTAGAGATAAACAATTTCCCAGATAAAGGGTGATAACATTTGTATCCGTTTTGAGTAGATGAGTAACCCAAGAAAATACACTTGATGGCTTGGGGATCATGCTTAATTCTGTGTTGGTTATGGACATGGACAAACGTTGTGCACCCAAACACTCTAGGTGTAAGCCCATTTGAGGTTCTGAAATGTGGGAAGAAACTGTTGAGGAGATCGATGGGACTTTTGTTGTCTAGGACAGGTGAGGAAAGTCTATTTATCATATATGTAGCAGTTAGAACGGCATCCCCCCAAAAAGACTTAGGAACATTCCCTTGAAAGAGTAAAGCTCATGTGGTGTTAAGTAAATGCCATTTTTCCTTTCAGCTACCCCATTCTGTTGAGGTGTGTTAACACATGAAGAGTCGTGGAGAATGCCCTGAGATTGGAAGTAGGGTGACAATGTTTGGTTGAAATAATCTCTAGCATTATCTGTCCGAAACATTTTTATTTTCACCCTAAATTGATTTTGAATCATAGAGACAAAATTAGGTATGATAGTGCTGACATCAGACTTTTGTTTTAGAAGGTATAACCATGTAACTCGATTACAATCATCAATTAGGGATAAAAACCAACGAGCCCCAGAAATATTAGGGACTGTGGAAGGCCCCCATATGTCACTATGAATCAAATGGAAATGATGTAAGCTTCTTTTATTACTAATAGGAAAAGATACACGGGTATGTTTTGCAAATTCACAAACGTTGCAGTGAAACTCAGTAATATCTATTCCTTGAAACAGATGAGGAAACATGACTTTGAGAACTCTAAAAGATGGATGTCTAAGACGTAGGTGATACAACCAAATAACATGTTTATTTGATGAACTGAGAAAAAATAAATTACTCCTAGGTTTCTTAGAATATTCAAGGTAATAAAGGCCACTACTTTCCTTAGCAAGTCCAATCCTCCTCCTCGTGTCTTGATCCTGAAAAACACAGTAAGAAGGATAAAAAACAGCATAACATTTGAAGTTATTGGTGAGTTTTTGAATGGAGACAAGGCTAACCGATAACTTTGGTACATGAAGAACATTCTTTAATGAATAGTAGGCGTGATATGTATGTCTCCAATCCCTGCAACAGTAGCTAAAGTGCCATTGGTTACTGCAGTTTTCCTATTACTAGGACATGGGGTGTATGTATGGAAGAGTTGAGACATGTTGGTCATATGGTCCGTAGCTCCAGAGTCTATTATCCATGCATTAGTATATAAGTTATCTGAGGCATTCATACAAAGAGGAGATAAAGGTTTACCTGTAAGAGCTAGAGAACACGTTCCAAAGGTTTTTTCTAAGGATCCCAATAAGGTTCTTAGTTTCTCAATCTCTTCACTATTGAACCCCTCCTTTGCTGGGCTTTCCTCTAGTTTTGATTGTTCTGTCATGTGTGCATGAGATCTTTGTTGCCCCCCACGGATTCCCCACTCTTGGTTTGGTGGCTTACCATTTAGTTTCCAACACTTCTCTTTTGTGTTCCTTGGTTTCTTACAATAAGTGCACCAAAGATTGTCTCTGCTCTCCTTAATCTGATTTTCCCTATTCTGGTATCTTGACACGTTATTTTTCCTTGTGTCTTGAGGTTCCATTCTTGCAATCAGGGTTGACTCATCTGCTGTTCGGGATTCCAGCATAACAGCACGTCGGCTTTCTTCCGCCCGTATCAATGATATGGTCTCCTCTAGGGAGGGAGTTTCCTCTTTCCCAAGAATTTGGATTCGAACCTGATCAAATTCCGGATTCAATCCAGCCAAAAAATCATAAACACGATCTTTTTCAATGAAGTTCTTCAAGATTACCGCATCTTCAGGGTGTTTCATTTCAAAAACTCGATAATGATCAAGTTCTTGCCACAGATTTTGCGATATATTTGCATATTCTGTGACTGATTTGTCCCCTTGCTTAGTGGCTTCAATTTTGACTTTGATTTCATACACTTGTGCAGCATCATGGGCTTTTGAGTACGTGCGACGTAGGAAGTCCCATATCTCCTTTGCTGTGTTGAAAAGCATGCAAGTGTCACTTATTGTAGAATCCATTGAATCCCATAGCCACGACATTATCATTGAATCCTCTTCATCCCATGCATTAAATGCGAGGTCGTCCTTTGTTGGTCTAATCCCAAGAAGATGATTGAGTCTTCATTTGCCTTAGAGGTAAGTTTGGGCAAATTGAGACCATTGTAGATAATTCTTCCCATTGAATCTATAGGAGGCTCGGATATTTTGCAATTCTCTAATTTTTTGGGCATTATTAGAGTCTTTGGATGGTTTGAGGCTGTTGACAATTTTAGACATGGTGATTGAGAAAGATGTTCAGCAATTAAGGTTGATAACAAGAGAAAAGAAAACAAAAAAAAAAACAGGGAAGACGTAGCCTAGCAGTGACGGCTTGCTTAGAAACCCTAGGAAAGAAGCCTTTCTTGACAGGTTCAAGTCTCCCTATGCTGGTCTCTAATGCAATTGACGGAGAGCGACTTTAATTGTTGGCTGTTCTAAAAAAATAGACTAGGTATGTCGCAATGGAACCAGACGAGGATTGAGACAAAGGAATAAGGCGAATGTTGGCAATGAAGGCCAATCTATAAAATCGGCAATGAAGGCCGAGAAAAAAAAAATTTCGAGAATTCCTAAACCCTAGCGCTCTGATACCATGATAAAAAACGTGATGAAAAATGAAGAAGAAATCTATTTTCTTATTCTTCTCTTTACAACATCTGGTCTAATATAGAAGATTACAAGGAACTAAAAAAGGAAAAAAACTACAATACATAGAAATGCTATAATACATGATATTTTTAAAAATATCTTTTCTAAATATATAAACAAATCTATATAATTCTTTTATTTCAATAGACTCAAACTCAGCTAACATCATACCCACCTCGTGACTTTTCTCTGCTTCCCGCATGGCCACCAAGGAGACACTATCTCTTCCACATTCCAGGAGGCCCTTCAGTTCAATCTCTCTACCCTTTACACAGAATTTCATTCTCATATCACTGAAATCCCAATCAATCGCCCCTTGGGACTTCAACCAACTCACCCCCAGAACTACATCTATTCCACACAAGGGTAACGTATATAGTTCCATTTCGAATGGGTGGCCTACCAGGAACAACTCAACCCCCTTGCAACTACCCCCACTCCACAGGCTTTTCCCATTGGCCACTAGCACTTTGACGTTCTGCTGTGGCTCTACCTTCAATTTCAGTCTTCGAACCTCCCCTACATCCACAAAGTTATGCGTGCTTCCGGAATCCACCAGTACTACGACCTCACACTCCCCAATTCTACCCCGTAACTTCATGGCTTGGGGCTTGCACAAGCTAATCATGGCATGGAGGGATATTGCTGTTGGTTCCTCTACTCCCTTCTCAACCCCTATTTCCTTCGACTACTCCTATTCCTCATGTATTTCCTCGACACACTCCAACCAAAATAGCCTTTTACAGCTATGCCCTATTGAAAAGGGCTCGTCACAATTGAAGCAAAGTCCCTTCCTCCTCCGCTCCTCTAATTTCGTCTTACTCTGCCGCTTCATGAATGGTTTGGCAACGGGGGGCTATGGTTCACCAAAAACTTTCTTTAAGGTACTTCCCCTTATGCTGTCGGACTGACTCTTCTCCTCTATGCCTCAACCTCTACCCGTAAGGCCGCACTCCTCCTCTAATACAACCAAGCCAGTGCCACGACTTGGATCATGTCCCTAGGGTTTTGAATCAGGATGTCCACGGAGATGGATTCCTTTTACCTATTGATGAACAACGCCACCTCCTGCTCCGGCGTTAAGGATGGGGTTTGGGCCGAAACTTGGGTGAACCACTGTTGATGCTCCTCGACGGTTCCCACCTGCCTCAATTTAGCCAGCTCTCCCAACAACTTACTTCTCAATGGAGGCCCAAACTGAGAGTGGCAGATAGCCTTGAATTCCTCCCATGAGATTCCTGGCCCCTCTCCATCTTGAGGAACCACAGTTGAGCCTCCCCTTCCAAGTGATTGGCGGCCAACTCCACCCGATCCCCTTCCGATGTGCGTTGATGCCTGAAAAAAAGCTCACATCAACTCAGTCATCCAATGGGGTCTGACTTGCCGTCAAACTTAGGGAAGTCTAGGTAGGTGTACTTCGGCATCACTACGCCCCTATCGTTGTCCGCAACTGCAGCAAAACCTCCCGAGGCTTGGTCCCTAGAGGAGCTGCCCCCACTGGTCTCCTTCGTCTCTCTCCACTTCCTCTTTCGCGCCAATACCTCCCTGGAAAGGCTCGCCAATTGAGTGGACAGTTCTTCAACTTGGGCTCGATCGGCCGTGTACATATCCAAGAAGCTTTCAAATTGCTGCTAGAGTCGCTTGAAATCGTCCGACATGTCTGGCTCTGATACCACTTTGTTATAGGATCATTCCTTATGTCCTTCTTTAGAATCAATTATTAGTTCTAATTCAATAGTAGTTTTTGGCATTTTTCTTCCTCGTCTCCCTATGTTTGCTGATGGGTTCGGGTTCGTTGGAGAGAACTCGATGATCTCAATAATTTTTTGAATGGACAGAAGATTGTTAGAGAAAAATGGTTAGCATCCTTTCATTCATGTTCTCTGTTTTTGTTCTACAATTCTGGCAATGTTTGTTCCCTTAACTACCTCGTCCCCATGCTCTCCTTATCTCTCTCCCACGACTCCACTTTTACACCCCCATTACTAACCGTATACATAATGATCAATAGCATGACAGCAGCACTACACCTGACTCTATGACACCTAGGACACCCATCCACCATAATCAAAGCCTACAATACTTAAGACACCACTTCCAGCTGTGTCGGCAAGCACCCATTAATCTGTTGGACATGTTATACTAGGAAAAGAAACAAATAACTAAGACAAGACACAAATAGACATGCTTACACAGTGGGGTCAGCTGGATGCATGCCCCTCACTCCTCAATCGAGCACAGCTCCTTCTCGCCACTCCTTGTGTGGCTTCCTTTTGGTATAAACTTGGTCGAAGGGGGTTATTTTGAGATGTGAATGCGAGGCATCCTCGCGTGTAACATATAAGCGCATGAGCTTTGGTGAACTATTCCATTGTTAGTGAGATGTGTTTGAAGTTTATTAGAGACATATTCTTTTTTGTTGTCTAAGTGAAGAATTTGAGTATTTGTTTGAAAAATATTGAGAACAAATTTGTGGAATTACTTGAAAACAAGATAGATATTGAATTTTTCTTTAAGAAGATGAGCCCAAAATTCTCTTCAATGATCATCAATGAAGGTAACAAACCACTTATAATTAGATTATCTTAACACTTGAGCTAGGCCCCATATATCACTATGTACTAGATGAAACGGCTTTGATGGAGTATAAGAGTGTATATGATAAGATTTTTTCGAGAATTTGGACAGAATACAATGTTCACACTGAAAATCATAAACTTCTTTATTTATGAACAAATTTAGATACAACTTCTTCTATAGGCAAAATTACGATGCCCCGGATACTTATGCCATAACTTTACTTTTGACTTAGTCTGAATGGAAACAAAGGACATTCTTTTAGACTCAGACCTAGACTCTATTCCAGATAGAAAGAGGAGACCATTAGCTTCCTTAGTATTGCCAATCATCCTTCCTAAAGCTAGGTCCTGTATAACACAACCATCAAAGGGAAAAATCTGTCTACACTTAATAGCTTTCATCAAACGACTTGCTAAAATCAGATTATACTGAATCTCAAGAACAAACAGGGTATTATTTAGTATTGTAATTGTAAGGAAAAGAGAAAATTGTATTTATCCTTCATTGATTCATAGGTTACACACAAATACAAGTTTTAATAAACTAAAAAAGGAAAACTAAATTTCTATTTTAAGACTAATATATATCTAATAATAACCGTATCCTAATTCAACTAATTTACAACCTATAACACTCCCTCTCAAGCTAGAGCATAGATATTAATCATGCCCAACTTGTTACACAAATAGTCAACCCGAGCCCCGTTTAGAGCCTTTGTAAGAATATCTCCTAATTGTTCTCCAGTCTTCACAAACCCTATAGAAATTAACTCTTGCTGAATTTCTCCTGAACAAAATGACAATCAATCTTGATGTGCTTAGTTCGTTCATGGAACACGGGATTCGAGGCAATATGAAGAGTGGCCGGGTTATCACCCATAATTTCGCAGGAAGCGAAATGTTCAACCCAACTTCATTTAGGAACCATTGGTGTACTACATGGTTTAGCACCCAAGTTTCCTGTTTCAGACAACAAGTCAAGTACATATTTTCTTTATGATAGAAAAATTCCTTTCTTACTCCTCATTACCTCAACACCCAAGAAATATTTCAACATTCCTAAATCCTTTGTTTGAAATTGAATTTAAAGAAAGGATTTGAGAGTCGAAATACCTATAGTATCATTGCCAGTGATAACAATATCATCCACATATACTACTAACAAAATAATACTAGCCGTAGATCATCTATAGAAAATAGAATGATCAAATTTGCTTTTTGCATCCTAAATTTCTCAACTGCTTGGCTAAATTTTCCAAACCAAGCATGGGGGCTCTGCTTCAAACCATACACAGACTTACGAAGATGACAAACCTTTCCAGATTCCCCCTAAGCAACAAACCCTAGAGGTTGCTTCATATAAACTTCTTCTTGAAGAAATTATCCAAAAAAAACTTCTTCTTGAAGATCCCCATGCAAAAAAGCATTCTTGATATCTAACTGATGTAAAGGCCAATCATATACTACAGCCATGGAAATAAATAGCCTGATAGATGTTAACTTAGCAACAGGAGAAAAAGTGTTAGAATAATCTATTCCATAAGTTTGAGCATATCCTTTAGCAACAAGACGAGCTTTTAAGCGAACAATTGATCCATCAGGATTTACTTTAATAGAAAAAGCCCATTTACAACCAATGGCCTTTTTCCTGCAGGTAAATGTACCAAATCCCTAGTATCATTCTGATCAAGGGCATTCATCTCCTCTACCATTGCACTACGCCATCCTGGATGTGACAAGGCTTCATGAACGGTTTTAGGAAGGGAGATAGAATTAATAGATGCAATAAAGGAACAAGAGGAAATTGATAGATGATCATAAGACACAAAAGAAGAAACAGGATAAGTACACTGACGGTTACCTTTACGAAGGGCAATGGGAAGATCATCCCTTGAGATTGAATCTGATGACGAGGGAGCTGGTTTAGGACATGCATTAGGAGTTGGCTCGGGAGCACATTGCTTGTGAGAGTAAACTTGAAGAGGTGGTTTAGGAGTAGAAGTGGTAGATGTAACTGTATAGATTAACAGATCATCATCCTCCCTCTGGCCTGTATGATTGAAGGGTGGAGAGAAAGGGATATCTTCACAAAAAGTAACATCAGTCGATACCAAATTTTTATCAAAGCTAGGACAATAGCATCTGTATTCCTTTTGAACACGAGAATACCCAAGAAATATACATTTTAATGACTTAGGATCAAGTTTTGTAACTTGGGGACTCACATCTCGAACAAAACACGTACAACCAAATATTTTGGGTTCAACCGGAAACAAAGATTTTGTTGGGAAAAAAGTATGATAAGGAGTCTCACCATTCAGAATAACTAATGGCATTCGATTAATTAAAAAACAAGCTGTAGACATTGCATCGGCCCAAAAGTGTTTGTGGACGTGCATTTGAAATAACAAAGCCCTAACAGATTCAAGCAAATGCCTATTCTTTCTCTCAGCAACACCATTTTGAGACGGTGTATCTACACAAGAAGTTTGATGAATAAGGTCATTCTTAATCATGTAGGATTGAAAAGATTCAGATAAATACTCCTTGGTATTATCACTTCGCAATACTTGGACAGAAACATTAAACTGAGTTTTAATTTCAGCACAAAAAGCACAAAAATGAGAAAACAACTCAGAACGATTCTTCATTAAATATAACCAAGTCACTCGAGAATAATCATCAACAAAGGTAACAAAATACTTAAATCCAGTTTTTGATGTGACTAGACAAGGATCCCATACATCTAAATGGACTAACTCAAAAAGAGCATTTGCTTGTTTATTGACTCTAAGGCTTAAGCTAACGCGATGATGTTTCGCATACTGACATGACTCACAATTTAAGGACTCTAAACCATGAAACTGAAGACAGAGTTTCTTTAACAAAGAGAGAGATGAATGACCCAATCAGTAATGTACTTCAAAAGGGGTTACAACTCCAAAGCAGGCAATAGACTTTGGTATCTCTGTGTCTAGTATGTAAAGATCCCCAGATTCATATCCTCTACCAATAGTTTTCCTCGTCATAAGATCCTGTAAAAGGCAATAGTCGGGAAAGAATGAGATACAACAGTTAAGTGAACGAGTGAGTTTACTGACAGATATTAAATTAAATGACAGATTAGGCAAGTTTAAGACTGAGGACAAAGGAACTAATGGAGATGGATTTGCTATGCTAGTCCCTAGGACATGGGATGTTGACCCATTAGCTAAAGTGATAGGAGAGCAGGAGGTATGAGATTGAAAAGTAGATAATAGACTAGAATTACATGTCATGTAATATGTGACACCAGAGTCAATGATCCATTTAGAAGATGAAGAAAGAAGACACATGCTTGGTTTATCTAATTCAGCGATGGCAGTAACGGGAGTAGATGAAGTCCTTAATGTTTCTTGATATTGTGAGAACTTGGCAAAGTCATCTGTAGAACCTGTGATAGATTTTCCAGATGTATCACTGGAAGAGGCAACCTGTGCTGATTGAAATCCCTGATTCCGACTCTATAGCTTTCTATAATCACGTTTCATATGCCTAGGCTTATGACAATAATGACATACTTGCCCCAGAACTCTTTCCTTAGGTATCAACTTGGTATAAATTTTATCCCCGAGTATCAACTCCCCTACCACTACTTCTGTACTGTTGTCTTCCAGCTTCATACTCATACCGACGACTTACAAGAGCACTACGAGATTGAACAGATTAAGGATTCTCCGTATGTAGAATCCTGCTATATGTATCTTGCAAGGATGAGATCGTAGACCCAAAGAGTATGAGATTTAGCTGCTTCAAACTCAGCTGGAAGCCCTGCTAAAAACCTCATTACAGCCATCTGCTCCCTTTGAGCCTGCTAAACTTTAATATTAGGATTAAAAGGTAATAACATATTAAGTTTTTCATAAGTCCGTTTAAAATCCATGAAGTAGCTCATGAGAGACTTATCCTGTTTTTCAGCACGATAAAAGGCCTTGCAAACTTCATAAATACGAAAAACATTTCCCTTTCTAGAATACAGGAAATCCAAATATTCCATTAATTCCTTAACAAATTCACAATGATTAATTAATCCAACTACTTCACTATCAATAGAATTCGTATTTGCAAGAATAATCGAGCATCTTCTCTAAGCCAAGTTTGCTTGGAACTATCATCTGTGGGTGGATCTTTAGTCAAATGATCATCCTTAGCAATACTACGTAGGTAGAGTCTCACAGTTTTACTCCAATCCAAATAATTAGACCCATTAAGTTTATGTTCTGTAATTTTTGACATTACAGGTACCACATCCAACATAACAACAGATTTGTTTTTCACATGATTTCAACCCAAATTTCTCCAATAGAACAGACAGATGAACTAAAGTCAATGTACGTCAGCCCACTCTTGATTACTGGGCTATACATGACCAAGTGAGACGATCGGTGAAAGCAGAGAGCAAATCGACATTGCATGCGCCCTCACGCGTCGGCGCATGAGATTGGTGGCGAGCACTGTGGTGGCGCATATACGTCACGCGCATCGAATTACGGCGCTGAACTTTCCAGAAGCCCTAGTCGGCGGGTGGCACGTCTCCTAGGCCAGTGGTGTCAAAAAAAAAAAATAATAATAATAAGAACCCTCAAAAACCCACTCTCTCTCCCGCTCTATGATATTCTCAATAATAAATTTTTTTTTTCCATGGCTCTGATACCATGTAATTGTAAAGAAAAGAGAAAATTGTATATATCCTTCATTAATCCATAGGTTACACATATATACAAGTTCTATTAAACTAAAAAAAGAAACTAAATTTCTATTTTTATACTAATATATATCTAATAATAATTGTATCCTAATTTAACTAATTTATAGCCTATAAAAAGTATCAAATCATTAATAACTATGGTCCCTTTCCCTTTAGCTATAGGTTTCTCACCATTAGCAACCAAAATACTACCCAACTTGCAACTAGTATTTAATTGTTCGAAAAACTATATAGAATTACACGTGATCAGAAGCTCCTGTGTCAAGTATCCATATATCCTTTTCTATTTCATGTGAGGGAATCGAATAAATACCTTTTTGGGCAATGGTAATGGTAGGAGTCAATTCACTAGGTTGAGAGTTACCAGAATTGAGTTTTGTTTGACCTGATCTATTGCAAACTTTTAATCTGGTCATTTGTCAGACCGATAGCTGAGCCTGTACTCAGCTTCTCTTCAACCTTAGCCACTTATACAGATCTTGGATTTGAGGAAGTAAACCTTGAGTTCTTAGACTAGCGTCTTCCCTTTAGACTATTGAGTTTGCCATTCAATTTCCAGCAAGTTGAACGTGTATGGTTAGGCTTTTTATAGAAATCACACCACATGTTAGTCCTTGTAGCCATGCTTAAATCTTCAGTAGATCCTTTCTTAATTAACAATGTTGAGCTAGGGGCGAACGAGTCAGTCGACATCATCACCCAACGGTGACACTCCTCTTCTTGTTGTGGCAAAAGCTTCTCTGAGATTAGGAAATAACTACTTTCCTATCAGCTGTCCTCTTACCTCATCAATATCCAAATTCAAGCCATACACATCATCTACGCACTTCCAACCCACCTGATAAAATAAGTCTCTTTCTTGCCAAAGTTCCATTAATGTATTGTAATACTCTATTACGCTCATCTATCCTTGAATTGTTGCATGTAATTTTGAGCACAATTCAAAGCATTGGGAGGAATTGGCTAAGTTAGAATACATATCTTGCACTGCATCCCGAATTTGTTTAGCTGTCTCATGGAATTGACCAACCATGCCATAATCATTGAACTCTCCGCTTCCCAGTGTCCATACTCATCTGAATTCTTGCTAGGTGGTACAACCAAACCAATTACATACCTGAGTTTTCCTTTCCCTCGAATCACCAGCTTAACCGATTGGAACCATTCCCTAAAATTCACACCATTTAGCTTGTGTTGCATGATTTGGAGTGAATGAGGTCCACTTGACGTACCCTAGTTTGATTAAGTTTGAGAAGCATCTATCAAATCCTCTAGGGTTCTAAATCTAAGCTTAGACCCTAGTGAGCTATCAGGTTTTTCACCCTTCTCACTCATTTTTGGACTAACAAAGTCGATTTAAGACTGACCACACTCTGATACCATAAAGGAAAATAGAATGGAAAAACTCCTCAATCTTTATTATTCTTTATCATTCAAGTATATATATGGTAGATCATACTTGGATAGGACTCTAGGATATGGAAGATATCCCTGATTTTGTGCACTAGATAAGCTACACAATTGCCAAAATTGAGCAAGTAACCTATCCAAAATTATATCTAACCTATCTACTAGAACTATACAGTTAAAATAAAAAATAAAGAACAAAAAAAAATTAATACGACTTAGATAAACATATATTAACTTCAGATAGAAAAAAGGGTTTTGAGATCAGATTGGAGTATGCTGGTTAAACCGGTAACTAATGAGGAAGTCAAATTGACTTTTGTTGCAATGGCACAAGATAAAGTGCTTAGACCAATGGCTATAATGCCAACTTTTTCCAGTGCATGTTGGATATTATTGAGTGAGATAATTGTGTAGCTATAAAGGATTTTTTTGTGATGGGTTCCTTGCTGAAATATATCAATTTTACAATAATCTCCTTGGTTCCAAAGTCCAAAAACCCGACTTATCTTGTGGATTTCTGATCCATTTTATGTTGTAATACCCTATACAAGTGCATATTGAAAATTCTGGATGAAAGATTGAGGATGGTGCTTCCATATTTAGTTGGAAAAGAACAGACTGCCTTTATTAAAGGTCGAGGAATTGTAGATAATGTTCTTGCAGCACAAAATCTCCTAAATTATCACAAGAACAACCTTGGTGCAAGATGTGCTATTAAGGTTGACATTATGAAAGCCTACGATCATGTATGTTGGTGTTTTTTGGAACAACTCCTTAGAATGATGGAGTTTCCTCCACAATTCACACACTGGGTGATGCAATGTGTTATAACTCCAAAATTTTCCATTAATTTGAATGGAGAATTAGTGGGCTTCTTTCCTAGTTCTCGTGGCTTTAGGTATGGTGACCTATCTCACCTTAACTTTGTGTGTTGATCATGGAGCTATTCTTGTGTATTATGAGAGTGGTGGGGAGGTTGGAAGATTCCTCTCACAATCTGTCAAGCTGATTAAGGAAGCCTTAAATGAGTTTTACTTGATTTCTTGTCTTAATGCTAGCCTTGACAAGAGTCTTATTTTCCTAAGTGGTGTTGCTTTTGTTCATAAAGATCATACTGTACAGCTGTTGGGGTTTAAGCTGGGTGAACTTCCAGTGAAGTACTTGGGGGTCCCTTTAATGTCTTCAAAGCTTAATAAGTCAATAGAGAGATTTAGCAAGCGCATTAGCAACTGGACTTGCAAAGCGCTGTCATATGCAGGTCAGCAGCTGGTAAAAAGTGTTCTTTTCTCAATTCAAGTTTATTTATGTCCATGTTCATTCTTCCCAAGAGTATTTTGAAGGAGTTAACTAGAAAAATGAAACAGTTCCTGTGAAATGGCAATGATGAGGAAAGAGCGGGGGCTAAAGTTGACTGGGAAACTACTTGCAAGCCAACGGAGGAGGGAGGACATGGAGTACTAGACCTGGTGACTTGGAATAAAGCTGCACAGCTCAAGCATGTTTGGAATGGTCACTCTAATGTTAGTGGAGCTCTTTGGCCAAGCTGGGCCAAGTCCGAACTGATCAAAGATAGGAATTTTTTGGTCTTGGCATAAAATTTTCCAACAAAGACCATCGGCGCAAAGTCTACTGAAATGGGAGGTTGGAGATGGAAATTTCATCTCCTTATGGTATGATGAGTGGCATCCCAAGGGGAGCTTAGTCTCTTGGTTAGGTGAACATGTAATTTATGCCTCTAGCTTTCCCAAGGAGGCTAGACTTTGCGACAATTTGAATGAGGAGGGTTGGGATTGGCTGGATGGATCCTTATGGGAATCTATTAGAGAGGAATTACAGGGATCAATAACTCCTAGAATAAACTGCAAAGACAAGTTAGTGTGGAAACTCTGGCCTGCTAAACAACTTACGGTTAAAGAAGCATACACTGCCTTGCAACAACAGGGGCCATTTGGTTCAGATTGGTTTGGTGCAAGAGTCACCTTCCTAGGCATTCTTTTGTCCTATGGCTAGTTGCTTAGCACAAGCTTAACACCTTAGACAAATTAGCATAATGGGGAATTAAGGCAAATAACACCTGCTATCTTTGCAACAGGGAAGAAGAGTCACATTGCCAACTTTTCCTGGAGTGCTCTTTTGTTTCGGACATCTGGAACAGACTGAAGCATTCTATCCCAAACATGCATTCCTTTACTCCTAATTCTACTGATATACTGGAGCTGTTCAACTACTTTGGACCCTACTCTTTGTCAGCTTGCAAGATAGCAATCAGCCTTTTGGTCTATTTTGCATGGAAAGAATGGAATGAGAATAGACTTAGTATTAGCTCTAGGACCTTTGAAGATGTTATTCACACAATTTTTCTTTTATTTCATCCATTGTTAGCTCCTTTTAAGACTGTTTTGTGTTTTAGAAATAGATGTCTAGAGTTGTTAGTGCAGGGATCTTGATCTTAGCACCCTTTTTATTTGCGTTGGTGTTTTGCTTGAGTTCTTAGGTCTGTTGGGAGATCTATCTTTGCTTGTATAGCTTTTGTAAACCTTTCCTTTATTATTATTAATGAAAATCTGACCTGATATTGAAAAAATACGGCCTCCTTTTTATAGGCTAAAAATGGGAGAGGAAAACAAATTAATATATTGATTATTGAATACCTAATCCTCTAACAAAGGAAAAAATCCTTGGAGATAAGTTAGGGAATAAAAAAGGTACATAAAGGAAAGAATAATTTACAAATATTATCACAATTATTGTCACAATTTATTGCCCGAGGATCATAAGATCCCACCATAATATACCATATTACTAGGATTCAGCCATATAATATTCAGATTTCTCCATGATACTCTTGATTTTCTTCAAGAACAATTCTCACTCAACAAGGAGTTGACAAAGTACTCACTAGGAGGGACTATCACCAGCAAATTGTGCCCGGCATCAGTTGCATCTCAAAGGGAAAAGGTGATGTTAGGTGCACAACAGCATTGTCAGCAGAAATTCAGCCCTTTAAACAAGTGTAGACACGTTGGGCTAGGGAGAAGAACCAAGTAGCTAGATTATTCCCTGTTTTGAGCCATTCCTTCCTATATTCATGCTGTTTTTATTATCTTTTAATTAATTTTGTGTCAGGCAGTTTTGTATGTCGGTCGTTTCAGTTTGTAGCAGTATCCTCACTCCACTCATCTAAAATAGGAAAATTTGATAGAAAAGTGAATGAGAACAAGCGTACAAGCAGTGAGAATTTTACCCTAAATTGCCCTAGAACTAGATTGTAAGCACAATCCTATAACAGAAGCATAAATTGCTAAGAAGCTTCTTTATTTATTTGATTACAAGATCATTTTTCCCCCTTTTCCTGTAACTAATAAGTGAAATAGGATGAGTTGATACAGGGGTTTTGTTAAGAGAGATGACAATATCATTTGACTTGCAGTGGAGACTACATAAGAGTAAAATGATTATTTGATACTGTGTTTGTTTAAACTAAAATTGCTGTCCTCATTTTAGCCATGACTTAATAATGCTGGTTAGCAAATATAAAGTTGCTGTGGAAGATAGGGAATGAAGACACGATGGAAATGGAGATAAACCGATAAGATTTCTGCTACAATTTTTATGTCACTTTCAGAAAAACATGGGACATTGATGGGGATATTTCTTACAGATCAAAGGAGCTTATGAATCAGAAGAGTGTTGTAGAATAACTGAGTGACTCAAGATGTCACCTAAATTGTAAGCATTTCTGATAGGGTAATGAGAAATAATTCTATCTGTAATCTTCATCTGAAATTGCACTACAGGGGATGGAATGTATATATGTACATGCAGAACTATAATAAGGTTGCTTCTTCATATACATAGGAGAAAGTTATCCCTTAACAATCTAGGCTAATATGGATCTCGCAGTTATATGGAGGATGAGACTTTGTATCAGGAGCTTGCATTGGAGTATGTAAGGATGCCCTAATAAGATATGCCAGTGTCTGGTTGCTGATTGTGTTGATGGATTCATTAGCAGATTAATCTAACAGGTGAATGTAGTGGATTTGCCTCCACATAAATCAAGAATTGGTAGGGAGCAATGGTATTATTTGATATGGTAGCATCTGGTTTTGTTAATTAAATTTCTATAGTTTTACCGATTTTTATTTTTTGGGGGGTGGGTGGTGGGCTTGAAAAAATAGTTTTATTGAATTATATCCATATAAAAATTTTACAATTGAATGCTCTAAGCCTTAGTGTAGTATTACACTTGTATAGAAATACTTTATTATCCCCATTAGTAAGAAAAATTTTCATAATACTTCTGTAACACCTGGAAATACTCTTCCCATTTTCCCTAATTGGATGTTTCATGTTTATTACTAATGAGTCTTACCATTTTCTGCAGGTGCGAAGGAAATTTTGCAAAGCCTCTCTGAAAAGCAAGGAAGGAAGATGAATTCTGCTGATTCTGTGGAAGAAATTCCAAAGTTTATCAATTTCTTCAAGGCATGATAATTTATCACCGTACATCTTGAAGAATTTTGTTGAGTTAAACTCATAAAGCTTTATTCATGGATGAACAAGTACATCTATGCACATAGGTTGCAGAAAAATAGACAAGGATCAATCTTACTATCTCTAGGATAGGGATGATGGAGATATTCATAATTCTCCAATAAATCCAAAAGGTGAAACTTATAACAACTTGAAACAGAAAACTAAAAGCAAATAACATAATATCTCAAACAAATCCTACTTTCTTACACTCTCCTTGAAGCTAAGTAATAGATGTTTGTCATTTCTAGCTTGTTTAGAATCATTTCAAATGGTTGCTTTTCATCTAAAAAAAAATAATTAAATGTTCCTATCAAAGCTTTCTACATATTCTCATCTAAATATTCACTTCTATGCCTATAAGGGTACACAGAGAAAAAGAATAAGCACAAGTCGCCAAAATCTGTGAACATATGCTTCCTACATAAATAGTAACGTAAAATACTGAAAGAGTGTATTTTATTGATTAACAATATATATAAATTAAAAAAACCGATAACAAAATCTTCTAAAAATAACAAAATCTCCTAATTTAGTCTGATTCTATAATTACAATATTTGCAACACTATTTTCTTAAAATAAACCTATTAACCATATTTTCCCACACTCCCCCTCAAGCTGGTGAATAGATATTCTCCATTCCTAGCTTGGATACAATTTATTCAAACACTGGACTACTTAATCCTTTGATTAACACATCAACGAGTTGATCATTTGTAGATACATAAGGTGTACATATCAATCCGCTCTCCAATTTTTCCTTAATAAAATGTCTATCAATTTCAATATGCTTTGTCCGATCATATTACACAAGATTTTAGGCAATGCTAATTATAGATTTATTATCACAATGAAGCCTCGTTGGGCCCTCTAACTTTATTCTCATGTCTTCTAGAATGATCTTCAGCCAAAGTAACTCACATACTCCTTGAGCCATTACTCGAAACTCAGCCTCTACACTAGACCTTGCTATTACATTTTGCTTCTTACTCCTCCATGTCACGAGATTCCCACCTGGAAACGTACAATATCCAGTGGTCGATCTTCTATCAATCAATGACCCAGCATAATTAGCATCTATGTAGGCTTCAAGTATTAGGTTCTCACTTCTCCTAAAAAGAATACCTTTTCCCAGTGTACCTTTAAGATATTGTAACACTCTATGTGCTACTTGAAGATGAACCTCTTTTAGATTGTGCATGAATTAACTAGTCATATCCACAGCATAGGCTATATCCAGTCGTGTGTGGGACAGATAAATGAGCTTTCCCACTAACCGTTGATACATTCCTTTGTCTACCATAGCATCTTCCTCTGTTATTCCAAGCTTTACATTTGGATCTATTAGAGTCCTCACCGGTTTGCATGCTGTTTTACCTGTCTCCTTGAGTAGATTAGTTACATACTTCTGTTGAGAGAGAAAAATACCTTTTTTTTTAATTTGTCACTTCAATTCCGAGAAAACATTTAGCTTCCCAAGTGTCTTAATCACAAATTCTTTTGCCAAGCACTCACTCAAAAAACTTCTTTCTTCATCATCGCTTCTTGTAACAATTATATCATTCACATAAACTAAGAGAACTGTGACTCCTCCTGAAGATGAGTGTTTGACAAACAGTGTAGGATCTCCTTGACTTTGCTTATATCGTAAAGTCACCATAACCTTAGCAAACCTGTCAAACCATGCTCGAAGAGATTGTTTAAGCCCATATAATGCCTTCTTTAACCTACACACTGTAGGATCAATAACTTCTTTTTTATAACCAGGTGGGATCTCCATATATATCTCTTCCTATAGATCTCCATGCAAGAAAGCAGTTTTTACATCAAACTATTGTAAATCTCATCTAAAGTTGGTTGCCAAAGATAATAGGACTCTAACAGTATTCAACTTTGCTACCGGGGCGAACGTCTCTAGATAGTCTACTCCATATGTCTGAGTATACCCTTTGGCTACCAACCTTGCCCTGTATCTCTCCACTGAACCATTAGCTTTATACTTCACTGTGTACACCCATTTACATCCTACTGGTTTCTTCCTTGCTGGTAACTCGACTAACTCCCATGAAAGACATACTCGACTAACTCCCACAAAGACATACTTTATACCTCTTGGATCTAGTTTCCCTCGGTTGTGACTGTGAACATGTACGAAGGATGTACACCCAAACACTCTAGGAACAAGATTATTTGTGGTATGTAGGTTAGGGTAAAAGATTGACAACACGTCTCTAGATAGCAATCTGTTTATGAGATGTGTTGCTGTAAGAACAGCTTCTCCCCAAAAAGTTTTAGGTACATGATTTTCAAATAACAATGCTCGGATTTTTTCAAGGAGATCACCATTTTTCCTCTCTGCAACTCCATTTTGTTGTGAGGTATTCACACAAGATGACTCATATATTATCCCTTCTCTTTGAAAATATAGACTTAGAACTTGATTGAAATAGTCCCTTGCATTATCAGACCTAACTCTCTTGATGGTCACTCCAAATTGATTTTTAATCATGGAATAGAAATTTGAGAAAACAATGCTGATATCAGATTTTTGTTTAAGAAGAAAAATCCAGCAAACTCGAGTACAATCATCAATAAAAGAAACAAACCATCATGCCCCAGAGATATTAGTAACGGTAGATGGACCCCAAACATGACTATGAATTAAATAAAAAGGAATTGAACTTCTTTTATTGCTTGCTAGAATGGATACATGTTTGTGTTTAGCAAGTTCACATTTTTCTCAATGAAAAGACTCAAGACCTAGACTTTTAAACAAAGATGGAAACAAAAGTTTAATGACTTGAAATGATGGATGTCCAAGTCAACGATGATAGAGCCAAATTTTCTCTTTATTGGATGATAGAGTCTCGGAAAATGACACTGACTGTGTATCCTTGGTAATGGAGGCCGCCCCGTTCTCTAGCATGTCCAATCATCTTTCCTTGAATCCTTTTCCTGAAATACACACTCATTATGGTGAAAAACAACATTACATTGTAAGTCAAGAGTAAGTTTTTGGATGGATATCAGATTGGTAGATAGTTTAGGGACATGAAGGACATTTTGCAAGGTTAACAATGGGTTAATTTGGACACTTCCAATTCCTGTCACAATGGTCAAAGAACCATTTGCAGTAGCTATTTTTTTTTACTGCTTGGGCATGGGGAATAGGTGGTAAAAACATTTGGTGAGTGGGTCATATGGTCGGTTGCTCCTAAATCCATAATCCAAGAGGTGGTGACTTACGGCGTGGCAGCTAGTCGGGTTTAAGAGAATTCCAGCAATGAAGACCGGAAAAAAAAAAATTACGATTTTGTAAACCCTAGAAGCTTTGATACCATAATATAAAATACTGTAAAGAGTGTATTTTATTGATTATCAATAAATCACTTATATACAAATTAAAAAAACCAATAACAAAATCTTCTAAAAATAACAAAATCTCCTAATTTAGTCTGATTTTATAATTACAATATTTACAGCACTACTTTCTTAAAATAAACCTATTAACCATATTTTCCCACAAATAGTATAGATATAAAATTCATTATGGGGAAAGATATAGTGCACTGATTCAAAAGGTAATGATCTCTGTGTAGTTGGCGAGTAGGAAGACTTGAAGAAACCACCATATTAGATGGAGAGAATGGTGGAGACAAAGTGATACTATAGTTTTATTAACATTATTTTATCATAATATCCCTCTTTTATGTTGTTGGAAGACTTGTAGAAGCATAGTAAATTATTTTTTAATCTGTCATATGATACTAATGGAATAAGAAAGCAATTAAAAAAAAAAAAAAGATAGGAAATTCTCTTTTTCTCTAGGTAAGAAAAATGACATCACATCACCTCTAAGTTGCATGTTTACTCCATACCACATATGCTGTCTTTTAGAGTGTGTCATTGATCTGTCCAGCCCTTCTGGTTTTGTTACATGATATACATGCTTGCTTGCTCCATGCCTGTAGACAATTATGCCGGTTATGCTACTTATTCTATGAATTATGCAAGAACATTTTCAGCTTAACTAGGATTTCATATCAAATCTGGGTTGCAAAATCCTCTTTTAAGTTATGAAAATCTGTGTGTTTTAGTGATCTGACATGACTTTTGGACAGCTTGACCATTTTGCAGATATAACTGCTGGGGCACAATGCAACTTAACATAGTCTATCATATATAATCTATATGGAATCTTTTATTTTTTGCTTGGTGCAACTGTGTTAATGGCACTTCACTCTTTATTTCCTTTTCCAAAATGGGTAAAAGAATAGTGTCATAATGTGTACACATTTTAAAAGTATTTTACATGTCTCTTCATGAAATTGGTTTGTGTAGGCTGTTTTTCTTTTTTAGTCATTTCATTTCTTGATTGTTGATGAGACTAATACATCATTGGCCCTTAGTTATTTTTTGGTGTTCCTTCTTGTAGGATCAAATCAGTATGGCTGAAGTTAAGTATCCACTGGAGCATTTTAAGGTATATACCAGAGTTCTTGTGATAATATTTTTAATGTTTCATTCTTATGATTCTGCGTTTAATGTTAACTAATGATACGATCTTTCAAAAGTTTTCATCAGTTTCTGATGAATCGGTTTCTTTTAAGCAAGGGCCAAAATTGTGATATTAGGTGTAACTTCTAACTAAATGAGACAACTACCATATGCTTTAATTTAATATCAACTCTTTGCTCATTTCATTTTGTAGACATTCAATGAATTCTTCACAAGAGAGTTAAAACCCAGTGCTCGGCCTATTGCCTATATTGAACGGGATGATGTTGCAGTATGTGCTGCAGATAGCCGACTAATGGCATTTAACCGTGTTGAAGATAGCACAAGATTTTGGATTAAGGTATATCATGCATCTGAAAATTTTTTTATCATGTTATTATATTCCTCTATAAAATGTGGATGACTTTCTTGCGTTCCAAACACTTTTGGTAACATATAATAGTTCTGTAAGACAAAGGAAGCAAAGAAGTTTTGAAGGGAAGGGAAAGGGTTTGTTGCAGTGGACTTTCAAGTTGAAATGTTTTTGTCTAAGTCATGGCTAACCTCACATACCTGATTATTTAATGCATAAAGTAGATATGTCAATGTTAAAAATTACTAGCTTTTATTTCTATTTTATTTAGTTTGGGTTGTTAGTTTTTTCATTAGATTGCTTCCAAATCTTGTGAACTATGGTAGTGGTTTAATTCTATCCTTTCCTCTTTTGTCAGTTTTATTCTCCTCTTTATTCCTCAATGTGAATGTAATTTGAAAGAAATACTAATCTTATTTCATTGCATTTTCATATAGGAATTGATATCTATATATACAGGATTGATCTATTTATTTTAGGAAATCAGATCCTCTAATAATAGCTAGTTAATAATACACATTAATGTAGGATATTATACATTAATATACATATTATAACATTCCCTCTCAAGTTGGAGCATAGATATTGATCATGCCCAACTTGTTACAAATATAACTTACGCTAACCCCATTTAAAGCTTTAGTAAAGATATCTGCCAACTGTTCTCCGATCTTAACATGCTTTGTAGAGACTAAGTTTTGTTGTATCTTCTCTCTAATGAAATGACAGTCAATCTCAATGTGTTTCGTTCGTTCATGAAACACGGGATTAGATGCAATATGAATAGCTGCCTGATTATCACACCACAATTATGCAGGTATTGGCACCTTAAAGCCAACTTCAAGTAAGAGCTGATAAATCCACATTATCTCACATACTGAGTGTGCCATAGCCCTATATTCCGACTCTGCACTTGAGTGAGACACAACATGTTGTTTCTTGCTTTTCCAAGAGACCAGGTTTCCACCCACAAACACACAATACCCAGTGGTGGATCTTCTGTCTATTTTGGATCCTGCCCAATCTGCATTGGAGAAACACTCAATATGACTATGTCCCTGACTACCATAAACTAAACCACGTCCCGGGGCACTTTTCAGGTAACACAGAATTTGCTCTAAAGCTGCCCAGTGATGCACGGTAGGAGAGGACATAAACTGACTTACCACACTTACAGGATAAGCAATATCGGGACGAGTCACTGTGAGATAATTTAATTTCCCAACTAAACGTTTATACCTCTCTGGATCCTGAAATAACTCACCCTCTTTAGTTAGTTGCATATTAGGGAGCATGGGTGTGCTACATGGCTTAGCACCTAATTTGCCCGTCTCTGTTAATAAGTCAAGCACATATTTCCGTTGAGAGAGGAAAATGCCTTTCTTACTCCTTGTCAATTCAATCCCCAAGAAATATTTCAATAATCCCAAATCCTTGGTATGAAACTGTGTGTGAAGAAATGACTTCAACGATGAGATTCCTGCACAGTCACTTCCTGTAATGATAATGTCATCAACATATACAATAAGAAGAATCATACCCGAGTCAGAACCCTTAAAGAATATCGAGTGATCCGATCTACTCTTGCTAAGACCAAATGTCTCAACAGCCTGACTGAATTTCCCAAACCAAGCACGAGGGCTCTGTTTCAGTCCATATAAGGATTTTCGAAGACGACAGACTTTACCCGACTCCCCCTGAGCAACAAACCCAGGTGGTTGCTCCATGTATACTTTTTCCTGCAAATCGCCATGTAAAAAGGCGTTCTTAATGTGTAACTGGAAGAGCGGCCAATGATTAGTAGCAACTAAAGAGATAAATAATCGAACAGCAGTCATCTTAGCCACAGGGGAGAATGTGTCAGAGTAATCAACGCCATAGGTTTGAGCGTAACCTTTAGCGACAAGACGAGCTTTTAGCCGAGCTACTGAGCCGTCAGGATTAACCTTAATAGAAAACACCCATTTACAACCAATTGCCTTCTTGCCTACGGGCAAATTCACGAGATCCCAAGTGCCATTAGTATCTAAGGTAGTCATCTCTTCGATCATAGCATCACGCCAACTAGGATGAGAAAGGGCCACATGAATAGATTGAGGAAGTGTCACAGTATCAAGGGATGCAATAAATGAAGATGATGATGATGATAAGTTATCATAGGAAACAAAGGACGAAATAAGATAGGTACAGTGACGTTTACCCTTCCAAAGAGCAATATGAAGATCAAGATCGTCTAGAGCTGGATCCGATGAGGAAGAAGAGGATGGTTCAGGACATGAAGCAGGCAGGTCTCTCCGTCTAGAGTAGACATGTCGAATAGGAGGCTGTGGTGGAGGTGGCGGTGGCGGCGGAGGCGGCGAAGGCATATCCGGAGACGGATAAGTAATATGATAAATTAGTATATCATCATCCTCAGCCGGTGTTGGTGTTCCAATAGGTGAAGGAAAAAACGGATTGTTTTCTACAAATGAAACATCAGCTGACACCAAATACTTATCAAGATGAGGGCAATAACACCGATATCCCTTTTGAACCCTGGAGTAACCCAAAAAGACACAATTGAGAGACTTAGGATCTAATTTTGTTATTTGGGGACGAACATCACGAACAAAGCAGAGACTACCAAATATCCTTGGTTCAATAGGAAACAATGGTTTTGTAGGAAACAATACTTTGTATGGAGTTTCACCCTGAAGAACAAATGAAGGTAAACGATTAATCAAGAAACAAGCAGTAGATACTACATCAGCCCAAAACCGTTTGGGAACATTCATTTGAAATAAGAGGGCTCTCGCTGTCTCAAGGAGATGTCTGTTTTTCCTTTTAGCCACCCCATTTTGAGAAGGTGTATCAACACATGAGGACTGATGAATGATGCTATTTTGAATCATATATGTCTGAAATGAGTGAGACAAGTATTCTTTGGCATTATCACTTATTAAGGTTTGGATAGAGATATTGAATTGTGTTTGGATTTCAGCACAAAAACTAGTAAAATGGGAAAATACCTCAGAACGACTTGTCATGAGATAAAGCCAAGTCATGCGAGAAAAATCATCCACAAAAGTAACAAAGTATTTGAAACCAGTCTGTGACATAACAGGACAGGGACCCCATACATCAGAATGAACTAATTCAAATGGTACACTTGCCCTTTTATTGACTCGAGGAACATAAGATAAACGATGGTGCTTTGCAAAGTGACATGACTCACACTCTAAGCTAGAGACATTATTAAAATGAGGAAAGAGCTTTTTTCAACACAAGCAAAGAGGGATGGCCCATTCGGCAGTGTGCTTCAAAAGGTGTCTGAAAACTGGAACATGCAATAGACTTAGGCACCTGAGTATCCAAGATATAGAGACCTCCCAACTCATGTCCTCTACCAATAATCTTCTTCGTCATAAGATCCTGAAATAGATAATGATTGGGAAAAAATGAGATGCAACAATTCATAGCACGAGTGAGTTTGCTCACAGATAGTAAGTTAAAGGAAAACTGTGGTAAACTCAAAACAGAAGATAGGGAAATCTGAAAAGTGGGATTAATAGTGCCAGAGCAAAGAACACATGACTTAGAACCATCAGCAAGAGTAACATTTGTAGGGGATGTGTATGGTTGATAAGTTGAGAAGAGATTAAGATTACCTATCATGTGATCTGTGGCACCAGAATCTATGACTCAGTTGCAAGACGAGGAAAGGAGACATGTGTTGGTTTTACCTATCTCAGCAATGGCGGACACATGATGAGATGAAGCCTTTAATGCCTCCTGGTATCGAGTAAATTTTGCAAATTCATCTGCAGACTGTAATTTTCTTCTCAGAGGAAGAGCCATCAGTAGAGTTAGTTGAGGCAATGTGTGCAAAAGGTTTCCTCAGGTTGCGATTTTGCAATTTCTTACAAGTGCGCTTCGTATGACCTAGCTCATGACAATAATAGCACACAACTCCCCCTGAATTATGCTCGCGAATATCATCCCCCCCTTTCCTATAGGTGGAAGAGCGACCTGTATTTTGGTTGACAAGAGCACTGGTAGGATGAGAAGGAGCAACAGATAACGGATTTTCTGTGCGAAGTATCCGAGTAAAGGTTTCCTGCAAAGAGGAAATCTTAGGACTAGAGAGGATCTGAGATTTGGCAGTATCAAATTTTGGACGAAGACCTGCTAAAAAACTCATTACTGCCATTTGTTCTCGCTGAGTCAGCTGTATTTTCACATCAGGACTAAATGACAATAAGGCATTCAGTTCCTCATATGTTTTCTTGAAGCTCATAAGATAAGCAGTAAGGGACAACTCTTATTGTTTAGTACGATAAAAACCTTTGCAGACCTCATAGATACGAGAAATATTCCCCTTTCCAGAATACATAGATTCCAAGTAACTCATCAACTCTTTAACATATTCACAATGATCAACCAGATTGATAATCTCACTATCAATGGAATTTCTAAGCTGCAAAAATATCCTAGCATCATCACGCAACCATACTTGTCTAGTGTTATCATTTGGTGGATCTTCAGTAAGATGGTCTTCTTTTTCAATACTTCGCAAATATACTCGCACCGTTTTGCTCCAAGCCATAAAATTATTCCCATTAAGTTTATGTTCTGTGATCTTAGTTGTCACAGGAATCATATCAACAACCGGAGATTTTAAGCTTTTATCATCCATTTCAAACAGCAAAAGAAAAATTCTCACAATAGTAACAAAGAGAAAATAGCCAATCACAATGTACCTGGAAAAAATGTAAAATCCAAGCCTCCGACGAGATCGACCCACAAATGCCAACCAACAGACACCAAGACCAACACGTTGTCGGCCACGAAACACAACACCGCACCAATCTAATCCACCAGAAGACCCACACAAGCCGAACGACAACTTCGAAATGCACCAACTCTATCAACTCCGACAAGCCAAATGACTCTGGTGAACCAATGCGACCAACCAACGACAACCTCAAAAGACCACGAACAGCCTAGCGACGCCACAAAACCCAACGCGGATCAGACGCACTACTTCAATCGAATTGAACAAACCTCCGGCCAATCACCAAACGCGATCACCTCCGACAACCATAACAAAACCCACTTCCCAAGATGATGTATTCAACCAATACAACACCAAAGGAGAGTAGATCGGACTTACCAACCGCGCGTCGAAGCTTCTGGTGGGCGAAGAGTCGACACACGCGCCCCCATGCGCCGTCGACGGAAGGGGAAAGTGAAACCCTAAAGTGGCGCGTGAGGTCGTTTGGGGCTTTGGTTTTGGGGTTCGGCCGGTCGGAGGCTGGTCTTTCTTACTAGATTGGTGGTGACGAAAAAAGGAAGATCCCAACAATGCTTGCTCTCAAGGGCAGCACGTCCTTGTTCAAATAATTTATTTTTTTTCTTACATATACCTATGCTCTGATACCATGTAATTTGAAAGAAATACTAATCTTATTTCATTGCATTTTGCATATAGGAATTGATGTCTATATATACAGGATTGATCTATCTATTTTAGGAAATAAGATCCTCTAATAATAGCTAGTTAATAATACACATTAATGTAAGATATTATACATTAATATACATATTATAACAGTGAAGAATAAATTCCAAATTATATTTTTCTCATGGTATTATAGCTTAGGCTCAATTTCTTCCTCTTCAAAGAACCAATCTGTCGCTTGTGATAAGTAATACCTTTGATAGGACTAGAATGAGTGCTGGACCATGGGGTACAAAGCTGGTACTTAGGTCAGTTCCCTTGATTTGCTAAATGAACTCAAATCGTAGGTGGCTTTCACCACATGATTAGCAGCAAGCATTCTCCTACAAATTACTTGACATAAGTTATATGGGGTGAATCTTTAGAGATTTTTCCAATTTGTTAAGTTGATTCTTCAAAGATGAGGAAAGCTGGGTAACTTGGATGGAACTATAATGGCGCCCTCTCCTTTTTAGGATGTAGGAAGCTGAGAATACGATTATGATGGCCTAGTCAGTCAGCTCAATGGAGCTGAGGATTCATCATACATGTTTTTTGAAACAAGAAAATACATATGGAATACTACTTCTGATCTTGAAAATACATAACAACTTTTGAAATTAGATCTAGAATTGGAGGCACCAACTTAGGTATTGCAACAGTAACCAAATATACAACACACGTGTGGAACTGTGGCAGGGAATGGACTATACCTTGAGAAGAACTGAGTATTCTAATTCTTGCAAGGATTGAGCCTTAACTTGGATGACTTTGACTGAATAGTTGTTGCAATAGTGCCATTTTTTCTCTAGTGAGATTAATTCCAATATTTGAGCTAGGTTGAGACTCTTATTCAGCAACCTAAGCAGTCTTGAAAGTCGTGGAACCCCTTAGTCACTTGGATTTAAGGTACTTTGGCTTTCGATGCAATTTCCAACAAGTATAACTAGTGTGGTTTGATTTTTGACAATGATCACACCATACTTTCTCCTTTGCTAGTGCATCATAGGTTGCATTCTTCTTCATCAATAACATTGATCGAGGAATCGATTGATTAGAGGTTATCATGACCCGACGTCTACTTTCTGCCTATAATGTAATGTGAATTGAGACAAATTTTCTATATTTCTTGATTCAATATTATACAAGTTTATATGCACAACTTAAGCTATAAATAAGGAAAGAATTTTTTTTTTCACTTAACAATAATCATCAACAAAGGTAACAAAATACTTAAATCCAGTTTTAGATGTGATTGAATAAGGACCTCATACATCTGAATGGACTAACTCAAAAAGAGCATTTGCTCATTTATAGACTCTAGGGCTTAAGCTAACACGATGATGTTTCGCATACTAACATGACTCACAATGTAAGGACTCCAAACCGTGAAACTGAGGACAGAGTTTCTTTAACAAAGAGAGAGACGGATGACCCAATCGGCAATGTGCTTCAAAAGGGGTTACAACTCCAGAGCAGGCAACAGACTTTGGTATCTCTGTATCTAGTATGTAGAGGCCCCCGGATTTATGTCCTTTACCAATAGTCTTACTCGTCATAAGATCCTAAAGAAGGCAATAGTCGAGAAAGAATGAAATACAATAGTTAAGTAAATAGGTGAGTTTACTGACAGATCAGGCAAGTTTAAGACTGAGGACGAAGGAACTCATGGAGTTGGATTTGCTATGCCAGTCCCAAGGACATGAGATGTTGACCCATTAGCTAAAGTGACAGGAGAGCGGGATGTATGATATTGAAAAGTAGATAATAGACTGGAATTACCTATCATGTGGTCTGTTGTACCAGGGTCAATGATCCATTTGGAAGATGAAAAGAGAAGACACATGTTTGGTTTACCTGATTCAACGATAGCAGTAACGGGAGTAGATGAAGTCCTTAATGATTCCTGATGCTGTGAGAACTTGGCAAAGTCATCTGCAGAACCTGTGATAGATTTTCTAGATGCATCACTGGAAGAGGCAACCCGTGCTGATCGAAATCCCTAATTCCGACTCTATAGCTTTCTACAATCACGCTTCATATGCCCAGGCTTATGACAATAATGACATATACTTGCCCCAGAACTCTATCCCCGGGTATCAACTCCCCTACCACTACTCCTGTATTGTTGTCTTCTAGCTTCATACTCATACCGACGACTTACAAGAGCACTACCAAACTGAACAGATTGAGGATTCTCCGTACGTAGAATTCTGCTATATGTATCTTGCAAGGATAAGATCGTAGACCCAAAGAGAATATGAGATTTAGCTGCTTTAGACTCAGCTAGAAGCCTTGCTAAAAAACTCATCATAGCCATTTGCTCCCTTTGAGTTTGCTGAACTTTCATATCTGGACTAAAAGGTAACAACATATTAAGTTCTTCATAAGTCCGTTTAAAATCCACGAAGTAGATAATTAGAAACCTATCCTGTTTCTCAGCACGATAAAAGGCCTTGCAGACTTCATAAATACGAGAAACATTACCCTTTCCTCAATTCAAGAAATCCAAATATTCCATTAATTCCTTAACAAATTCACAATGATTAATTAACCCAACTACTTCATTATCAATAGAATTTCGTATTTGCAAGAATACTCGAGCATCTGCTCTAAGCCAAGTTTGCTTGGAACTATCATCTGTGGGTGGATCTTTAGTCAAATGATCATCCTTATCAATACTACGCAGATAGAGCCTCACCATTTTTCTCCAATCCAGATAATTAGACCCATTAAGTTTATGTTTTGTAATTTTTGACATTATAGGTACCACATTTGATATAACAATAGATTTGTTGTCCACTTTTTCACTCATGATTTCAACCTAAATTCCTCCAACAGAACAGACAAATGAACTAAAGTCAATGTACATCAGCCCACTCCCGATTGAACAAAATAAGTACCAATAGATTGGTACGTCAATAAACACCAACTGTAACTAATTACTAAACGTGCCAAATTACAACCACAAGGACCAAAAACACTAGATTAACACCAACAGACGACGAATTAGTCATCAACAGCAGACAAATTAACACCAACAAACAATAATTTGACAAGAGGATCAGAAACCAAAGCTAACAAACTCACACCCAAATATTTATTAAACAAATGAACCACAAACCTAGGCTATACACGACTAGGTGAGACGATCGGTGAAGGCGGATAGTAAGACGACGCTGCACGCGCCCTCACCGCCGGCGAGTGAATGTCACGCCCATCGAGTTCCAGCACCAAACTTTCCAGAACCCTTCATCGGCGGGTGGCACGTCTCCCTAGGCCAGTGTTGTCAAAAAATAAAAACCCTCAGAACCCACTATCGGCTGGTGGTGTGTCTCCCTAGGCCAGTGGTTTCAAAAAAATAAAAACCCTCGGAACCCACTCTCTCTCTTGCTTTGATACCATGTAATTGTAAAGAAAAGAGAGAAAATTATGTATATTTTATTGATCTATACGTTACACATATATATACAAGTTCTATTAAACTAAAGAAGGAAACTAAATATTCTATTTTAAGACTAATATATAACGGTATCCTAATTTAACACTAATATATAATTTACAACCTAATATATAATTTACAGCCTATAACATAGCTGATGTAATGGCCAATCATTAGTAGCTACCATGGACATGAACAAACAAACAAACATTAATTTAGACACAAGTGTGAAGGTATTAGAATAATCCACACCATAGGTCTGGGCAAAGCTCTTAGCAACGAGATGAGCTTTAAGTTGAGCAACAAATCCATTAGGATTGACTTTAACTACAAAAACCCATTTACATCCGATAGCCTTTTTTTCTATAGGTAAACTAACCAAATCCCAAGTACCATTAGCATCTAAAGCATTCATCTCCTCTATCATTTTGTATGCCAGTCAGGATGAGATAAGTTAAAGATTTTTAGGAAAAGAAAAACTCTATTTCTCAAATCTTGACTTACAGTTAGGTTTTAAGGGTATTTGTACACAAGAATAATGCTAAACTAGAAAAAAATACAATACAATAAATCAAAAATCTCTAATTTAGGAAGTAATCCTTCGACAAATCAGCCTCAAATTATTCAATCAATACCTTCCCTCAAGTTGGTGCATAGATGTCACACATGCCTAACTTACACACTAACATATGATAGATCCTGTTACTAAGAACTTTAGTGAATACATCAGCTTGCTACTCCTCAAATGTTATATAGAGTAACCTCAAGACACTATCAGTCACCTTTTCTTTAGTGAAGTACTGGTCAATCTCTATATGTTTTGTTCGATCATGTTGTATAAGGTTTTGGGCTATACTTATAGCAGCCTTGTTATCATAATACAAGGATAACTTATCATTTCATAATAATTTTAGTTCTTCCAGTATCTTCTTCATCCATAAGATCTCACAAACACCTTGAGCCATGGCTCTATACTTTGCTTCAGCACTTAATCGAGCAACTACACTCTGCTTCTTACTATTCCAAGTGACAAGGTTTCCTCTTACAAAAGTGTAATAACCTGAAGTAGTTCCCCTATCATCTAGTGATCCAGCCCAATCTGCATCTGTGACAACTTCTACTCGAAGATGACCATTTTTAGAGAAGAGTAGACCTTTTCCTGTAGCAGACTTTAGATACCTCAAAATGCAAAAGATTGCATCCATGTGAGGCTTACGTGGATCATGCATAAATTGACTTACTAAGCTGACAACATACGTTATGTCTAGTCTAGTGTGTGTGAGATAAATTAGTCTTTTCACGAGTCTCTGATATCTCCTTGTTGACTAAATAATTTAAGGTTAATTTGTCAGAAAATTACTTCCTAAATTACAGATTTCTGATTTATTGTATTTTTTTTATTTCTTTCCTAGTTTAGCATTATTCTTGTATATAAATACCTTTGTAACCTATTTGTAAATTAAGATTAGAGAAATAAAGTATTTCTGTCTCCTTAAATCTTGGTATCGGGGCAAAAACTCTTATTTTTTTCCCTTTTTTTTTTTTTTTTGGTGTGGTCATAAAACCCTAAAAAACCAAAAATAATATCCAACTAACGTGAGGGTCTTTTTTTTTCTCACCGCCCACTCCAACAAGGACGAAACGTCAAAACTGGCCTTCGATCTGACTCTGGTGATCGTCCGACCAGCACGTAAACTGGCGTCACCTCCTTCAATCACCTTCCTCAACCTCATCCGTGCCAATTTTATCCATCACAAATGAGCCATAGAAGTGAGGAGATAACTTAGTGTATCATTTGATCAACAATGATTGTTGACAATGTGGTTAGAGCTTTAGTACCAAATCACCTATGTCAAATTGGAGGTCATGATGTTTAGTGTCATAGGTGTTCTTCATGTGTTGCTGTGCTTATAGGAGCTTCTCACAAACTTGTTGGATAATCTGGT
Source organism: Laguncularia racemosa (assembly GCA_037954665.1). Lineage (NCBI taxonomy): Eukaryota > Viridiplantae > Streptophyta > Magnoliopsida > Myrtales > Combretaceae > Laguncularia > Laguncularia racemosa. The sequence goes on along the minus strand of JBBMOL010000118.1, from coordinate 450,775 downwards.
CCTTGTCTAAGAGAGCTTGTTCCATTGCTTCGAGCTTAGCAGATCTTAGACAATAATCAAGGAGACGTGGTGGAGGTCATCCATACGCAATTTCAAATGGAATAGACTTTTAAGGTGGAATGATATCTAGTGTTATAGCAATATACGGCCCATGAAATCCATTCAATCCATTTCTTAGGACGATCTCCTACAAAGCATCTCAAAGACATTTCAATAGTGCGGTTAGTAACTTCTATTTGACCATTACTTTGAGGATGATAAGTGAAGGAAAAGAATAATTTGGTGCCACACAATTTGAAGAGCTCTTGCAAGAACACGCTTTATCTCCATCACTTACAATTGTTTCTAGAAAACCATAGAGTTGGATGATGCAATAAAGAAGGCTCGTGCAATAGAAATAGCAATGTACGGATGAGACAAGGGCACTAAGTGAGCATAATTGCAGAAACAATCAACGACTACTAACAACACCAATTTACCATAAGACAAAGGTAAGCCATCTATAAAATCCATGGAATTGTCTGACCAAACCTAGTGTGGAACTTGGAGAGGTTAAAGAAGACCGGCTAGGTGTAGATGCTCACTTTTATTATTGTCAGAAAAACGTGATGAAAATGAAGAAGAAATCTTTTTTCTTATTATTCTCCTTACAACATCTGGTCTAATATAGAAGATTACAAGGAACTAAAAAGGAAAAAACTACAATACATAGAAAGGCTATAATACATGATATTTCTATACATAGAAAGGCTATAATACATGATATTTCTAAAAAATATCTTTTCTAAATATATAAACAAATCTATATTTCAATACCCCCCCTCAAGCTGAGGAATAGATGTTTTTCATTCCCAGCTTAGTCACAAGATTATAATAACTTGTGTGGTTCAGCCCTTTTATTAGAACATCTGCTAATTGTTGTCCTGTTGGAACATAGGACATACACACTAGCCCTTCCTCCAATTTTTCCTTGATAAAATGTCTATCAATTTCTATGTGATTTGTCCTATCGTGTTGTACAGGATCATGAGCAATATTGATGGCTGACTTATTATCACAATATAGCTTCATAGGACCATCCCATTTAATTCTTAAATCATCTACGATGATTTTCAACCAAAGCAGTTCACAAAGTCCTTGAACAATTGCCTTAAACTATGATTCAGCTGAAGATCGAGCTACCACATTTTGGTTTTTGCTCCTCCATGTTACCAGGTTACCTCCAACAAAAGTATAATACCCGGTAGTTGATCTTCTATCCACTGGAGAACCAGCATAGTCAGCATCTATGTAGGCTTCCAGAATAAGTTTGGAGTTCTTTTTGAACAAAATTCCCTTTCCTAGACTGCCTTTCAAGTAGTGAAGTACCTTATACGCAGCTTGAAGATGAGATTCTCTTGGATCATGCATGAATTGGCTAATTACACTTACTGAGTATGCAATGTCTGGTCGAGTGTGAGCTAGATATATAAGCTTTCCAACCAATCTCTGATACATTCTCTTGTCAACCACTGGCTCTTCCTTAGCTTCTCCCAACTTCTGGTTTAGATCTATCGGAGTAGAGACTGGTTTACTTCCAATCTTCCTGGTTTCTGCCAATAAGTCGGTCACATATTTCTGCTGTGAAATGAAAATTCCTTGTGTTGAATAAGCCACTTCAATACCAAGGAAGTACTTCAGTTTTCCCAATTCCTTTATCTCAAATTCTCTGGTTAGCTGTTCCTTCAACTTATATTTCTCTCTCTCATCATTTCCAGTTATTATAATGTCGTCCACATAGACAATAAGCACAGTTACTCCCCCTACAGTTGAGTGCTTAATAAACAGAGTGTGATCTCCTTGACTTTGTTTGTAACCAGACTTCTTCATTACCTTTACAAATCTTCCAAACCAAGCTCTAGGGGATTGTTTTAACCCATAAAGAGCCTTCATCAATTTACATACCTTATTCTCCGTGTCTCCTTGAAATTCTGGTGGAATATTCATGTAGATTTCTTCATTCAAGTCACCATGAAGAAATGCATTTTTGACATCATATTGAAGGAGTTGCCAATTGAAGTGAGCGGCTAATGACAAAATTCTCACGGTATTCATTTTTGCAACTGGAGAAAATATCTCATGATAATCAACTCCATACTTCTGAGTGTAACCCTTGGCCACTAATCTAGCTTTATATCTTTCAAGGGATCCATCTGCTTTGTATTTCATTGTAAAAATCCACTTACAATCAACAATATTCTTTCCTTTTGGTTTATCAACAATCTCCCATGTTTTATTCTTTTCCAAGGCACTCATCTCTTCTCTCATAGCATTCCTCCATTCCCTTTTTGACAATGCCTCAGAAATTGTGTTGGGAATAGTAATGGTGTTTAGACTCACAATGAACCTTTTGTGTGCTAGTGATAGATGTTTAAGTGAGACATAGTGGGACAATGGATAAAGAGGTTGCTTAGTGCATTCTCTGGTTCCTTTTCTCACAGCAATGGGAAGATCAAGATCATCTGTTGGATTGATAGATGGTTCAACAGGTTGTGCATCTAGAGGCAAATTAGATTTTTCCATGACTTCATTATCATTGTTTGAGTTGGATTCTTGGACTTGTGTTGGTTCAGTAGCAGCCTTTCTTCTTGAATATACTTGAGAAATCTTGGGATGGTCATCATTTGGTTCTACAGAATTTGACCTTGGTTTAACCGTGTTTGGCACAAGAGGAAGATCACAAGATTGAAGATCAAGAGATCGAAGTGGTTCAAAGTACTCATTAGTATTCTCTTCTACACTTGAAATCTCCCCCTAAAGAGAGGACTTGGAGAAAAAAGGAGTTGTTTTTGCAAATGTAACATCAGCAGAGATAAACCATTTCCTAGATAAAGGGTGATAACATTTGTATCCCTTTTGAGTAGATGAGTAACCCAAGAAAATACACTTGATGGCTCGGGGGTCAAGTTTACTTTTGTGTTGATTATGGACATGGACAAAAGCTGTGCACCCAAATACTCTAGGTTTAAGCCCATTTGAGGTTCTGAAATGTGGGAAGAAACTGTTAAGGAGATCCATGGGACTATTATTGTCTAGGACAGGTGAGGAAGTCTATTTATCATATATGTAGCAGTTAGAACGGCATCCCCCCAAAAAGACTTAAGAACATTTCCTTGAAAGAGTAAAGCTCGTGTGGTGTTAAGTAAATGCCCATTTTTCCTTTCAGCTACCCCATTCTGTTGAGGTGTGTTAACACATGAAGAGTTGTGGAGAATGCCCTGAGATTAGAAGTAGGGTGACAATGTTTGGTTGAAATAATCTCTAACATTATCTGTTCAAAACATTTTTATTTTCACCCCAAATTGATTTTGAATCATAGAAACAAAATTAGGTATGATAGTGCTGACATCAGACTTTTGTTTTAGAAGGTATAACCATGTAACCCGAGTACAATCATCAATTAGGGATAAAAACCAACGAGCTCCAGAAATATTAGGGACTGTGGAAGGCCCCCATATGTCACTATGAATCAAATGGAAAGGATGTAAGCTTCTTTTATTACTGATAGGAAAAGATATACGAGTATGTTTTGCAAATTCACAAACATCGCAGCGAAACTCAGTAATATCTATTCCTTGAAACAGATGAGGAAACATGACTTTGAGAACTCTAAAAGATGGATGTCCAAGACGTAGGGGATACAACCAAATAACATGTTTATTTGATGAACTGAGAAAAGATAAATTACTCCTAGGTTTCTTAGAATATTCAAGGTAATAAAGGCCACTACTTTCCTTAGCAAGTCCAATCCTCCTCCTCGTTTCCTGATCCTGAAAGACACAATAAGAAGGGTAAAAAACAGCATAACATTTGAGGTTATTAGTGAGTTTTTGAATGGAGACAAGATTGGCCGATAATTTTGGTACATGAAGAACATTCTTTAATGTAATAGTAGGCGTGATATGTATGTCTCCAATCCCTGCAACAGTAGCTAAAGTGCTATCTGAGGCATTCATACAAAGAGGAGATAAAGGTTTACCTGAGAGAGCTAGAGAACACGTTCCAGAGGTTTTTTCCAAGGATCCCAATAAGGTTCTTAGTTTCTCAATCTCTTCACTGTTGAACCCCTCCTTTGCTGGGCTTTCCTCTAGTTTTGATTGTTCTGTCATGTGTGCATGAGATCTTTGTTGCCCCCCACGGATTCCCCACTCTTGGCTCGGTGGCTTACCATTTAGTTTCCAACACTTCTCTTTTTTTGTGTGCCTTGGTTTCTTACAATAAGTGCACCAAAGGTTGTCTTTGCTCTCCTTAATCTGATTTTCCCTATTCTGGTATCTTGACACATTATTTTTCCTTGTGTCTCGAGGTTCCATTCTTGCAATCAGGGCTAACTCATCTACTGTTCGGGTTTTCAGCATAACAGCACGTCAACTTTCTTCCGCCCGTATCAGTGATATGGTCTCCTCTAGGGAGGGAGTTTCCTCTTTCCCAAGAATTTGGATTCGAACCTGGTCAAATTTCGGATTCAATCCAGCCAAAAAATCATAAACACGATCTTTTTCAATGAAGTTCTTCAAGATTACCGCATCTTCAGGGTGTTTCATTTCAAAAACTCGATAATGATCAAGTTCTTGCCATAGATTTTGCAACATGTTTGCATATTCTGTGACTGATTTGTCCCCTTGCTTAGTGGCTCCAGTTTTGACTTTGATCTGATACACTTGTGCAGCATCATGGGCTTTTGAGTACGTGCGACGTAGGAAGTCCCATATTTCCTTTGCTGTGTTGAAAAACATGCAAGTGTCACTTATTGTAGAATCCATTGAATCCCATAGCCACGACATTATCATTGAATCCTCTTCATCCCATGCATTAAATGCAGGGTCTTTCTTTGTTGGTCCAGTCCCAAGAAGATGATTGAGTCTTCCTTTGCCTTTGAGGTAAGTTCGGGCAAATTGAGACCATTTTAAATAATTCTTCCCATTGAATCTATAGGAGGTTCGGATATTTTGCAATTCTCCAATTTTTTAGACATTATTGGAGTCTTCGAATGGTTTGGGGCTGTTAACAATTTCAGACATGTTGACCGAGAAAGATGTTCAGCAATTAAGGCTGATAACAAGAGAAAAACAAAAACCAGGGAAGACGCAGCCCAGCAGTGACGGCTTGCTTATAAACCCTAGGAAAGAAGCCTTTCTTGATAGGTTTAGGTCTCCCTATGCTGGTTTCTAATGCAATTGCTGGCTGTTTTTAAAAACAGACGAGGTATGTTGCAATGGAACCAGACGAGGATTGAGACAAAGGAATAAGTTGAATGTTGGCAATGAAGGCCAATCTATAAAATTGGCAATGGAGGCCGAAAAAAAAAATTTCCAAAATTTCTAAACCCTAGGCTTTGATACCATGTCAGAAAAACGTGATGAAAATGAAGAAGAAATCTTTTTTCTTATTATTCTCCTTACAACATCTGGTCTAATATAGAAGATTACAAGGAACTAAAAAGGAAAAAACTACAATACATAGAAAGGCTATAATACATGATATTTCTATACATAGAAAGGCTATAATACACGATAATTCTAAAAAATATCTTTTCTAAATATATAAACAAATCTATATTTCAATAATTATGTTGGTTGGTCAAGCAAGCCCGAACAAAGTCTTGATCTTGTTTCTTGAGTCCTCACCAGAAGAAATCACACGTCACTTGGAACAATGTTTTCTGATATATCCCTCATGAGCCAAATTATAGGTAGCTTCAATGATGGAAAAACATAGTGCTGATGTTAGAAGGACAAAAACTTTTTGTTAATAAAAAATCAAACCATCCTTGAAGCTCCACTCCAGACCAAGCTCTTGATTTCCAATTTGCTGAACGATATGTTGCAGCTCGGGTTGGGATTGGATTTCCTACTTAATCAAGTAAAAAATATGCAATTGGGGACATGAAATGGCTAACAATGCTCCATCTTGTTGTCCTTCCGTGATAAAGCATCGACAACTTGATTCTCACGTCCGACTTTGTATTCAATTTAAAAATCGAAACCCAATAGTTTGCTAATCCAATGCTGTTGTGGAGAGGTGGTAACCCGCTATTCAAGTAGAAATTTAAGATTACAATGATCCATTCAAACTTGAAACTTGTGACCCCATAGATAAGCTCTCCAGTGTCGAATGGCCTTAGCTAGTCCAATCAATTCCTTCTCATATGCTGGAAGTTTTAAATGCTAATGGGCAAATGGTTGGCTATAGAAAGCAATGGGTCGTGTTTCTTCTTGTAGAATAGCTTACCCTTATTCACCTTTCTTCCAAATCGACCTATGTTTAAATGTGAATAGGGCTACTTAGAGAGAACCTTGGATCTTTAAGAAACAATGAGAGTTTCAAAAATATCTTAGGCATCCAAGGCCCATTTTTCTTATTCCTTATATAATAAATTTACACTTATGGCAGTTGCGAAACCGTTACTCTAACTGCCATTTTATTTGACACACCACAAAACATTGACACATGCACACAAGATCTATACATGCTACGCACGCATGCTATTACATGCATGCCACCTGGACACAAAGACTACAAACTATAGAAGACCATACAAAAACTATACTAACTGGCCTTTCTTCCTTCGAGCATACACATGCTTGAAGGGAATAACAGGTAGATTTAAAATAGATGATAGAGAAAGTAATGTAGTAGGTTAAACACTATTAGACCTAAGAACTGATGATGTAGAACCATTAGTTAAAGTGACTACGGAAGAAGAGGTGTGTGATTTAAAAATGGTGAAAAGACTAAAGTTACTTGTTATATAATCAATAGCACTTGAGTCAATAACCCATTGCGAGGTAGAGGAAACTAGGCACTAATTTGGATTATGTGGCTTAGCGATTGCAGTGACAATATGAGTTGAAGTTTTCAATGTCTCTTGATACTAAAGGAATTTAGCAAATTTATTTATAGATATATTAACTATCTGTTCAAAAAATGGACTGTGGAGTAGAAGTGATTGCAATATGAGCTAAGTGAGACTTTTGAGTTTTGTTAAGTATTTTTCAACAAGTGCTAGCCATGCTCATGACAGTAATAGCTTTGAGCTAAGCGAGACTTTTGAGTTTTGTTAAGTATTTTTCAACAAGTGCTAGCTATGCTCATGACAGTAATAGCTTTCAACTTCTGCTAAATTTTGACTTTGACTATTTCCTCTGTTATAATTTTAAAGAAAGGACTTTGCAATTCCCGATCCATTGTTGCGACTGACAAGAGCACTAGAGGCTATAGCAGAAGAGGCAACAGAAGTATTTCCTTCTATGCGAAAAATTTTAGTGAAAACCTTATGTAGGGAAGAAATATTAGTGCTAGACAGAATATGAGATTTAGCAATCTCAAATTGAGGATTAAGTTCTACTAAGAAACTTATAATTGCTATCTTCTCTTATTATGATTGCTACACTTTGATATTAGTACTAAATGGTAACAAAACATTTAATTGCTCGTATATCTTCTTAAATTTCATAAAGTAAGCTTGAAGAGACTAATCATTCTGCTCACGACAGTAAAATACCTTACACACCTCATACAAACAAGAGAGATTTTCCTTTTTAGAGTATGGAAATTCTAAATATTCCATTAACTCTTTAATATACTTACAATAATTAATTGGAATAACTACCTCAGTATCAATAAAATTTCTAATTTGCAAAAATAATTTGGTATCATCTTTCAACCATTCCCTATGAATACCATCAATTGAAGGATCATCAATAAGATGATCATCTTTGGAAATACTTTGTAAATATATTTTAACAGTCTTATACCGGTCTAGATAATTCAGACCAGTTAATTTATATTTTGTGATCCTAGACATCATTGGAATGACATCAACAATCACCAGTCTTTTGTTCATCACCCATGTATGCCCAAATCAAATTCAAGTAGTCGCAAAAAAGAGAAAGCCCTAAACTGATCCCATAAAGCCAAAACCATGCAAACAAAACCCTAAAATTGATCCCACAAAGCTAGAACCATGCAAACAAAACCCTAAAATTGATCCCACAGAGCTAGAACTGTGTAAACATGCAAATCAAGGAGGAACCACAAGGTGGAACAGCAAAACGACTTACAAAAGGAGGAGAAGTAGCCAATGACACAATAGCAAGTGGTCAGAAGATGAATGGGCTTGTCACGTGCCTTCACGCATCAACAAGACGAAACAATAGCATGAAATTCTGGAGGCACATGAGGCTCACGCACTGACTAGATTGGTGTCAGATTTCAGTGACGCACTCCCAATGAGATGGCAAAACCTCTCCTAGGGATGGTGAGAAAAAATAATCACCCTATTGGGGTGAATCACACATCAGACCAACTAAAGTTGCTCACTGGGCAGCCGATGAGAACCAAAAATAAATATATATAAAAAAAAAAGAACTCTAGGGTAGCTCTGATACCATGTAATGTAGTGTGAATTGAGATAAATTTTCTATATTTCTTGATTCAATGTTACACAATTTTATATACATAAATTAGGTTATAAATAAGGAAAGAAAATATTTTTACAAAAGAAAGAAAATAATATAATTTATTTCTAATATCTACATCCCTATTCCATAACACTGCCCTTCTAACTTCTACAAAGGCTGCCTTGAGGCTTAGAAATGGTTTCTTCCTGTTATAAGATCTGTAAATTAATATATAATTGTCTTTCCTATATTAGAGAGTAAAATTATAGGAATAAATTAGGATACTAACTTAATTAGAATTGATTTTATTTCCTTTTTTTAGCTATACTGTAATTGTATATAAAGTCTTCATTCTGCGATTAATAAAACATGTGAGAAAGTTCTTTATTTCACATACTGATTACATTACATGGTATCAGAGCCTTAGGCTTGTTTTTTAATTTTTCAAATTTATGAATATTCGATCGGGTTCCTCGCGAGTGGGCTTCACGCGCCACTCTTGTCCTTCGTCTCTCTCTCACGTGCCGGCGAGTGAAGGCGCATGGTTGCTCCGGTGGTGGTCTGGCTTCTTCTCCAGCGTCGTCCAAGCGTCTACAGTCACATTCCGGTGTTGGTTTGGTGTTTGGAATCTGGGTCTGAAACGGGAACATTTTTCCAGGTATTTCTCATAACATTTTTGTTAGTTTTTACGTTCTGGTGTTGCAATTTGGGTATTGATCTGTTCTGGTGGTGTCGTGGTGATTGAGATCTGGGTGTATTGGTCTCTTCCGGTGTTTTCATGGTGGTTGGGATCTAAGTATTGATCTGTTCTTATTGTGATGGACAATCTGAGTACTGTTACTCGCGGTTGCGGTTGCTGGGTTGATTTTGATTTTCTGTTTGGAGGCTGTGACATTGGTTTTTGCCTAAGATGAGTGATATTAAAAGTGAACTAGTGCCCACTATGTCTAAGATTATGGAGTATAAATTGAATGGTACTAATTATGTGGAGTGGAGTAGAACTGTTAAGCTTTATCTTTGAAGTGTTGAAAAAAATGATCATTTGACTGAGAATCCTCCAAAGAATGATACTAGAAAAGCTTGGCTGCAAGATGATGCTAAACTGTTTTTACAAATTATAAATTCTATTGAACATGATGTTGTTGGTTTGATTAATCATTGTGAGTTTGTTAAGGAGTTAATGGAGTATTTAGAGTTCTTGTATTCTGGTAAAGGAAATGTGTCTAGAATGTATGATGTATGCAAGGCCTTCTATCGTTCTGAGAAAGAATCTAAGTCTCTCACAGCATATTTTATGGAATTCAAAAAGACGTATGAGGAACTGAACATGCTCTTGCCATTTAGTACTGATATTAAGGTGCAACAGACTCAAAGAGAACAAATGGCAATAATGAGTTTCTTGAGTAGTCTAACTTCTGAATTTGAAACTGCCAAGTCTCAGATTCTTTCGAGTTCAGAAGTCAACTCACTCCAAGAAGTTTTTAGTCAGCTATTACGCATAGAGAATACTCCATCTAATCAGCAGTCTAGTGTTTTTGTTGCTAGAGGAGGAGAGGGGAATGATGTTGGAAGAAACAATAATAAAGGAGGAAATAACAATGATATTGTTTGCTATTATTGTAAGGAACCAGGACATACAAAGCGATACTGTAAGAAATTACAGAATCGCAATCACTAGAGGACTCAGAATGCTACAGTGGCAGTCGCGGTTTCGAGCTCACCTTCTGAGAGGACTATTACAATCTCAACTGATAAGTATGCTAAATTCTCCCAATATCAAGAGTCAATTAAAGAATCTCCATCAGTTGCAGTTGTTGCTGAATCAGGTAAGAAATGCCTTATTTCTTCCTTAGACAAATGGGTCATTAATTCTGGTGCCACAGATCACATGACAGGTAATCAGAAACTCTTCTCTAGCTTTCAATCTCAAAAATCGTCATCTTTTGTAACTATAGCTAATGGCTCAAACTATAACATTAAGGGGTTTGGAACCATTGAAGCTACTTCCTCTATTACCCTATCATCTGTCTTGAGTTTACCTAGTCTTGCCGTCAATTTGATTTCTGTGAGTAAACTGACCAAAGACTTAAACTACAGTATCTCATTCTTCCCGGACCATTGTCTCTTTCAGGATTTATGACGAAGCAGATTATTGGTAAAGGACATGTATCAAATGGACTCTACGTTCTTGATGATGGGGTATCTAAGTCGTTTGCATGCTCTAGTATTGTCACTCCGTTTGAAGCACACTGTAGATTGGGACATCCTTCTCTACTTGTTTTGAAGAAGTTGTGCCCTCAGTTTTATGATGTAACTTCAGTGGAGTGTGAATCATGCCATTTCGCCAAACTTCGTCGTGTCACTTTAAGTCCTAGAATAAATAAACGGGTTGAGTCTACTTTTGTATTAGTTCATTCAGATATTTGGGGTCCATGTCCAGTTTTGTCTAAAACTGGGTTCAGATACTTTGTTACTTTTGTGGATGATTTTTCTAGAATGACCTGGATTTATTTTATGAAGAACCGTTCTGAAGTTTTTTCTCACTTTTCTGCTTTCTGTGCTGAGATTAGGACTCAGTTCAATGCTTCGATACATATATTGAGAAGTGATAATGCTAAAGAATATATGTCAGAAACATTTCAGCAATACATGACTCAACAAGGGATTCTTCATCAGTCCTCTTGTGTTGACACACCAGCACAAAATGGGGTGGCAGAGAGGAAGAACAGGCATCTTCTTGAGACGGCTTGTGCTTTACTGTTCCAAATGAAAGTCCCTAAGCAATTTTGGGTTGATGCTGTTTCTACAGCAAACTTCTTAATTAATCGGATGCCTTCAACTGTTCTTGGTGGAGATATTCCCTATAACGTTTTGTGTCCTAACAAGGCATTGTTTTCAATTGAGCCAAGGGTGTTTGGTAGCTCATGTTATGTTCGAGATGTGCGACCTCATATTACTAAATTTGACCCTAAAGCATTGAAGTGTGTATTTCTAGGCTATTGTCGCCTTCAAAAAGGTTATCAGTGTTTTTCTCCAGAGCCTAACTGATATGTGGTCTCAACTAATGTGATCTTTTCAGAGACAACTCCATTTTTTCCTTCACCAACTACGTGTCCAAGTCAGGGGGAGGAAGAAGAATGGTTGATTTACAAATCACCAAGTAAGCAAGTAGAAGTTGAACCTCTAGCTGAGCAATCTCATATTGAAACATCTTCTGTTGAGCAATCAGTTCCAGCAAGACCACCAATTATTCAGGTCTATTCCAGAAGGCGGGAGGCTAATGATACATGTCCTACACCAGCTCCTTCGTCATTTGATCCTCCACCAAATGACCTTGATCAACCTATTGCGATTCGTAAAGGTATACGCCAATGCACCCTTTCCAAACCTAATTATTCCATTGCTAATTTTGTTTCCTATGATCACTTATCTCCATCTAGATCATTGATTACTTCACTAGACTCTGTCTCGATCCATAAGACAGTGAAAGAGGCTCTATCTCATTCTGGGTGGTATGATGCTATGGTTGAGGAGATAAAAGCTCTTGATGATAATAATACGTGGGAACTAGTGGATTTGCCTGAAGGCAAGAAGGTTGTGGGGTATAAGTGGGTGTTTGCAGTTAAATGTAATGCAGACGATTCAGTAGCTCGGCTTAAAGCCAGATTGGTAGCTAAAGGTTATGCACAGACATATGGAGTGGATTACTTTGATACTTTTTCTCCAGTTGCCAAGCTTACTTCTGTTCGTTTATTTATTTCTATGACTGCCTCTCAAAATTGGCCTCTGCACCAATTAGATATCAAGAATGCCTTTCTGCATGGAGATCTCGAAGAAGAAGTATATATAGAGCAACCACCCGGTTTTCTTGCTCAGGGGAGTATGGGAAGGTCTGTCGTTTAAAAAAATCTTTATATGGGTTGAAGCAGAGTCCCCGTGCCTGGTTTGGCAAATTTAGTGAGGTGGTTCAAGAGTTTGGGTTACAAAAGAATAAATGTGATCATTCAGTTTTTTACAGACACACAACAAATGGTAGTATCCTCCTAGTCGTGTATGTTGATGACATTGTTATTATAGGTAGTGATAATACAAGGATTTCTTCTTTGAAATCTTTTTTGCATTCGAAATTTCACACGAAAGACTTGGGCCGGTTGAAGTATTTCTTGGGAGTAGAAGTAACAAGAAGCAAGAAGGGTATCTTTCTATCTCAAAGAAAGTATGTCCTTGACTTGCTTACAGAAACAGGAAAATTAGCAGCAAAACCTTGCAGTACTCCAATGATTCCTAATGTATATTTGACAAAAGATGAGGGTAATCCATTTGATGATCCAGAAAAATATAGGAGGCTAGTGGGAAAATTAAATTATCTCACTGTGATGACTCGACTTGACATTGCTTTTCCAGCAAGTATTGTTAGTCAATTCATGTCTGCACCTACTGTTAAACATTGGGAAGCCTTGCAGCATGTTTTGTGTTACTTAAAAGGAGCACCTGGTCTTGGTATATTGTATAGCAATCATGGACATACTAGCATTGAGTGTTTTGTAGATGCCGATTGGGTTGGATCAAAAACTGATAGGAGGTCCACTACTGGCTACAGTGTATTTGTCGGAGGAAACTTAGTATCATGGAAGAGTAAGAAGCAGGATGTTGTGTCTCGGTCTAGCGCAGAATCGGATTACAGAGCTGTGGCACAATCTACATGTGAAATCATGTGGATATACCATCTCTTGATTGAAGTCAAATTAAAGCATCCTATGCCAGCAAAGTTATGGTGTGATAATCAAGCTGCTCTTCACATTGCCTCAAATCCGGTGTATCATGAGAGGACCAAACATATTGAGGTTGATTGTCATTTTATCCGGGAAAAGATTCGAGAACACTTAATTTGTACTGGACACATAAAGACTGGAGAACAGTTAGTTGATTTATCTACAAAGCCCTTAAATGGAACCCGTGTTAATTACCTTCGTAACAAGTTGGGCATGATTGATATCTATGCTCCAGCTTGAGGGGGAGTGTTATAAGATCTGTAAATTAATGTATAATTGTCTTTCCTATATTAGAGAGTAAAATTATAGGAATAAATTAGGATACTAACTTAATTAGAATTGATTTTATTTCCTTTTTTTAGCTACACTGTAATTGTATATAAAGTCTTCATTCTACGATTAATAAAACATGTGAGAAAGTTCTTTATTTCACATACTGATTACATTACACTTCCCAAGCAAGCACCCTTTAACTTCATCAGGTTTTGAGTTCAACCTGTGTAAAAAATCAAAAACTTTATCCTTCTCCATGTCCTCACACACTACACTAATTAGAAATAAAAAAAAAAAATTTTAGGTACCTATATAATTTGTACAAACACTCTAGTGTTAGTTGACATTCATAAACACGTTTTCTATAACCTTGTTCCAATATTGTGTGTTTTCATTTAACAGAGATCATCACTTATGCTGGAAGCTAGCTAACTATCTAGCTTAGTATTTTGTTAATGTAGATTTTCACTTCATGTAATTTCCGTGCCTGGTTATCTTGTTACTTATAGAAGTACTTAAGATAGTCAATCAATGGAAGCTGTGAAATGGTGACCTGCAGGGTTACCAAGTTGTTCCATTTGTAATTTATAGGAGCATACACTATCATAGCAGACAATGATTAATGAAAGTGGCTTCTATTTTTGAGGGTGGGAATAATTTCACCAAAGATAATGTATGTTTGGATCCATGTGCAAAAAGGTGATACGTGTTTTTGGTGGTGCAAATTGGTGCAAAGTCATATAGTCAGTGTTCTATTTCTCGTTTCTTTAAACCCTTTGTATAATGTTCATCCTTTATTTGTATAATTTAAAACATTACATTGTATAACATTCAACACCTATTTGCATCAATAATTACATACATCATTTTTTTGCACTTGGGCCAAAACAAACATTACCTCTGGTGCAATTGTTATTTGCCAAGGAGTTGAACAATCATTTCATTTGTTATATGCATCTTATTAAGCATACTTGAAAACATTACAACGGTGAGTTCTTTTCTTGTAGATACCTTTCCTGGATTATAGTCAGTACTTCCATGACTTCCTATGTTTGATGTCTTATGTAATTGCTGTTATTTTAATATCAAACAACCACTACTTCAGGGTAAAAAATTTTCAATTCAAGGCCTGCTGGGAAGTGAAGTTGATGATAGTGCTTTCAATGGTGTGGCATTGGTGATATTTCGGTTGGCGCCACAGGTTCGTTGATGTTTCTATATGTGCACTCTTTGAGGAGATTGTTTCCTATCATATGGATGATATCTATATGTGGATAGAGGGTTTTAATAATCTTACAAAACTGCCTTGTCTCAAAAGTTGAGAGTGAAAACCAACTTTTCAAGACGAGTTGTCTCTTTTGATTGGACAAGAAGGAAGAGTGGGAAGTGGGGATATGCAGCTATCTAATAGTTATGTAAAGGGAATAAGAATCTGATGAAGAGAAGACATATTGAAGATATATTGATAATCTATAATTTAGTATATAATTGCAATAATGCGATTTTATAACATACATGTCACATATTTGCTGTAAATTATTTTGTATGCAATATATTTATATTATATCTGTTATTTAACATTTAATTTTCTTTGGGTGAATTGGTAAAATTTCCTTGAAAGGAATACTATACAAATGGGGAGGAAAAAGAACAGACAACAGAAATCGAAACCCCTTAAACACCTTGGTGAAGGCCAAAATATAGAAACACTAGACATATATATAAGCCAAAACTTCATGTATCACAATCTCAGGTGATGCACAGCCAACATCAACTTTAACATCATTCTCACACCACCAATTGTAATAAATTCCCATTGAAAGAGCAGAAAGGATTCTTTGTTTGAATAGAGGGGCAGTTGATGCTTGTCCATCGAAGGTGTCCAATTAAGCTTTCTCAAATTCCCTTCCAAACTTGTTTCGCCACACTACAAGATATGAACAAATGATCATGGAATTCACTATCCGTGCCATTAAGGTTTAGCATCCATCAACATCAATTGCATTCCATTCCTTCAGGTTATCAAGGGTGAAGAATTTAGGAGGAAAGAGATAAGTTTATTATTCCTCTTCTTCTTAATCTTTTTACATAATGACATAGTGTATATATACACTTACAAGAATGCTATATTAGGAAAGAAAGTAAAATCCCCTATCTAATATTTAAATCTTACAGCTAGCACAATAATATTACATATATGTCAACACTCCCCCTCAAGTTGGAGCATAGATATCACACATGCCCAACTTGTAAACTAAAGTATGATAGGTCCTGTGACACAACCCTTTAGTAAATACATCAGCCAATTGCTTATTAGATGTCACATGATGTAAGCTCAAGATGCCCTCAGTCAATTTCTCTTTGATGAAGTGTCGATCAATCTCTATATGCTTGGTTCGATCATGTTGAACTGGATTTTGTGCTATACTGATAGCAGCTTTATTGTCACAATACAAGGATGGTGCTTCTTTATCTGACAGATTTAATTCTTCCAATATCTTCTGTAACCACAGAAGCTCACAAACCCCTTGAGCCATAGCTCTGTATTCTGCTTCAGCACTTGATCGAGCAACTACACTTTGTTTCTTGCTCCTCCATGTTACAAGATTCCCTCCTACAAGTGTGCAATAACCAGTGGTGGACCTTCTATCACTTAGAGATCCAGCCCAATTTGCATCTGTAAAGCATTCTATCTAAAGGTGACCATGCTTGGCGAATAGCAGTCCTTTTCCAGGAGCAGACTTCAGATATCTCAAGATGCGAAATACTGCTTGCATGTGTGATTCTCATGGATCATGCATAAACTGACTCACTAGACTGACCACATATGCAATGTCCGATCTAGTGTGCGAGAGATATATCAGTCTTCCTACCAATCTCTAGTATCTCCCTAAATCAACTGAATCACCAACTCCAGCCTGCAGCTTGTGGTTGTTTTCAATGGGAGATTCTGCTGGTTTACACCCCATCATGCCAGTTTCTTCCAAGAGATCCAGAATATATTTTCTCTGAGAAATGAAGATACCTTTCTTTGATCTAGCAACTTCAATTCCTAGGAAATATTGCAGTTTCCCTAGATCCTTGATTTCAAATTCCTGAGCCAAAAGTTTCTTCAATCGAGCCATCTCCTCTTTATCATCTCCTGTCATCACTATATCATCAATATAAACTATGAGAATAGTAACTTTACCCTCATTATGTTTAATAAATAGTGTATGATCCGCATTACTTTGTTGATAGCCAAAGGAGATCATGGCTTTGCTGAACCTGTCGAACCATGCTCTGGGAGATTGCTTTAATCCATATAAGGCCTTTTTCAGTCTGCATACTTTCCCATGTGTTGTTTCATTATCAAATCCATGAGGGATCTCCATAAACGCTTCTTCTTCTAAATCTCCATGTAGAAAGGCATTTTTAACATCACATTGCTGTAAATCCCAATCAAGGTTGGCTGCACATGATAACAAGATTCTGATCGTGTTCATTTTAGCTACTGGAGCAAAAGTCTCCTAGTAGTCCACTCCATAGGTTTGAGTGAATCCTTTAGCTACCAATCTTGCTTTGAACCTGTCAACTGATCCATCAGCTCTATGTTTTATAGTAAACACCCATTTACAGCCTACCAGTTTCTTTCCAAGTGGAGAGGCGACAAGCTCCCAAGTCTCATTCTTAGTCAAGGCTTTCATTTCTTCAATCATTGCTCTCTTCCATTTTGGATCGTTGAGTGCCTCCTTCCAATCCTGTGGAATAGACACAGACGAAATGGACAAGGCAAAAGCTCTATAGGAGGGAGACAAAGAATCATAGGAAACAAAATTAGAAATGGGATGTTTAGTACAGGCCCTGACACCTTTCCTTTGAGAAATAGGTTTATCTAAATCATCAAAAGGTAACTCACCAGAAGAGGAGGATTCTTGGCAGCAGAGAGTAGGTTGCACAATGGCTTCTTCTATCTTGTCTTTGTCTCTCCTTGAGTACCTCTTCAAATCAAGTTTGTCTAAACGCCCAATTTTCTCCCCCTGGATAATAGTCTCCTTCTGACCATCATTTTCTCTTGGGGTAAGATCAGTAAGAGTCACAAAACTAGGTATCATCTCTTCCTTTGCATTATTCTCCCCCTGAAGAGATGACTGGGTTGGACTGAAGTAAGGTTCAGTCTCTCTGAAAGTAACATCCATACTTACAAAATACTTCCGAGATTGAGGGTGATAGCATCTGTAACCCTTTTGTGTTGGTGAATACCCAATAAACACACACCTAAGGGCTCGTGGATCTAGTTTTCCAGCATCCTTAATATGAACAAAACAAACGCATCCAAATACCTTTGGAGGATCAGTGTACGTATTTTGTCCTTTTAAGGTTTCTAAAGGACTCCGATAGTCAGGAGCCCTAAGAGGCATTCGGTTGATAAGATATGCAGCAATTAGAATTGCATCCCCCCAGTAAGGCTTAGGAAGATTCATGGTAAATATAAGCGACCTAGCAACTTCCAAAAGATGCCTATTCTTCCTTTCAGCTACCCCATTCTGTGCACTTGTATATGGACAACTAGTCTGATGAATTATCCCGTGCGGCTCCAAATAAGAACCAAATCTGCTATTGATGTATTCGATGCCATTATCAGTCCTAAGAATCTTTATTTTAGCATCAAATTGAGTGCAAACCATCTTATGAAAAGACTGAAAATAGGAAAACACATCACTTTTAGCCTTAAGTAGATATAGCCAAGTCATCCTGGTGCAGCAATCAATAAAAGTGACAAACCATCGACTACCAGACAAAGAAGTAGTCTGAGTAGGGCCCCAAACATCAGAGTGAATAGTCATAAAAGGAAACTTGCTTTTATTATTACTCAAAGGATAAGAGTTTCGAGAATGTTTTGCATATTCGCAAGCATCACAAAATAAAGAATCAGACTGAGTCTTTGAAAACAAACTAGGAAATAATTTGCGTAACACTAAAAAAGAGGGATGGCCCAAACGCCTGTGCCACTGCAATATTTCCTGATTAACATCCTTATTTCCCCCAAAAAAGGCCTGCTGAAAACTAGAACCTTGACCCCCATCCAACAGATATAAGCCATCGTGCAATCTACCACCGCCAATCCTCTTCCCTGTTTGAAGATCCTGAAAGACACAATGATCAGGGAAAAACTCAATTTTATAGTTGAGATTTTTTGTAAGTGCACTGACAGATAAGAGATTGACAGGAAATTGAGAGACATGAAGCACAGAGGATAGTTCGATATGAGGAGTACAAAAAATAGAACCTGTTCCAGATACTGGGGTGAAAGAACCATCGGCTATTCGGACATTATCTCCCTTTAAACACGGTGAGTATTCAACAAGATTTTTTTAGGAGCCCGTCATGTGTCTATTCGCACCAGAATCAATAATCCAACAATTAGTATCAAGGGTAGCAGAAAAAGCATTACCTGACTGCACAAAATTGGATTTGGCACTGGAAGATTCTTGATGAGAAAAAAGACACTTGAGATGCTGAATCTCATCAGGAGAGAAAAAAACAGAGTGAGTCATCTCAGGAGTTGACTCCATAGCTTCAGACAAATTGGCCCAAGTAGAGTTAACCCGTTTACCTCCACGACCTCTTATTGGACGTCCATATAGCTTCCAGCAAGTCTCTTTAGTATGTCATGGTTTCCCACAATAATCACATTGTAAATGATCTTTATGAGAACTATGTGCCTTCAGCTGCTCAGATGAATCACTAGTAGCTACCAAACCAGACTTTTCAACCTGCGGGATATAGAGCATGGCATTGCGCCTGATTTCTTCCTGTTGAACATAGGAATATGCCTCCTCAAGAGAAGGAAAAGGTGTCTTACCGAGAACATGGACTCTGATCTGATCAAATTCATTGTTTAACCCAGCCAAAAAATCATATACCCTTTCTTTTGCAAGTAATTTCTGGAACTTTACTGCATCTCCGGTACAATTTGCCTGAAAATCTTGATAATAGTCAAGTTCTTGCCACAAACCATTCAACTTAGAAAAATACTAGGAAATTGTCATTTCTCCTTGCTTCAAACCATGGACCTTGTTCCAAATCTCATAAATCTAAGCATCATTTCCCACCCGTGAATAGGTGAGGGTTACAGCATTCCATATCTTTGCTGCTGTGTCAAGCAGTAAGTATGTTCTTGAAATATGGGGCTGCATGGAATTGATAAGCCAGGCCATTACCAAGGAATTTTCAGAGATGGAATAACGGATCGGTTACTACTGGTTTGACTTTAACACCGGTGATATAATCCGACATTCCCCTAGCTTTGATAAACAATAAACAAGACCGTGACCAAGCAAGGTAATTGTTCCCATCAAGCTTGACAGGACTGATTTGCAGTGAAGGATTATCAGTACTAATTCTAGCAATTCTCTTATCAGTTTCGATAATGCAAACTGTTAACCCAAGCAATTAAGACAACAGACTTAAACAACCTCGAAGGAAGAGCAAACAGAATAGTTCGTAAACTGTCAAACCCGTATGAATACACATAGGGAAGTGATGAGCGCAACCTAAAGCAAAACCACCTGGACACAACCTAAAAAGAAACGAAATCACCTGGAAAACAGTTGGAGGGCGTTGGAAAAGAAGGGCGAGCAAGACAGCGGAAAGCCCACGAAAAACGGTGGCCGGAACAGTTCCAACGCGCCTCACGTGCCGACGGCCGGCCGAAGCTTCAGGTGGCGTGTGTGAGTCACACGCGCAGTTTCCAGTGGTCGGAGAAGAAAGGGTCGGTCGGAAAAGGGTGGCACTCCTCTTGGGATGGGTGGTGTCGACTACCTTCGAAGAAAAAACCTCTTGTACGGCGTTCTAGGGTTTAAAAATAAACCGCGCCAGAAAAAAGAAAAAAAAAAATTTTGACCTAAAAAGTGGTTTTAGGCTCTGATACCATGAAGAATTTAGGAGGAAAGAGATAAGTTTATTATTCCTCTTCTTCTTAATCTTTTTACATAATGACATAATGTATATATACACTTACAAGAATGCTATATTAGGAAAGAAAGTAAAATCTCCTATCTAATATTTAAATCTTACAGCTAGCACAATAATATTACATATATGTCAACAAAGGGTGTCAAAAGTTTTTACGGAGGGATAAATTTGTAATTCTCATTAATTGATATATTACAAGAAACATCAATGTATATAGACAATGTATACCTAATTGTTGTACCAACCTCTACCTAATTCATTATTAATTATCCTGTCTAAAAAATAAATGGGAAAAAAGTACTATTTGCAAAAAGGTTACAGCTTGATACAGCCCCTCAAGTTGAGGAAGAGGGATGTAGAACAAGTGGCAAAGCTAAGAGAGAACGTCACAGAGGAAGGGGAGGGGAGCCTAAAAGAAGAGGTATCTTAGTTGAGGAATTCTAGAGAGAAGTCAGAGGGTCACTATCTACAGTCCATTCACTTTTGCAACTTTAATATTCATGTAATGCATCTGTACAAATATTGTCATGCAATTTAATATACATGATATCTGTATATCTAGCGAGAACTTATATAATTTCATATATATAAAAAATTTATAATCTATAACTAAACAAACTTTAACGGTAACCTAACACAAGCTAATTTTCTATTTCCTTCCGATTCAACATAATTTGTTTTTATTGCAGGATTATCATCGATTCCATTTCCCTGTCAGTGGAAAGGTCCAATCTTGTGTACATATACCCGGATGCTTATACACAGTGAGAATCTTCCTTTTTTCTACTTCACCAAACTTGAGTCTTTTTACTGTGCACATTATGTTCACCTACTGATTTTGGCTCATTATTAGGTAAATCCCATTGCTGTTAATAGCAAGTACTGCAATGTCTTTACAGAAAATAAACGAGTTGTATCCATCATTTCAACTGAAGATTTTGGAAAGGTTTGTCCATTTGATTTTGCTATGAGATGATTTAAAGTATTATATACATGCCATTGAGTGTACCATAGAAAATAAACAAGTTGTATCCATCATTTCTAAGGTTTGTCCATAATTTTGATGCAAGACAATATGTGCAAGCCACTAAATGTACCAACTAATTCCTAGCACTTCAACTACAAGCTTACTATAGGCACCAAGAAAAGCAGAAAATCTTCCTTGGAAACTATAGGATTTGTCTGGATATTATTGAGTGAAATCGCAAAAAAATCTATTTACTTACAATTCCTACTCTAGTATAGTCCATAGAAGTCTGTCCAGTCTTAAGCTGATTCTACACTAGGTAATCCAGTTATTTATTTATTTTTTTATTTTTTGGGTCGGGGATGGGGGGTGTTGTGGGTTTGTGGAAGGCTTTTAAATTATTTGGTTGGTTTATCTAAATTTATCAAGATCAAAGAGGGTAAATGATTCTAACAGTTGGTTTTATAGCTATTGGAAAAGGAGACCTTAAATTGATACTCTGGGTTAAAGCAGTAATTTTCTCTTCAGCAAATCAACCATTTGTTCTACAGGGGGGAACATAATTCATGCGAATTAGTCCTTTTTCAATTTCTTCTTTGATGAAATGCCTGTTAACTTTGGATGCACAATGGAAAAGATGGCGAGAGAGAGAAGATCCTCTACCTTCTCTCTAAAATTCACTCCCTAAATTCTTACATCCCCCCAACCCCAGAAAAAAACCCCCAAAGAGAACACTTCTTTAGGGTTACATTACATTAAACACTTAGAACTTTTCTCTTTCCCTTTTTGCATTTCTCTTTCTTGTTAGGTTTGTTTGTTGCTCAACTCTTTGCCTAGTCCTTTTTTCTTTTAAGTGTTCGAAGTTCTTAGTGTCAAGTTTAATGGTGCTTAAGACCTTGGTGAGACATCCCAATAGGTCTAGTCTTTTAAGGAAGGCTTTGAAGACTGTCTCTAGTGATGCTCCTTCATCTTCTCATTGTGTTGAGGGAAACGTTAGGTCGTTAGTACAGCAAGACCGTGCAGCGCTTACTGTCCTGCCTCTGTAGTAGTAAGCAAGCTAATTGCTACTCAGTTGGCCTAAATTTGCCTGTATGCCAGTAAGCAACACACAAAAATAACAAAAAGACAATAATAAAAAAAGGGACACGACCAAGAATCGTAATGAATAACTATACACCTTTATTAATATTGAATATATAAGGAACTATAGTGTGTGTACGAGAGAATAGTGTGTAAGTAGGTTCCTTAGCAGTGATTAGCTAAGTGGTGAATAAGAGCTTGTATCCACAAATGTATTTACACTCCCGTAAAGAGTTTTATGAGTGTTTCTAGCTCTTATAGGAGGAGACATTAAAATTGTTGAAATGGCAACACACCCAAAAATAGAAATTGTTATTTTAGGTAAGATACAACAGAACCCAACCTCTACTATACAGTATATACATAATGTTACAATGAATGTGATCCTAACATCTTTCCCCACTTAAATCTATTGATGTCCTCATCAATGTGCGCTAAAGCTTCAACTTGTTGATAGAGGTATTTTGGCCGGTGCTGTTGATGTTCTTTCTGATATTGGCATGATTTCGTCTTTTTTCTCCTAGCTATTGTCTTCATCTCCTCGATTTCTCCACTTCACTAAATATTCTATGTGTTCTTCTCTAGTGGTGGGTCTTTGATAGTCCTCTTAGTAAAGATATCTTTGATGGCTTGATCAACAATGAACTTGAGCTTGATGTGCGACCGCTTTGATATGTTGTGCGAAAGGTCTTCCATGTCTGAATGGTAAGATTTCAGGATACTCACATGAAAGACTGGATGGACCTTCAATCATCTGGGTGGCTCAATCTTATATATAGCTCTCCCAATCCTGAAACAATAGGAACTAGACTAATATATTTCTAAATCAGTCTTTTGTCCTTGTTCCTCAATGATCTGATCTGCTTTGGAAGAAGCTTTATGAAGACTTGGTCTCCAACATTGAATTCTCTTGGTTTGCGCTTCTAATCTGCTCACTTCTTCATTCTCTTGGAAGCCTTCTCAAGGTAAGCTTTGGCAACTTCCAAACTCTGCTTCCAATTTTTGGTTGTCGAGAATATACCTCTATAGGATGCTAATCAGAAACATTCAGTTGTTCTGGAGTGGATCCTGATTCAAGACCAAGAGGACACATAACCAGACTAAAAGACTGTTTTTCCAACCGATTCGAACATGGAGGACTTGTTGCTTTAGGTATTTAATAACCTGAAAATTGATCTGACATGGCAGGAGAGTAGACAGAACCAGTGTGTTTGGACAAAACATCAGGAAAAATGCACAGATCTAAATGTTCGTCTTGTGATTACCAACCCTACCCTCCTCCCCCAAACCAAAGTGCTAAAGTAAGCTTGGTCCTCAAGACGCACTATATCAGCAGTGACAAAAACTCTTTTTGAAGGATGGTGATAGCTGATGAATACACACTTAAGTGTTCTTGAATCTAGTTTGCGTTTATTTGGTGTGTCATTGAGAATAAATACTGTACAACCAAACACTTTAGGGGAAAGAGAATTTAGTAAACAATTACCAAATAGGCACTGATTGGGGTATGGAAACTAAGAACTTTGGAAGGTACACAATTACCAAATAGGCAGCTATTAGGATTGCTTCTCCCCATAAATAATTAGGAATTGAAGTAGTAAACATCATAGACCTAGTGATTTTAGAAGTTAATTCTTCTGCACAACAATCCCATTTTACCTTAGATATTGCTCAAAAGTACTAGAGAAAAACTCCTTGCCATTGTCAGCACAGGGTATTTGGATATTTTTCTCATAAAACATTTGAGATGACCTTATAGAATTGTTGAAAAAAAAAGTAGCACATATCAAATTTCTCCTTTAGGAGAAGAAGCCAGCAAACCCTTGATCAGTCATTGATAAAGGTTACTAATCATTTATGCCCAATGTGTGTTAAAACACAAGAAGTACCCCAAATATCATTGATAACATTAAAAGATGCAAGATTCACAATGAAAATCACTAGATCTTTTATTTTTGAATAATTTTGGATACAAATGACTCATATACTAAAAACTAGTATGACCTAGACGTCTATACCATAACATTACATCTGACTCATTAGAAACAGAAATTTAAGACCGTGACTCAACTTCGACTCCAAACTTAGGACTTAATCCTATGTGTTATCGAATAGGATATAGATATTATAGAAATAATTTGTATTAATGTGTATTATTTCTTTCCTTTTCTATAAAAGTATTCATT
The DNA here is from genome assembly GCA_037954665.1 of Laguncularia racemosa. Taxonomy (NCBI): domain Eukaryota; kingdom Viridiplantae; phylum Streptophyta; class Magnoliopsida; order Myrtales; family Combretaceae; genus Laguncularia; species Laguncularia racemosa. The sequence goes on along the minus strand of JBBMOL010000118.1, from coordinate 426,099 downwards.
TTCCTCATTTATGGTCTAGGTTATATATATATAAACTTGTATACTATTGAATTAAGAATAAGAACTCTCTTAATTTCTATTAGATTACATGATATTAGAGCTAAGGCCAATTCTCTATAGATTTTTTTTTTTTTTTCTAAATTTTGGTGGTTGCCCAATGAGCAACCCTTGGGTTTTTGGGGTTTTTTTTCTTGTCTTACTGGTTCACCCCTATAGGGTGACATTTTCTTCTCATTTCCGCCCAAGAGAGGTGTGCCGTTGTTTGTTAGCCTATTCATCAGGGTCTAACCCTCACCACTCCAAATACGTTGCTTTAGTCTTTTATCAACATTCTTCTTTGCCTCTTTCGGCACATCAGTAGTGGGTGGTGTCATGAGAGGGATCGCACCTCAAGACCAATCTAAGGTTTCAAAGCTCTGCTATGGCTATGCTCCAAAAGGTTTGCCTCGTTGGACTCTAAGGATACGAATTTGTGTGGCTTCGATTAGTGCATCAATGTCTGCTTCCACATCTGCCATTATTGCTTCGGCTTAAGAACACGAGGGTTGGAAACACTCAAGGAGGAGCACCATCTCATTGCAAGTGCGTCATTGAAATCCGACACTGCTCCAATTAGCGCATGAGTCTTACATGCCACTAGAAGTTCATGCTATAATTTCATCTTGTCAGTGCATGGAGATGTGACAAGCAATTCCATCCTTAGACCACTTTCTATGGTCTAGCCACTTCTCTTCTCCTTCTGTAAGTCATTCAATTATTTCATCTTGCAAATCTTCCTCCGATTTGCATGTTTTGCACGATTCTACCTTTGTCAGATCAATTTTAGGGTTTTGTGTGGAGTTTCGGCTTTATGGTGGTTTCTCTTCTTTTGCAAATACTTGAATTTGATTTGAGCATACATGAGTGATGAACAAAAGACTGTAGTAATGGCTAATGTTGTTCTAGTGATACCTAGAATCACAAAACATAAATTAAATGGTCCTAATTATCTAGATTGGTGTAAGATTATTAGAATATATCTACAAAAATTTTCTAAAGATGATTATCTTACTGATGATCCTCCAACTGATAGTACTTGTAAGGAATAGTTGAAAGATGATGCTAAATTATTTCTGCATATCAGAAATTGCATTGATATTGAGGTGATTAGTTTGATTAATCATTGTGAGTATATCAAAGAATTAATGGAATATTTAGAGTTTCTATATTCGAGAGAGAGAAATCTCTCTTGTATATATGAAGTATGTAAGAAATTTCATCGCCTTGAGTAGAATGATCAATCTCTTCACGCATATTTTATGAAATTTAAGAAGATATATAAGGAATTAAATGATAGAGGAGATGAATACTTCATATGCTAATGGTACTTGGGATTTGATTAGTTCACCTATAGAAAAAAAGGCTATTGGATGTAAATGGGTGTTTGTAGTTAAAGTCAATCCTAATGGATCTGTTACTCAACTTAAAGCCCATCTCATTGCAAAGGGCTATGCTCAGACCTATGGTGTAGATTATTTTGATACCTTGTCTCATGTGGCTAAATTAAGATCTATTCGTTTATTCATGTCTATGGCAGCTACTAATGATTGGTCATTGTATCGGCTAGATATAAAGAATGTCTTCTTATATGATGATCTACAAGAAGAAGTCCATATGGAGCAACCACTTGTTTTTGTTGCTCTAGGGGAGAATGAGAAAGTGTGTCATTTTTGGAAATCACTATATGGTTTGAAGTAGAGTTCTCAAGCTTGGTTTAGCATATTTCGTAAGGCAATTGAAGGGTTTGGAATAACCAAGAGTAAATCTAATCATTTGGTGTTTTATAGACTTTCTTCATTTGGCATTATCCTTCTTATTGTGTATGTAGATAATATCATTAGTATTGGAAGTGATGATGTACGAATATTTTCTTTGAAAACCTTTTTCAAAGTCAGCTCCACACTAAGGATTTAGGGTCTTTGAAGTATTTTTTAGGAGTTAAGGTGATGAGGAGCTCCTATCTCGATGGAAATAAGTGCTTGACTTGTTAATAGAGATAGAAAAGTTAGGTGCAAAACCATGTAGTGCTCCATTGCCACCTAATTTACAATTCACCAAAGTCGGAGATTTATTTGATGATTATAAGAAGTATAGAAGAATAGTGGGGAAGTTAAACTATTTTACAGTAACTTGTCCTGACATTACATATTCTGTTAGTATAGTGGGTCAATTTATGTCTTCCCCAACAATTCATCACTGGGCTGCATTAGAACATATTTTGTGTTATTTGAAGAGTGTTCCTAGACAAGGTATAGTATATAAGAATCATGGTCACTCTAGTATACAGTGTTTTTCAAATGTTAATTGGGCAGGATTTAAAACTGATAGGAAATCCATTACTAGCTATTGTGTTTTCTTTTAGAAATCTGATTTCATGAAAGAGTAGGAAATAAAATGTTATGTCTAGATCTAGAATATAGAGTTATGACTAAAGCTACTTGTGAAATGTTATGGATATATCAGTTATTGATTGAGGTTGGGCTCAAGGTTTCAATGCCAGCAAAGTTGTAGTATGATAACTAAGCTGCACTCCATATTGCATCTAATCCTATGTTCCATGAGCGAACTAAACACATTGAGATTAATTGTCACTTTATTTGAGAGAAGGTACAACAATATTTGATCTCCATAGGATATGTGAAAATTGGAGAGCAACTAGGAGTCTCTTTACAAAGGCTCTATATGGACCTCGAGTTAATTATCTTTGTAACAAGTTAGGCATGATCAACATCTATGCTCTAGCTAGAGAGGGAGTTATCGAATAGGGATGTAAATATTATAGAAATAATTTGTATTATTTCTTCCCTTTTCTTATTTATAGTTTAGGTTATGTATTTATAAACTTGTATACTATTGAATCAAGAATAAGAAAACTCTCTTAATTTCTATTAGATTACACTATGATATAGTAGAGGCCATTGTATCCTTTAGCATTGTTAGTCGTCCTCCCTAAAGACTAGTCTTATAACACACAAGAAGTTGGAGAAGAGATCACTTGATAGTCCATTTCTTTAGTTGATTTACCTACAAACAATAAATTGTATTTTAGTTCTAGAAAAAAGAAAGTGTCATTTAGTCTTAAATTAGTTAAAGTTATGTTCCCTTTCCCTTTAGTAGCTATACTTTCATCTTTAGCTATAGAAACTTTATTCAAGTTATTGCAAGTACCAAAAGAGTTAAACCGCTATAATGAGTTACACGTTGTTAAGAGAGAAAAAATAGAGAGAGAAGAAAAACCAAAATCTTCTTTTTATTAAATTATACTATACAAGTATATATATGTATACAAAAAAATGGTATTTTATAGACTAAGCTATGTGGGACAAATGTACATATACCACTTAACACTCCTCCTCAAGTTGGAGCATATAAATTATATACACTAAGCTTGTTACAATATAGTCAAAATATCAGCCAATTGATCATTTGAGTTGACATGGCTAGTGATAATATAGCGAGGGATGATCTTTTCTTGAATGAAGTGACAATCAATATCTATATATTTAGTTCTCTCATTAAAGATTGGATTAGAGGATGTATGTAATGCAACTCGGTTATCACAAATTAGTTTCATTTATGATATTTCACAAAATTTTAACTCCTGAAGTAACTATTTCAACCAAATAAGCTCACAAGTTACTAAGGCCATAGCACGGTATTTTGCTTCTGCATTTGATCTAGCCACAACATCTTGCTTCTTACTTCTCCATGATATTAGGTTACCTCCAATCAACACACAATAACCCAAAGTTGATCATCTATTTTAGATGGAGAACCTACCCAATCAGCATCACGATATCCAATTACTTAGGAATAACCCTGATCTTCATATCCTAGGCCTCTGCTTAGAGCATTTTTAATATATCAAGAATCTTGACAACTGTGTTCCAATGACTATTACAGGGTGATTGTAGAATTTGGCTAACAACACTAATCACAAAGGATATATCAAGTCGAGTGATAGTAAAATAACTAATTTTGCCAACCAACCGATAGTGTCTATCAAGTTCTGCAAATAACTCCCCCTATCTTGGTAACAATTTCACATTAGGATCCGTTGGAGAATCTCCAGTCTTACAATTGAGCATCTTAGTTTCTTCCAGAAGATCTAAAGCATATTTTCTTTGGGAAAAGGACTATACCAAACTAAACTGAACCACTTCAATACTAAGTACCTTAACAAGCCAAGGTCTTTGGTTTGAAAATACTTGAAAAGATGTGCTTTTAAGTCAGTAATACCATCTTGATTGTTACCAGTTATGATAATATCATCAACATAAACAATTAAGTAAATACATCTCCCCTTAGATGTGTGCTTATAAAACACTAAATGATCAGATGAACTATGAGTCATACCAAACTCCATAACCATCATACTGAACCGACTAAACCAAGCATGTGGAGATTGTTTCAACCCATAAAGTAAGCGATAGAGTTTACATACCAAATTAGACTTCCCTTGAGCAACAAAGCTAGGCGGTTGCTCTATATAAATCTCTTGGAGTTCACCATGAAGAATGGCATTTTTTATGTCCAACCGGTATAAAAGCTAGTGTTTCATAGTTGCAATGGATAGAAAAAAGCGAACAAATGACATCTTAGCAACAGGAGAAAATGTATCAAGATAGTCCAAACAGTACACCTAAGTATAACCTTTGGCAACTAATCGAGCCTTAAGCCAGTCAACATGACCATCAGGACCAACTTTTATAACATAAACCCATCGACACCCAACTAAAGATTCTCCAAGAGGTAAAGGGACCAAGCCCCAAGTACCATTAGCATGTAAGGTAGTCATCTCCTCTACCATTACCTGTGTCCATCCTGGATTTGAAAGTGCCTCACTCACATTTTTAGGAACGGAAATGGAAGATAAAGATGAAATAACAATGCAATAGGATGGGGATAATTGATGATAGCTAAGAAAATTATATATAGGTTAGGGATTACGAGTAGAACAATTACCTTTTTGGAGGGCGATTGCAAGGTCTACTTCATAGAGGTCCTCAGTCGGTGGAGGCATTGGAGTAGAAGGTGAGTCAGTAGGAGCATCTGAAGGAGATAATGAATCTAAGGAGAGTAGGTTTCGAGAGCATCGATAATATACCTACAATGGTGGAGGGGAAGAAACAGAGTTAGAGACAAGAGGGATAGACTTAGGAATGGTAGGGACAGACTCAAGAAGAGCTAATTGAAATGGAATAGGTAAAACCTCAAACATAGGATTCTAAGATGAAGATGGAGAATAGAAGGGAGAAGATTCAAAGAAAGTGACATCAGGAGACAGATAATAACAAGAAGTAATGGGAGAATAGCACTTGAAACCTTTTTTAAGTTTGGAGTAACCAAGATATTAAAAACCTACAACAAAGATGACACGATTAGGGCTCCAAATATTTGAATGAACTACAGAAAGAGAAGATGTAGCCTAATTATTGACTCTCTTGGGAAACAAAGTTCTAAATTGTTTTCTAAATTGACATGACTTATACTCTAAAGTAAATAAATGCGAGAAGTAAGGAACCATCTTTTGAAATTTGGCAAAACTAAGTTGACCTAACCGATTGTGGAGAAGAGTTGAAAAGACTGTAGCAGAACATGTAATAGAAGAAGCCGATGACGAATTGATGTAGTAAAGCCCTTGCAACTCACATCCTGTGCCAATTGTTTGTCCTATACTGAGGTCTTGGAAAATAACAAACCGAGGGTCAAATTTAATAGAACAATTTAGTACACGAGTGATTTTACTAACAGAGACAAGATTAAAAGGACAATGAGGAATATAAAGAACATTTTCCAATGGCAAAGATGATAAGGGTTGGGCACTACCCACCGCTTTGGCAACCGTATGTGAACCATTTGCTACCATTATTGATGGTAATGAGGTAGATTAAAAAAAATGAGAAAACGGTTAGGATTTTCAAAAATATGTTCAGAAACACCAGAATCAACCACCTACGGGCCTAAAGAAGAAGATTGAGTGAGACACACAACAGAGTTACCGGTATGAGCAACGGAAGCAGTAGAGGATGATGACTGCTTTGAAGCTTGATACTGAAGATAATTTTCTAGATTAGCTTCTATGAGTAGAAGTGAGTCCTAATGTTGTTCTTCAAACGGTGCAAAATTAGTATTCTGAATGATATTAGCATGCGGACGTCCATGTAACTTGTGGCATTTGTCTTTAGAATGTCCCCACCGATGACAATAGACATCTAGGACGATCTCCCCTATTACCTCCATGATCTCCACCTTGTGCTTCTCTTGGATTCATTCAAGCTCAACCATATGAGAAGCTAAAGCTGAATTGTCCACAGGAGAAAAATTATGTAAAGGTGCATTAGGGATAGATGAGACATGAAGAAGGCAGGAGAAAACTTCATCCATAGATGTTACAATAGGACTAGCCAGTATTTGATCACAAATTGGAGCAAGATTAGGATCGAGAGTAGCAAGAATGCAAATCATAAAGAATTTGTCCCTTTGAGCTAAATCATCCTTGAGAGATTAACTGGGAGGAAGAAGAGAGTTATACTCAACCTTAATAGATGCCCATCTCTCAAGAAAATTAGTAATAGACGTATCCGACTATCTCGAGTTAAGTAGATTAGAAATTACTAAATATAGACACTATATATCATTAATATAAAGAGTTTTTGCTTGAATCCATACATCATAGCATGTGCGATAATGATTGTAAATTGGATGAAGGAGGAATCAATGGATTGCCACCGAAGACTCAATAGTAAAGCATCGGCTCTTATCCAATCATCTCTATTTTCCTTCTGCACATCTTCTACTTTAGTGGTCAAGTAGTCCTGTAGACCTTGACCCATACACCATAACTCCACTGTTGTAGACCAAGATAAATAATCTGAACTACCCATCAATTTCTCATTTGCAATGGCAAGAGATAGAGATAATAAGCTTGAAAAAGGACTAGTTTTCAATGAGGAACTATCGTGAGCCATATTGGATTAAAGGAACACGTCAAGAAAGAACGAAAAAAAAAAAGGTGAAAAGAACAAACACATAGTAGTTGCCAATGGTGGTCGGCAGCGGTCAGTGGAGGACAAAGGCGGAAGAGGATGGTGTTGCTGTTCCACGCCTTAATAAAGCAAAACCCAGTGTAGAAAACTAGAGAAACCATCGGAAATTTTAAATAACAAGAATGTAGTGGAAAACGGCAATGTGTGGAGAAGCTTTCAATGGCAAGATTTCTAGGATATGACATTGAAGAAAAGAGGAACACAGTAATATGATCGGATTTCAAAGCCAACACCGAAAAGACATGCAACAAGCTTGACTTCACTAGAAAGCCACTATAGAGGATTTGCTTGTCTTACTTTCATCAAAGGAGATTCATGGTTGGTTAAGGAATTGTTGGAGAAAGTGATGTGCCTAATCCTAATGCAGAATCGAGCAATCATAGTCCTAATCGATAGTTCATAAGAAGTAATCTGAACAATTGAAACACAACAGCAAAATAAACCCTAAACCCTTATCAGATATAACGCATTAGCAAGGGGATAGTCCTAGCATAGTCTTGTTGATACAACGCACAACAATCCCGATACTGTCACTCGCCACAATTCAAAGATTGATAAGAGTATAAGAAAATGGGAGTAAACTCCACTTGTATATTCTCAATGTGCAAAATTTATCATGTTTCTATCACAAAAAGGTATTTATAATACAAAGAAAACTGGCTCAAAACAACATAAAATCGACTAGCCTAAATTGTACACCACTGGCCTTTATGGAGATACACTACCGGCCTTCATTCTTGCATCATCGATTCTTCAAGGTAAGCCTCCAACTTAACAACATGAGCTGCCAGTTTTTAAGGGCAGCATTCCATGCTTGCTTTAAGTCATCGGTTGTCGTCCCGAAGCATTGACAATTGCATCTGTAATTGAGATGACTTGATTCTCATCATTTCCTTGAGCCTGTGGAAGATTTGCCTTCAAATTTGATGATTCTTCATGACGATCTTCTGATAGGTAAGGTGATAGATCTGCAACATTGAATGTAGTAGACGCCGTATTCTCCTAATAACTCCACCCTGTAAGCAATGTTGTTGATGCGCTTTAAAATCTTGAATGGTCCATCTACTCTAGGTGAAAATTTTTGTGATTTCTTGTGGGGAAACCGATCCTCACTAAGATGAATCCAAACCAAGTCACCTAGATTGAAAATCTTGGTTTGCCTGTGTTTGTTGCCCTAAAGTCACTGCTGTTCTTGAGTCTTCTTAAGATGTTTAGAAGCCTTTTGATGAAGCTTCTAAATCTCCTAGGAACGCTCCACTCCACTAAAGCTTTCTTCTAGCTCATTTCGCCCCACAAATAAGGACTTCTTTTTAGTGGTTTTATTGATCTGTCTCTGTGCCTCTTGCACCTCAGCTGGTGACACAAGAATCAAAACAATTCACTCGCCATCCTTCTGGAACACATAGGTGTTCCTAAACCCATCATGCAATACCCTCCTATCAAATAACCGTGGTCTATCAAGTAGTATATGTGTTGTGCACATAGGAAGAATATCATAGATATAATTGTATTCAATTTCACACTACACTGATAATACAAGAATAATATATATAGAGATACAAATCCTACCAACCTACAATCTAGAAAATATAGCATATTATAATACTCCCCCTCAAGTTAGAGCATAGATATTGATCATGCCTAACTTGTTACATATATCATCAATTCTAACACTATTCAAAACTTTGGTGAAGATATCTGCTAACTGTTCTCTAGTTCTGACATGTCCTATAAAAATTAAATTTTGTTGTATCTTCTCTGTAATTTGAAAGAAAAATCTAATCTTATTACATTCCTTTTTCATATAGGAATTGATGTCTATATATACAGGATTTATCTATCTATTTTAGGAAATGAGATCCTTAATAATAGCTAGTTAATAATACACATTAATGTAGGATATTATACATTAATATACATATTATAACACTCCCCCTCAAGTTGGAGCATAAATGTTGATCATGCCCAACTTGTTACAAATATAACTGACTCTAACCCCATTTAATGCTTTAGTAAAGATATCTGCTAACTGTTCTCCGGTCTTAACATGCTTTGTAGAGACCAAGTTTTGTTGTATCTTCTCTCGAATGAAATGACAGTCAATCTCAATGTGTTTCGTTTGTTCATGAGACACGGGATTAGATGCAATATGAATAGCTGCCTGATTATCACACCACAATTGTGTAGGTATTGGCACCTTAAAGCCAACTTCAAGTAAGAGCTGATAAATCCACATTATCTCACATACTGAGTGTGCCATAGCCCTATATTCCGACTCTGCACTTGAGCGAGACACAACATGTTGTTTCTTGCTTTTCCAAGAGACCAGGTTTCCACCCACAAATACACAATACCCAGTGGTGGATCTTCTGTCTATTTTGGATCCTGCCTAATCTGCATCTGAGAAACACTCAATATGATTATGTCCCTGACTACCATAAACTAAACCACGTCTTGGGACACCTTTCAGGTAACACAGAATTTGCTCCAAAGCTGCCCAATGATGCACGGTAGGAGATGACATAAACTGACTTACCACACTTACGGGATAAGCAATATCGGGACGAGTCACTGTGAGATAATTTAATTTCCCAACTAAACGTCTATACCTCTCTGGATCTTGAAATAACTCACCCTCTTTAGTTAGCTGCATATTAGGGAGCATGGGTGTGCTACACGGCTTAGCACCTAATTTGCCCATCTCTGTTAATAAGTCCAGCACATATTTCCGTTGAGAGAGGAAAATGCCTTTCTTACTCCTTGTCAATTCAATCCCCAAGAAATATTTCAATAATCCCAAATCCTTGGTATGAAACTGTGTGTGAAGAAATGACTTCAACGATGAGATTCCTACACTGTCACTTCCTGTAATGATAATGTCATCAACATATACAATAAGAAGAATCATACCCGAGTCAGAACACTTAAAGAATATCGAGTGATCCAATCTACTCTTGCTAAGTCCCTGGAATAACGCCAACATCAATTGAAAACAGCTTTGTTCCTGTCATCAGTCATAAACTCAATGGCCATAACTATCTCCAATGGTCACAAGCAACAATGTTGTTTGTTAGCGGAAGAAACAAAGATGACTATCTCACTGGAGCTATTATTCAACCTGATCCACGTGATCCAAAATTCAAATCATGGAGGGCAGAAAACAATCTTATTATGTCTTGGTTAATTGGCTCCATGACAATCGAGATAGGAGAGAATTTCTTGCTATACACCATTGCAAAGGAAATCTGGGATGCTGCTCGTGATACCTTCTCAAATCAAGAAAACATAGTTGAACTTTTCCATGTGGAAAGTACACTTCAAGACTTGAAACAAGGAGAAAACTCTGTCACTGTTTACTTCACAACTCTCACTCGACATTGGCAACAGCCGGATATGTTTGAGTCCCATGAATGGAATTGTCCCATGGACCGTGCTTATTTTAAGAAAATCATTGAAACCAAGCACATATTTAAGTTCTTGATGGGACTTAATAAATCTTTAAATGAAGTCCGTGGCAGAATTCTTGGTACTAAACCACTGCTTAACCTACGAGAGGTGTTTTCTGAAGTTCGTAAGGAAGAAAGTCGCAAGAGAGTTATGCTAGGACACTCAGACTATCTAGCATCAACAGAAAGTTCAACCCTTGCTGCAATCAAGGATCGTTCATACTTATCCAATGTTGCTACGGTTGATACTAGAAGAATACCTCAGAATACCGGTGATAATCGGCCACGACGAGGACGTCCCTGGTGTGATCATTGCAAAAAGCCAGGCCACCTCAAGGAAACATGCTGGAAATTGCATGGAAAGCCTCTTGATTGGAAATCAAGCCGAGAACGTGAGGCTAAGGGAAATACTGCTTTCACGGAGGCTTCACCATCTAACAATCAAGCACCTTTCACCAAGGATCAATTGGAATTACTCCAGCAGCTAATCCATAATACAGCTAAGTCAACATCTTCTCATGCTGGGGATAATTCACAACATGGCTTAGGTAATCTTGCACTCCATGTTGCTCAAACTCCATCGTCATCATGGATAGTGGACTCCGGAGCATCCAATCACATGACAAGTGACAAATCTCTTTTCACAACTTACTCACCTTGTAAAGAACCACAAACAGTAAGGATAGCCAATGGTACTCATACCCAAGTTGCAGGGATAGGAACAATCTGTCTTTCAAGCTCTCTGATTCTTTATTCTGTGTTGTTGGTGCCTGATTTAGATTGCAATCTAATCTCGGTTAGCAAACTAAATAGTGATCTACAATGTGAAACTAAGTTCTTTGCCAAATGTTGTGTATTTCAGGACTTGAGCTCGGGGAGGACAATTGGCAATGCTGAGCTTCGCAAAGGTCTTTACATTCTTGATGTAAACATCTCATCCTCCTACAGCATCTCTAGCAATAAAGTTAGTTCTGTTCATAATCTTGAATCTATTGGTCAATCAAATAAGGATAGTACAATCATGATGTGGCATTTTCGACTAGGTCATCCAAATTTCTTATACATGAAACGATTGTATCCATCTCTATTTATCAATAAAAATCCAAATTTATTTCATTGTGAAGTATGTCAATTTGCAAAACATACTCGGAGTACGTATTATCCACGACCCTACAAACCAAGTCATCCTTTTTCTCTCATACATGTGATATTTGGGGACCAACTCGTATTCCTAATATTACTGGTGCTCGGTGGTTTCTATTGTTAGTTGATGATCATACACGACTGTGCTGGACATACCTCATGAAAGAAAAATCCGAGACCAATCATATTTTCCAACACTTTCATGCTATGGTTAGAAATCAATTCAAGACCAACATTCAAATTCTCAAGACTGATAATGCTAGAGATTTCTTTAACTCAAACCTCAGTCTTTACCTCAAATCACATGGTATTGTTCAACAAAGTTCATGTGTTGATACACCTCAACAAAATGGTGTGGCCGAAAGGAAAAATCACCACATCCTTGAAGTTGCTCGCTCCTTGCTTTTTCAAACCAATGTTCCTAAGAAATTTTGGGGTGAAGCTGTACTCACAGCTACGTATCTCATTAATAGAATGCCCTCACGTGTCCTTAAATTCAAATCACCATTACAAACTCTCCATATGTTTTACCCAACCTCACGGTTAGTATCACAAGTTCCTCTCAAACTTTCTGGCTGCACTGGATTTGTTCATGTCGATCATGGAAAACTCGATGCTCGTGCACTTAAATGTATGTTCATAGGATACTCACCGAATCAGAAAGGGTACAAATGTTTCTTTCTTCTCACACGTAAATCCTAACATACTATGAATGTCACCTTTTTTGAAGAAAATCCATTCTTTTCCAATTCTGCAATTCAGGGGGAGCATGACACTCATACTCATGAATTCCAAAATTGGGATTGGTCTGCTCTTATTGAAACTAGTTCATCTGATTCTTTTCCCAATTCAGTTACATGCCCAAATACACAAAGTCCAAGAAGTTCATCACCAATGAACTATCCTAAACATCTCCTTCTTCCTGTTGAAGAAATCAATGTTTACACAAGGAGGAAAAGACCACTGCAGGATGAACAGCAAAACCAAGAGACCCTCTTGAGTTACAATCCTGAACAAACGCCAACTGAGGAAGGATCTTGTTCCAAATCAGCAAAGGAAAAGGTAACAGATCATGATCCAAATTTAGATTTGCCAATTGCTCAAAGGAAAGGAGTTCGATCATGTACGCAGCACCCACTATGCAATTACATCTCCTACTCAAACCTATCACAGAAATTCCAACCATTTGTGACTTCTCTGGATAAATTTGTGATTCATAGTTCAGTTTATGAAGCTCTAAAGGTCCCTGAATGGAGGACAGCAACACTAGAGGAATATAATGCTCTTGAGAAGAATGGCACATGGGTTCTAGCATCATTGCCACCAGGCAAGAAGACTGTAGGGTGTAAATGGATATTCTCAATTAAACAAAAGGCTGATGGAGGCATTGATAGGTACAAAGCTCGATTAGTGGCTAGAGGATTCACGCAGTCATATGGAATTGATTATCAAGAAACTTTTGCTCCTATGGCTAAGCTCAATACAATACGTGTGTTATTATCCATTGCTGCAAATCAAGATTGGCCACTATTCCAGCTTGATGTAAAGAATGCGTTCCTCAATGGAGACTTAATTGAGGAAGTCTATATGGACATACCTGCTGGCTTTGAAACTGAGCAAACAAAAGGGAAAGTGTGCAAGCTACAAAAGGCATTATACGGACTCAAACAATCACCTCGAGCTTGGTTTGATAGGTTCACAAAAGAACTTAAACAGTGTGGGTACTCTCAATCTCAAGCAGATCACACATTATTCATCAAACATTTCATAGATGGGAGAATTACAATATTGATTGTATATGTTGATGATATAGTTCTTACTAGGAATCATGAAGGAGAGATGAGAAAACTTAAGATCTTATTGTCCAAGGAATTCGAAATCAAAGACTTAGGACATTTAAGATACTTTCTAGGAATGGAGGTAGGCAAAACTAGCAAAGGAATTTCAGTTTCTCAACGCAAATATGTTCTGGATCTCCTGACCGAAGCAAGTATGAGTGGATGCAAGCCTGTTGAAACACCCATGGATCCCAATACAAAATTAATGCCTCGAACTGGAGAGTGGGTAGCAGATAAGGGGCGTTATCAACGCTTGGTGGGAAAGTTGATATATCTAACCCACACACGCCCAGATATAAGTTTTGCAGTCAGTATTGTTAGTCAGCACCTAAGTAATCCATCTACAGATCACATGGAGGCAGTGAATCGAATTCTCAAGTATCTCAAAAAGGATCCTGGAAAGGGGTTAATGTTTGAGAAGGCACATGATAGATCACTTGTTATCTACACTGATGCAGACTGGGCTGGATCTCCTATTGATCGAAAATCTACATCCGGATATTGTTCATTTGTTTGGGGAAACCTAGTAACATGGTGAAGTAAGAAGCAACAAGTGGTAGCTCGCAGCAGTGCTAAGGCTGAGTTTCGAGCATTAGCTCAAGGCATATGTGAAGGAATTTGGTTGAAACGTCTCCTGAATGAACTCAAGATTGGTATTTCTGATCCTATTAAAGTTATGTGTGATAATCAATCAGCAATTGCAATTGCCAAGAATCCAGTTCATCATGACAGAACAAAGCATGTCGAAATAGATAGGCACTTCATCAATGAGAAAATAGAAGGAAACGAGATTTCTCTTAACTATGTTCCTTCTAGGCAACAAGTGGCAGACGTTCTGACAAAAGCTCTATTTCGATCCAACTTCATTGAACTAAGTTCAATGCTTGGTTTAATGAACATATATCACCTGGTTTGAGGGGGAGTGTAGGAAATCAAACCAGCCTAAAGGAGCAGATATCATCTTGATTCTTTTCTATATTAGGAATTAGTATCCTAGTGATTTCCTTGTAATAATATTCTGTATATATATATATATATAGATAGCAATATTGTGTACCATATATATATAGGCCATATTTTAGGAATAGAAAGATATAGTCAGACATAATTCTATTGTATATTTATGTGTACCCATTCCTTGAAATTATATACAGAAGTTTTTCATCAATATTGTTTGCTTCAGTGACCCTAAATCCTTAGTATGAATTTGAGTGTGAAGGAATGATTTGAGAGAGGTAATATTGACGCTATCATTTCCTATAATGATAATATCATCAACATATATAATGACGATAATTATATCGATGCCAGAATACTTAAAGAATACCAAGTGATCCGATCTGCTCTTTCTTAGACCAAAACTTTCAACTGCTTGACTGAATTTCCCAAACCAAGCTCGAGGACTCTGTTTTAGTCCATATAATGACTTCCACAAACGATAAACTTTACCTGACTTCCCCTAAGCAACAAACCCTAGTGGTTGCCCCATATAAACTTCTTCTTGCAAATCACCATGTAAAAAGGCATTTTTTATATCCAATTGATATAAAGGCCAAGAATTAGAAGCTACAATATAGATAAATAGGCGAATAGCAATTAACTTAGCCACAGGAGAAAATGTGTCTAAATAATCCACACCATAGGTTTGAGCATATCCCTTTGCTACAAGACAGGCTTTTAGCCGAGCTACTATTCCATCAAGATTAACCTTGATTGCATATACCCATTTACAACCAATCGCCTTCTTTCCTGCAGGTAAGTCCACTAGATCCCAAGTGTGATTTGTATCCAAGGCATTCATCTCATCAATCATAGCATCTCGCCAACCAGGATGTGAGAGTGCAACATGAAGAGACTTTGGAATGGTCATAGTGTCAAGGGATGCAACAAATGAGGAAGATGATGATGACAAGTGATCATAAGATACACAAGAAGAAATTAGATAGGTACATTGACGTTTACCTTTATGGATTGCTATAGGAAGATCAAGATCACTTGTAGCCGGATCCATTGAGGAAGAAGAGACTGGTGTAGGACATGAAGCAGGAGGAACTTGTTGTCAAGAGTATACATACTGAATTGGAGTTCGTGATGGTGGGGGCAGTGGTAAGGTACCTAGAGACTTATAAGTAATATGATAAAGTAACAAATCGTCATCCTCTTCCTATTTTAAAGTTTCAATAGATGAAAAATATGGTGTGTTTTCTACAAAAGTGACATTAATTGAGACAAGATATTTATCAAAATGAGGACAAAAAAACCGATATCCTTTTTAAACCCGAGAATATCCCCAAAAAAATACATTTGAGAGATTTAGGATCAAGTTTAGTAACCTAAGAACGGACATCACGAACAAAACAAGTACTACCAAATATCTTAGGTTCAATAGGAAACAATGACTTCGTAGGAAAAAATACTATATAAGGAGTCTTACCTTGTAGAATAGATGAAGGGAGACGATTAATCAAAAAACAAGCAACGGAGACTGCATCAACTCAAAATTGTTTAGGAACATGCATCTAAAATAGAAGTACTCATGCAGTCTCAAGAAGATATCTGTTTTTTCTTTCAACCACTCTATTTTGAGAAGGTGTATCCACGCAAGAAGATTGATGAAGGATATTATTTTGGAGCATATATGATTGAAATGAGTGAGAGAAATATTATTTGGCATTATCACTTCTTAATGTATGTACTGAGACATTGAATTGTGTTTTTATTTCAGCACAAAAGGTAGAAAAATGTGAAAACACCTCTGAACGATTTTTCATAAGATAAAGCTAAGTCATACGAGAATAATCATCCAGGTAACAAAATACCGAAAACCAGCCTTAAATACAATTGGACATAGACCCCATACATTAGAATGAACTAACTCAAGACTAGCCCTTTTATTAACTCTAGGTAAACTAGACAAACGGTGGTGTTTAGCAAAATGACAAAATTCATAATCTAAGGTAGAAACATTATTAAATTGTGGATAGATGGTCTTTAACACAGATAGAGAAGGGTGACCAAGCTGGCAGTGAGCTTGGAAAGGTGTTAAGACACTTGAACATGCAACAAACCTTGGCACTTGTGTATCCAATATATAGAGACCGCCTGATTCATGTCCTTTACCAATAATCTTCTTCGTCATAAGATCCTGAAACAGACAATGATCAGGATAAAATGAGATACAACAATTCATTGCATGAGTAAGTTGACTTACTGATAGTAAGTTAAAGGAAAACTGTGGTAAACTTAACACGGAAGATAAGAAAATTAAAGGAGTTGGATTAATGGTGCCAAATCCATGGACAAATGACTTAAAGCCATCTGCTAGAGTGACATTTGTAGGAGAGGTGTATGGTTGGTAAGTAGAGAAGAGATCAAGGTTGCCTGTCATGTGATCTGTGGCACTAGAATCAATGACCCACTTGGACGATGAGGAAAGAAGACACTGAGTTGATTTACCTGATTTAGTAATCGCAGACGTATGATGAGATGAAGCCTTCAATGCCTCTTGATACTAAGAGAATTTGGCATATTCATCAGCAAAAATTGTTATTGTTTTTTCAAAAGACGAACTTGATGTGGAGTCAGTGGAGGCAATGAATACCGACTGCTTCTTCTGGCCATGATTTTGGAATTTCTTACAAGTACACTTTGTATGCCTTAGCTCATGACAATAATAGCAAACAACTCCCCCTGATTCCTAACCTCGAATATGATCTCCCCTTCTCCTATTGGTGGAATTTCGACCTGTACTTTGACTGACCAGAGCAATAACATTGTGAGATGGGTGATAGCTATATGATTTTTTGTGTGAATGATTCATTTAAAAGTTTCTTGAAGAGAGGAAACTTCGAGACTCGAGAGAATCTGAGACTTGACAGACTCATACTTTAGATAAAGACCAGCTAAAAAACTCATAACCACCATCTGCTCCCTTTGAGTCTATTGAACTCTTACATCAAGGCTAAAAGACAATAACACATTTAATTCTTCATATATCTTCTTAAAATTCATCAGATATGTGGTAAGAAACCGATCATGTTGCTCAGCACGATAGAAACTTTTACACACGTCATAGATACGAGAAATATTCCCTTTCCCAAAATACATGAACTCCAAATATTCTATAAGTTCCTTAACATACTCATAGTGATCAACTAAATTAATGATCTCATTGTCAATGGATTTTCTAAGCTGCAAAAATATACGAGCATCGTCTCGTAACCATGCCTGTCTAGTATCATCTAATGGTGAATCATTAGTAAGATGATCATCATTCTCATTGCTTCATAGATATATTCGCATAGTTTTGCTCCAAGCAATAAAGTTGTCTTCATTAAGGTTATATTCTATTATTTTAGTTGTCACTGAAACCATATCTATGATATGTGATTTATTCTCAGCCATCTAGCAATCCAATACTATATATATTTCCTTCCTCTAATCCACACAACAAACACCAACAGCACCAAACAACACTAGAAGATTAAACCACCACAAAACAAACACCAATAGCTCCAAACAACACTAGAAGATTAAACCAAATAAAAAATGCTAATTCCAACTAGGGAAAACACCTCAATCAACTTACCCAACAAACCAAGCTTTCAAAACCACCAAATTGAAAGAAAAAATTAATTTCCCAACAACAATAAAACCCAAACCAAAAACTTTAACCTTAGCAAGGAGCACGTGTCCCAAGATGATTTCCAAAATGGCGAGATTGGAATGAAGAATACCATACCACAAATACCCAGTAAGAACACGTGGACGAATGGGGGTCACATGTGCCTCCACGCGTAGAAAACAAGGAGTAGCGGACGGTTTATGTGTCACTTGAGCCATTGGTCGGAGAAGCTCGTTGGCTGCCAATCTTTCCTCCAAGAGGGGCGTTGAGAAAAAAAGAAACTCAAACACTCTCCGAGGTGTGTGTGGGATACAAATGTTGCTCACTAGGCAACTAGGGTTTAATGAATCCTTAACTCTATTTTTTTTAAATTCCTATAGTTAGAAAGCTCTAATATTATGTAATTGTATTCAATTTCACACTATACACTGATAATACAAGAACAATATATATAAAGATACAAATCCTACCAACTTCTACCTAATACTATATTAATTACAATCTAGAAAATATAGCATATTATAACAACAGACAATCTCATCATGGTACCACTCCCCTATGCTGAATGGGACTTTAGCCCTCTAAGTAACATATAGACTACCTCGTTCACTCTACCAGTGCAGCTTATATGGTTTAGGATGTGGAGTAGTATCCGGTTTCAACTTATTAACTAACCAAGCAGTCACTACATTGGTGCAATTGTCACCATCAATAATAAGAGCATAGAGATTACCTAGACCCTGCAGGAGATATGGAATAAATTCTCCCTCTATTCTTCCTCATTAGCAGGAAGAGTAGTCATCACCCTACGCAACACATTGATAGCTAAATACTGATCATTCCCTTAATCTTCATGCACCTCAGCATCTGCATCCCCATAATACTCATCTAGCACTGTTGACAAATCTGTTGGCTCATGCATCATAGCAGTCATCACCCTTTTGTTTGAACATTAAGTAGCCATATGTCCAAAACCTAAACATTTGAAGCATTGGATTTGACAAGTCTTTCCTCCTAATGAACTAGCTATTATCTATTCATTCTCAGTCTCAGCAACTGCCTTCCCTTTCTCAAAAAAACTCTGCTCCCACTTACACCTGTAACAGCTGCATTCTTTTCCGCATTCTTACCAAATCCCCCTTTATCTACATTCTTACTTTATGAATCATACAACTTATTAGAGGATCCATACCTATTATTCGTCATTCTATAAGGATTAAAACATCTCTGTCTTTCAACTTTCAAAGCTAGTTGGATAACCTCATCAAGGGTATTATATCGTTGCAGCTCCACAGTACAAGCAATCTCATACTTTAGGCTTGATACAAATCGTGCCATCATCTATTCAAGAGGCTTAATGGCCCCACATTGAATCATTAGCGCTTCAAATTCTTGGACATACTCGTCCACAATCTAGCTTCCCTGCCTCAAGGTCTGGAGGCACATGAATAGCTCATGCTTGTAATGCTCTAGAATAGATCTCTTCCTCTTATGACCCGCTTCATCTCCTGCCAAGTATGGATATCAATGTCACTATCTCTCCTCCTACTAGCCACAATGTTCTTCTACCATAAGGCGGTGTACCCTGTAAACTCTACTGCTGCCAAACGTACTCGCGTATTGTCATTAATCTAATAGCATTCAAAAAGTCCTTCCACCTTATCTTTCCAATCAAGATAATCCTCTACAGATCCTCTTTCAGCAAATGAAAGCATCTGTAATTTCACATATTCTAAACTCTTAGGTGGCCTGAACTCACGGTTATGATAGAATTCATCTTTAAAATTATCATCATTTCCTTCCCGATAAGTGTAACAATCTCCTCCAACTCGCCTTCCCTTATTTCCTCCTAATGTTCCTTCCTTCCGTACATCATTAATGGCTACCTAAGGTAGGGTTGCCTGTGGATTTGCCACTGACTGTTGGGGTAATGTCATTTGATCCACCCGTAGGGCTAGATTAGCAACAATGGTGGTTAGATCCTATAACTGTTCTTCCAAATTTCTCCCATCACTTGCAGCACTATGTCCCTGTCCTCCTCCTCCAACTTGACCGTTAGCTTCATTCCCAATTCCTCCATTCACACTGTCGTTCGACATACTTCGTTGAATTGCAGTTTCAATACAAAATTCCCAAATTACGATCACACACACACCGCAACACAACCCTAACATCAACCCTTGTTCAATTCCAATTCAAATTCAATCAATCTATGGCACAATTCACAGTATAAACCCTAACTTTCAACCTTCGCTTAATCCCCAAATCACAATCACATAAACTACAGTACAAACCCTAATTCTCAATCTTTGCTCAATCCCCAAATCACAATCACACAAACCCTAATCTCAACCTTCACTCAATCCCCAAATCACAATCACACAAATCACAGCACAAACCCCAATTCTCAACCTTCGCTCAAATACCAAATTATGATGTGCTTAATCCCAAAGTAGAATCAAGCAATCACAGTCTCAATCGATAGTTCACAACAAGTAATCTGAACAATTCAAACACAACAGCAAAATAAACCCTAAACCCTTACTAGGTATGACTCACTAGCAAGAGGATAGCCTTAGCACAATCTTGTTGATATGACGCACAACAATCCCAATACCGTCACTTGCCACAATCCAAAGATTGATAAAAGTATAAGAAAATGGGAGTAAACTCCACTCATATATTCTCAAGTGTCCAAAATCTGTCGTGTTTCTATCACAAAAAGGTATTTATAGTACAAAGAAAATTGGCTCGAAACAACATAAAAGTGGCTGGCCTAAATTGTACACTGCCGGCCTTTATGAGATACACCGCCGGCTTTAGGATTTACACTGCCGGCCTTTATGGCCAGCCTTCATTCTTGCACTGTCAATTCTTCAAGGTAAGCCTCTAGCTTAAAACATAAGCTGCCGGTTTTTAAGGGTAGCGTTCCATGCTTGCTTTGAGTCATCAATTGTCGTCCCAAAGCATTGACAATTGCATCTGTAATTGAGATGACTTGATTCCCATTAGAAAGGACATTCAATCAGTTGTAAATACTTTGCTGGTACCTAGATTACCTTGGACCTGAACCTCCACTACTTGTGCTGTTGTAGGGATTTGATTAACCTCTTGTGCTGTCGTAGGGATTCGATTAACCTTTGGCCCTTTGCCCTTCAGATTTTCAGGTTTTCCATGGAACTTCCAACATGTTTCCCAAGTGTGATTAGGTTTTCAGCAATAATTGCACCAAGGTTTCTCTCTATTGAGGAATCATGCCCTGATTCCACAGCAAGAGTCAAAGTTGGGGGATTCACAACCGATATATGGGCTAACATTATGACTAGTCACCTGCTCTCCTCCCTTCTCACGTCCACAAAGGCCTCATAAGGCTGGGAAGAGGTTGTTTCCAACTATTCGACCTCTTACTTCATCAAGATCAAAATTTAACCCATGTAAAAAATAACAAAATTCTATCTTTTTCAAGTAGTTTTTTATACTTGAGGTTGCCATCAGCACATTTCCAATCTATTTCATAAAATAGATCCATTTCTTGCCAGAGCTAAGTTAGAGTGTTGAAGTATTCAGGTATGCTCATGTTTCCTTGATTTGCCAATCGATGTCTCGAGCGAATTTCAAAGCGTTTGGGATGTGTTTTCCAAATCGGAGCAGATTTGTTGGACATTTTCTTAAATTTCCTTAACTATCTCACAAGATAAATATGTCCTCCCTGTTCTTGGCCTCATCAAGTTGATAAGCCATGTCATAACAAAAGAGTTTTCAGCTTCCCATCAGCGATATTCACTTAACCCAACATCTAGTGCCTTAAATACACACCTGAGATAGCCAAGTTGAGGACCTCCTTGAAGCAGACCTTCCAATCGCTCTCCGAAAACGTAGTCATTTTACTCGTAATCCCCACCCTATATATAATTTTCTCAGTTATCATCGATTGTCTTCATCTTATTGCAATGTTGTTTGATCTTTATCTTTTGTTTCTGTTCCTAAAAATGTGAGTGAGCCACTTTTAGATCCAGGATGGACATTGACAATGGTAGAGGAGATGACTACCTTACATGCCAATGATACTTGGGACTTGGTCCCTTTACCTCTTCAAAAGTCTCTAGTTGGGTGCCAATGGGTTTATGCTATAAAAGTTGGTCTCGATGGTCATGTTGATCTGCTTAAGGCTCGATTGGTTGCTAAGGGTTATACTCAAGTGAATGGTTTGGACTATCTTGATACTTTTTCTCCTGTTGCTAAAATATCATTTGTTCACTTGTTTCTATCCATTATAGCTATGAAACACTGGCCTTTATACTAGTTGGAGATCAAAAATGCCTTTCTTCATGGTGAACTCTAGGAAGAGATTTATATGAGCAACTGCCTGGCTTTGTTGCACAAGGGGAGTCTAATCCGGTATGGAAACTCCATCACTCACTTTATGGGTTGAAATAGTCTCCCCATGCTTGGTTTGGCCGGTTCAGTGCAGTGGTTATAGAGTTTGGTATGACTCGTAGTTCATCTGATCATTCAGTGTTTTATAAGCACACATCTAAGGGGAGATGTATTTACTTAATTGTCTATGTAGATGATATTGTCATAACTGGTAACGATCAAGATGATATTACTAACTCGAAAGCACATCTTTTCAAGTATTTTTAGACCAAAGATCTTAGCGTGTTAAGGTACTTCCTTGGTATTTAAGTGGCTCAATCCAATTCTGGTATAGTTCTTTCCTAAAGAAATATGCTTTAGATCTTCTGGAAGAAACTAAGATGCTCAATTGTAAGACTGTAGATTCTCCAATGGATCCTAATGTGAAATTGTTACCAAGACAGCTGGAGTTATTTGCAGATCCTGGTAGATACAGTCGGTTGGTTGGCAGACTTAGTTATCTTACTATCACTCAACCTGATATCTCCTTTGCGGTTAATGTTGTTGGTCAGTTTCTCCAATCACCCTGTAATAGTCATTGGAATGCAGTTGTCAAGATTCTTAAATATATTAAGAATGCTCCAGGTAGAGGCCTACTTGATGCAAAATCCCACAAATTGAGTTGTGAGACCCAGCAACAAATAATCAATTTCCTAGACTGCCCAAATCCCAATTTTTGAATAAAAAAAAAATTACTGACCCGTTATCTATGGAG
Source organism: Laguncularia racemosa (assembly GCA_037954665.1). NCBI lineage: Eukaryota > Viridiplantae > Streptophyta > Magnoliopsida > Myrtales > Combretaceae > Laguncularia > Laguncularia racemosa. The sequence continues at coordinate 402,829 of JBBMOL010000118.1, read as the reverse complement.
ACAAGAACCGGTAATATATATATAATATATATATATATAAATATATATCTTGTCTCTTATAGGCAACGGGTCAATAATTTCTTTTGTATATATTATATATATACAAAAGAAATTATTGACCCGTTGCCTATAAGAGACAAGAACCAATAACATAAACCGAGCTTGAACTCACAAGGTCAAAACCCCGACTGCTTGTTCAAAAAGAACAGATATGAGAAATAACTCTTCAATTGAAAAATCCGTCCATCCCCCAACTTAAGTTTTGATACCCTATTTATAGAGTTCTAAGGCTAATTAATGAAAAAAAAATCCATAATTAAATGTGCTCTTAACTATACTAATAACTATTTTGTTGATGTAAGCAATGACCTCAATTATCTTATAGAATCCCTAATTACTGTCTTGGCTGATTCGGGCTTCATTTTCTTGAGATTGGATGACATTAATGAATTTGGGTTCAACTTAGCTCAATGTCTCCAAAGTCCTTCCAGACTTGACCTCATTTTAAAAAATGATCTTCACAAAGCCTTGCATAGCTTGCTTGATCTGTTTTGCTCATGCCTTTGTGATTGGCCCTTCGGGTATTTGTAGTTCCTCAATTCCACTTCGATTGCATTTGTCTTCTTCAATACCTGAACCTTGAGATGGCCCTCCATCATCCTCCCTCTCTTCAAAAGGATTCGTCCTCAAATCTGAACCTGTATCAAATGGAGTAAAATCAGACACATTAAATGTGGCACTAACATTTTACTTACTTGGCAAATCCAACTTATATGCATTGTCATTGATTTTGGCCACCACTTGAAATGGTCCATCTCCTCTTGGATCTAATTTAGTCCGCTTTGAGTTGGAAACCTTTCTTTCCTCATATGCACCCATACCCAAGTGGTGATCAAGGTCACTCCCAAGTAATTGGATATTGTGATGCTGATTGGGCAGGGTCTCCATCTGATAAACGATCTACCTCGAGTTACTGTGTGCTGATTGGAGGTAACCTAAAAGTAAGAAGCAAGATGTTGTGGCTAAATCCAGTGTAGAAGCAGAATACTGTACCATGGCCTTAGCAACTTGTGAGCTTATTTAGTTGAAACAGTTACTTTAGGAGTTAAAATTTTGTAAAATATCACAAATGAAACTAATTTGTGATAATCAAGCTACATTACATATATCCTCTAATCCAGTCTTTCGTAAGAGAACTAAACATATAAAGATTGACTATCACTTCATTCGAAAGAAGATCATCTCTGGTTGTATTATCACTAGTCATGTCAACTTAAATGATCAATTGGTTGATATTTTGACTAAATCTCTTAAGAGTTCTCATATTGGATATATTTATAACAAGCTTGGTGCATATGATTTATAAGCTCCAGCTTGGGGGGAGTGTTAAATGGTATATGTACATTATTCCCACATAGCTTAATCAATAGAGTACCAAGCTTGTATAGGTATATAAATACTTATACAGTACAATATTTGTAATATAATAAGATTAAGGTTTCTCTTTTGTCTCTATTTTTTCCTCCTTTTAACAACTTTTTTTTGTTTTTCCCTTGGGAATACACGTGTTCAAAAGGGATAACAACGTCCTTGCTCAAGATGGATGCAAATGTTTCTTGGTTGATCTGCTGCACTATGAAGATCTTAGGCTATTGCCTGTGAAACTGCAGATGTTTATTTCACCAGATTGAGGAAGATCTACTTGAATGCTCAATCACAACAACTGAATGAATATTCAGTAAAACCTTTTGCCAGATCGAGGAAGATCTACTTGAATGTTCAATTACAACAATGAACGTTCAATAAAACCTTGCTGGGCCTTCGGAAGTCTTTGACTACTGGATCTTCTTGATCTCAAAAATCTCTTGCGGTTATTTGGGCACTTGATTCCGAATTCTTGGCTGTCAAGATCGAATCAGCCTTTTGACCAGACCAGTGAGTCACAAATATCTAGTGGTCCAAACTAGAGTCAACTATAGGAGAAAATTTTGTAATGTAGGTCCAATATATTGTCATCAAGTCAGAAAATATGTTGTAGATATAGATTAGTTCATGGATTTCCGTGACAATTAAGAGAACTAGAATCAGTATCTGAAAAGAAAGACAAGCATTTTTCAACACTTAAGGGATGAACTTACGGGACGAACTTTTGGGTCTCTGTCCATAACTTTCCACTAAGTTTCAGCACAATAAATAAAATTAAAAAGCAGCTTGGATACAGCAAGGCACTTGTTATTCAGTTGATTTAGTAAAAAATTGTACCGTTATCCAGTGCATAGGTTCTTTCACCCGTAATCTTCTATTTTTGGTGAAGTTCATTTTGAATATATGTTAATCAAGGCACCTTTTATTGATCTACTAGAAATGGTAGTGTGACGCTTTCTGGAGAAAATGCTTGTCAAAGGGATTTATTTTACGTATGTTTTTGCTTTTGAACTTTTTCAAGCATTTTTAATTGAAAATATTGGGTAGGTGGCATTTGTTGCAATTGGAGCTACGATGGTAGGCAGCATTACATTTTCAAAGAAGGAGGGTGACTATGTCAAGAAAGGAGATGAGGTTTGTTTGCTACTATCACCTTTGTGTTGTTTGATTGTAGACCATATTACAGGATCTCTCAGTTGCCATGATAATTACTTGACAGTATGGATACTTCTCATTTGGAGGAAGCACAGTCATCTGTGTTTTTGAAAAGGTTAGTACACGAGTGTATGAGTCTTGAAAAGGTTTTTTTTTCCCCATTTTTTCTGTTTTTTGAATTCTACTAGTTATCCATGTACATCATGTGGCTTTACAGTATTATTGTTTTTGCAAACATACACATGCTACATGTAAGTACCTTGGGCTTTGGTATCCATGAGTGTCCTTTGTTGATCTATGAATTACCAAATTATCTTCTTTTACTGATCCTTGAATTTTTTTTTTTCTGACATTATTGTATTATCAACCTTAATTGGTTCTTCTCGTTTGGGAGGAAACAAGAAAGTGATGGTTTCACTGAAAAGGACTGTCATTTTGTTCTTTATACATATGGCTTCAAACTTGTTTTCTCTTATGATCTATTGGTAATGGCAGAAATATAATTATACCTAGCCTTCAAACATTATTATTGTCTCAACACTGGAATGCATCTCATAGTTTGTCACCAATTGGATGATTGCCATACACAATCTGTAGTGTCAAAGTTACATCCCATTTTGATGAGGATGGAAAAGTTGAGATCCTGTCACTAGTGGCTCCCCTATGTGGGACTTTCTACAATACTTTACCAAAACTTTTAGCCTGTTCCATTATTATGTAGAATGCAAAAGCGGGCTTAAAAAACCAACAACTTCATTCACTCCCTCCAAATCTCAATATGATGGAGTTCATGCATCATTGTTAAGATGTATTCTTTAATTTTCTCAGAGTGGAAGTGACACAATACCATATTTTTGGTCCTGGCAAAGTAATGATTGAAGCACTGCTTAATTATCTTATGGCTTATTTAGTTATTTAATGGATATGCAGAGCCCAATTTCCATCAATTTTGTTAAGAACTTGATGGATGTAAGCCTGCAGATAGAAAGTGCGCTCCACAATGTCCAATTCCTTGAGATGGATATATCTATCTAAAGAGAGGATTTAGGTTCTGAAGGTTTAAGAGCCATAGAGTCCTTTTATGTTCTCATTCCTATATCTCTCATCAAATTTCCTTATGCACAATAAAAAATTGAATTTCATGGGATCCTACTAGATGCAACCAAACAATTGTGGCCTAGAAGCTTAAGACTGTCAATAGATGTGTGACTTCTATATTTACACTTAAAACAGCCCACCTCTAGTGTAGTTGGGCATATTAACCGAGATGCTATCAATTTATAATCTAATACGGGTTCGAACTACTAAGTATGAACTTGAGCTTAGGATTCTTGAATTCTATTTGATAAGAAATTGTGATATCACCATGACCAACCCATCTAAAATTTAAAACTTGAAGATGGCTGTGTATTTCTTATGTTTACACTATGAAAGTTTCTTTATTTGATATTCATAGTATTCCTTTTCATTAAAAATCCTCATTTTGAAGTGATATTCGAGAAACATGTTTCGTTTTTAATGAGATGATGTGCCATCAACTGAGCAAAGTTATGTAATTTGATGTTAGAGCATGGCCATCTAAGTAATGTGAGCTCCTCCTGTAATAAATATACAGGAATATTTGACTAGGTAAGATTCTAGTTTGTATAATTCTTCAAACTATAAAGTAGATAGAGAGATGAGCCTTTACCGAGACTATGTTTTTGCATTTCATCATTGATAGAGATAATGTTTGTGCAATTATATCCTAAGTGGACTAAATTCTGGCTATCTCTTATTTGAAATCGCCTTTCCTTAGACAAAGACAAAACATCTATGGCCCAGAGGAAATTTCCTCAACATAACAACTATATTATAGCAGAAGAGTATCTCATTTTAACAGAGTCAAGTTTGAGGAGGAAATAAGAGGAGAGGATTTTGGTTGTACAGGTTGATCTCTGTTATTACTATCTGTTAGTTGCTCATGGAATAACTTAAAGTTCCCTGAAGGTTATGCACCATTTTATTTGCTTATTAATGCATGCAACAGGATGCAATTGAAATAGATGCAGATCTTCTTGCAAATAGTGCCAGATCACTCGAAACCCTGGTCTCTATGGGAATGACATTGGGTGTATCAACCAGAAAAAGGATGGCCACTGGGTTACATAACATGGAGAAGCTGACCTTAGGAGATTGATGGAGCTTAGTTGTTATAGATTGTTTCTTCTCTCATCTTTCCTCTCTTTGATAACAAACTTTTTAGCTATTTGTGAAGTGAAGCAACATTTTGTAATAGTGTAGTAGATGGGTGTCTCTTTTATATTCATCGTACAAAAATACACCTATAAAGAGCTATAGGATGGTGTAAAATTTGTTTCAGCTGTGAAATGTGTTGACAAACTTTAGTTGGGCTGCTTGGGTGTTGAAATGAACAATATCTTTAGATCTAAATTAAATATAGATGACAATCAGGATATAATTTTCAAGAGTAGGCGATAGCAAGGATCAGAATTGAAAGCTCTCCAAACATTGCAGCTTCTCAGTGTTTATTATGGTTCTGCTCTTCACTTATCATGGACTCAACCCAAATGAATTACTAGACTTGTACCATTTGGCCTTGCACTATATCTAAAAATGCTTCCATTTTATGTAGATGTGTACCAAGTGCAAAATCAATAAGAAGCAATGGCACGATAATTCTACCATGGCATGATAATTGCACACTTATTTGCAATTATACTACCTTAGTATCTAAGAATGAATATGTGATCTCTCCTGCTGGTATAGATTAGCTGGGAACATAGATGGGAAACCAATAATTATCGACTGCTTTGATTGATAAAATTTACGATGCTATGACCGTAGATTTAGCAGCTTCCTGTATTAATAGTTATAGATTTCCTGAATACTAGAACACTTAATGATCGTTGGGTAAATGTAACTCCTATGTGTAACTGGATTAATTAGTGGAATTTGAGTTGATTAAGTTATAGACTCATGCATTGATTTTGTTCCTTTTTAACTTAGTGCGAAGGTTTTCTATAAGTTATAGGACACTAGATAAATATCAAGATTACCTTAGAGACACTTTTATCATACCTATATATTAATGGGAATATACAAATAAATATGACCTAACATTTTAAATGAAATTCTTAACTTTTATGAAAAATAAATCGAGAAGTTATCTTGTATTGATCTACAAATGCAACTCAAATGAAATTGCCATTACACTTTCATATTTTATTGTATCATGTCAATTACTACAAAATTGGAAGCAAAAAATTCTACTATTTCCTATTCAAGCAACTTCACTCTACTCCTCACCTAATCTTAAAGCTATATCATAACCATGCTCATCTAACCTATTTGCCTCTCAATTCACACCAACTCAATTGTGTGGCATTGCCTCCCTTTGAGCACCCTATGCCCCTCTTTCTTTCATTCAAGTGCACCAAAATAGTCATCATAGATTTCGATACCTCATTTAATTGACATGCCATATCCACCACCCTAACATGATCCGCATCCTAACTATTTACACTCTAGTTTAACATCTCTATAAATTCAACCAAATGGTATTAATTTCAATCCAAACATTTGCCATATGCCACATAACACACCAACATAGCAATGAGTCACCCAACACATGCATTCACTCACTTAACAATTCATACATTCAAACCTTAACTTCTATTGCAAAAAGATCAAAATTTTCACTCCCTATACATGTCTAAGCTTTTACATCAATTACGTTATGCCTAGAGGCTCTAATCAATGCCAATTTTAATGATATAAGAATTGATCCTTATGTGAATTTTCAAAATAAATTAGGTATGAACAATCTCCAATGGATATTATGTACCATTGATAATGAACTTGGGATATTTTTAATTCGATCCCATGCATGAAATTAAGGATAGCCAATATTTGCCATAATAAATATATTGATAAGAATGGATATAGAGGTCAAGACTCTAAGAGAGTTGTTGTAACCAATATTAACTGAATTGTTCATACATCAAAACAACCTTAAAGTTCTAATATCAAGTCATTAAGGGCAAAAAAGGAATAAATCAAAATATTAAAAAAAAAAACACATTTGCAATAAAATATAGGGTCCGTTTAAATGACCTATCAAATTGTTTAAACAAAGTGAGGATTTATTTCAAATGGCATTTTCTAGTGAAAAAGACAATAGCTTCTCTTTTGTTTTAGAGGCCACTTCATTTGAAAGACATGAGAGTCCATTCAAACAAAATGGTTCCATAGGTAATTGAGACCTTGCTATTGGACTTCACTTGAGTGCCATGGCAAAGGCCTTAGAACAAAGTGTGGCTTATGCAATGTTTTTCAATTGCAGTTTGATTTTAAATTAGTCTAACAAAGCCCGAACTCTCCAACAACATGACAATATGATGAATAACTCTTCAAGCATACCAATCTTCCTCAAAGAAAGCCTCAAACATAATTCTCTAAACTAGATTAACCAATCAAGACTCTACGTGCAAGGATTGGATCAATAAGGCATTATATCCTATCTAATCACCTACTCACATTCAAAAACCCTTTGACCCAAGTTATTATAGCAAGGTTATTTTCTTTTATTTCATCCAAAAAGCAATATAGGAACGTTGTACCCTATGGTTGTTCATGCTAGCATCCAATAACTGCATGAACACTAGTTTAACATTGCTTGTATGTACGATACTGAGTGCCCATTCATTCATTCAACCATTAGATTTTCCCACACCTCAAATATGGGTATTTTAGGTAAACTAGTAGATGTGTCGCGCATTGGACTTCAACTGGTAGGTACAAGACTTGTCATGTAGGTAAACCAATTGTTTAGGCATACCATACATATATGCATCATTGGTCCTGGTGATAGTACAAATGGTCGTGTATGGTGACCATTTTATATTTAGGTATACCTTGGTTGGTACATGAAAAATTACTATTTTCAATCACGAGGAACTTTAGGAAGAACTTGCTCACTAAAATGCATCAATTAACCTGACAAATTGAGTGTACATGTAAAATATTGAAGTTGGTAGGAGAATTTTCCGCCATGGTTCTTGAAACTAAGAAACATAGAGCAAAGACAAGTTGATTCTGACTTGCCAAGGAGAGTTGAGGATCTCATATCTAACCGGTTGGATAGGTCCTAACTCACTTGTGGACTCGACAAGTCTATGGAATGTCATAGTTGAAAATTGAAAATATATATATATTAATTAATTAATTACTACAAAGAAAAAAGAAACTAGAAAATAAAACATAAAATTGAATTATAGTGAAGATTGAAACTATTTTCACATGAATTAGAAAAATAATTCTTTCTCATTCATAGCATTTAATGTGTTACTATTAAAAACATAAGAAATAAATATACTTTAATATTGTTCCGGTATTTATAAACTTTAATAAAAAAGAAGTTTCCATTCTTTAGTAACATGAGACTAACTATTAATACCTTTTTAGTTATCACATGTAGGTGGATTCTAATTTTGTATAAATAAGATAGCAAATCCTTCTCAACTTTATTAAAAATTGGGTTAAAATTACTTAGTTATTAGACTCAAATATTAGGCTAGAACTAATTAATTCTTAAGCTCAAGGTGAGTATTTAAAATATATAAATAAATTAAAAAAAAAATTAAGCCATTTCAACGGTTCCAAGAACTGTGAATTGGTCCATGGAAACCACAAGATCTATGGACATGGGCATATCAAAGTTCAACCATTTAGACAATGGGGACTTGATGAGTCTAACCGCATCAGGTCTTATCGGAGCCTTGCGTTCGACTCTAAGGGAACACGTAGAATTAATAGGAAGATAAGGTTAGGGACTAAAACAAAATCGACTCTAAGTAACATCGATTTTATTAATTCATTGAGGTTGCGCAAGTAAATGAAAGAGTGGGAAATATATGTAATAGATGTCGAGATAAGCATTATGATCCCTTGGATTAGTTTAATAATATCATTGCTAATGTGTTAGTGTTGGGAGACTGTCTTTGGAATTACCTTCTTTAGTAGCATAAGCTAACCAAACGGAAAATGTGAGTTGAGTAAACGATCATTACTCCTAATGTCACAGAGATATAAGCTAATACTCAGCCGATGAAGTTGGAATACACCCGCACCCGCTTTTAGTGTCTCTCAATTGCATCGATCCCCCGATGACCTTTCGGTTCTAGGTTAACTTATTTGCTAATACGTCATCTATTTAATTAGATAGATGAGTTGCTCATGCGTTACTCTGAAGTTTAATCACTAGAGATCTTCAATACGATTAGATGATTTTTCGGGTCTCGGATATATCGGACATAAATATTTGGACACTTAAAAAAGAAACTTTGGTACATAGAAAGGAGCTATATTATGGATTCCTCCGATTGGTGAGGTCAATCGCAAGGCTATAGGTGAGGAGAAACAATATAATTGCAGAGCCTCAGGCTCATGCGTTGATTAGAGAGTAGATGCAAAGGTTTACGATATTCAAGTTATAGCAAAATTGTGCACGTGGCCCCAAGGCAATATTACGTAGTAGGTCTTTATCAGGTGATAACGTTCAAGCTTTAAGAAGGCAGAAAATCATTTATAACCAAGTGACTGAACCCAGTAGAAAACTCGACCATTATATCGTGAATGGTCTTATGGTCAATAGGAGTAAAAAGGCCTATTTTTAGTAACATTTTTTATTAAATGTGTGATGCATGCAAAACAAAGGCTTACACATAAAAAAAGTTGGACCCACATGTAAGGGATCCTCCCAAAGTTATTACACGAACTGTTCTTTCTTCTACATCAAAGAAAATAATAACATATCTTCTTCCTCACCTTCTCTGGTAACCTTATCGACCATCAACTCACCGTTTCTACGTGCTAGAGACAACCAGGCTTTAGTGCAAATCATCCTCATGAAGCTTCCTTGACTTTGATCGATCCAACACTTGATTTACACGAAAATTAAGTGGTCAAAAGAGGTAATGATCCCTGTGAAGGTGTGCTTATGCTCGATCAATCCATCCCTTGTTTTGACTAAAATACCCATCAGGGAACTGCCTTGTCACCAGAATTGAAGAGCATGCTCGATCAATCCATCCCTTTCTTCATATTTACAGGTTAATAAATAAATCAAAAGCAATCAATCACTCAAGGAACCAATAGATCCTACATTTCTAAGAAGAAAACTGATTCACGTCAAGTACCCAAGAATTTACAAGAGAACTTTTAGCACTGTTTTTAATTGTCATCCACTTATATCTCTGCAATTATTAATGAGTAGTAATTACGTAAAGCATTTTCTTTCTATGATCAGTTCGGAAAGCAGTTTTCAAAATCCTCACCAGTTAAACAGAGCACAAATCCCAACTGCTTTGCCCAAGTTTATTGAAGAAAATGTTAACAAGTACTCAGGCACTTGCACTTGTTTAAGAGATACAATAAGAAGCTTTTCATATTTTCATGCACTTATATCATCATAAAGTCCACAATCAATATTGGAAATATCAAGAGTTCCATTTTTAGGCTTTTTAACTAGCACCCTAAGAGAAACTATTAACAGGACCCTTTTAGAAATTACAACACATTGTCTGCTGAATCTGATATAATTGAAGGAACAAGGTAAAATGTTACTAACAGAGGTAGTGACAGTGGAAACTCAAACTCATTCAAGGAGGCATATTTTAGGAATCTAACAATGAAAACATAAAAGAAAGATTACATTGACCATCATTACAGTGTCCAAAATTGGCTGTTTATAGATAACCACATATCACCATGAACGTTTGTCACACCAAATTAGCAAGACATGGACAATACATGGATAATATCAAAATCACTACTCGAGAGGTTGTTAAATGTCACACTCAATCGAACATTTTCTTTTCAAATTTACCACATTACCTCTCATAAGAATATGGAGGAAATAAATTTGAAAAGTAAAAAGTTCGATTGAATATATCATTTTGTAACTTGAAACTTCAAGTGAAAAATTTGATAAGCGAAAGCTAGATTGAATATGATATTCAGAATTGACAAGCAAAAGCTCCATCAAATACAATATTCAGAAACCTCAAAATTTAAATAAATATTTGAAAAACACTTGAAATTTCAGGTAGTGGCTTGCCATGACCCACTAAAATACATTGCAATCCAATATTCTCTATTCCAGAGAGAACAAAGACAAAAACTAGCAAGCATTGTTGAAACTAGACTACTGGAAGATCAATAGACTAAAACAGCCATGAGCGCCCTAAGATGGAAGAGTAGTATGGTTGATCATCTTTAACTTCTTACCAAAACCAATTTAGCGGAAGAGCCTTGGTATTGTTCTCTTTGGCACCCTGCCCTCAAGCTTGACTCTTCGATATGATTCCCTAATATGGCAAGGTCTAATTGGCCCAGATTCCTTTCTTTCTGTCATCACGACTCTAGCTGCAAATACATGGTAATTATCAAATTGAAGGCATACTCTATCTACACATGCAAGCATGTGGGCATGTCCATTCTTGCTTAGCTACCTTCCCTAACTGAATAAACTTTAGATACCTGTCTCGACAAGCTCTCCTACAAACATCTTTGCAATCCCTGACATAACAATGGTCATTGGGACAGAAATCTTTTGAGTTCCAGTAATACTCACAAGCAGCTGCATTCACCAGAAGAAAAGGGGGTATTAATGCAAAGAAAGTCTCAAGGTATGTGATTATTAATTAAGATGCGAATATAATTCAACAAGGTCCAAAATCCCTTAGGCGTCATTTGATTTTTCCTTGGAATAGGATTCCAAAAAATCCAAATTTCTAGTGTTTTTCTTAGCTTAATGATTATAGGATATTAAAGAAAAAAAATAAACAAGTTTTTTGTTTTATGGAGAATTCTGTATATTTCTTATTGAGATTTCATCTCTTTAAATAGATTATAAGGGAATAAAATTATAAAAGAATAAACTTAAAGTAGGAAACAAAGATAAACCTATTTAAATAAAATTTCCTAAGAAGGTAACGAATAAATCCTAATTATAACCAATTCTAAATATATACAAATCTGACTTTAACTACACTCCCCCTCAAGCTTGGCTATAGATGTTGATGAGACCAAGCTTGCCTTCAAGATACTCATGAGTCTATTCAAAAAGTCCTTTTGTGAGAAGATGTGCTAGTTGATGAGATGTAGGCACATATTCAACTTTGATAATGTTTTCATCAAGTTTTTCTTTAATAAAATGTTGATCAAGCTCTACATGTTTAGTCCTATCATGATGAATAGGATTGCGAGCAATACTTATTGCTGATTAATTATCACAATAGAGCAACATAGGTTCTTCAGATCCAATTTTCAACTCATTCAGCACTCTTCTTATCCAAATAAGCTCACAAACTCCATGAGTAATAGCTCTAAACTCAGCTTCCGCACTACTCCTAGCAACCACTATTTGTTTTTTGCTATACCAAGTCACTAGATTTCTCCAAAATAGCGTACAATAACTTGATGTTGCTCTATGATCATCAATTGATCTATCCCAATCAACATCTGTGAACACTTTCACTTTCTGATCGTTGGTCTTGGCAAAAAATAAGCCTTTCCTAGGGGTCTATTTTAAGTATCTCAAGATTCTATATATAGCATTTAGATGACCTTGACATGGTGCATGTATATACTGACTTACCAAGCTTACTGCAAAAGCAATATCCGGCCTTGTATGTGAGAGATATATGAGCTTTCCAACTAATCTTTGATACCGTCCTTTATCAACCATCTTTCCTTCAAACATTTTTCCTTTGTTTTCGAGTTCAACTAGTGTTTTACTTGGCTTGCACCATAGCATTCCTGTTTCTTTTAGTAAATCTAAAGTGTACTTTCTTTGAGAGACAGAAATTCCTTTCTTACTCCTTGCAATCTCCATTCCAGGAAAGTATCTCAATGCTCCTAGGTCTTCAACTTCAAATTCATTTGCCATCATTTGCACTCTTTTGATTTCCTCGTTATTATTCCCCGTGACAATAATATCATCAACATATACTATAATAATAGTAATTTTCTCATTTTCAGCATGCTTAACATAGTGTGTAATCAGCTTGCCCTTGGATATAACCAAATTTCTTGATGACTTTGGAGAATCTATTGAACCAAGCTCATGGGGACTGTTTTAAATCGTAGAGTGACTTTTTGAGTTTACAAACAGTTTTATTCCATAGATTTTCTTCAAATCCTGGAAGATGACACATATAAACTTCCTCCTCAAGTTCACCATTTAGGAAAGCATTTTTTATATTGAGTTGAAGGAGAGACCAATCAGAGTTTGCAGCCAAAGATAGAGGAATCCGAACAGTATTGAGTTTGGCAGACTAAAACCTTTTCCCACTAGTCGTGCTTTATGTCTTTCAATTGAACCATCAACCTTATATTTGACAAAAAAAACCCATTTACAACATATCGTATTTTTTCCTTATGGTAATTCTATCAAACTCCAAGTATTGTTCTATCTAAGGGCATGTATTTCTTCAAGAACAATAGGCTTCCACTCAGGAACAAATAGCGCCTTTTTAATAGATCTAAGAATCATAATTTTAGACAAACTTGAAGTGAAGGCATGGAAAGGAGGAGATAGATTAGAGTAGGATATAAATTTAGAAATAGGATGATTAGTGCAAGATCTAACACCCTTTCTCAATGCTATTGGTAAATCTATTGAGACTACCATCAATTCATCCTCTTGACTGCAAGTAGGATTCATGATTTCTTTATTTGTTTGATGCCTTTTTCTTCTAGAGTAGACTTGCAACTCTTACTGTTCAAGCATTGGAGATATTGATTGTCCCCCTATTTCCAAAACTGTTATGTGGTCACGTGAAGTTGGATCAACTATAGGAAGATTGATTTTTGTTGAGTCAGGTTTAGAGACAGTTGCTTCGAAAGTGACATCAGGTAGAGGCAGGTTAAGTGTATCTCAAGGACAACAAGCTCCATCCCAATTCTCCCCCTAAAGCGAAGTCGGAGAAAAATATGGTGTTTTCTCAAAGAATGTGACATCACAAGAAACATATGTTTTTCTAGTTTTTGGACAATAACACTGATAGCCTTTTTGATTAGGAGAATAGCCAACGAAAATTGTTTTGATTGCCTAAGGATCAAGTTTGTTCCTATTGTGGTCATGAATATGGACAAATGCTGTACAACCAAAAATTTTGAATGGAAGTGTATTAGATTTAGACACTTGCGAATAGGTTTTAGAGAGCATAGACTAAGGAGTTTCAAAATTGATTGGACGACTTAGCAACCGATTTATGAGATAGGTAGCAGTTAAGATAGCATCCCCCCACAAGTACTTTGGGACATTCATTGTAAACATAAGAGCCCGAGCTACTTCCAATAAATGACGATTTTTCCTTTTCGATACTCTATTTTGTTGTGGAGTCTCAACACAAGAGCTTTGATATTGAATTCCATTTTCTAACAAATAATCACCAAGAATGGAATTGAAATATTCTTTCCCATTGTCAGTTCTTTGAACATGGATTTGTGTTTAGAATTGGGTTTGAATCATCTTGTGAAAAATTTTGAATATGTGATTAGTCTCGGATTTGTTATGTAAGAGAAATACCCATATAACCCGTGTGTGATTAATAAAAGTAAGAAACCGTCTTTTGCCATGGCAAGTGGTGATCTTTGAAGGCCCCCATATGTCACTGTGGATCAAGGAGAAAGGTGTGGAAGGTGTGTAGAGTTTAGGAGAAAAAATAGTGCGAGTATGCTTAGCTACTAGGGAAACAAGATTTTTATTATCAAATAGGGACAGATACAAATGCTTTAAATAAGAAAAACTAGGATGGTCAAGTCTATAATGCCATAACATCATTTCATTAGTACTAGAAACTGACTTAGAAGTAGTTCTAGACATAAAATTTAACTGACTCTTTGATTGATTATTATCAAAATAATAAGTCCATCATGAATCCTAGCACTACAATCGTCTTCCCCGATGATAGGTCCTGAAATTGACAAGACAAAGGCAAGAAATTAGCAACACAATGATTATCATATGTGAGTTTACTGACAAAGATCATATTGCACTTTAGATCAAGGACATGGAAAAGAGATTTAAGAGTTAGACTTGGAGTTAATTTTATGTCACCAATTCCAGCAACCATTGTCAAGGATCCATCAACAATTCTAATAGTGATATGGTTACGGCAAGGGGCATAAGAGTGAAAAAAATTAGAACCACCTATCATGTGATCAAAAGGCCCCGAAATCAATAATCTAAGGGTTTGAATATTGAATAGTGTTTAAGGCTAAGTAATGTTTACCATGCTGAGTCACAGAACATGATCCAATGGTGGAGCTAGATGGTGGAGTGTTTTATGAGATATTGACAAAAGACTAACTTACTAGTTTACATAGGTCTACTACAGTGATCACATAGGTCTACTAAGTCAGATAGAAGACTGACTTAGTAGTTGGAATGGTTTGCATAGGTCTTTAAGACTGCCAGCACTTGTCTCTAGTATGTCTAGGTTTATTACAGTGATCAAACCATAGTCGCTTGCTTGAATGCTGATTAGGATGTTGCTTTCCATATGAGTGAGGTTTTTTGTCATTAAAGCAGATTCTTCTAGTGCAGATGGAGCAATAGGTTTGTCATCTGGGAGCATCACTTTTTGTTAGGCTTCCTCATGTTGTACTTCGGCAAAGGCTTCTTCAGTGGAAGGGAAAGGATCTCGAGATACTACTCTACCCCGTACCTCATCCAAATTTCAATTAAGATCAGCAAGAAAATCAAATGCTCTTTCCTCATCCAGATTACACCTCTGCTTCACACTGCACTCAACACGGAGAATCTTCAAGGAACAGATCCAATTCTTGCTAGAGATCTGAAAAATACTAGGTAACAGAGTTGGATCCTTGCTTCATCTCTTTTAGTTTTGAACAAATCTCAAAAATCTGGGAAGCATTTCCAAGATTGGAATACATACAACGAGCTGCATCCCACCCGTCTTTAGCTGTCTTGAACCAGAGATAACGACGACTAATTTGTGGTTCCATCAAATTGATAGGCTAGGCAAGAACAATATAATTCTTAGATTGCCATGTTGTGTATGATGGGTCAGTTGTCTTAGGAATTGGGAGTTCACCTATGATGTAAACCAATTTTCCTCATCCACAAATCACAATCTTCACAGAATGTGCCCATTATAGATAGTTTCTACCATTTAATTTGTGAGAAGTAATATGTAGAGAGGCGTCACTCTCGGAAAAAGGAGCTATTGGAACAGCCATAGATTTATTATCAAAAAGAATGTCACTGTTTTTTTCCATAAGAATTAATCCTTACAGCTGTGATACCATAAAGAAAAAAAATAAACAAGTTTTTTGTTTTATGGAGAATTCTGTATATTTCTTATTGAGATTTCATCTCTTTAAATAGATTACAAGGAAATAAAATTATAAAAGGAATAAACTTAAAATAGGAAATAAAGATAAACCTATTTATATAAAATTTCCTAAGAAGGTAACAAATAAATCCTAATTATAAATAAATGTAAATATATACAAATCTAACTTTGACTACAGATATAATGATCAAATTTCTTCATACCACCTAGTTGCTTAGATTTTTATTTTTTTGGATAATTTAACTTTATTGATCCGAAATGTTATGTAACAATAAAGATACGGGTAATATATCATAATACCACCTGTTAATGATTTATATCATAATAGCATAAGTAAAAGTACAAAATACATGGAAAATAGTTCCCTATATTACATTGCAGTTGTGTAAACTCTAATCTAATTCACTATGGAACCCATATTTGGAAGACTATCCCCTAGATGTACTTTGTTATGCACTCTCCAAATGCAGTAAACTGCCGCAGCTAATCCCGCTCTTCATGTTTGGAGTGCAGGAGATGAGAAGGCAGTTGTAGGCACCAAAGAGGTAGTAGCACCTAGCCAGTTTTTAAAAGAAGATGGGCACTAAAGGTAGTCGCAAACCAAGCTCCAAATCTGAAAGGTACAACTACAATTGAAAAATAAGTGAGAATGATCTTCCAAGCCTTGCCGGCAAAGGAAACAAGTTATAGATGTGGTGACTCCCCATGATGTCAACTTATCAAGGGTAGATAGTTTACCTAACCAAGCTAGCCATAAGATAAGGAATGTCTTGGTAATGAAGTTTCGTTCCAAATTACATTATACCATAGGATTGTGGTGCTTGGTGAATTTAGAAGAGTGTATCCACTCTTTATAGTATACTCTCCCGTGCTAGTATGCATTCATCAAAGTTGATCAGAGCAAGAGGCATTAGGATGGAGAGAAGGTGGGATATGAATATTAGTTCAAAACAGGCTATACAGTAAGCACCATTCATTATCTTCCATTAGGGAGCAAAGCTTTGTTGTGGATGGAAAACCAGTGCTACCCATCTCACGAGCACTAAATATTGTATCCAATGGGCTAGTTAGAAGCCAAAAGTTAGCCTAGAGTAATATTGTTAGTATATTGTTAAGTTCCCATTGGAAACTAGTTCAGACTAGGCCTCTAAGCTTTAATAGCTTCTTCCAAGACTAGGAGCATGTAGTAGGAGTTCTAGATGACAAAAAATTTCTTCCTTTCAGTAGTGTAGAATGAACCCATTTCAGCCATAAACTCTTGGGGCCTTCCTTGCATAGATGCCAAATATGTTTAAGTTGGATGGCCTTGTGCCAATGACATAAGTTGGGTATACCTAAGCCGCCACATCTCAAAGGTTTACAAACGTCATCCCACCGTACTTTAGCCTTGGAATATATATTCAATCTCCCACTCTATAAGAAATTCTTGAGAAACTAGTCCATCTTTATTATGGTAGATTTAGGCAATAAAAAGATAGAACTCTAATAGACCTGCATAGAGAAGAGAACCAACTTGACTAGTTGCAACCTTCTCGTATAGGAAAGGTACTTAGAGGTTCAGGAGTTGATGCAAGCCAAAATCCTTTCCAGTAGGGCATCACAGTCCTCCTTTTTAAACTTTGTAGAGATTAACGGTACACCCAAGTAGTACACTAACAGTTTGCATTCCTGGAACTGAGTAACACTGAAGATGTCTTCTTTCACTCCCATGGGGACATTAGAAAAGAATATATTGCTCTTGCTATTATTTGTCACTAGTCCCAAGATTGAATGGAAACATTGTCAGGTTTCTTTGATTAAGGACACAAATTCAATATTACCTTTCATGAAAATGAGGAGATCATCTGCAAAACAAAGATGGGTTAGTTTTTCAGACTTACACCTCCAATAGAGAGAATTGGGGGGGTCATAGGCAACCTTCTCAATAGAGTGGAGCGTACTTCCATTTCCATTACAAATAGGTAAGGGGATATGGGATCCCCCTTATCTCAGCCCCTATAGCTTGCAAAATAACATGTCAGTTTTCTATTAATGTTAATGGAGAATTTTGGAGTGAACAAACATTACTCTATATGGATACAAATGTGTTGGGGAAATTGCATAGCTTTGAGTACCTCTAGCAGAAAGTCCCATCGAATCGTGTCATATGCCTTTTGCAGGTCCACCTTTAATGTACAACGCGGTGCTCTCGTTTGTGAATGATAGCTCACCATCAACTCTTGGGCAATGAACATGTTATCAGTTATTCTCCTCCCAGGGATGAATGCTACCTATTCAAGTCTAACCAATGAGGGAAGGACCTTCTTAATATGTGCTGCAAAGATTTTGGATATAACCATATATAGGACATTACAACATGCAATTGGGCAAAACTCTCCAAGCTTAGATGGGTTATCCACTTTGAGGACTAAGGAGACAATGGTGGCATTGATCTCCTTTAGTAAATGGCTAGACATAAAAAATTCTTTGGTTGCTTCAACTAGGTCATCTCCAATAACTTCCTAGGCTTCCTTAAAGAACTTAGTCGAAAATCCATCAAGTCTCGAAGCTTTCTCATTTGCTTGCAAGAAAAACTCCCATTTGATCTCTTCAATGGTAAAAGGGGAGTCCAATTCAAGTTGTTGTTGTTGCTCACTTAATCTCTAGGTCAACAGGCTGTAGACTTCCTCCAGACTAAGATGAGCATTAAGGTTCTCATAAAGTTGTTGAAAATGAGTTACTACTAAAGTTTTGACCTCATCATCACCAATTGCCTCGCTTCCGTCCTCTCTTGACAAGTGATATAAGGAGCTTCGGTTGTGTAAGTTCTATGTGGCTTTATGGAAGTAAGAGGTGTTCTTATCCCCCAATTTAGCCAATTTTTCCTTGATTTTTGTTTATAGAAGCTCTCTTCAGCCCCCCTAAGCAAATAGTATTCCTTGTAAGCCGCTTTCTCCTCTTCCATACGAGAAGTGTCTCTTACCCCATGAATCAAAATTTGCAGTTGAAGTAGTCTGTTTTTGGCCATTTGCACCCGTCTGAGAAGTTAGGAATATTCATCCTAATTCAAGCATTTGAATTCCTACTTAAGTAACTTTAGTTTCCTGACAACTTGGAACATCTTAGATCCCTTGACTTATTTCTTCCAAGTATTTATCACCAAGTCTGTAAAATTCCTATGCTCGGTCCAGAAGTTAAACAATTTGAAGGGTGTCTTTCTAGTCCCTGAGCTGTAATTCATGCAAGTAATTGCTAAAGAATGATCCGAGAGGATGGGCGACATAAATTTTGCTTGCGCTTTAAGGAGCACACTCAACCAATGGTGATTTACCATAATTCTATCCAACTTCCTCAATATTGGGTTATGATCTTATCTATTTGACCAAGTAAAAAAATCCCTCACATATCTCAAGTCCTCTAATTCCGCATGTGTAATACAATTCTAGAATCCGTTAAACGCATTCTTCACCAATTTTGTCAAATGGAGATTTCGTGGTATTGAAGTCTCCAAAAACCAGCCAAGGATTATGGTTTAGTGACGGAGCTAAGGCCTCAAGGTTATTCCACAAAACTCTTCTTTCTCTATCATTATTTGATCCATAGACAAAAGTTGTGAAGATTGTTAGATTGGGTCTCAAGCTGGTTATTACAGTGTATGAACTGTGTATGCTCAATCTCCACCCAAACAACTCATTCACTAGGATTCCAAGCTAACCACAACCACTACCTAGCTGCAAAATTGATTTTTACCTACCAACGTGGACCCAAAACATTTCGGATTGTCTCCATTGAGAAGGTTCACCTTAGTTTCAATAAGAACTATTAAATTTATATTATGCGCTTGACAAACTCTTCTAACATCCGCCACTTTGATAGGATCATTAAAGCCCCTAATGTTCCAAATTGCTATATTCATGATGCTATGATGAGGCGGCCTCACTACTAGGTGAATGTTCTCCTCCTCTTCCTTTGCTTTTTCTTCCTCTGGCTAGAAGAACTAAACCCCTTCAAGCTCTTAGAATTACTTCTAGAGCCTTGGTTCATCTGGATGAACAATTTGTTTAGTGGAGTATTTTCATACTCCTCAATCTCCTCCTCATTGTCACTCCCTGGTTGGTTGGATTAAGTGACACTAAGGTCTTGGATGAGAGAGTCCTCATGTTGGGCCATTGATTCAGAAACATAGGTAGGCATAGGGGTATCATGATCATCCTCCGAGCCAGGATTTACATACAAATTAGACGCTTCTTTCTCCTCCCTATCCTCTAAGTGCATTACTGCATCGGTGGCTTCATTCCCAAGTTCCAACTCGGCCACATTCTCAACCACAACCTCCTCCTCTGCCTCCATCACTCTCTCTTTTAACATGCTCTATTTTCTACTTAGGTAGAAGTCGATTTTCATTCGCAACTTCACCAACCTCACAATTGTGCTTGAGGAGGGATTGGACTTCCTCACTCCCCTCCCCTCTGAATTGATGGCGCGGGGTTACAGGGCCAAACCTCGCTCCCTTGCCTTCCTCACACATCTTCTTCTTTCCCTTATCTCCACGTTGAACAAGAACCCACCACTCATCATTAGCCTTCGCCTTCAAGTTTCTAATATTTGCTTGAGTATTCTCCTTTGGGGCTGGACTACACCTATGGCCAAATACTTTGCAAATTCCACACCTAAGGGGGAGCCATTGGTACTCAACAGGTATTGTTGCAACCGACCCATCAATTCTCTCCACTTCTACTTGAGTGATTAACTCCTCCCTTACATCTATCTCCACCAATACCCTTGCATGATTTGCGCGCTGCCTAGAGGCCATTAAGGCATCTGCTTTAAGTGGATAACCCAAACCACTAACAATGTAGCTAATTCCTTCCTCATTTAGGTATTCACATAGAATACGCAAGAAGAGTGCCCACACACGGATGTTGGTCAATTGGGGCTTATCAAGGAACATGCCCTTCTTCCATTTTTAAAGGATCAGGAATCTTTGTGCAAAGTATCAAGTCCTCTTGAGTATTGGATTCAAGTCTCTTCTGTTAGCAAACCTAAATAAAAAAATCCTTCCTTACTCCCCAACAGAATGCAGTGGATTGGACCAACATGAATGGCATCCTACAACCAAGAAAAAAGCCCACCAGGGTGGAATGCCAATGTTCTGCTCCAACTTCTTCCATATCTTGTGGGATTTTAACTCTAGGGATATTACCTTTTCTAGCCGGAGGGAAGAAACGGAATTTGAAGTCTAATTCATGTATAGGATCATTGGGGGCACATGCATTGGCATATGATTTAGCTCCATGCACATTCCCATTGATGGTTTTTGTTGGGGTGGGTGGTTTAGCTGAGTGGTTTTGTTTTTGTATTTCTTCCAACAAACCGTTGACCTCCTTAAGGGTGGTATTTCCCAAATAGGAAGCACTTAAGGAAGGGTGCACTAGTGAGTTGGCATTTAGGTTGTTCTATCCCATCCTTGCTTCCTATTTACTTTTCAAAGAACTCCTTTCCTCGAAAGCACAAGGCTCCAAGTGCTTCTTTTAGCAAAAGTCTTCTAGTAGCTTTCCTGGTTAGCAAAAGTAACTTTTGCCTCTTCACCTTTTGGGGCATCCTTGGAAATCACCTCTAGAAATGTGTCAATCTTACTTCCCCTTGGTAATTCAAAGAAGTCCAATGGGAAATGCTCCCCCAATGTAACATAGCATGCACCATTTGCCTTCTTGGCTGTGTCTAAACAATTACTCAAGCCACCCCTCATCAAACCAGCTTAGCCAAGACTCGGCAATGGTGGAAGGAAATATAAAAGAAAAAATAGAAAGGAAATGGATTCTAGATTTGGGATAATACGAAAATGGTTGGAAAAGATTTTGGGTTACTCAAGAAAAGTGGTTTCTTAGGGTGGTTTAGATAGTTTTCCAGAAGAAGAGAGAGCATTTTCTCTCACTACAACTGCAAGAAAAATGAGTAGAATCCAATTGCCTAGTTGCTCAAATTACCAAGAGAGAGATTCAATTATCATGAATTTATGTATTAAGTCATATTCTTTTATTATTTTCTCCTACATCCCATCAAATTCTCATGAAAAAAGTATAGAAATGTGGACTCTTGGGAATCTTACCACATGGGATTAACTAAGTAGGGCCTTAGGTACCTTATCCAAAAAAAGTAGGGCCTTAGGATCCCTATCCAACAAATCAATCAATCATACCAATTCTCAAAGGAACATCTGTAAGTTTAAGCGAAAACCATTGCTTTTCAAACAAAATAGAGAATTGCATCCTCCAAGGGCACAAACACTGGCACCCTAAAGATAAATCAATTATCTAGTGAAAGCCATTCAATAAGTACACGGGTAAATGCCCAAGATACGGATTTTAGAATTTTTGTTGTTTAAACCTATCTTGTGAAACATATTATGGATGAAAGTTTTGAAAATTCATTAAGAGAAAACCCTCTAGTCTCAAATGCTACAACTACTCTATAAACTAATTTAAACTAACAAAGAAAAACCTTTCTTGCTTGTCTTATTTGTCATAGAAGTTGGGTACTCATGAAAAACTTGGTAATAACAAATAAGGAAATAAACCAATGTAGTAAATACCAAAAAAACGGAAAACAAATTTCTCTTATTCTCCTATAGTATTCTTTCCTATGATACTCCTAAAATACTTCAATCTCCCCTTTTTGCACTCCTGGTCTACAGTAACTTGCTCTTTTCTTGAAGAGGATCCACTTTGATTCTTCAACTGTCAAGTATACAGGACTCATTATGTTTCGACATTGTTAACGAGAAGACCCTAGAGGATGTACAAAAAATTATGTTGCATGCATAGATTCGGATCCAATCTCTTATATTATTGGCTACTCTTAAACTACTTTTAATTATATTATAAATAAGTTCTTGCTTGCCTTATTACTCATAGCAATGCATATTTACAAAGTTTTACTAATAATAATAAAAAGGAAACATATGAATCTTTATTCTTTCCTCTTAGAATATTCCTAACATCATACCCCTCCTAGATACCATGCTAGTCCTCAAGCTCAAGCGACTAGAGAATCTTGAGAACCTCAAAATCAACATCTATTGCCTCTGGTGCATCAGGATCTGCCCACTACAACAGAATTACCTTTTTACACTGATGCTCTGGAGAAAAAGTTTCATTATAGGAAATTCCTCGTGCAGTCTGCCTAATTTTAGACTCTGGATTTTATTCCTTGCTGATAAAAATCAGTAGAAACTACAGACGGAGAATAAGGACCAGTGACTTCTTGGGCAGAACTTTGCTTGGTGACTAGCTTCTTCCCAGCCCTTCCAGCTTTTGGGGAAGAAGGACCAGTTGTATCAGGGTTTTGAGACTTAAAATGGCAGGTACGTCCATATACTTTAAACCTAGGAACACAGTGGAATCCATCAATACTCTATTGATAAAAAAGCTGAAAGTCCATATTTCAAAACTTCAACTTGATGGGTTGGAACTTCACTAGCATCAATTTGGACCAGCACCCTTGCCTGGTTTGCTTTTTCTCTAGTCATTATAAGGGTATCTGCCCACAAGGGGTTACCCACACCACTTGCAATGTAACTAATTCCTTCCTCATCAAGATATTCACAATGAAATTTAGAGAAGAGCACCTAGGCTGGAACCACAAAGGTTGTGGTTTTTCCAGCAACATCCCTCATCTTCATCTTTGAAGAGGTATCTTTGAGCAAAGTACCATGGTTTAGCTAGAATTAGATCAAGGTTGGGGGGAGAAGCAAAATGAAAGTAGAAGAAACCTTCCTTGCTCCCTAAAACATCAAGGATGCCATAATCTTTCCAAACCCAAACAATAGTGGACTGAACTAAAAGAAGGGGATCTTGTGTCCAGGAAAATAACCCACCAAAATAGATTCCCAATCATTAGCTCCTTTCTCAGTTATATTTGCAGGCTTCAGTTTGGCTGTTGGGCCCATTGCCAAAGGCAGATGATAGGTGAGCTTAAGATCTTTTTTTTTTTTTGGCCGAAGGTGAGCTTAATATCTGGAACACAACGGTAAGAAGAGGTGCCTCAAGCACAAGAATCAGCAAAGGAATGTTGTTTAGGTGAAGGTTGTTTTTGGTTTCCAGCTTCTCCAAAACTTCTTGAAGCTCTTCCAAAGTGGTATTTCCAAAGGAAGAATCACCTACAACTTTTTTTTTTTTAATGTAAAAATCACCTGCAATTTCCTTTTGTACCGGTTTAAAATTTTTTCCCTTGGAGGGGGGAAAAATTACGTCTAGAAAAGACAGATGCATGTGCCTTTAAAGCAACATAATACTCAAGGTTGCCAAGGATAGTTTGGTCAACTTTCTTGGGATTATGGAAGCTTAAAAGTACCCTTTGTTTTCAACCAAGGGGAAGCCTGGTGACCCACATGATGGGCCTCCTTTTCTCTCTCCACAGGCTGGCTTTGAATAAAACCAAGTGGAAAATGTTCACGCAGAATATGAAGACCAGGTTTAGACCACCAGTGGGAAGGTCCACTGGCCACTGGACGAGAACAAAAGTAAAGAGAACACTAAGCAAAAATACCAAACACAGTTGAGAGCACTAGAAACCAGGAAAAAACCTGACAGAAGGATGAAAAAAGGTTTAGTGTTTAAGATATACCCTAAAAGAAGTGGTCCTTTAGGAGGGGAAGCAGGTGAGAAGGAGATTTAGAGAGAAGTGAGAGCTTTTTCTCCCTCTTAACTTTTTTAATTTAATAGTCAACTCTTATTCGTCCTTTTGGTA
Source organism: Laguncularia racemosa (assembly GCA_037954665.1). Lineage (NCBI taxonomy): Eukaryota > Viridiplantae > Streptophyta > Magnoliopsida > Myrtales > Combretaceae > Laguncularia > Laguncularia racemosa. The sequence continues at coordinate 378,134 of JBBMOL010000118.1, read as the reverse complement.
GAGTTTTTTTTTTTTTAATCAGTAAATAAAAATTCATTAATAATAGAAAAATTATACAACTGTCAAAGACGGGACAGATTACACAGCTACTCTTTACAAGGAGAGTATACAAAAATACTGTGTGAACCAAAATAAACTCATCTATGAGGTCATCAAAGCACTAAGAAGACAGAGATTTGGTTGGCTAGAGAGATCAAACAGGGGAGTGGTTTTCCGTTTCACACATTGTTCCAAGCTCTCCATATGCAGTAGATCGAGTAGCAAGGGCTGCCCTCAACTTTTGGTAGAGTTACATGGCCATTTTATTGACCTAGGCATCTGTTTGTTTCTTGATAGGTAATTCGATGTTATAGTTTTCTTGTGTGCTTCCTTTTTTGTAACAGCTTTTACTCTATTAATGAAAATCCAAAAAAATAATCTCATTGTACCAAAAGGAAAAAAATAACATTAATCAGCCTAAACTTACTACTTTCGATGAAAATAATGCACGAGGAATTAGTCCTACAACAAGGTGACTGCCAGATAAATTTGTGAGAAAAAGAACCTGTTAGATGCAATAATTATAACGAGTAAGATTATTGCCTCTGAAATTTCCTATCCATTCTAATAACTAAATCTGGATGTTACAAGTGATATAGTATTATTGGTGCTGATGTATTGTTGTTTGTAGCATGTAAAGTGTGTAGAGTTTAGCGTTTGTGCTGTATGTATATGTATGTAGGTCTGCAGAATGTTGTTGCGCCCTAGATGTAGGAAGTGATATTGTAATTTAATTGTTGTGGTCAGATATGTGTTAGGCAGTTATGTGTATATGGAGTTGACAGACAGTTAATAGTATGCGTCCAAATAGGAGAGAAAATAGGGAGCAGTTGATCTAGAAAAAACTGCCATCTTGTACTATTTATATTATGGAAAAAATGAGCACAATCCCATTTTCAGAAATCTTAAGTTCTAAAGTGCAAAAGAGATCTTAGGTTCTCTCTTAAATCGAGCCTAAACTAAAGATTGTAGGGTTCTCTCAAAAACAAGCCCTAAACACGTCTAACTATAGGTAAGTTAGGAAGAAAAAACCACAAAAATAAAAACACAAGCAGCCAAGATTTCACCTTAGATAGCCCTAAACCTAGATCACAAACACAAACCTATAACACAAGAGAGTAAACCTAAATGCCAATCATTTAGCATGTTTTTATTTTGTGATTAGATATATCAAGCACCTCGACCAGCTAGCATATACATCATGTCACAGAGATCAAAATAAATCAATCATGCTTCACGTATGTATCAGCAACCATAGCTCAGACCCCTTCAAAAAGTTTAAAAGCTTACATGGCACAAGGGTTTCAGTTCTTTTTTACTGTACATATTTCTCTCTGTGCATGTGTCGTCAGTGTTGGGGGTATAGTTAGGCAACTATGAAGAAGATAAACTACATTATCAAATATAAAGTACCACAAATGAATTTCCAGCAATAACTACTGATTGCAATTATCCATAATGCGATGCAAGCAGTAAAGGCAATACCCTTTTCATAGTAGCCTTTTGGAATCCAGACCTCCGAAAAGACTCATATCTATTCATTTGTTCATCTGTAAACTGAGATAAAATTTTCCTTCACAAATAAAAGAACAAGAATTAGAGGTGATCAGTTAACATTTAATGGGAAGGAAATCAGGCATAAGACACGTGATTTCAAAACCATGTTCAAGAACTATGCTGGAACTAATCTACAAGGCAACAACCACAACTGAAAAACTCAGCAGATCTCTTCAGGAATCTGGCTCTGAAAGTATTATCATGCACATCATATGCTGTTTCAAAACTTCAAGGCAAGCTTGAAACAGAGAAATCTGCTCAAGAAGACAGACAAATATGTTCACCAACAACATTAACACCTAAATCATGAGAATACATTCAGCTCCTAACAATAATTAATAAAATACAACCAAAAGTCATTTTCCAAGTGAAAAAGCAAATAGTTTGTCAACTTGCTCTTCTACATAACATGTTTGATTCAAATGATCGACTATCTAACATAGCCAAAACAGTCAAGAAAAAATAACCTTTCTCACTAACTCAATTTTCAGGTTCTTGTCTACAAAATTATCTTGTAGTTTGGATCTCATATGACATAGCTCAGGACTGGTTTCCAGTAATGCATTTCAAAAGGGTGTTCAATTACAATATTTACAGACCATTAAACACAATTTGCAACTTGAAGAACAAAATTACAACACATTAAAATTCGAAAATTTTCTGTTTTTAATGTAAGGGCACCATAGAATTCACCCAATATTTAACCTATCAATTCCTCAAATCCATTATATCTGGTCACTTGCAGCTAACTTGTATCTTTTTACACTATCTTTTTTATAATTCATCCACACCATTTCTCAACTCAAACATATGCATATTCCCATATGAATTCCGCTCTATATTCCAATGCAATCCATCATCATTAAACTCAACAAAACTTTTCTATCCCTCCCTGTCTCATTCGTGACTTCTCCACCAATGTCATTCAATATTTTATAAAAAAACAAAAAAAAGCAGCAACTGCTACTGCTACTAATAACATAGAACCCCATTAAGCATTCATCAAATATGGCAGCATACAAACATGAAGAGAACAGAAAACTTTCATTCATCAAAGCCTAACTCAAGCATCTCCTCCAATCAAACAATTCCAAAACCATATTGATCCAAAAATGGGGGCAACATCGTTAGAAACCTAACTTCATTTTGTCCAGCTTATCCGGATCACCACCAGACGGCAATTTCCCAAGCTCAACATCCATATTCTCTTCCTCTTCTTCTTCATCATCATTTTCTTTAGCTTTTGGCACCACTGGAACAACGGAGGCTGAGGCTGGAATGTTTTGAGTAGATGTTGATGGAGCATCGATGGCATCAACTTCATCTTCGTCATCGTAGTTTTCCTCATCATGAGGAGGATTGACAGCAGCAGCAGCAGTATCAGGAGGGTTGGCGGAAGCAGGAGGAGGGAAGCCGTCAGTATGAATTGGGGACTCAGGTGGAGATTCGTCTTGCTCTTCAAATGCTGCTTCAAATGGGTCCTTGAATTGCTTCATTGTGTGGAGAGTGCTTTGATAAACCCACTATACTGGAAAACTAGAATGTAAGTTGAATTTGCCCAAGGAGAAATAGAAATTACAATTACACCTGCCATCCATTTCAACTCCCACAACTTTTGCAATTATGCCAATAACCCTAAAACATTGTTAGTGTTATTTATGATTGACGTTTTAATAACGGTTGAATTATTTATATATCCTTAAAAGTTGAGGGTTTTAGAACTAGTGATTAATAATTTAGATTATATGTTTATAAATATATCATAAAATACATAAATAAATAATATCCAATTTACTTTATTTGTTATTTTCTATCACTTTTAGTATGACGAAACTTTTATTCAAGAAACACGTCCTTTTATGCACGTCATGTTAATTTTTTAGTAGCTACAACATTTGTACTATTTAACATAAAATAAATTACTACCTACTAACCCCTAGAGAGAGAAAATGCTCTCTCCTGTCTGACCTAGCCGAACCTTAGCCCCCCTAAAAGACCACTTCTTTTAGGGTAAAATAAATACAAAACCTTCAATTATAAACATAAAACAACAAAATAAATCAGATTATGGCAAGCGGTTCTAATCACCGTGAGCAATTTGTGGAATTCAGCACCCATTAGGAGATAATATATCGCAAAGTTTATCCCAAAGCTTTAATCCCGGAGCCCAAGGTGTAACGCCTAAGATAGTTGAATCGGTATCCCCTACTGAAGAAGAGACATTCCCATTCGTGGCAAATGGAACTCATGTTAATAGGAACAAGAACACTATTTCATTGGAAGAGGAGAAGATCTCAGGCAAGGGCGGAAATTCCTATGTAGACAAAGGAAGAGCACCATGCATTGAGAGGGGTGATCATGAGAGAAAATCCAACAGGGGAGACAACCCTTCAATGGAACGAATGAAGGGAAAAAAAAAAAGAGGATAATGAGAAACGGAATACAAATTCACAGCATCCATTTCATCAAGCAAGAAGCTTCGCTGAGGTAGTTGGAGGCACAACCCCTCATCCCCAAAGGTCGAAGTTCAAATTGGAGTATTATCCTCCTATTTCTCGTGTGGTGTTACCAAAGATCAAACCTCCTTCCTTGGTTGCTGTCCAAGGAGTGAAGAACTGAGAACACACTTGTAGGCTTCTTTTTGGGGAAAAAATTACCATTCTCTCTTATGCAAGCCACGACACTAAGGATATGAAAGGATTATGGGATAATAAATGTTCTTTGCAACAAGGAAGGATTCTTCTACCTTATGAATTGCAAATGACATGTTCTTGAATAATATCTTAGAAAGATTGTTAGTGCTTCAAAAATGGCAAAACAGGATGCTGTTAAATAAACCACAACCATCAAAAGTTCCAGCATGGGTAATATTTTCAGGAATTCCTTGTGAATACTTTCACTCATTGGGGGTGATTTACATAGCTAGTGCTGTTGAAAAACCCATCCAAGCCGATATGCTCACGGCATGCCAAGTGAGAGCTAATCAAGCTAGGGTAATGGTGGAAGTGGATGCTAATGAGGAAGTAGTACATTAGGTGGAGCTAGAAAGAGAAGATGGGAAGTCCATGGAGATTGTGGTGGAATACCAATGGCTGCCACCATGTTGTTCAACATGTAAGGTCTTTGGACATACATATAACATAGTGAAACCGGTGGACAATCAAGTGCCAAAGGAGAACCCCACGAAGGAAAATAAGACATGGGTAAAGGTACAATGCAAGGGATCAAAAAACAAAAGTAATGAAGATGCTGATGGAAAGCATGTTGAAGGGGAGAAGAAATTTGAAGAGGGAAAGAAGGAAGTACCGAAGGTTAACATAGAGCCTAAAAACTCTAAGCTTGATGAACCAATTGAGCTGGAACCAGAAATTACACCTTCACAGGTTCCTGAAACTCTTGTAAGTAGAGGGAAAGTGGAGGAATATGAAAACAAGGTAAAGGAGAAGAAGGAGGAAGAAGACAAAGAAAGAACAAACAATAGTGAGGAACCGGGAAGCACTAACAAAGTACAAATTACTACACCAAGTTCTCAAAAGCTGTCTAGTACACTTAGAAACCATGAGATGATTAACTCAGCTTCATCTAGTGAAGGGAGATCATTTGGTTCGAGTGCAAAGAAGAGGAGGAAGAAGAAGGTTTACAAACGCTAGAGGTGTTATACTTGAGAAATTTTTTTCATTATAATGAATCTAGCTTCGTAGAACATAAGAGGTCTTAATAACCCATTGAAGTGTACAGAAATAAAGAAGTTTTGTAGAGAGAATGGAATATCAGTAATGGGGTTGTTGGAAACTAGAGTAAACTAGAATAATGAAGAGAGGGTTAAGTCATTTTTAATGGCAAATTGGGAGCTTAGAATTAACTCAATGGCTAGAAAGAGGATATGGCCAATGTGGGACCCAAGAAGTTGGAATATTAGAATGGATAAAGAGCGTAAGTAATTTTCACACTATTTTTGCACTCATCTTGGATCAAACGTTTCCTTTTATGCTATGTTTGTCTATGCATCTACTTCTGAAAATGAGAGGAAACTACTATGGAAGGATTTAGTCGAGTTAGCTCCATCCATGTCTAATCATCCATGGGTGGTTTTAGGGGACTTTAATGTAATCAGATCAATCAATGAGAGGAAAGGAGATAATACAAGGAAAACATCGACAATGATGGATTTTGCAAATTTCCTTGATGAAGCGGAGCTGGATGACCTTCGATTTGGGGGGACTTCTACTCTTAGTCAAATAAACAATTGGATAATCCAATTCTAAAAAAAATAGATAGGATATTAGTTAACAAGAGATGGCTAAACAACCTACCCAATTGTGATACCACTTTTATAACCCATATCCTTTCTAATCATTCAATAGGAGTTTTACATATGGAGAAGAGTTTAAGAAAAAGGAAAATTCCATTCAAATTCTTTAAATTTTAGATGGAATCGCATGAGTTCCTTCTTAAGGTTAAAGCAATTTGGTCACATGAAATCAAAGGATTCAAAATGTCCCAAATAGTAACTAAAATGAAATTACTGAAGAAGGAACTCAAAAATTGGAACAATGCCAAATTCTCACACCTTACAGAAAGAGTCAAATTAGCAAAGGAACATCTAATGGCAATCCAAAGCTCAATTGCAAAAGGAGACACAACACTAATTGACTAAGAAAAAGAAGCTTTTATGGAGTATTACATGCTAAGGGGAGCAGAAGAAAGTCTATGTAGACAAAAGTCGAGGGTAAAATGGCTGAAATTGGGAAATAAGAACACTTCTTGCTTCCATAAAATGATCAATCATAGACAAAACAGAAATGTTATACATAGGTTGGAAAAGGAGGATGGAATAGAGATTAGGGGGGATGAGGAGGCGAAGAGGGAAATAGTAGCATACTTCTTTAGATTGATGGGAAGACAGCAAATGATCATCATAAACACAGAAGTGCAAGACTATATTTATAAGAGATTGTCGAAGCAATAGGTCTTGCAAATTAGTAGTCCATTCTCATATGAGAAGATTAAAAAGGCTTTCTTTGACCAAGCTAACTACAAAAGCTCTTAGTCCAGATGGTTTTTTTTGCCAAGTTTTTCAAAACAACATGGCATATTATTGGGAAAGATATGATTAAAGGGGTGAAAGAGTTTATGGGATCGGGAAATATGCTAAAGGAATTGAATTGCAAAGTAGTCTCCCTTATTCCTAAGATTGCTAATCCCACAAATCTTGCTGATTTTAGACCAATCTCCTACTGCAACACAATTTACAAAGCAATAACCAAGCTACGGCATCTATAATGAAAATGTTTCTACCAGTGTTAGTGGGGAAAGAACAATCTGCTTTCATTGGAGAGCATCGTATCTCGGATAACATGTTTGTAGCACATGAATTGGCAAATAGATACCAAAATAATAAAGGTGCTCCAAGGTGTATGCTGAAAATAAACTTCCATAAAGCATATGACACAATAAATTGGAGCTTTATACAAGCAATGCTCACAAGCCTGAAAATTCCCTACACATTTTATCAAGTTGATGATGCAATGTATTTCTACCTTAAAATTTTCTTTCAACATCAATGGAGAATTGGTTGGTTTCAACCCTAAGCTCAAGAGGTCTCATATAAGGTGATCCAATGTCCCCATACCTGTTTGTTCTTGGCATAGAAGTCTACTCAGGGATAATAAGGCAATTAATTGATAATTTCAAATTCTCATATCACTGGAGATGTAAGAAAGATCGACTTATACACTTATGTTTTGCAAATGAACTGTTAATCTTTTGTAAGGGTAATCTTGAGTCAATGAGAGTGATTAAAAAATCTCTAGAAATATTTGATTCTATCTCAAGTCTCAAAGTAAATAACAACAAAAGCCTTGTGTTCTTATCTAATATACCTCTTCCAGCGAAGGCTTAGATACTACAAAGTTTAAAGGAGGGAAACTCCCCATACGCTACCTTGGGGTACCACTTTTAGCTTCCAAAATCTGTAAAACAGATTGCGAAGTCCTAATTGATAGAATTTTGGCCAAAATCAATTCTTAGACCTCAAAATTCTTATCCTATGCTGGAAGACTTCAACTAATAAAGTCAGTCATATTCTCAATGCAAGTATATTGGGCTTCAATCTTTATTCTTCCAAAAAAGGTAATGGAATCCATTGAAAGACTTATGCGCAACTTTTTATGAAGTGGGAGGCCTAATATTTCAACGAAAGCCAAAGTAAGATAGCAAGAAGTATGCACTCTAATCAATCAAGGGGGTTTAAGCATTCCTAAACTTGAAATGTGGAACAAAGCAACCCAACTCAAACATATCCGGTACTTATGTGGAGACCTGGTAAGAGGTGTTTGGGGTGAATGGGTTCATTCCAATTTCCTCAAAGGAACTTCATTTTGGGAAATGAAAAGACCTAAGTGTTCATGGAGCTGATACAAACTATTGAAACTTTGCCAGTTAGCAAAAAGCATGTTTAAATGGGAAGTGAGTGATGGTCTCTCTATATCTTTATGGTTAGACTTTTAGCTGCTAATTGGACCTTTAAACATGTTACATAGCACTAGAACAATCTCTGCTTCAGGGCTCCCTTTGAATGCTAGACTGTGCTTAATTATACAGGGCAACGGTTGGGAATTTCCACATAACAATTTTTGGAATGGGTTCACAATACCATCAAATATAATACCTAACCCACAGAAAGTTGATAGGTTTATATGAGATAAGGAGATATTTGGAATATTTTCTATTAAAAGTGCTTACAAGGTTTATCTAATCAAAATGTTAAGGTTCTTTTGGCCAAGATAATTTGGAATAAGTATTCCATGCCACGACACTCATTTATCATGTGAGTAGCTTGGAAAAGGAAACTTCACTCTAGATAAGCTCTATAATTGGGGAATATCTACCTCAACAACATGTTTCCTATGTTCAAATGGAAATGAGAACCATAATCACTTGTTTTTCAAGTGTATATACTCAAAACAGGTTTGGAAGATAGTCTTGACGAAACTTAAATGCCCAATATCCTTCCTTTCTTGGCATAATGCAACAACAGGGCTCATGCACCTATCACTAGAAAGCTACCCAATGACACCAGTATGGAGAGTAGCACTTTCAGCAACAATATATTACATTTAGAGAGTAAGGAACTCAACTCGCCTGGGACCCTCATTACCTTAACCAATGTTCTTAGCTAAACAGATTTTAGCTTATTCTAAGCTTCTTGTTCCTTGAATTTGGTTTTACTTTTGTATTCATAAAATTTGTGAAATTCTAGTTCTAGAACTAAATTTTGTTGTAACTCATTACCGCATTTAGCGGGTTGTACATTCTTTCTCATTAATACAATTAATTACTTACAAAAAAAAAAGACATTATGAATTCTTAATTATGCCTAATGGCTTGACTAATGCTCCTGCTACTTTCCAATCAATGATAAATGATGTGTTTTGATCTTATTTGCTCTACAACCTTTCTTTGGAAGACCACATTATGCATTTACAGTTGTTTTTGGAATTACTCAAGTCACATTGCTTCTTTGTTAACAAGAAGAAATGTCACTTTAGTAAGACCTCTTTAGAATATCTTTTTTTTTTTTTTTTGGCATGGTTCTTTAGAATATCTTGGTCATTTTATATTTTCTCATGGGGTTAGCATAGATCTTTCTAAGGAACAAGTTGTCTTGAATTAGCTAATTCTAAAGACACTTAAAGGTTTGCATTGTTTCTTGGGTTATCGAGGTACAATCTTAAGTTTATAAAAAATTATGGAAAAATTGCAAGGCTACTTACTCAATTGTTGAAAAAGGATTCCCTTTTCTTGGATTGAGTCCATAACTGTTGCCTTTCATTCTCTCCAACAAACGTTGATTAACACATCGATTCTTGCTATGCCAGATTTCTCCCAACCTTTCATAGTCAAGTGTGATACTTTAGGTAATGGATTTCACCCATGCTTTAAATTATTCAATTACATTTGATCTTCATTCTGTTGTTTTCCAGGATCTCAATATGGACAAACAATTGGCATAAGACGTGAGTCACACTGGCTTTACTACCTCACTATCCCTCCAACTTCTCCTGTTGCATGTTCTACTCTAGTCTCTCCAACTCTTCTTCACAATCATTTGGGCCATCCCAGCATCTCTAAATTTTAGAAGATGGTTCCCCATTTATCGCATTTGCCTTCCTTAAAGTGTAAGTTGTGTCAACTAGGAAAACAATCTAGAATTTCATTTCCTAAGCAAGTCAATAATCGAGCTACTTCTCCTTTTGCTATAGTTCATTATGACATTTAGGGCCTTAGTCATGTTTTATTTGTTTTGGGTTTTCAGTACTTTGTAACATTTATTGACAACTATTCTCATTGTATGTGGTTATATTTGATGAAACATCGATCTGAATTGTATTCAATTTTTGAGTCTTTTTATGCTGAAATTAAAACTCAGTTTAATGCATCTATACAAATTTTGTACAGTGATAATGCTCCTAAATATTTTTCTACTCCATTTACTAAGTTCATGTCCTCTCATGGCATTTTACATCTATCATCTTGTATATACACACCTTAATAAAATGGTGTTGCTAAACATAAAAATAGACATTTAATTGAAACTACTTGCACACTTCTTTTACATCACCATATACCTACTCGGTTTTGGGTTGATATTGTTCTCACTGCATGTTATCTCATTAATTAAATGCTTTCTTCTGTTCTTCAACACAAAATTCCTCACACCATCTTATTTTCTAATCAACCCTTGTCTACTCATCCATTACATGTATTTAGCTACACATGTTTTGTTAAAAATATGTCTCTTAATCAAGATAAACTGTCTGCCCATTCTATTAAGTGCACTTTCCTTGATTATTCTAAATTTCAAAAAGGTTACGAATGTTATTCACTTACCACTCATTATTACTATTTATCTCCCAATGTTACCTTCTTTGAAACTTCTTCTCCCTATTCCTCCTCTTCATTGGAGCACCCTATTTCTGAAGTCTTGCCTATTCCATCTCAGTTATCTTTTCCTGAGCCTACACCTACTACCTCTTATTTTATTCCTTCACCCCTACCCTTGTAGGTTTATCATCGGCACTATCGGAACCACTCTTCATCAGACATACCACCTCCTTTAGATGCTTTCGCTTACTTACCTTCTATCCCACTGTCTGTACCTATTAAGGGCCTCCTAGACGCAGATCTCCCAATAGCTTTCAGGAAAGGTAATCAATCTTCCTGAAAATCCTCACCCCATTTATAATTTTCTTAATTATCACCGTTTATGTCCATCTCATGTTGTTGTTTCATCTCTGTCTTCTACTTCTATTCCTAAAAATCTCAGTGAGGCATTTTCCGATTCAAGATGGAAATAGGTAATGGTAGAGGAGATGACTACTTTACATGCTAATGGAACTTAGGATTTGGTTCCTTTACCTCTTGGAAAATCTTTGATTAGGTATCAATCGGTTTATGTTGTGAAGGTTGGTCCCGATGGTAAAATTGACCGACTTAAGGCTTGTTTGGTTGCTAAAGGTTACACACTACTTTACATGCTAATTGGTGAGGACATGGAAGGAAGCAAGTCTAAGGAATGTATCAAGGATGAATTGCAAGGCCTTAGAGGTGCAATGATAAGGGCAAGATCTAAGAAGGTTAAAGAGGCTCTAAATAAATTTGTGGCAACTTTATTGGAAGCATGCTTAAGTCATGAAGAATTGCAGCCTAAGATGGTGAATTGCTTAATGCAAATTGAAGGAATAGAGGCTTGAGGGGTATATTTAATTCCAGCCCAATTTCTCCATCTAATTACTTGAGTCTAAATTGGAAAAATGGAGCATGAAGGCTACGTTTATGTTTGGGCCAATTTGCACCTTTATTTTATTTTATTTTTTTAAGCTGATTAAGGCCTATTTAGCTAGTCTTAGTTTTTTTTTTTCTTGTCTTTTTGTACATGTTAAATGGGCTGAACATGTGCGGAATTAGCAATTTGATTTTAGGCCTTATTATAATGGACTTAAGTTAGGCCAGGTCTGAGCAAACTTGTAAGGTGTTGCCCATTATAAAAGGCAAACCCTAACCTTTAGAAAGGGAAATTCAGAACATATATATATATATATATATATTTTTAAGTGAGTCTTGCTCACTCTTGGTTCTTGATAGAATATCTTAACTTATCAGGGGTGCTCATCGTTGTGGCGTTCCTAGGCTTATCAATCTTTTGATTGTGGCGCCTTGTTCTTTCTTTTTTGTTCTTGTTAGGGTTCGCGTTTAATTATTTCTCTCGAGGACGTCCATTAACCCCCATCCATATCTCAAGATATACGAATCATATTGCGGTGATTCTTAAGCCTAAATTGTGTTTGAGGACGTGGGTTTTCTTCTCATTCTTGAATCATCCAATTCTAAGACCTATAGCATGAGATACGGGGTTGTGTCAACTTCGTGCTAATTCTGCATTTCCCAACCTTGGTAGATCCTTCTTGCGTGATTCAAGGAGTATGCATCATATCACTAATGGTACTTGGGATTTGGTTCCTTTACCTCTTGGAAAATCTTTGATTAGGTATCAATGGGTTTATGTTGTGAAGGTTGGTCTCGATGGTAAAATTGATCGACTTATGGCTTGTTTAGTTACTAAAGGTTACACTTAGGTGTATGGTTTGAATTATGTTGATTCATTTTCTCCTGTAGCTAAGATATCCTTTGTTTGATTATTTTTATCCATTGTAGTTATGAAACATTAGCCATTGTACCAATTGGATATAAAGAATGCATTTCTTCATGGTGCGCTCCAAGAGGAGATTTATATGGAGCAACCACCTGGTTTTGTTACTTAAGGGGAGTCTAATCTGGTATGTAAAGTCTGCCACTCCCTTTATGGTTTGAAACAATCTCCACATACTTGGTTTAGCCGATTCAGTATTGTAGTTATGGAATTTGGCATGGTTTGTAATACATTCGATCATTCAATCTTATTTAAACGCACATTTGAAGGGAAATGCATTTACTTAATAATTTATGTAGATGATATTGTCATTACTGGCAATGATCAGGATGGTATTATTTACTTGAAGGAGCATCTTTTTAGACATTTTTAGACCAAGGATCTTGGCTTACTAAGATACTTTCTTGGCATAGAAGTTGCTTAATCTAGTTATGATATAGTACTCTCTCAGAGAAAATATGCCTTAGATCTTCTGGAAGAAACTGGTATGCTTAATTGTAAGCCTATAGATTCTCCTATGGATCTTGTGAAGTTGTTACTAGGACAGGGGGAGCCATTTGCAAACTTTGGGAGATATCGTCGATTGGTACAAAGGCTTAATTATTTTACTATCACTCGACTTGATATATATTTTGCTGTTAGTGTTGTCAATCAATTCCTTCAATTTCCTTGTGTTAGTCATTGGAGTGCAGTTGTCAAGATTCTCAAATATATTAAAAGTGCTCCAAGTAGAGGTTTACTATATGAAGATCATGGTCATTCTCAAGTGATTGGGTATTCTAATGCTGATTGAGCAAGCTCTCCTTCTGATAGATGATCCACTTTTGGGTATTGTGTCCTAGTTGGAGGCAATTTAGTTACTTGGAAGAGTAAAAAGCAAGATGTTGTTGCTAGATCAAGTCTAGAAGTAGAATATCATGCAATGGCTTTAGCAAATTGTGAACTTATTTGAATGAAATAACTTCTTTAGGAGTTAAAGTTCTGTTAAGTAATGTAAATGAAGTAAATTTGTGATAACTAAGCTGCTTTACATATAACCTCTAATTCAGTCTTTCACGAGCAAACCAAACATATAGAAATCGATTGTCACTTCATTAGAGAAAAGATCTTGTCTGGTTGTATTATCACTAACTATGTTAATTCAAATGATCAATTGGTTGATATGTTAGCTAAGTCTTTAAGGAGTTCTCATATTGAATATATTTGTAACAAGCTTGGTGTATATGAATTGTATGCTCCAGCTTGAAGGGGAGTATTGAGTTGTATATGTATAGGTACCACATCCTTAGATAAAATATTTTTTATATCTTATGTGTGTGTGTGTGTGTGTGTGTGTGTATGTACAATGTACTTTTAAATTAAGTGAAATAAAACAAAATACTTTTATTCTTCCTTTTTTACTAACACGTCTATTTGTGGTGAACAGTCAATATTTGCATCATCATGAAAATCGGGAACATTTGAAAGAAGATTTTGCAAATGTCCTAAAAACTAGGTAAAGATCTATTCCCAGTCATTATTTTCCTATGATTTTGTTTTTATTTTAAAGTAAACCTAACTTTTACATAATATGTAGATTGGAAAGGGCTATAGGTTCTTTAAATGGATAAATCCTCCAACATATAAATATGGACTAGAGTATTGAATAAAGGTATTAGGACGTTTTGAAAAGTTGGAACTTTAGATGGAGAAAATGCAATTGAAGCATAAGGAATTATTGGTCAAATCTTCAACATGAGTTGCAATTATCATAAGAAAAGGTGAAGAAGCTCCACTCCACCAATGAACATTTCAAATGTAGCCATAAAATAATGGAAAGATTGCTATGTGTCATGGGTGGTTATTATTGTAATGACAATATATCGTATTATACATGGTTAAAACATGTATAGAATGGAATATTCATGCCTATCACAATATTTATGCTATAAGTCAGTTATTAGACAAATTTAGAAGTTGCAATGAGATAGATATTAATTCATAATTTATTAATCTAAAGAAAGATATACAACCATCAATAAAACAGGTAGAGTTACGTCACAAGTACAGACACAAAAAGCTAGTAGTTTGATATAAGGAAAACTCTTCCAAATTACAAAAGAGTAGCGTAAGCTCTAATCTGGTAGGCTAAAAAGCTTGAGCTAGGAAGACTACTCCCTAAGCGTACTTTGTTGGAAGTTCTTCATATACAGTAGACTCCAGCGGCTAAACTTGCTCTCCATGTATGGAAAATAGGGGTAGAAGACTTAGCTGTTGCAATCAATGAATCTGTGGTACTTTACCAATCTTTAAAGGATGGTAGGCATTATAGGAGATCACAAACCAATTCCCATATTTGGGATGTATATTCACAATTAAAGAATAGATGAGAGTGATCTTCCAAGCCTTGCTAATAGAGAAAGCAAGTCACAGAAGTAGCAATTCCCTAGGAGACTAGTTTGTTAAGGGTGGATAATTTACCTAGCTAAGCCAGTCATAGGATAAAAGAGTGTCTAGGTAGGGAAGACTTGTTCCAAATGACTTTATGCCAAGGCACAATAGTACCTAGAGAGTTGAGGAAGGCGTATCCACTCCTGATAGAGTAATCCCCTAATATAGTGTGGATCCAGTGGAGCCGGTCAGATATTGAGGCATTTGATTAGAGGTGGGGTAGAATTAGGATGTCTGACAAAAATGGATTAGTAGGTAGCCACCGTGTGTTATTCTCCATCAAAAAGCAAAACTTAGTCATCAAAGGGAAGCCTAAACTCCCGATCTCTTGTACACTGTATATTGTATCTAGTGGGTCCATTGGGAGCCAGTAGTTTATCCAAAGTGAGATGGATAAGCCGTCATTATGTTCCCATTGAAAGCTATTATGGACCAAGCACCTTAATTTTAGTAACTTCTTCTAAGATTAGGAGCATATGGCTGGTGCTTGTGATGACTAGAAACTTCTACTCTTCAATAAGGTGGAGTGCACCCAATTCAATCGTAAACTCCTAGGACCATGTTTGCATAGGTGCCATATATGCTTGATTTGTATAGCTTTGTTCCAAAGGCGTAGATTTAAGATCCCTAGACCCCCACATTTCATAGGTTTTCACACTTCAACCCACCTGACCTTGGCCTTGCGGTAGATGTTCGATTTTCCACTCCATAAGAAGTTCCTAGGGAGCTGTTTGATTTTTTGTGATTATACCTTAGGAAGTAGAAGTACAAAGCTCCATAAAACCTGCATCAAGGAGAGAACTAACTTGACTAACTATAATCTGC
Organism: Laguncularia racemosa; assembly: GCA_037954665.1. NCBI lineage: Eukaryota > Viridiplantae > Streptophyta > Magnoliopsida > Myrtales > Combretaceae > Laguncularia > Laguncularia racemosa. The sequence goes on along the minus strand of JBBMOL010000118.1, from coordinate 362,572 downwards.
CTACATAAGAGAGATATTTGGAAGTTTAAGAGTTAATGCAAGCTAGGATTCTTTCCAAAAGAGCATCATAGTCCTCTTTCTTGAGTTTTATGGAAAGAAGTGGAACTCTGAGGTAGTGTACTGAGAGTTTGCTTTTTTAGAATTGAGTAATCTGTAGAATATTCTCTTTGGTTCTTGTAGGGACATGGGAAAAGAAGACGCTACTTTTGTTATTGTTGGCTACCATATCAGAGAGTGAATGGAAGCGTTGAAGGGCATCCTTGATCAAAGAGGTAGATTCGACGTTGCCCTTTGTGAAAATAAAAAGGTTATTTGCAAAACAAAGATGGGTTAGCCTTTCAAGTTTACATCTTTAATGGAAGGAGAAGTTGGGGTTAAGTGTGAGTCTCTATAGTAAAGTGTAGAGAATCTCCATGCCAATCACGAATAAGTAAGATGAGATGGAATCCCCTTGCTTTAGGCCCTTTTTGCTAGCAAAATAACCCGCCAATTCTTCATTAATGTTAATTGAGAACTTAGGGGTAAAGATGCACTGTTTTATGAGGGTGCAAAAATGTAAAGGGTACATAGCTTTAAGCACCTTCAGTAGGAATTCCCATCTCATAGAGTCATATGCCTTTTGAAAGTTCACTTTTAAGGTACAATGAGGAGCACCTTTTTGTTATTGGTATCTAGCCATCAATTTTTGTGATATAAAGATATAATTCGTGATCCTACACCCAGGAATAAAAGCAACCTATTCTCTTCCAATAAAAAAAGGTTGGACATTCTTTAGATGCACTATAAGATAATAACTTACTCAATTTAAACCTAAATCAAGTGAAACCAAAGGCATTTGATTCCTTATCACTTCCACATCCTGTTTTAGCATAAAAAGCCTTATTTTATTTATTTTAGAATAATTGGACTGCCAAATTAAACAAGGTTATGAATTATTAACTTTACAAGTCCATATCTTATCCAATTTAGGTTTAAATCACTCCAAACCAAAACCCACTTATTTTTATTCCTTTCTAGAGTCCAAAACATCATCTACTCTTCATTTTTAAGTTTAAAATAGCTTCAAATAGAGAAAACAAAATAAACAACCCTAAAACATTCTTATTAATTCAGTAAGTCCAATTTGAACATATTATCACTTCTAGGCCTTCTTTTACATCCAATTCAACTCCTATTAATAATTAAATTATAATTCCACTAAATTTATTCAAAACAAACGTAGTATATCACGTTTTTTTCTAGAGTTAACTATATTACTAGTTCATGCAAGAAAATCATAAATTAAAGTTCATACATTCTTCTAATTCAACTTAATTTATTCCTAAACTTTGCTAAACTTAATATCTATTTTGTAACTTCAATTTTCATCAAATTTATCACATTCAAAACATTATAACATGCTAGGAATTCACAACTTAACAATCAAATCAACTTGTTCATCCACTGGTTCAATCACACCATTAATTCCAATTTCTAACATACCATCTACACTAAACTAATCACTTAAATCATTCTAAAACCCACATGTTCATACTCTAATTATCAATTTATCATCACTCAGATTTAGCAAGAAAATTAAATCCCAAGCAACAAGACTCAAACATATCCTTAATTATCTTGCATCAAAGTTGATTTCTACTACTAAATCCAACACCTAACAACATATAAAGCAAATTAATTCATAGATTACATTTTAATCATCAAATGACACTCAATATTCTTTCTTCTAAGTGGTGGTCAACATGGGTATTTATGTTACACTATCAACATTCGAGAAATCACCAAATCTTCAAGTTCAATCACTCTTAATCATATTAAATCATCAAGTTTACCATGATTTTGAACTTACCATGTTGGAGACCAAACTTAACCTTCAAAGCCTCCCAATGCGGCCTAAAATAATGCTCCAAGAGTGTGTTTTCTCAACTCCCAATTGATTTTCCTTCACATAGAACTTTGAATCCTACCTAGATATACAATCAACAAGCTTAAGCTTACTGAAATCAAACCATATTTCACTTACCCTCAACTTAGTATCACATGAACATGAGCACCCCTCCATGCCCCCCCCCCCACTTTAGCTTAGATTTCCACTTGATTCTTGACCTAAAACTCATAAGAAAATAGCTATAATTAGTAGCTAGATAAGATTTGTTTTGAGTTAGAAGAAGAGATTAGGGTCTAAGCTAATTTTGTGGGTTTTTCTTACCCTTTTGAAAATGAGAAGGAAGAGGAGGGTTGTTGGTTTTGATGGTAATGAGAGTATTTAGGGGTTTTGGCTAGGGTTTAAGGGGATAAAGCAAGTGGACCACAAGTGGTTTATTGGAATTAACCTAAAGGAGACATGTGTCCTTCATTTAGCCTAATTTCTACTTTATTTTTCTTCAATTACTACCACTTATTCCAGTTGAAATATGTTCCATTCCAGAGGTAACTGAATGTCAAGCTTTGCCGTTAGCTTTTTCCGTAATTCTGAATTATGGGCCAAATGTTTTGTTTTCTTTATAGATTGTTTAAATCTATTTCTAGATTTATAGGGCGATGTATCATGACTACATTAGGCCTCTAGACCTTTCTTTTTTGATGTAAATTCTATGTGTTATAAGCTAGATAGAGTCTCTCTTACTTTTTCTCATATTAAAAGATCGGCTAATCAAGCTTTTGATTGGGTTGCTTCTAATTATAGGAGGAGGATGAGCCCATTAGATTGGTGTTTTAACACCTGATTCTCCTTCCAAAAGCACCTTGATGTTGATTTCTCTTGTCTTTCAGTTTGTTTTGCTAGCTTTGAATCTTGTAATATCTTTGACATTAGCTAATCTTAATGAAATCTCTCTTTTGCTAGCAAACAAAGAAAAAAAAGGGAACCCACAACAAAGAAGGTTAGCTCCAATACTATTTGTAACGCACTCGAGTCAAAAGTATCAAAAAATTAAAATAAGAAACACTTATACTCTTTTTCAACCACTTAACTCAAAAAAGTTTAGGTAATATTAACATGTTATTTACTACTTGACTTTATATATTACTACTTAACATCTCTCACACTTCATGTGGGGCTTTATTCACATGAAGTATCACAATCTACCCCCTTAAACATATGGGGTATTACAATTTTGAAAAAAATTTACCATTTTGTAGCTATTTTATTATGTTTAATGCATTATAGTCGCGTTTGATAAAAAAGTAGGTAATAGTTATAATTTTCATGATTAATCATTTTGAAACAACTTTTCAAGATACTTTTAACACAATCAATAGATGTTGGAGAGCAATTGTTATTTTTCATGATTAATCACTTTGAAATAGTTACCGTGGTTTAAGTAATGTTATCATATTTGATAAAAAGCTAGTGGCACTTATAATTATTATGAACCATTTAGCTATCATGGTAAAATTTACATAACATATATTAAAAATTTAATGTATAGTATATTATTAGAATTTTAATTGTTGGCAACCTTTTATAAATTGTATGAAAAACATTTCTAATTTGGTGAAATTGTTCCATTACGACAAACTAGTGCATCAAGGTTTCCTTACGACTAGATTGAGGAGAAGTTTTATTTTATTATAATTCCTTGGAGGTGTTTTCTTTAATTATAGTAGAAGATAGTTCTAGGCCATGATTTTCAAAGTATGCCCACTCATTTTTAGGATACTCCCTTTTATTTATTTCCTTTAAGCAATGAGATATTATGTTTTGCAGCAATATATATATATTTAAATAATGAATACCAACTTTTTGTTAATTGTGGTAAAACTAATTCAAATCTAGTAAAAATTGTTCAATTGTTATAAAAGCATAGGAATTTAAATCTTTTACAAAGTTTTTTTTTTTTGTTTATTAATTATGATAAAAGTACTTCAAATATAATAGAATCATTTAGTTGTGCTTTAACTTCATAAATATAATTGATATCAACTTTTCTTATCATCAATGGTAAAAGTATTCCAAATCTATCAAAATTTATAACAATTATCAACTTTGTACAAATTTTGGTAACTTTTGATGAAATATAATAAAATTGTCAAATTGTGCTTAATAATAAAAATTATAACTATTACTAACTTTTCAAAATTTTGATAAAAATTTCTCAACAATGGTAGAAAATTTCTATGGTTGTAAATAAGAATTTTTGCATGTTATCAAAATTTTTTAAAACTTTACATTGTTCATATAGAGGGTTTAAATGGTTTTCAAGATTTTGAGTTAGAAAAAGTCTAGTAGCAAGTTAGGCTTGGCTCCTTAGATTGAAGATAGGGCTTAGGGAGTTAAGTTCATAACTTGGGTTAGCTTAAAGAGATTGAATATAGCAGGCTTAGAGTAGGGAACCATGGATTGGTTCATTTGCTCACAACCTTTCTCAATATGGCTCAACTATTTGAGAAGCTCTCTATAAGCTTAGATACAAGTGAAGCCTAAGGTGGTATCCACTAAGATGTTGACTTATCTTGGCTATTAACCATAATGCAATTCGACAGGCATTGCAGGCATTGTTGAAGTCAAAACTTTACAAATACTTAAGAGCTCCTCTTCATTCAAAGAAATTTAGAGATTAGAGAAATAGTGCCATGCTATCAAATTATTGCTTTAAAAAGATTGAATAAGGTTTAAAAGCAAAGAATAAGTTTTCTTTCCTTAAGAACAATAAAGTTGATATTTTATAACTCCTCTACCCATTCTTACACTTGGCTGTTAATTGTTAGTTGATCACATTGATGAGTAAAGAGCTATAATAGCATAATACTATTGCTAGTTAATTTTATAATTCTTTCATCATTGTGATTATTGCTTGAACAGAACCATTTTCTAAAGCATCATGGCAAATCGAAAGTAATAATGACAAAATATCATAGTTAAGGCTCTACTCAACTCTTATTGATTGTCCCACCACAACTACAATTTCTCAAGTACCTCAAGCATGTTAGTTTATATAGAAAGGAACATAAGATCAAATATGGAAGTTGGATTAGATGAATAGAAGAAAATCATACTACTTGCGTATGAATTTGGACTCACCATGAAATGTGTAGTTGTGGTAAGTGACCTTTTGATTGATTTATATGCATCAAGATAGAAGATACTTTGAGTTTTGTTGTACCACACTAATGGAAAGTGATAAAAAAATAAAATAAAATAAGAGAAAAGAAGGAAAATAAGAAGCTAACAAAAGTTGTAGCCAATCTTTAAAAACGGAAGTGAAGATTTGCTAGTATTTGTGAAGTAGCTTAAAGGTAAGCATAGGACTAACACGTGTTTCTACCTCAAATGAAGCTCCAATATGTTTCTAGAAAATCAAGGGAAAAAAAAGCATAAGGGATAGATGCCAAGGTCAATTTTAAGACCTTAAGATTGTTTGATATGTCCTTTTACCAGTTGTACTAATGCTCACTCATGTATAATCGCATGTGGTTTTCTAAAACCTACATTATCAATGAAAATAAATAATAGGAAAATGAAGATGTATAGCAATCGAACTAAGGACTTAGACGTGCAAGAATTTTCCATTATCCACCAACGCTTGTAAAACCCTCGACTATGCATTTGATGTACTTTACTCCTAGTGAGATTTGGTTCCATATCACAACTAAAGTTTTTCAACTTGCAATTTTTGTTTAAAGCTTCCATTTAGGATCTCATAGTACCAAACTCAACATTATATATGTATAATTCAAAAAGAATATATATACATCATTGAATTGCCCCAAAAAAAAAAGAAAGAAAGAAAAGAAAAATGAAAAATATCTCCTAAAGCAATGTGTGTAATAAATTCAAACCAAATATTCAATAAACGGTTTTAGTACTCTCTTTTTCACAACTTCTTATATGTGTAGTGCCTTTGTGTAAAATTGCATAATATATTCAATAAGATGTATACAATAATCAATATATAGTAATTTAATACTTTGTTATGTGATATTAGAACATGACATTATATGTATAAAATTACATATGACAATTATATGTATTTTTGTATATTTAAAATTTTACATTTATATAACTAATATTGTTATAGAATTTTATTTATACATGTTTAAGCATTATTTTCTTATATAGTTATATGTTGTGTTTATATTACTATTTATGAATACTATATGTCAAATCATTTATTATACATACATACATACACACACACACACACATTTCCTAATATATGCAGTAAGATTTATTTTACATAGCTATATTTCATATTCCCTTTGATGAGTGTAAATGTATATTGATAAATGCTATGCACTATACATGTATTCAAAATTTTTATTTTTGTGTTATAATAATGCAAAATAACATGTATAACTTAATTTTTCATAGGGACGAACATAGAAACATGTAAATTGAGATAGTCAAACTTATCTTATTTAAATCAATATTACAATCATCTAAAGAAAAAATTTGCTTGTTATTACAATTATAATGTATCTTTCTATATATAAATTTTGTTAACAAGTGTACTTACTACACTTTCAAACACCCAATAAGAAGAGAGGTTTATTTTATTTTATTTTTTTTTCCAGGAAATGATTATAATTGCTTGATGCACTTTGTAAGAGCAAAAGAAAAAAAAAACTTTTTATTGAGGCATGCTTATTAATCGAAAATTTACCATCAACTTATAAGAAACTTGAAAGATTAGTACATAAAAAAATGTCTAATTTATGTTGGCTACAAAATAATTGATCATAGAAAATTACAAGCATAACAAAAAGAGTAATATGATATAAATATAAGTATTCTATAATTTTTTGTATAAGGGCTTTGCAAGAATGTGTGATTAGTAATGCTACAATAAATATCATTTTTAGAATGAGTGATTGAACAATGGTTTGTTCAATAATCTTCATCCATTTTTATTATATTAATTGTAGAAAAAAATGTTAATAGATTAAGCAATATTACCATTATTACTTATTAATGCGTTAGGTGATTAAGACCGAAATATTTATAACTTTGACAATATTTAACTACTAATAAATAACGTCTATGAGAAATTTATTTAGATAATTATAATTTCTTGATAAATAAAATTAAACTTATTTATTTATTGTGAATAAACAAAAGTAAAGAAAAAAAAATGAAAGCCTATTCCTAAGTCTATTAGACAATTAAGCCAAGTCAAATATAAAATCGAACCAAATCAAGCCATAAAATTCAATTCTATTATGTTTTGGCTTGATTTGTTTAGAAAGGGTCTAACGAGTTTGCAATTTGGCTTAGGAGGTTGAATTGAACCTTACTGATTTAGTTTGAAGTAAATTGCTTACTTTAAAAATGTGAAATGCTTTTGTAGATGCCCCATTTTTAGGCACTAAACAACCCCACCCTCCTTTTTAGGTTAATTAAAATAAAGTCAGGTTTACAAATAATAGATAAATAAAATAAATAATCATAACAATAGTGAATAAATGAGTAAAAAGTAGAATTATAAAAAATAGAATTGAACAAAAATGGGAAAGAAAGAAGGTGAAAAAGTAAAAATAATATACGTATAATATTATTTTTGGGCTAAGGAATAAAAACTAGAAAATAAGATATTTAAATCAAATATAAGCCCATTCCAACTAAATGGAACTCGACTTAGGAATTCACTTTATTTAAATAATTTTTTTTTGCAATAATAAATTGAGAAAATGAATAGCTCAATTGGTTCGTGTCTTCACCGAGTATACATGAGGGGGGTCGTAGGTCACGAGTTTAAACTTTGCATGAGGCACATTTGTGTTTTTTTCTACTTGCTGTTAAATGGCAACACGTGATTGGATAGGATGATCATAAGCGGATTGAGGGATTTTTTTCTCAATTGTTGGCTAAATCTTATCAACATTTAACTAAAGATTTGTTTAACATCACGAATTAACATTAAATTTAACTAAAAACGAATCAAATTAAATATGATCGAGTCAAGGCTTCATACACTTTTATCCTAAATATGATTCGGCATCATCTAAGGCTTATCTAACTTGTTCATAATGCCTATAAATAGACTAAGACCCCGTGAATTTGGTATAGACCTTAAAAATCACAAATTAAGCACTAAAAAACACTATTTTAACCACTTCTCTCTCTAGGCCCACACCCTCACTGACCACCGCCTTCTCTCTAAATTATCTCCGCCAACACATCACCTTAAACCACCATTTAGATGTTAATAGAATCCCTATGATTTCTAATTCTAGATAAAACCTAGGTTTAGTTCCAACAAAACCATAACATTTAGAATCGAAAGCCACTAGCAACTACCCATTAGCCACCTTTGAACCACCACCCTAGGCTCCCTTTCTCATAAACCACCACTAGATTCGAGTTCATCACCCTAAAAAACATAAGACTTGACCCCTTTGTTGTTGTTGACGATATCCAGGGCCACTTGGAGCACCATCTTGCCATCATTATTCTCTCTTTTGTCGTCTACATGTGTGACTTACGCGTACGACTCAGATACGAACAGCAAATACTAGTTTGACCTGTGACTTTTGATCCACTTTGGTCTACATGCAGTAGGTAAGTAATTGTTTTTTGTGTTGTTATTTATTTGTGAAATTAATAATTTAAAAATGAAAGAAAGAATGCATGAAAATTTAAAGAAAATAATAATAAAAATAAAAAATAATGATAAAGAAGATATTGATAAAAAAAATAAATTTTTCAGCATTTCAATTCACATGCATGATTTAATGGTAATTAGCATAATTGATTATACATCTTTCTATTGGGTTTATTTGCATGATTTGTAATGTGTGATATGCTTATGCAACTAATGTATTTGATCGATTAGTTCATGTATGGTTAACCTTTTTTTTTCCTTAATGAGTTCAACTAGTTGATTGGTTTATTAATTAGTCAATGTAATAAGCTTTTTAAGCCTTTAATTATTCATGAAGAAATAATAATGGAAAGAAAGTAAAAAAATAATAAAGATAAAAATAAAACAATAATAGCAATAATGAAGTAAATAATGCAATAGGATTTGAGTATCCATTGGGTTGTAGTGGTATATAACACTACTCAATGGCGAATATATTTAATAATATATAATATGAAAAGTTAATTTAAAAAAAAACTTAAAATTATAAAATTTTTAAAGAAAAATTATTAAAAATTTAAAAATAAAAATTAAAAAAATTAAAAATTTGAAAAAAAAATGATAAAGAATAAATAAAAAAAGAAGGGTTTTAAAGTAAAAATAAAATAAAATATTAACAAAATATAAATATAAAATCATAAAAGGGGTTTTTATTTAAATTTCAGCTAAGTATTTTCTATTTTTCTTCTTGTCAATTATAGTTTTCCTTAAAAAAAAAAAATCTAATATGATATTTTTCCAAACTTAGGTTTCTTAGCATTTTCAAGAGTCATCATATGAAAATCTAGGTATTTTAGATATTTTTCTAATAAAATTTAATCTAGTTAAATAACGTAAACCCGTCACTTTTTCTTAAATAAAATAGGTCAACAAATTAAAATTTTATAAAAGAAAAAGTGAATAACGGATGGACTGATCCTAGTTAACATGTACGTAAGTGCCTTGGGGCAACTATATTAAAATGAAAACTTTAGATTTTTTTTAGGAAAATTATCATAATCATATAATCTTATGAAAACATATATAAAAATGAAATGATCATATAATAATAATAATAATAATAATAATAATAATAATAATAATAATAATAATAATAATAATAATAATAAATACATGAAAAATATAAGATAGAAATATAAAAGCCTTTGAATAAAAATTCTTGAAAATCCTATATGGTAACTATTTATATTTTAATAGGTTAGCCTCTAAACCTATTAGTTTTTAGTTCTCAAAAGTTCTAAAATTGACAGATCTATAGCTAGTTAGTATTTTTTTCACCTATTAATCCAAATCATATATTTACCAACATGGTTGGTTGATGACTCCTTTTAAAATTAATTTTCTTTAATTTAGTCGAGTAATCTATATTAAATGGGTAGGTAGAGTCGGGAATTGTAGGGCGAGTCGAAAATTTTGGCTCGCACTTGTGTAGCTTGCAGGTCAGGGAGGGCAACTCGCCGCAAACACGGGTTGGCCCGTTGGCCAGCAAAAAAAAAAAAATGACAAACCAAACGAGGGAGAGGGACGACTTGACTCTTGACTTGAGTGACTCGCGACACATACAGCATTAGAGAATGCTAGGGAACTCAATGTGAAATGAAATGCATTGCAAAATGCCAATGCTATTGGAGAATTGAGGATGAGGAATTTGGAAGAAAAATTAAGAGTTTGACATTGTCGCAGTCTCATAGAGTTAAACAAATTAAATGATTGTAAAGAGAAAATGAGAGACAACAAATAAAGAAGAAGATGATCATAAAAATGTCATTCTAAATTTGTAAAAAAAAAAAAAAATTTGCAGGGCAAGCAAAACTTTTCTACCTGCAACCCTTACGATCCGTTGTAGGTCGGCCCACTTCGATTCGTGGCCCGGCCCATTTGACCCGCATTCCCAGCTCTATAAGTAGGGTTTAATATAGGTTAAAATTAAGGAAAGTGGCTAAAAACTAAACTCGACGGTGTTGATTTTTAAATGCTAACAAACAAGCTTGACCTACCAACCCTTACGGTAGACAAGAGAAAATAAACCTAAACTTAACCCTCTATATTCTAGTACCCAATGCCTCCAACGATCCTTCATATCATTCTCACCATGTAGCCCTTGGCATTAGTCTAGACTCTCACTTTTAATTCACACATTCAATAAGTTTGCTCTTGTTTATCATCTCTATCTTAGTTACTTATGCTCTTATAGTCTTAGTCTCATCTCTTAGTTTCTCCTCAATCTCTAAACTAGTAGACCTGAATGTTTTGTAAGTGATAGTCCTTTTCTCCTCAGGTAATATGAATAATATAAGGAATTTATAGGATAGGTTTGAGTGGCAAGTCAGGCTTGTTTACAGGAACTATTATCCATATTCTTTTGTTTTTTATATGCATATAAGCAATTATAATCCATTTGTTGAATTTTTTGCATCAAATTATATAGGATTAAAACAATAAATGTGTATTGTGAACAAAGAAATGTGATTAGAGTAATTAGGTGTTTTCTAGAGTGGTTTAAACCAAATTGAGCTGAACCATATTTTAAACGATTCATTCAAAACTCAATTCACTAAGAGTTTGAACCAAATCAATTTAAATGCAATTCAATTTAGTTCAACCTTAAATAGAACGAACCATGAACCTCTCTACCATTCTCTATGCACATGATTGTTTAGTTATGTTTAATATCATTATACGATTTACTTTTTAAAATATAAATATAACTTGAATTTCGTCCCTTTTCCATCACTTGCAATGTAATGAACTTATTGGATTTCAACATTAACTTCAAAGAATTAAATGACTCAACTAAAACATAAAGATTTTAATTAACTTTAGCACAAAATTATCTTTTTCCAAAGCACTTTACAAGGTTTTTTTTATAACTAATGAATGGTTTGAAGAGTATAATTACAATTTAATTATTTTAAAGCATATTATGGCATCTATAATATTATGTAAAGTATATAGTATGCATGATGTATTATATAATATATATTACATTAAACATTATGATAAATGTTATAATACTAAATCCATTTAATTTTATTTGTATATCTTTAAGCAACCGAACACAATCTTTTATTAAATACAACTATATACTCGACATAATCCTTTTCGAATATCCTAGAAATCCAAATCGTGGTTCCATTGCCTATCAAATGGGAAGATTGATAGGGAAAAAAATCTAATGCATACAAATTAAAGAATCTATTATTTAATGCATACAAAAATATATACAAACATCCTGCTCAAAAGAAAACCAAATGCCTAAAAGTAAAAAAAAAGAAAAAAAGTCAATCTTTTCTCCCTACTTTAAATGTGCTCTTTCTAGAAGGAATTCATTTCCATGGTATATGTCCTCTTAATCTTCTTCATCTCCTCCACAGCTTCTTTTAACAATGTCTTCTGTTTATCATCACTTGCATCAAATTCACCTCCCAACAAATTATCAGGACCAGATTCACCATTTCCACTAGTAGGCCTAATCACAGTAAGTGTTGCACCTTTCATCACGTAGCCTGATTCAGGCAACTCTAACATAGGCACATACCATAGTTTCATACTTAAATCCGGTACTCTAGTCCTCTCCAAACCAGAATCTGTGTCTGCTTCAGATGTCGAATTAAAGGAGTTCCTCAACTCGATTACCTGTTCCTCTCCCATGAAAAATTTCCCTTGTTTGTTTGCATCTGTAATCACCCCATTTTGAAGCATTGGGTGGCTGGACACAACTTGCTTGAATAAATAATGTCTTGCTGATGCAGCAATTAAGCAAGAAATTATCCAAACAACTCTTAATTTCAGTTCTTCATCACTGAAATTGGGCCCATCGGACTCATTTCTTGAGCCCTCCTTACCATTATCTTCCAACGAAAGATCTTCACCTTTATGCAGAGAATTCGCACCGATGATAACACAGCTTTTTAATTCATTGCCAAATTCAGCCACCCATTTGAGGAATGTCCCGTTCTTATCCAATCCCGCATCACAGCATGGAATTTCAATGTCCAAATGACGAACCTCACGAAATCTGCATAAAATCTCATCTGGGGTATGATAAGAAATATCCTCTTCGTCATCATCCATGAAAAACTTCCGCTTCGGCGAAACGAAACGTTGGAGGAATTTCAGGGGTCTGGCGATGAACTTATTGATGACGGTCTCGAAGAAATCTAAGGAAGACCCATGGTTTTGGTTCCCAGAGGATGTCTGAAGTGTTCTTTTTGGGATGGGAAGAACTATGGTGTTGGTATGCGGAACTAAAGAAGCAAAACGCTTCGAAACGGCGAGGCAGCGAATGAGTGACTTGGCGTCGTGGAGCTTGTTGAAGATGTGGAGGAGCAGATCATCAGAAAGCTGATCGAATCGGTCTTCAATGATGGAGTTCATTGGTTTTGGATACGGCTTTGAGTGCAGTTTATTTGGAAAAATATTTGGTTTAAGCCTGCGTAGAAAGGATAGAGAGCTTTGACAAAAAGCAGAGAGATTTTTGTGCTCTTATATACACAGATACTTACGGGGGAGGGGAGGATAGAGATCAGGCGGTTTTCAAAAGGATAAAGGCAAGAGACACGACACACGGTTTTGACCATAGATTTGCGCGCACACACGGTGTTAAAATGAAAGCGAAGGGCTTTAGGTTTTTGACTAGGATGATAAAAATAATGCGGAGGGACCGAGACGGGGGATGATGAGGTTACGAGAAACTTCCACGTAACGAGATGGGTTGGGAAGAAAAAGAGCCATCGCTCGTTGCTTGCGTCATGTCGAAATCTAAACGCCTGAGTCGAGGCTTTTTTTTTTTTTTAACCCATGGGTTTTGCTTTGTAAAGATACATTATTTTATATTTAGGGGTGGAAGAAAGCGTTTTGTACAACGCGTAAGTTACCAAATCAATATGAGTAGTTTTTCATTATATAGGGTTAAATTGGCTACATGGGACTTTTGAGTTAGGTTTAAATTTTTGGGCTAGTTATAAGGCACAAAGAGCTTGATTCATATTTTGAAATGATTTAAAGAGATTTAACTCGAAGGATTTAGAATGAGCTTTGTTGAACTATTACATTTGCTTTTAGTTCTTTTAGATAAGTTTATACTCTCAATAAAGAAGACTATATTGTTTAGGTCATAATAAGTTTATCAAAATAGCTTTGGGTGGGTATATTTCATCACATTCGTCAATTACTAATTTGGTTTCTGAATGTTATCAAGCCCACTAGTTATAAATACTTAATAGTGCCTCATCTTTTTACAAACTTCAGAGACTAAGGAAATAATACAAGGCTATAAAATCTCTATGTGTTATGCTCAAGTTACACATCTAAGGGTATATGTAGTACAAGACTTATACCACAAGCATGTAGTGAATTTAAATTGAGTCCCACATCTACTTTTGAATGACTTTGCTATGGAGGTAAAGAGTAAATAGGCACATACAAAAAACAAGGATTGTTAGCCCATCTGATAATACATCCCAAATCCTAAGAATAGGAGGCTAATATTGAGGTCATTAAGCAAAACTTGCTATCACCACTTAAGAATACCAGCCTAAACCAATTCCTAGCAATGTTCTCTCAATTTATGCTAGTGATGGCTATTACTGCTACCACACAATAGGGTGCAACAACTTTCTTAGGCACTACCACAATTGCATAGCAAGGAGCCACTTCCTCATTTTAATTGAGCAATGTTCTCACTATTAATGAAGATAACTCTTAGGGAAAGGGGAGCAAATCTCCCATTAGCAGTCACAAATAAGCAATGTATGGCACCTAAGGTGAAAAATGTAGGAGCCTAACCTATAAACTCTTTTTCATCATGTGCTATTCTTAGTATTATATTTTGTAGATCTATAGCCACCCTAACCTTGCACCTATCTCACCAACTGAGGTTATGGTGCCTACTCCAAGGTTGACGCTTGCCTTAGAGTTTTCCTTTATTACAAAGAAAAATTTAGATATGTACCTAAAAGAAAAAGGGCTAGAGTTTTACTTGTGAAATGACTTAAGTAAAGAGTATTATAGAGTCAATTAGCCGGTATGAACTTTGAGAATGTGTGTAAGAGGTCGAGTATATGGGAGTAGTTTTTCCTATTAATTCGATGGTAGAAATCCTTTTTTAAGAGAGATATGATGTTATTTTTTCCCCCCTCCACATTCTTTTTAATAATGTTTGTTAATTATTAGTGGATTTATGCTTCTTCTTCAACCATAGTTTTTTATCCCTCCTAATTGGATTTTTGCATGTTAAATTATTGCACCAATTTTTTCTCTCTTGTTTTCTTAATGTGTTTTGCTTAATTTGGTATTAATAAAGGATAAATTACAAATATATCATAAAAATTATGCATATATCCCAACACGTTTCTAATCAAACATCAATAATGATTGGTTTAGGGCTTTAGTAGCAATTTAGGGGTATGTGTGTATTTTCAAAATTTACAAGAAGGTAAAAACCTACTTTAATAATTTGGTGAATCTATCCGCATCATGCCCTTAATTTTGGATTGCAGTATTAGTATTATGTATTCCCATCGGTTGCAAAACCTAAGTGTTTCATCAAGGGGTGTTTTTCGAGCTTTCTTTTACTTGTATAGTTTTTAGTTTCTCATTACTGGAAGACAAATGGAAACATCATTTAGTGCCAAGTCTCTATGAACTATACCTTCAAGAAACAACCATCCATTTTATGATTATTTTAGCTCTATCTAAGTTTAGCCACATCTCTCCATTTACATATTCCTAGTTTCCATGAATTTTCTCCATTTAGATATTGATGATGTTATAAGATATTAAAAAAATCTAATGAATCCAAACCATTAATTTATAAATTGAGGTAAACAAAGAGGATGAAAATATAGAGATTCATTTCTCAAGTTGATTTCTTTCATCAATAGAATATGTTCACCTTCTAACGGAAATTTTACTCTAATATACAAGTTTATCAAGGCTAAATTCATTTAATTATTCAAACTCCCATCTATATACTTTTTAAGTTTCTCTTGCAATCCACTTTTCTTGGAAAGAAAGTCCTATCATACATATTAGAATAGAAATTTCAATTATACTTAAAAGAGTTCCACTCACCAAAACTATTTGGCTTATGTAAATTGTCAAGTAGAAATGCTAGGCCAATGTATTGAATAGGCTCATATATCTAGATCTCAAATGTAGCATTCACAATACTTTCTTCTTGGGAAAATTTTTAGAAAATGTTGATCATGCTAAATCGTAGTCTTAATAATTTAAAGTACCTATTCCTAATCTTAACTACGATGCAATAGGCAAGTGCACCTATCGTAAACGTAATATAATGGTTAAGCATAGGGTCGTCTTATAGAGATAAACCAATTACTAGTAATAACTTTGTTCCTATTATCTAACCGTCAATTAAGATTTATTTATATCTTGAATTGTAAACTAATAATTACTATGCTACTAAAAACTAAGAACGAATCACTAACAGTAAAAAGGAAATATTAATTCAATTATCAAGGCAACCTAGATTTCATTCTACTCCTCTTCTAATATGTGAATCATCAAAATTCAAGATTTTATCTTTATTGAGTTCTTAAGCTATAAAGTGTCTCAATCAAGCTAACAACTTTCTCAAGTCTACTAACTTATCTAACCCTAGATTTATTATTTGAGATCTCTTCTCAATCAATAGCAACCTAGAATTGCATGAGTAACATGAACTTTTTAACATATCAATTACAAAACAGAAGGTTTTTGTTATTCTATCTCTAGAATCATAAGCAAATCTTATCAATTGCATAGATCTAATAAAAAATGCAATTTTTCAATTAACTAATATGATATTAAACATAAATTCTATGAATCTAGTAAACAATGAAAGAATATGCAATTGAACATAAGAACTTCAATAAACTTTTATTAAGAACAAATCTTGATCACATGACAGAAGAGTTTCAAACAAAACTTAAGTCTAGAGTTTACTCTTCCATTATATTATTAATAAAAACGCGAATACTGGAAAAGAAAACAAGTTTCATGATTACAATCATTAAAGATTGAATCTTTAATTTTATGGATCTCCAATCTCCTTGAAAATTGACAAAACCCTCTATTTCCTGCGGCTAAGGAAGTGTATATTTGACAACCTCTCCTCCTTTTCATGAACTTTAGGAAATATATATATATATATATATATATATATTTTCATGATTAGACATAAACACAATTAAGTGCATAACTTGTGTATCGCAATTGTGTATGTGCAGGGATGTTTCTTCTTTGTCCGCAAAGTACACAACTTGGTACACAATTGTGTATCTCAGTTGTGTATCTCCAGTTTGCTCCTAGGGTTCACGGTAGATACATACACAAGAGAGTACACGATTGTGTACCCAATTGTGTATATGAACATCTTAAAATAGAACCTCCACCTTAGATACATAAGCAAAGTATACAATCGTGTACTTTCCATGAATTTTCAACTTGCTTGCAACTTGTCCGATTCCTTCTAATCTTGCTTTATTTCTTAAAAACTCCTTCCTTTAGCTCTAAAAAGCTATAAAAAGCTTGAAATCAATATTTTTTCAAGTAAATATTCTTTTCTTTAATGAATTACTAACAAAATACATCCATAAAGCACAAATTCATCATTCTAGTTCAAGGTCTTTTGACACTTATCAAACTTCCTCACATTTAAGTCTTTGCTTGTCCTCAAGTAAAACAAATAAAGTCATTAAATCAAATGAGGACTTCAGCATCAACAAACGAACTTCTCATCAATCATGATTGACATTACCAAACAAAATTAACTCAATCCATGAATCTAATAAATGTGCTTCTCATCAATCCATGAATCTCATAAATGTGCTTCTTATCTTATCATGGGAGTAGTATATCAAAGATACTTTAGCTAAACTTTTAGAATTAATTAGAGTAAGTCAAGCTTTACCCTTATCATTTAAAAATAGTATTCAAAATAAAACACAAGGTCAAATAGAGCAAAAGGAGACTTGGTTCACTTCAACCACCACTTGAGAGTCTATAATCCTTTCAACTATCTCTCTAGGCAAAACAATCATGAATGAAAGTATTTTATATCTATGTTCCTCCTAGATTCCTCCTTCTTTTTAATTAACCTCTTCAAAAATTTTATTCATTGTATTTAAATCAATATGTTCATCCTATTTAGGTTTAGTTGTTTGGGATCTTATAACTTATGTAACAAACTTTCAGACGATAATCTTGAGCTAGTTACCTAAGTTAATAGACGTTATCCCTTCAATTGAGGGCATCCTTATGGACTTACTTACTCGAATTATAAGACTCCCTGAACTTTTCCTTTTTAATGTCCAACCTTATTATGATAATTTCCTCGATTGGTCGATCCTAGGCCAAACGACCTTAGGTGACTAGGTTTTAAAAGGACCCCATTGAACCTCCATCATCTTAACTTTAGGGATTCGTAAAGATACTCTTAACATGGATAAACCAAGTCATTGGGGTGGTGGCATCATCATCTTTTTAATTAGCTTAACTAGTTAGTAGTAGAGTCAGACTTTGCTTTTTTGAGGGACCAAAGCTCACTGACACTAAGTCTTTAGTTTTAAGCACAACATGCCTTCATTAATTACAAGTTTGAAGAGATCTTTTAAGAAGAACCACCAAATGAATCACTTCACTTGCCCTTTTATTAAAGATTAAATGGCTCTCAAGATCGTTGATGAGAAAATATATATCCTAGTGAGCTTAGAAATTGAACCAATTAACGTTTTACTAAAGACCTTGGTTTAATCTTAACTCTAAATTCCATTATTATTTTAGAGGAATTCATTTACTAAATGCTGAAATATTCCATAATTATAATCATGATTTCAAATTCCGATTATCAAAAATTAGGGAAAAGTTTGAGTAATTCCTATGATCATAACCCTTATCAGATTTTCTCAGTATCCCCTACCTTACACTTAGATTGAGACATTGTCCCCAATGTCTCAAACATTAAATAACCAAACTACAAAGAAGAGAATAAAAAGAAAATTAAAAAAAAAAGAAAAGAAATTGAAACTTCCTTGATTTAATCACTTGAATGACCATTAGAGAAAAGTCGATCAACTACATGAATGAAGTGTGATGCTGGAGACCATGAAATCTACGAACTGATTAGTGAAAAACCTAAAAGAATCACAAATAAAAACAAACAAAAAACTAAAGGTAAAAATCTAAGTTAGTTGATCCACTAATATAGTTATCAGAAAATAAAAAACATAATAGGTCTAGCTCATAAAGAGCTCCTACAAATCAATAAGGAATTAATCTAAATTGTCCTCCCCTTCTTCATCATTGCTGTCATCATCTTCTTCGTCATCTTTTGCTTCATCATCCTCCTCTTCAATAGTTTCTTCTTTATTCTTCCTATTACTAGACTCAACTCTCTCTTCAGCCTTATGAGAGGATACATAAGTTGGCAAATTAACTTGCCCTTAGGAAAAGCACCGAGTCAATGGGTGAAAAGCTTAGACTATGAAATTTTTGAACTTCTTGCTTGTCTTTTTCATTCCTTGAAGTTGTTGCTTCAACTCATCTTGAGTCTTTTTAATAGCAATTAAGTGAGTATGCACTTGCTCAAATAAAGGACTAAAAGACTCACCAAGTGAAGATAGCGAGATGGGAATCTTTGAGGTGGGGTAGAAGAAGAAGGTTCGTTTGTAGGGCTTAGAGTGCTTGTAAATTTTTTCAACTTCCATCTAGAGAACGGACCATCATTGATCTTATCATTTTTGTAATAGAAAGCATTAGGACCAGGTGCTTGAAAAAGGCCCATACTCATCAATAATTTGGTGATGTAACCACCACAATATATACTCTTAGACCTATAATCGTAGGCTTGTCTCCAAATGTAAAAGGCCAATTCTAATCCAATGCTCATGCTGTACCAATGGAGCATACTATACAGATAAAACATCTCTAAATTGTTCATCACTCCCTTATTGCTCTTCTTAGCACCTATAGTATTAGCTAGGAGCCAATGACATACCTTTAGTTAGTGATCCTTGATCAAGGATGCTTCAAAGCTGGATGGAAAATACATTTAACCTTTATTCTTGTCAACTCTACCCAAAAACTTTGTGAGATAACTCCCATAGACCAGCGATAACTTAATGCTTGTAATTCAACTGTTTGGGTGAACTCTTTAGAATAAAACCCCATGTAGACATAGAACTAACTAATGGTTATAGTATGTTTATGCCCATACACTTTAAAGCTAAATGAATTATCCCAACCTGCCCCAATGTTATTCTTTTTCATTTGCATGGTTGAAAGGAACTCTAAAGTGATGTCTCTATAAGCAGGCTCTTAAATCATAACAAGGACCTCCTATGGTCCAATAGAAAGCAAATCTTGGATCAGTTGCTCCAATCCATTCTCTCTCAATACTTCCCAATCTAAGTATTGGTGGGCCTCGAATGGCTTCTTTGAAAGATTGTCAAATCTTTTCTTGCTCCATTTTTGTTTTGCAACTTTTGAAATTACTGGAGCTAAAGAAGAACTAATGTCGTCCCTTTTTCTCTTAGCAGGAGTTTGCTTCTTAGTGAACTTTTTCTTAACAGCACAAGTCTTTTTGCCTATCTGTCAAGAAGAAAAACATGATTCAAAACAGCAAACTGCATTAAAAAAACAAACCAAACTTACTTTGAACTAAGAGTCACAAGCTAAAATTTTGAAGATGCACATAGATGTTTTATCATTTATGAAAATCAAGTATAAATGTTCTCACTAGGCTCGTCAATGTGTCGCACAAAGAGTAATTAACACAACTATCATCAGGGTTCAGCAAATGGGAAGAACAGGGTATAAGGTTATATACACAATCCGAGATACGCAACTGAGATACACAATTGTGTACTTGCTTACTACAAGCACATATATCCAACCAAATGAGCACCTAAAATTTCCTAGTGTATCATGTGTATACAACCTACTCGACAACTAATAGACATGAATCACACCTCAACCACACCTATAATCAATTTCAAACAAGAAAGTTTGAATCTTGAAATTTAAGACCCTAGGTACATGAATTCACAAATTCAACAACATGCAATAAAAAAATTGGCATAAAAAACCATATTCCCATTAAGAAAAACATGTAAAAACAAGATGAAACAACCAAGAAACCCTCAATAATAAAAAGCCCCCAATTTGTCCTTAAGAACCCTAATCTTATAAATGCCATTTAAAGGCCATCCATGGAAATATAAGCATGTTTCACCACAATATCTTCATCAAATAGAGATAAACACCGACTTTCGTTAAGAATGCAGACATCAAAATATCAAAATCAAACATCAAGAAAAGATTTAGATGCTGCTTGATTTAATCTAGCACAATAGTTAGGTGCAAGAAATAATAAAGGAAAAGGAAGGAGGAAAAAAAGAAGAATATTTACCTAGAATCAAAGCAAAAATGATGGAAATTACTTGTAGGTTGAGTACACGATTGTGGAAGTGAATGCATGTAACTGAGTGAGAGGAAGTGTACATAATTAAGAGGAAGAACTAGTGTGTGTGCAAGGATGGGGAGTTTATATAATTGTTGCAAAAGATAGATATATGATTAAGTACACAATCGTGTATCCTAAATCATGTATCTCATTCAAGCATGCTGTGGAACTCTGTGTATATACACGATTTGGTACACAATTGTGTATCTTGATTGAGTAATTTGTGGAACTTTATGTATATACATGATTTGATACACAATCGTGTATCCTAATTGTGTATCTTGATTGAGCAATTTGGGAATTTTTCTCAAGGATACACGACTGAGTATACAATCACGTATCTTAAGTGCGTAATCTATGTCTATGAATTCTTGTACACAAGTTGATACACAATCGTATATCATACTTGTGTACTTGAACTGCGCATCCAGTGGTTGTTTTACATATATACACAACCAAGTGCATAAATAGTGTATCAAGTTGTGTACATTAAAATACATAACTGGTAAAACTTCGACTTGTACTCTTTATGTAAATGACTTCCATCATAAAATTCCCCATGTGTAGAGCTTAAAAGAAGCTTTAGTCTAGTGCATTACAAAAAAGAAAAAGAAAAAGAAAATGACGTTGGTTAACTCTTAGTAAGTTCGATACGTTAAATTACTTGCAACAGACATGGGTTGCCTCCCAAGAAGCACTTTGTTTAACATTGTTAGCTCAACATAATGAGATGGCTGGACTTAAGTGGATATAAGGCAGAGGTTGAGCTCTTCTCATTGGTAAAAAATCTTCTTATCCCCCAAATAAAGTTTTATTCTCTAACCATTTACCTTAAAAATACCCTTCTCTAGGTTCTCTAGCTCCACTATTCCATAAGAGAAGACTCTCTTTACTGAAAATGGACCTGACCATCTTAACTTGAGCTTTCCTGAGAATAACTTCAATATAGAATTAAAGAGTAAGACAAGGTCACTTTCATTGAATTGCTTGGGGTGTTGTATCTTAGCATCTTGATACTTTTTAGCCCTCTCCTTGTAGAGGAGTGAGTTGTCATATGCCATGGGCCTCCATTCATCTAACTTGTAAAGCTACATCTTCCTCTGTGTTCCAACTTTATCAAGATCTAAATTAATTAATTTAATTGCCCAGTAAACTTTATGCTTAATCTCAAACGGGAGATGGCAAGCCTTTCCATAGACTAGCTGGTAGGGAGTGGAGCCAAGTGGAGTTTTATATGCTATTCTATATGCCTATAAGGCCTTATCTAGCTTCTCGACCTAATCGCGTCTATGGTGTGCAATAGTTTTCACTAAGATATGCTTCAATTCTCTATTAGAGACCTACACTTGCTCACTTGTAAGTGGGTGATATGGCATAGCAAGTTAATGTATGAGTCTATATCTCTTGAGCACCTTCTTGATTTGTATGTTGCAAAAATGTGTGCCTCAGTCACTAATAAGTGCTCGTAAAGCCCCAAATCTAGAGAACAGTTTTTTTAGGAACTTCACCACCACTCGAGCATCATTTGTTGGTAAGGCTTATGCCTCTATCCACTTAGATAAATAGTCCACAGCAACAAGGATATATTATTGCCAAAGGAAGGAGGAAATGGCCCTATCAAGTCAATGCCCCAAATGTCGAAGACTTTGCACTTTAGAATGTATCATTGTGGCATTTCATGCTTTCTTGAGATGTTTCCAACCCTTTGACATCTATTACATTAGGCTATGTAGCTCTAAGTATCCTTGAATAATGATAGCCAATAGAAGCCCGCCTCTAGCACCTTTTAAGCTATTCTATTGGCACTATGGTATCCCCCAGTTAGTCTATTATAGCAATGGAATATAATTTTCCAACCTTCTTCTTGAGGTACACACCTCCTGATTACTTGATCTACGTAAATCCTAAATAGTAAAATCCTCCCAAAAGTAATGCTTGAGATCGGTAAAGAATTTCTTCTTTTGCTGTTGGTTCATGTCCTTAGGAAGGACTTTTGCCACCAAGTAGTTGGCAATATTAGCAAACCATGGTGCATTTGTTTCCTCCATTGAGCATATGGCATACAATCGCTCTTTAGGGATTTTGTCTTGATGTCTGCTTCCTTCAACTTATGTAAATGGGGGTTCTCCAGTCTTGATAAGTGATCAGCTGCCAAATTCTCTACACCCCTCTTGTCCCTTATTTCAAGGTCAAACTCTTGAAGAAGTAAAATCCAACTGATGAGACATAGCTTTGCATCTTGCTTTGTCAATAAGAACTTCAAGGCAGATTGATTTGTGTAAACAATGACCTTAGATAAAATGAGATGGGGTCAGAATTTGTCAAAAGCAAACACAACTACTAGTAGCTCCTTGTCGGTTGTTGTATAGTTCTCCTGTACAGATGTGAGTGTCTTACTTGCATAGAAAATGGGTTAGAAATATTTGTTCTTTCACTTCCCTAAAACAGCACCTACAACTGAGTCACTAGCATCACACATTATCTCAATTAGGAGATTCCAATCTGGTGTAACCATAATATTAGCATTGGTGAGCCTTTGCTTTAGAATGTTGAATGCATCTAGACACTCCTGAGTGAACTTGAAGGCACATCTTTCTCAAGGAGCTTTGTCATTGGCTTTACAATCTTTGAAAAGTCTTTTATGAACCTGTGATAAAATTCAACATGGCTAAGGAAGCTTTTAATGGATTTAATTGAAGATGGCAATGTGATGTGCCTAAAACTATGATTGGATCAAATGATTCCAATTCCTAGGCAACAATCAACAATAATTAAATCTAATAATCTAATTAACGAATGATAACGAACAAGAACACAATAAAATCCTTAAACCCTTACCTGATATGACATACCAGTAAGAAAGTAGTCTTAGTACGGATTTGTTAATATGATGCACAACAATCCAATACTGTCACTCGCCATAATCCCACGAATTGATAAGAGTAAAAATGAAGAATAAACTTCACAATAGATTTTCTCCAATGTCAAAAAGTCCCACAATTCTTATAAAACAACTAATATATAGCAAAGGAAAACAAAATGCAAAAAGTCACAAATTTTCATCCGACTTGCCTACATAAGCCGTTGGCTTTGGAATAAAGGCCACCGGCCTTGCATGGTAAGCCGTCGGCCTAGATGGTCGACTTAAGTTCCAAAGTTGTTGGCTTTGGTTATCAACATTGCCAGCTTTTCCATTTAGGCCGTCGGCCTTGAAGGCTAGCTTAAGAAGAAAAGCTACCGACTTTGAGGGTTGGCTTAGGTGGCTAAGCCGCTAGCCTAGATGGCCAGCTTATCTCCCACACCGTCGGCCTTAAGGTTAGTCTAAGAGGCAAGTCACTAGCCTTTATGGCTGGCCTAAGGGTATCTACCTTTGGTTCTTGCGCTTTGCATCCCGCGTTGAATAACTTTATAAGAACCGTGATTTGATTCCTACAATCTGCTCGGACCTGTGAAAGATTTGTCATTAAATCTGATGGTTCTTCTGTTTTTGTTGTGCACTTCTGAGAATCCCCTAGACTGAAAATCTTAGTCTGTAAGTGTTTGTTATCCTAAAGTTGTGGTTGTCCTGAAGGCTTCCAAATCACCTGTATCTGATTCACTCTATTCAAGTCGTCCCCTAGTCCCTTCCTCTTTACTATCAAGGACTTCTTGTTGGTGGTTTTATTGATCTGCTCTTGGGCTTCATGTACCTCAGTTGGTGACATAGGATTTAAAATAACTCGTTTACCATCCTTTTGAAACACATAGGTGTTTTTAAACCCATCATGCAACACCCTCCCATCAGATAACGAAGGTCTACCCAGTAATATATATGATGCATACATAGGGAGAACATCGCAATCAATTACATCATGGTACTTTTTTCCTATGTTGATTGGAACCTTAACCCTCTGAGTGACATGCAGACTATCTCGCTCACTCAACCAATGTAATTCATAGGATGAGGTGTAGCGACTAGTTGCAATTTATTCACTAATGCGTCAGCTATAAAATTGGTGTAACTACCACCAGGGTACAAAGATTACCTTGAACCCTGCAGGGAATATGGAATAGGTTTTCCCTCTGCACGTCCACAATATATGGGGATGTAGTCATTACCTTATGTAGTACATTAATAACCAGATATTGATCATTGCCCTTATCCTCATATACCATAGTATCTGGATCCTCATAGTATTCCTTTAGCACTGCTGATAAATCTGTAGGCTCAAGTACGTCTTCCTTGTCACCCTTATTTTCCACCTCCATAGCAATCATCACCCTTTTGTTGGGACACTAAGTAGCTATGTGTCCAAAGCTCATGAATTTGAAGCATTGGGTTTGACAAATCTTTCCACTTGATGACCCCGGTACTGTTTGTCGGATATCAGCCCCAATAACCGCTTTTCCTTTTCCAAAACTATCCCTCTTCCTATCAGTAATAGTTGCATTTGATTCTATAGTCTTATCAATTTCCCTCTTTCTAACCTGCTGATTATTTGATCTATATAACTGAGTAGTGGATCTATACCTGTTACTTGATGCTTTGTATAGATTAGAGCGCCTCTGCCTCTCAATTTTTAAAGCTAATTGGATGGCCTCATCAAGAGTGTCATACCTCTATATCTTGACAATACACGCTATCTCATATTTCAACCTGGACACAAATCGTGCCATAGTCTGTTCAGGAGGTTTAACCATCCCACATTGGATCCTTAGTGTCTAAAACTCCTGGACATAATCATCCACTATTTTACCTCCCTGTCTCAATGTCTAGAGACGCATGAATAACTCCTGCTTGTAGTGTTCTAGTATAAACCTCTTCCTCAGCACCCTTTTCATTTCCTGC
Source organism: Laguncularia racemosa (assembly GCA_037954665.1). Lineage (NCBI taxonomy): Eukaryota > Viridiplantae > Streptophyta > Magnoliopsida > Myrtales > Combretaceae > Laguncularia > Laguncularia racemosa. The sequence continues at coordinate 336,696 of JBBMOL010000118.1, read as the reverse complement.
CAAGTATGAATCTCAGCATCACCATCTCTCTTGTTGGCCATAAGGTTCTTCCACCACAAAGCGGCATAACCTATAAATTCAACTGCTGCTAGACGAACTTTCGTATGATCATTAATCTTATAGCACTCAAAGAGTCCTTCTACCTTATCCTCCCAGTTAAGGTACTCCTCTACAGGTCCCTTTTCAGCAAATGAAGGCATCTGCAATTTTACATACTCTAGACCCTTAGGTAGTCTGAACTTAGGGTTAGGATAAAGTTCATCCCTAAAATTGTTATCCCTCTCCTCTCTATAATCATGGTATTGTCTTCCAACCTGTCTGCCCCTGTTTCCTCCTACTGCTCCTTCTCTACCCACGGCATGAAGGGCTACCCTATGTGGGAGTGCCTATGGATTTGCCACTGGCTGTTGAGGCAAGGTCATCTGATCGACCCGTGTTGCTAGATTAGCAGCAATGGTAATAGCGTCCTGCAACTGCTCTTCTACTATTCTTCTTCTACCTACAGCACAACGACCCTATACTCCTCCTCCAACCTGGCTATTAGCTTCATTCACAAATCCTCCATTAACACCGTCGTTCGACATACTTAACAGAATTGCCACTCAACATAGGAATTTCACAATCACAATCACACACTCCAACAATCCCCAATCGACACAATCCTAATTGGCTCCTTCATTCAAACCTCAACTCAAACTTAACATAGAATTCACGAGTCACAAACACTACAATAATCCTCCAATGACACTAATTCAATTACAAAATACAACAGTCTCCAATCGACACAATTCCCAATTTCAATCTTCGATCACTCTCTGTTAAGTTCTCTAATTTAGTTTTGATGTTAACAAAAGAGGAATAATGTGTAACGTATGTTTGAGCTTATCAGAAGTTGTTTCAGAAGATAGTACGTAATTTTTTCTAAATTGAATAAGGAGACAGAAGCTTATTCAGAACCTTTAAAGGTGTTATACAGACTATTTTTGTTCTAATAGAAGGTATTTCAAAAGTTGTGTAGTTTATCCGTAGTTCTCGTGTTAACCTTTTAAAAGCACTTTCAGAACCTTTACAATAGGAGAACAGTTGATAGGTTTGTTTTAGAAGCACTTTCAGAACCTGTACAACAGGAGAACTGTTGACAAGTTTTGCTTCAGAAGCTCTTTCAAAACCTTCCATGCCTGTCATGAATTTTTTTCCAGATTTCGTTCTAATTTTTATATCGATAGTTTTTAATAAATTTCAAGGCCTAACTTCACGTGTCAAGTATATTTGGGTAATATACTTGATGTGTTTTACTAAAGTTGGATTTATATCATCGGGTTTTTAATTTACATAAAGTTTTTACAAGATTTTATTCAAAGATTTTATTTTATGATAAAGTGAGATCATATAAGAATTACAGGTTTGATCAAGATTTAAATCTAGATATTTGTGCTATATTTTGGGAGATCCAGCAGTTACAAAGATAAGGATAAGAAATATGGTTGTTACATAAAGATATGGTTCCACAATATATGGGATATCAAGATAAGGTTCCATAATGTGAGGGATATCTTCAACAAACTTGATCCAAGGAATATCTCCAAAGAAGATCTCGGTCAAACTAATTTATCCAAGCTTATCCTCATAAAAAATATCACGGAATGTAGATCCTCTCCAACAGATTCAACTTATTTTTGAAATACAAAATTTCAAAAATAAATTCAAGCTTGTCACGTGGAACTTCATGAATGTTACATTCTCAAAAGTAACCGTTATGTTCTCTTCATAAAAGGAGTGGTTAGTTCAAATAAAAAAGAACATAGAGAGAGAACGTTCTTCTGTGGGAAAAAAAAAAAGCACACGGAAGAGAAAAGACTCATACATCTCCAAGCACAAAATTTTTTACATATACATGTGATCTAATTTATAGAGGAAATTTGATATTCCTCATTGTTATTGTAATTCCTTTCTTGTATAAGGAATTGATAGTTGTTTCATCACTGTAGTTTGAGTGATTAGCTTAGTAAAGAAGCTAGAAAAACTCAGCAGTGAGACTTCGCCTTGAAGAGGCTTATTTTGTACACTTTCAATTTGTTTGATATAGTGAAACACAACCGTATAGACAACCGGGACCCCGGCGTGGAGCTGGAAGAGAGGACTGACGCTCGAGGCGAAACCTCTATAAATCTCTGAGCATTCTATTCTTCTCTACTCATTTTATTTGTTGCACATTATTGTTTTTCATTTTTATTGTTCACGTCATTTTATTAGTCAAGAGTTTTTGAATGATTTGCAAAAATTGAAATTTTAAGTAATTAATCAATTCACCCCCTCTTGATTAATCTAATTGGGACCAACAATTGGTATCAGAGCAGGACTCATCTATTTTGAGTGATCCAAAATGGTTGAAAATAATGTTGCAATTAATCGAGCTCCTTACTTCGATGGCTCAAACTTCTCATATTGGAAGATGCGTATGGAAACTTATATTAAAGCTAATGATTATGATTCATGGCAGGTCATTTCACTTGGGGACAATGTGATCACCTTGAACGGAAATTCGACCTTATCAGATTCTGAGAAGAAAATTATCGAGAAGAACAACAAAGCAAAAAATTTGTTACTGACTACTATTGCTCCATCAGAGTTCTATTTGATATCATGATGTGCAAGTGCAAAGGAGATTTGGGATATCCTATCCGATACATATGAAGAGACTGATACCATCAAGGAAACCAAGATAAATGCTTTAATTCAATAGTATGAATTATTTAAGTTTAAGTCTAATGAAGATGTTAAAGATGCTTTTAATAGGTTTACAGCTATTACAAATGAGCTTGCATCACTTGGAAAGAAACTTCCAGATCCAAATCTTGTGAGGAAAATGCTGAGGATATTGCCACCATCTTGGGATGCAAAGAAAACTGCTATAGAGGAAGCTCAAGACCTAAACAAGCTAACTCTCAGTCAATTGAGAGAAAAGCTCATGGCATATGAGTCACACATAAAAACCATGCAAAGAGGAGAAGACAACACCAAAGGAATTGCGTTTAAAGTTAAGGAAATAAAGTAAAATGAAACTGAAACAGATGATAGCGACGATGAAAAAGAAGAGGACATCGGTCTTCTAGCACGTAAACTCAACAGGCTGCTCAAGAAGCAAAGAGGTAAGAAATTTAGTGTTTTCAAGAAAAGTACTGAATATAAGCATAATGATGCAGGAAAAGCTTACAAGGAGAAAGAAAAGAAGAAAGAGAAAAGGGAGATTCAATGTTATGAATGCAAAAAGCCAGGACATATCAAATATGAATGTCCAACACTGATCAAGAAAATGGAAAATTATAAAAAGAAAAGTCGTGCAATGCTAGCAATGTGGAGTGATTTAGAGGACACAGAAACAAATTCAGAAGATTCAGAAGAAGAAGAGGATGAGGCAAATCTTTGTCTAATGGCTAGTTCTGAGGTATACTCTGAATCTGATGAAGATGTAACCGATACTAACATGCTAGTAGAAATGAGATAACTATTAAAGGTACTAAAAAGGGTTGATACAAAATTAGTTAAGTATGAAAATGAAATAAAAGCTCTTAAGAATGACAAGGAAGCATTAAAGCAAACAAATACTTTACTTATGGATGAAAATGATATCCTGAAATAAGAAAATGAATCCATGCATGTAAGTATTGAAAAATTAAGAATAGAAAATCATCTACTTGAAGTAGAAACAAGTGACATGAAGGTAAAGATTGATGATCTATCTAAGTCGTTGAAAACTACCTTTAAGAAATTTGATGAAAGTGACAAGAAATTGACCATGTTAATTTCTTCACAGTCTCAAATGAAAAACATGGATTAGGATATGAGCATGGTTCGAGTTCAAAATCGAATCAAAATACAGTTTTTGTTAAGGCTAAACAAGTCTTAAGTGATGAATCCAACAGTAAAAAGTACATTTCGAATACAAATAATGTTAAAAGAAGAAATACTATAGACTTTTACAGAAGTTATTCTGACAAGAGGTATCCACACAATAGGTACTACAGAAGCAATACCAGAAGGTATAACAAAAGTTATACAAACCAGAATTTCAAGAAACAGGTAAATGACAGGTATAGGAATATTAATTCTTATGCATGTTTCTTCTGTAATAAATTTGGTCATATTGAGAAATTTTGCTATTATAAGAGAAATAAGCTCAATAGTCAACAAGTAAATTAAAGAAATCAAATGAGCTTATCTTTTAAAGGGCCTAAACTTGCTTGGGTTCCTAAAAGGACTTAATTCGTTTTATTTGTACAGGAACGTGAAGCTAAAATAAGAGGAACATGGTATTTGGATAGTGGATGTTCTAGACATATGAATGGAGATGCTTCATTATTCAATAGCATAACTTGGGAAGAAAAATGGTATGTAAAGTTTGGAGATGATAGTAGAGGTAAAATAATTGCCACTGGAACGATTGGTATGGCTACTTTTCTCATTGAAAATGTATATCTTGTGCAAGGTTTAAAACATAATCTACTTAGTATTAGTCAGTTATGTGATAAAGGTTATAGAATGATTTTTGATCAAGACAAGTGCTATGCTTTTAATGAAAATGATGAGAGATTATTTGAAGGAATTAGGAAAAGAAATATCTATCTCATAAAACCAGTTGAAATCAATAATGTCTGTTGTTTAATTTCTTTGAATGATCATGTTTTTGCTTGGCATAAACGACTAGGACACGTTAATTTTAATCATTTAGAAAAATTATCTAAAAAGGATATTATTAAAGGATTACCTAAGATAAATATTAAACAAGATGTGAAATGTGATACTTGCTTAAAGAATAGAATGGTTTCTATCTCTCATAAAAGTAAAAATGTAATCTCAACTAAGAGACCACTTGAATTATTGCATCTTGATCTTTTTGGACCTACTAGAGTCTTAAGCATGGGTGGAAGCAAATATGGACTTGTTATTGTTGGTGATTTTTCAAGATACACTTGGGTTATATTCTTGTGACACAAAAGAGATACCTTTGATTCTTTTCAAAAATTTGCAAAACAAATACAAAATGAAAAGAGAGTTTCCATAATTAGTCTTCGAACTGATCATGGAACAGAATTTCAAAATGCAAGTTTTTTAAATTTTTGTGAAGAACATGGTATATCTCATAATTTCTCAGCTCCATACACTCCTCAACAAAATGGAGTAGTGGAACGCAAGAATAGAACTTTACAAGAGATGACTAGATCTATGTTAAATGAAAGTGGCATTGCTAAGTATTTTTGGGCAGAAGCAGTTTCTACAGCTTGCTATATCATCAATAGAGTTTTCATTCGACCTATGACATCAAAGACTGCTTATGAGGTGTTTCGAGGTAAGAAACCTAACGTTTCATATTTTCATATCTTTGGATCTAAATGCTTTGTGAAAAAGAATCCTCTCAACCTTGGTAAGATTTGAAAAGTGCTCCTATGAGCTGACTAATCAACATATTTGAAAAGTGCTCTTATGAGCTGACTAATCAACATATTTGAAAAGTGCTCCTATGAGCTAACTAATCGATAGCAGGAAGTGCCTTCTTAGACTTGCAACCTTGAAAAATAGGTATCTATGAGCTAACTTTGAAAAAGGGTGTTTAGGAAAGTACCCCTCTATGGGTTGACTAACCTATAGCGGGAAGAAACGTCTCGAAAGGTGCCCCCTATAGGCTAACCTTGAGAGGATGTTTAGGAAAGTGCCCCATTGTGGGCTGACTAACCTATAGCGGGAAGCGTCTTCTTAGACTCGCAACCTTCGGGAAGAAATGTCTCGAAAGGTGCCCCTATGGGCTAACCCTGAGAGAGGATGTTTAGGAAAGTGTCCCATTGTAGGCTGACTAACCTATACTTTTGAAAATGCTTCTAACGAACAGGTCAAATGATTTGATAAAAGATGTCTTATAATATGTGAATGATGGTTATTTATTCTAAGATGCTTACCAATTTATCGTGGATAGCAACCAAACAACCAAATCTTCATGATGGTTTGCTTCTCCTTTGCTTACTCTTGCTTTAAAACAGAGCTGATGGTCTTGATGCGTTTCCTTTCTTATGAGCATGGCTCTTGTGATTGTGGTATTATCCTATTAATGCACTAGGTTTAATGCTAAAAAATGAGTAGAATTATGTCACAAAATCTATTGAGATTTATTATCATTTCAATGTTCATTATTCATTGGTGAAGTGATGGGTAATATGTTTAGGAATGTTTGTTTTAATGGGAATTGGTTGGAGTTATCGATCATTCAGAGACATTAACTTTGCTTATAAAAGAAATGAAAACTAGACTCAACGAAATTTAGACTGAATATTGGCATTCATAAACATTGACAAAATTTTAATTTTCTTACCTAAGGATAGTACATCTTAACAGCATCTGTATTAATGGGGTCTCTCAATTCCGGACCATTCATTTGAGTTAATATCAAAGCACCTCCTGACAATAACTTCTTTACAACATATGGGCCCTCATAGTTTGGGGTAAACTTCCCCTTAGAATCTTGAGCATTTTGGAGAACTTTCTTTAGCACCAGATCTCCTTCTTTGAAACATCGAGGCCTCATTTTCTTGTTAAATGCTCAGGCCATTCTTTGTTGGTAACACTGGCTGTGACATAACTGTAAACACCCCATTTTTGCCCTAGGAATGAATAATAATCACTAATAATCAATTCTTAATTTTTTCCAATTTTTTTCAATTTTTCTTTAATTCAGCATAAATAATAAAAATATTCAAAAAAATAAAAATAAATAGGAAAACACATCAATTTTGAAAAATGATTTTAGAAATGGCAATAATAAATAGTAAATAATTTTTACAAATTTTTGAAATTTCAAAAAATACAAAAAAAATAAAAAAAATCGCATTGCATATATGTAATTTGCGAAATTAGAAAAATCAGGAAAATGGGCTAGCCCAGCTGGTCCGGACCACGGGCAAAGGCGCGCGCAGGAGGGCTCGGTCGCAGGTTCGAATCGCGGGGGAAGCAGTTTCCGTGTTTTGAGTTTTTTTTTTCACTTATCCAGGACACGTGGCAGCATCCGATTGGCTGGAGGAAACGCACGCGCCGGGCACGTGATCATCTCCTACCTCGGGTCCGAGATCGCCGGCGAAGGAAAAATTCGAATTTCGGCTGTTTCGATTCGATTTTTTGCACAAATCCAATAGATCTTCAGCAGAATTGAGATAAACATCATCCAATTGGAATCAAATCGCAACAAATCGATGGATTTGCACAAATCGGAGTTGTTTTTTTAACCGAAAATCCGATTAGCTTCGATCGGAGGAAATCCGAGCTTATCCAGCTCGGTTTCAAGCGCCTATAAATAAAGGAGGAAGGGAGGAAGCCAGGACACGAATCACAATTGAGAGAAAGTGAGAAAAGAGAGCAAACCGGAGAGCATAGGAGGAAACCCAAAATCGCGAACCGCCGATCGGAGCCAAGCCGCCACCAGGAGACGTTCTGGGAGCAAACCACCGCTACCATTGGATTCAGCAACCTCGAGAAGCTAGGATTTGACACCTCACCTGTGACAAAAGACCGCTGGAACGCCGTAAACGAGCATCCTCCGCCGCCGTATCCGACCGACCCAACCCGATTCGACCCGACCCGCGCACCGACCCGGATCCAGGTGAGTCGGATTTTCCTGATTTTTTAAATTTATTTATTTACTTTATTTATTTTTTTTATTCCGATTTGATTTATTATTTTGTTATTTATTATTAATTTTTTTGTTATTTATTTATTTATTTATATTTCCATAAATAGGAAAATGTTAGAAATTAGATTTCTTTACGATTTAATAATGTAGAAAAATAATAAAAATGTAGAAAAACAATATGAATATTAGAAAAATAATAATAAAACTTTAGGTTTTAAAATAGGATAGATAATAATTTAGGATAAAAGTTTTAACAAAAATTATGAAAAATTAATAAAAATTTTAATATAAAAATTAAAAAATAAACAAATAACAAAATTATAAAAAAAATCATGAAAACTCATAAAAATTATAAAAATTGGAGAAGAATAAGGAAAAATCGAAAAATGATAAAAAAACCATAAAAAATCACAAAATAATAAAAATTAATAAAAATTCAAAAATTAATAAAAAAATGAGTTTTATCACTTAGAAAAATCGTTTTCTCAAATAAATCCAAAATTGATGTTTTTCCTAAAAACTATTTTCAAAAATCAGATAAAAGTTTATGCTTAGATTTTTTAGAAAAAAAAAAATAGTAAGAACATAAAGCAAAAGAGATTTCAAAATTGAAATTCACAAACACACTTAAAGTTTTCAGAAAAGCAAACTACGGCTTGTTTGATCCTGGATAGCAGGTACGTAGGCACCCATTCGGGTCAACCTATAAAATGAAATAAAAAATCATTTTCTTGAAATAATTCAAAAACATAATAAAAAGTAACAGAAACACAATAAAACACATTTCTAAATAGGAACAATTTTAGGAAATTAGGTGGTAACTGTAAGGTTTTAATAGGTTAGCCTCCAGACTTAGAAACTTTGGTTTTTCCCTTTTCCTCTTTTCAAAAACGAGAAGGGGAAATAACGACGACTAGTGGTCCAAATTAAGACTAATCCGCTCCTTTAGTCTTAATTCAATATTTCCCAACAACAGTTGGGTGGCGACTCCAAAAATCAAACGAAATTCCTAACTCAAGTCGAGGATCTACATTAGATGTGCATAGGGTCTAGTCTAGATCGGATTAGGAATGGGAAAGCAAAAATTAGACTTGACAGGATGGCGACTCCACTGGGGACCCATTCCAGTAGGCTAGCCACCTGAATCTCCTCAAGTTGTTCCTTTTTAAGTTTCAATTATTATTCTGTTACTAACTTTTCAGGCATTAGTTAGATTTTAGTTTTCTTTACTGTGGGGCGTGCATGCATAAGTTTGTGTGAATAGATGCGGTCGAACCCGGACCGTCCTAAAAACCTAAGTCGGGGAGCCATTGTGTAGGTTTCGGGCGAAGTGAGTTGATCATCGTTCGGGACCGATTAGGCTACCCCACCCAATGCTTCGATATGGCCTGAGATCCATTTCTTCGAGAATGCAGGAGGCCATAGAGCTTGGGGACCAATTAGAACCAACCTACTTGCATACATAACATCATAGGGTTGACAATTGATGACGATGTAATGGTTTGTTGTTTTGTTATGGAGTTCAAATCTATTTCCCTATAATGTTTCATAGTTCTGTTTGTAATTAGGCAATTTCTTATTGTAATAGATGGCTAGCACCGCAGTCGACCGTCTACTCCGCAAAGAAATTTGGATGTACAAACCTTTGGACCCAAAGTTGGTACTGGACCATTAGTTTACCTTGTACAACCCAGAGGAGCGGGCCTTCATCCAGCAAAAGATAGGCCCATCCTCTCACTAACAAAGATAGAGGTGAATTTGCCTTTGGTACGGACTATACTCCACCTATGAGAAATAGAGCCCGCGGCTTTCTTCATTGGGCCACGCAAGATCACTCCCTCAAGACCAAAGCCAGGGTTGAAGAATTAGAAGCCTAAGACCAAGAGAGCTAGGAAATAGATTATTATTGTAATCTTTTATTTGTTTGAATGTCGAACTCCAAAAATTATTCAATATTAATAAAAGTGAAAGTTTCAATATTACATCGTCAATCAATTGTCGACCCTTTTATTTTTAGCATCCGTGTGACACATGCATAGCATTTGCATACATCATACTAAATAAAAACAAAAACAAAATGCGCGCCCAGGTATCAAGATAGCTCCCAAACAACCGAACCCTCCCAGAAGCCCGATTCATTACCCGCTCAAAGACCAAAATGGCAAACAGCGACAACTGCAATAAGACTAGCACTGACTACATTCCTACAACCAGGGAAGAAGCGCAAGCAAAAGGTGTCAAAGGCAGAGTAAAGGAGAAGCCAATCGACGCCCAGATGTGCATTCCACCTCTCCAACAATCTTTCTGAAGAGCGAATATTATTCAAGAGCCTCGGATAAGTGAGGGTGACGCCAGCAAAGGGAAATCAATCCCCCGCATGTCCAACCAGCATCCGGCTCTAAACAATTGGTTTTGTTATCCTATTAGTAGCACTAGGTTAGCTCGAAAGTAGAGAAAAATTATTAAGCAAATTTTATTGAGACTCTTTATCAAATTCAATTACAGTTTGTTTTCGTCTTATATATATGCTTTCACTTTTATGTTATTCAGATCTCCTACCATCGAACATCAGGGATATTTCGCGCAGGTAGAAAGTAAAAACGTTGATATCGTTTCCAACGCTGCTGGGTCAGTTGTTGAAGGTGATATCCTAGACCACGAAATAATACAAGAAAATTGGCAAAAACATGAACAAAGCGGAATTTCGATCGACGAGCCTGTGGAGACAGTAAATCTAGGAAGCATGGAAAACCCTAAGAACCTCAAAATCGGGACTAGTTTGAGTGCCGAGCAAAAATGTGAGATAACCGAGCTATTAACGGAATATGCGGATGTGTTTGTGATGTGCCTAAAGGGGGGTCAAGCACAATCAAATAACAAGGGATGAACTTACAATGAAAAACCACGCCACACAAGAAGGAACAAGCCTTAATTTCCAAAAGAAATCCGAAATTGTGATGAATTACAATATATCAAATGACGATTGCTAGAAGGGAAAACGAAATGGTATTCAAATTCAATTCAAAGGTGCTTTCAAATTTCGAAATTAGAACCCTAATTTCAAAAGAACAAGAACAACATAAAAGTAACTAATTCCTCACCAGATATGACGCACTAGTTTGGAGTTAGGATCAACTTGTAATTTGTTGATATGACTCACAACAAATTCAAGTCCACTCGCCACAATTTCACTAAGGAAATTGATAAGAGCAAATGCTTGCAAGAGGCACTCTCTCACGGCACAAAGGGGGTGTTTTCTCTAATGTTCAAAAAGCTCCCTAAAAAAACCTAATTTGCAAGTATTTATACTTGCACCCTTTAGGGTTAAAATGACAAGAAAATCACAACTATGCCACTATAAGGTGGCCGGTCCTAAAGGCAAAATTACAACCAAATAAAATGTCCCAAAAGCTTACAAAATAAATGGTTCAAACATAAATTACAAATACAGAAAATAATCTTCAGCAAGCTAGCTTCATAATGGAATTCGTCGGCTCAACTCATCGCCGGTTCAGGTCAGTCCATAGATAACCCACAAGCTGAGTCTTAGTGAGTTTGTCCATCGCCTTGTGAAGCCAAATAAGCATACCTGTTGGAATATACAATTCATGAATAAGATAAAAGAGGTTAGATAATAATTAACTCCAAGGTTGATTAGCTCGAAATGGGCCCTCATCGCCAAGATTCGAAATCCATCAATTTTTGTCCTAATGATAGGTCTTGTCGGATTTTGATTCCCATCATCTCCTTGGACCTCAAAAAGATTTGACCTCAAATCTTGTAGCTCAAATGCAACAGAGACTCCGTTTTCCAAAAGCAATCCATCTAAAGGAGTATCTCTACAGAATCCCAATATCTGAAATACCATAGTAGATGATTGTTTTCTTTCCTCCATTTCTTGGATGTATTTCTTCTGTAACAAAAACAAGGACTCATTATCTACTGATGTTTCCTCTGTCTCAACCCATTCCATCGAGTTTGTTTCCTCTTTTTCTGACTCATCTATATGATGCTGATCCCCAAGGTTTTCTAATAGTTGACCCAACTGATCATTATCCTCTAAAACCTCTGAAGGTTGGCACAGTGGGGTTTGACTTCTTTCATCTGTGGAACCCTTATCTTCAAGTGAAAGCATTTGTAGCTCTGCACACTCTGAGCCTCTAGGTGGTCTAAATTCCATTTCTGGGAATGGTTTAAGTCCAAAATTACCAACTCTATCTTCTCTAAGAGCATGATAATCTCCCTTTGCTCTAGGTGGCTCCTGAAGGTGTACCACTGGTGGTGGTGGCAATGTCATCCTATCAATCCTTGTTGCTAATGTAGTAACAAGTTTTCTAAGGTCCCGAAGTTGTTCATCTAAGGTCCTCCCACCTGCAACATTAGAACCCTGACCTCCACCAATTCGACTATATGCTACATCACTCATTCCTCCATTCACACTATTAATAGACATTTTTGTGGATGCAATCTATTTGATGTACCAATGTAATGTCTAGTAATTGTAGCACACTTGCTTCACAAAAACAATTCACGCCAAAAACCAACTCACTCCGCCACTTATACACTTTACATACAACACAATAAATTCACGCAACAATAATATGATGCAACTCTTCACTTCCACGGTAGCAACAAACAAAACTAACTAATAGGCTTCTTTAAATTGCAACAACAACAAGAAACGACAACAACAACTATACACTTCCACATACACGGCAACAATTTTTTACAAGTGACACCCTTAATGCAACTTTGCCACAAATGGTAAGAATCAATTTCAAATTCAAATGAAATATATTCAATACCACTCTTAACTACTTGAAGTAAATGGATGTGTTTCAATTCAAATTGTTTCCTCTTCTTCCACGCAAATTCAAATCTGGAAATTATACACTTCCACTTCCAATTTGCACACACAACACCATATACACTCCTACACACTCACGGTGCACTTTATCCACTTCAACACAATTTTTCAACCGAAATTAACATAAGAAAGGTAGCATTTAAATTTGAAAATCAATCCTCTTCACTAATTGCAACTCCTCCACATTTGGTAAGATGCAAATTTTCAAATTCAAACAAGCACAATTAACTCCTTCACTCTTAATGCTTGTTTTGAAATTAAATAACTTCCTTTCTTACACACTAATCAAATCTGAAAATTGCACATATCCTTCCACAATTCCGAATTCAACAATGCAAAATAAACACAATTCTCTTCCTACCAATTTGCACTTCCGAAATTGCACTACCTTCCTCTCCTTCACGGTGAAGTCAAGACAAAAAATTACAACAAGATGTCCACTTCTACAACAACAAGTTTCAACTTCCCAAGTAAGATACTCACGCCAATTAGTACCAATACAAATAATTCAATTAATCCTCAATTTCAACAAGGATCAATCACGTAAACATCAAGGTAACAACAACAAAAAAATACATTCACTTGATCCGAATTTCCACTCCCTTGCAATTCGGTTCACAAAGGTAATACCAAAAACTTTCAATTCCCAAAACTTCAATCAACAAAACCCTTCTCATATACCTTCAATTAACTTACGGCAAGATGGAAACAAAGGACAATCCTAATTGCAACAATTCCTCCTCTTAACCATAAGCAACTCACGGCAATAGGAAGATAACCAAATTAATTTTCAAAATCCCAATTGCAACAATCCCTCCTCTTAAACCTGTAGCTCTGATACCAAAAGATGATGTGCCTAATCACACTTTAAAGCACAATCAACAAAAAGGGATGAATTGTCAATGATCATCCACGCCACAAACAAAGGAAAAGCCTCAAATTTCCAAAAGAAATTCCGAAATTGTGATGAATTACAATATATCAAATGACGATTGCTAGAAGGGAAAACGAAATGGTATTCAAATTCAATTCAAAGGTGCTTTCAAATTTCGAAATTAGAACCCTAATTTCAAAAGAACAAGAACAACATAAAAGTAACTAATTCCTCACCAGACGCACTAGTTTGGAGTTAGGATCAACTTGTAATTTGTTGATATGACTCACAACAAATTCAAGTCCACTCGCTACAATTTCACTAAGGAAATTGATAAGAGCAAATGCTTGCAAGAGGCACTCTCTCACGGCACAAAGGGGGTGTTTTCTCTAATGTTCAAAAAGCTCCCTAAAAAAACCTAATTTGCAAGTATTTATACTTGCACCCTTTAGGGTTAAAATGACAAGAAAATCACAACTATGCCACTATAAGGTGGCCGGTCCTAAAGGCAAAATTACAACCAAATAAAATGTCCCAAAAGCTTACAAAATAAATGGTTCAAACATAAATTACAAATACAGAAAATAATCTTCAGCAAGCTAGCTTCATAATGGAATTCGTCGGCTCAACTCATCGCCGGTTCAGGTCGGTCCATAGATAACCCACAAGCTGAGTCTTAGTGAGTTTGTCCATCGCCTTGTGAAGCCAAATAAGCATACCTGTTGGAATATACAATTCATGAATAAGATAAAAGAGGTTAGATAATAATTAACTCCAAGGTTGATCAGCTCGAAATGGGCCCTCATCGCCAAGATTCGAAATCCATCAATTTTTGTCCTAATGATAGGTCTTGTCGGATTTTGATTCCCATCAGTTTGCCTGGTCATATGGTGACATGTCAGGGCTAGACCAATCAATAGTGGTTCATAGGCTTCCCATAGGGGAAGATGTCAAACCTAAAAGACAAAAACTGAGAAGATTTAGGCCTGACATCTTGCTAAAGATTAAGGAAGAAGTCAAGAAACTGCTAGAAGTAGGGTTCATTGAAGTATCCGACTACCCAGAATGGGTAGCAAATATAGTCCCCGTTATGAAAAAGAATGGAAAAGTACGCGTATGCGTAGACTTCCGAGACTTAAACCAAGCTACACTAAAGGATAACTTCCCCCTACCTCACATTGATGTTCTAGTAGACAACACTGCGGGAAACCATCTCTTCTCATTCATGGACGGTTTCTCAGGATATAATCAAATAAAAATGGCTGAAGAAGATAAAACCAAAACAACTTTCATCACAACGTAGGGAACTTTCTGTTACAATGTCATGCCCTTCGGTTTGAAAAACGCCAGGGCAACGTATCAGAGAGCCATGGTCGCAATACTTCACGACATGATGCATTGAGAGGTTGAAGTATATGTCGACGACATGATAGCCAAATCCAAAGAAGGAGAAAGCCATATGGATATCCTGAGGAAATTGTTTAAACGACTGAGAAAATTTTAGCTCAAGTTAAACCCAGAGAAATGCACTTTCGGGGTCACAACGAGGAAATTATTAGGGTTTGTCATAAGCCAGGAAGGGATTAAAATCGACCCTGATAAGGTAAAGTCTATATTAGAGTTACCTTCCCCACGCTCTGTTAAAGAAGTGAGAAGCTTGCTGGGAAGATTAAATTATATAGCTCGTTTTATCTCACAGCTCACCGACAAATGCCGGCCACTATTCCGTCTGTTGAAGAAGAATGCCACGATAGAATGAGACGACGAATGTGAAGAAGCATTCAGGACGATCAAAGACTATCTTATAAAACCTCCGGTCTTGATAGTCCCGAAGCAAGGAAAGCCCTTATTCTTATACCTCACTATACTCCCTGAATCCATGGGATGTGTGCTGGGGTAGAAAGATGACAAGGGAAGAGAGCGTTCCATATATTATCTGAGCAAGAAGTTCACAGATGGGGAACAGAGGTACTCAGAGGTGGAGAAGACGTGTTGTGCTTTAATCTGGGTCATGCATCGACTAAGGCAATACACCCTTTACTACCATATTGAGCTGCTAACAAGACACGATCCCTTGAAATACTTGGCAGAGAAGCCAGTTCTGATAGGGAGAATCTCTAAGTGGCAAATGCTCCTATCCGAGTTCGACATCACATACATAAATCAGAACTCGATGAAAGGGCAAGCCTTAGTCGACCAATTAGCGGAACACCCTGTCGAGATAGATTCCCAAGAACTATAAGCCCAAATTCCATATGAGAATATATTGACAATGGAAGATATGCCAGTAGAAGACTTTGGGATAAAGCAGAATGCTAAATGGAAATTGTTTTTCGATGGAGCCGCCAACGTATTCGGTTGTGGGGTTGGGGTAGTATTGATATCCCCAGATGGCACTCAATTCCCTGCAGCGACGAGACTTACATTTCCCTATACCAATAATATCGCAAAATATGAAGCATGTATTCTTGGCCTCAAAATGGCCTGTCAAATGGAAATCCTCGAATTAGAAGTATATGGAGATTCATTGCTTATCATACTACAGACAAGAGGGGAATACAAGACTAAAGACCCCAAACTGGTACCGTATCATCAACACTTGACAGAGCTAATTGAAGAATTCAAGGCAATCACTTTCACATACATCCCGAGAACTCAGAATCAGTTTGCAGATGCACTAGCCACACTAGCATCTATGACCCAGATAACAGGGGGAGCCAAAGTTCAACCGATGAAAATAGACATCGAAAGTCGGCCCGCCTACTGTTTAACCATTGAAAAAGTACAAGATGACAAGCCTTGGTATCACGACATCAAGACTTTCCTCCAAGAAAGTAAATACCCTGAAATGGCTAGTAGGAATGACCAAAGAACAATCAAAAGGTTAGCAAGCCATTTCGTACTAAGTGGGTCTGTACTCTACAAAAGATCATCTGATACCACCTTGTTGAGATGTGTGGACAAAAATGAAGCATGCGAACTAATGAAGGAAGTACATGAGGGAGTATGTGGACCCCATATGAATGGCTACATGCTAGCCCGAAAAATCATGAGGTTAGGATATTATTGGTTGACCATGGAATCAGATTGCATAAAATATGTCAAGCACTGTCATCTGTGTTAAGTCTACGCAAACCGGATAAATGCTCCGCCCAATGAGCTACACTTGTTATCAGCACCATGGCCTTTCTCCATGTGGGGAATCGACATAATAGGCCCGATCACTCCGACAGCTTCTAACGGCCACAGATTCATACTAGTAGCGATTGATTATTTCACCAAATGGGTAGAAGCGTCATCATATACCAATGTTACAAAGGGGGTAATAATCCGCTTCTTAAAAAGGGACATAATAGCCCGATATGGAGTTCTTGAGTCCATCATCACCGACAACGGTACCAATCTCAACAACAAATCGATGACAGGTTTATGTCAACAATTCCACATAAACCACAGAAATTCAACTCCCTACCGACCTCAAATGAACGGGGCAGTAGAAGCAGCTAATAAAATTATCAAGAAGATCATCGAGAAAATGACAACAACTTACAAAGATTGGCATGAAATGTTACCGTTTGCTCTTATGGCTTATAGGACTTCAATAAGAACATCTACGGGAGCTACCCCTTACTCATTGGTATATGGTACAGAAGCAGTGCTACCAGTTGAAGTTGAAATACCATCATTCAGAATCCTGTCGGAAACTTAGCTAACTGAATCAGATTAAGTAAGGAAGAGGCTTGATCAGCTGAATCTGATTGATGAAAGAAGGCTTACCGCACTATGTCATGGCCAGTGTTACCAACAAAGAATGGCCCGAGCATTTAACAAGAAGATGAGACCTCGATACTTCAAAGAGGGGGATTTGGTACTAAGGAAGGTTCTCCCGAATGCCCAAGACTCCAGAGGGAAATTTACCCCAAACTACGAAGGCCCTTATGTAGTGAAAAAGGTTTTGTCAGGAGGTGCTTTGATATTAACTCAAATGGATGGTCCGGAATTGAGAGACCCCATTAACATAGATGCTGTAAAGATGTACTATCCTTAGGCAAGGGAATTGAAATTTTGCCAATGTTTATGAAAGCCAGTGTTCGATATAAATTTCGTTGAGTTGAGTTTTCACTTTTTGCAAGCAAAGTTAATATCCTTGAATGATCAACAATCCCAATCAGTTCTCATCACAACAAATATTCCTAAACACATTACCCACCACTTCACCAATGAAAGATAAACACTAAAATGATAATGAATCTTAATATAGTTTGTGATATAATTCTATCTACTTTTGAGCATTAGAACTGAATGCATGAGTAGGATAACATTACCGTCAAAAGAGCCAGGTGCACAAAGAAAGGGAGCACATCAAAATTTTCAACCTCGTGTCAAGATGAGAAGAAATGAAGCAGAAGCAAACCAACCCGAAGGTTCGTTTGTTTAGTGGCTATCCATGATAAACTGGCAAGCATATTAAAATAAATAATAATAATAACTATCATGAAAAGCATCACATCATTTAGCTCAGTCCGTAGAAAACATATTCAGAAGCATAAGATGAGTCAGCCCATAGTTGGGCACTTGTCTAAACATTCCCTTTAATAGGTTAGTCAGCCCAAAAAGGGGCACTTCCCTAGATCTCTTAAGGTTAACCCATAGGGGGCACCTTTTTGAGATATCAATTTTATCTTAGGTCAGTCAGCCCAAGATGGGCACTTTCTTAAAAAGTTGTTCTCAAGGTCAGCTCATAGGGGCACTTTTTGAGACAACTCTATCATAGGTTAGTCAGCCTAAGATGGGGACTTTCCTAAAAATCTGTTCTCAAGGTCAGCTCATAAGGGCACTTTTTGAGACAGTTCAATCAATTTTATCATAGGTTAGTCAGCCCAAGATGGGCACTTTCCTAAAAAGTTGTTCTCAAGGTCAGCTCATAGGGGCACTTTTTGAGACAACTCTATCATAGGTTAATCAGCCCAAGATGGGCACTTTCCTAAAAATCTATTCTCAAGGTCAGCTCATAAGGGCACTTTTTGAGACAGTTCAATCAATTTTATCATAAGTTAGTCAACCCAAGATGGGCACTTTCCTAAAAAGTTGTTCTCAAGGTCAGCTCATAGGGGCACTTTTTGAGACAACTCTATCATAGGTTAGTTAGCTCAAAATGGGCACTTTCCTAAAAATCTGTTCTCAAGGTAAGCTCATAAGGGCACTTTTTGAGACAGTTCAATCAATTTTATCATAGGTTAATCAGCCCAAGATGGGCACTTTCCTAAAAATCCGTTCTCAAGGTCAGCTCATAAGGGCACTTTTTGAGACAACTCTATCATAGGTTAGTCAACCCAAGAGGGGCACTTTCCTAAAAGTCTTATCTCAAGGTTAGCCCATAGGGGGCACTTTTTGAGGCATTTTATCAAAGGTTAGTCAGCCCATGAGGGGCACTTTCCTAGACTCTCCCGATTAGTCAGCTCATAGGGCACTTTTCGGAAATATTCTTCCAAACAGTTGCTAGTCTAACCAAACGCTTCTATTGACAGGTAGCCAGCTCATAAGGGCGCTTCCTAAGTAAATTTTCTTTCTAAGGTTGCTAGTCTGATAAGACGCTTCCTATCATCATTTCTTCTACACAATGCTTGAGGTGTTTCCTATCGCCAATTAGTCAGCCCATAAAGCACTTTTGGGGAGGGGACATTACTCTAAATTGTTAAGACTATCTTAAATCGTGGGATTGTTAGCTCTTGGAGCATTTTCCTACCAAAAACAAATTACAGGTAACCAGCCAAACCGAAGCGTTATCTATTTAAGAGGCCAAAAATGGCATCTTTCCTGTCTTTGTAGTTAAGTTTTTCAAACTTTACTACAAAGAGGGGCAGCTGTAAACACCCCATTTTTGCCCTAGGAATGAATAATAATCACTAATAATCAATTCTTATTTTTTTCCAATTTTTTTCAATTTTTCTTTAATTTAGCATAAATAATAAAAATATTCAAAAAATAAAAATAAATAGGAAAACACATCAATTTTGAAAAATGATTTCGGAAATGGCAATAATAAATAGTAAATAATTTTTACAAATTTTTGAAATTTCAAAAAATACAAAAAAAATAAAAAAAATCGCATTGCATATATGTAATTTGCGAAATTAGAAAAATCAGGAAAATGGCTAGCCCAGCTGGTCCGGACCACGGGCTAAGGCACGCGTAAGAGGGCTCGGTCGCAGGTGGGCTCGGTCGCAGGTTCGAATCGCGGGGGAAGCAGTTTCCGCATTTTGAGTTTATTTTCACTTATCCAGGACACGTGGCAGCATCCGATTGGCTGGAGGAAACGCACGCGCTGGGCACGTGATCATCTCCTACCTCGGGTCCGAGATCGCCGGCGAAGGAAAAATTCGAATTTTGGCCGTTTCGATTCGATTTTTTGCACAAATCCAACAGATCTTCAACAGAATTGAGATAAACATCATCCAATTGGAATCAAATCGCAACAAATCGATGGATTTACACAAATCGGAGTTGTTTTTTTAACCGAAAATCCGATTAGCTTCGATCGGAGGAAATCCGAGCTTATCCAGCTCGGTTTCAAGTGCCTATAAATAGAGGAGGAAGGGAGGAAGCCAGGACACGAATCGCAATTGAGAGAAAGTGAGAAAGAGAGCAAATCGGAGAGCATCGGAGGAAACCCAAAACCGCGAACCGCCGATCGGAGCCAAGCCACCACCAGGAGACGTTCTGGGAGCAAACCACCGCTACCATTGGATTCAGCACCCTCGAGAAGCTAGGATTAGACACCTCACCCGTGACAAAAGACCGCCGGAACGCCGTGAGCGAGCATCCTCCGCCGCCGTGTCCGACCGACCCGACCCGATTCGACCCGCGCACCGACCCGGATCCAGGTGAGTCGGATTTTCTCGATTTTTTTAAATTTATTTATTTACTTTATTTATTTGTTTTATTCCGATTTGATTTATTATTTTGTTATTTATTATTAATTTGTTTGTTATTTATTTATTTATGTTTTATTTATATTTCCATAAATAGGAAAATGTTAGAAATTAGATTTCTTTACGATTTAATCATGTAGAAAAATAATAAAAATGTAGAAAAAAAATATGAATATTAGAAAAATAATAATAAAACTTTAGGTTTTAAAATAGGATAGATAATAATTTAGGATAAAAGTTTAACAAAAATTATGAAAAATTAATAAAAATTATAATATAAAAATTAATAAATAAATAAATAAAAAAATCATGAAAACTCATAAAAAATTATAAAAATTGGAGAAGAATAAGGAAAAATCGAAAAATGATAAAAAAATCACAAAAATCATAAAAATTAATAAAAATTCAAAAATTAATAAAAAAAATGAGTTTTATCACTTAGAAAAATCATTTTCTCAAATAAATCCAAAATTGATGTTTTTCCTAAAAACCATTTTCAAAAATCAGATAAAAGTTTATGCTTAGATTTTTTAGAAAATCCAAAAAAAATAGTAAGAACATAAAGCAAAAGAGATTTCAAAATTAAAATTCACAAACACACTTAAGGTTTTCAGAAAAGCGAACTACGACTTGTTTGATCCTGGATAGCAGGTACGTAGGCACCCATTCGGGTCAACCCATAAAATGAAATAAAAAATCATTTTCTTGAAATAATTCAAAAACATAATAAAAAGTAATAGAAACACAATAAAACACATTTCTAAATAGGAACAATTTTAGGAGATTAGGTGGTAACTGTAAGGTTTTAATAGGTTAGTCTCCGGACTTAGAAACTCTGGTTTTCCCTTTTCCTCTTTTCAAAAACGAGAAGGGGAAATAACAACGACTAGTGGTCCAAATTAAGACTAATCCACTCCTTTAGTCTTAATTCAATATTTCCCAACAACAGTTGGGTAGCGACTCAAAAAATCAAACGAAATTCCTAACTCAAGTCGAGGATCTACATTAGATGAGCATAGGGTCTAGTCTAGATCGGATTAGGAATGGGAATGCAAAAATTAGACTCGACAATAACGTAGTGAGTCTTTTTTTGTCGATCAAATTCAATTGATCAAGCCTATTCTTTACCCAGTCTGACTCATCTAACTGCGTTGCTGATAGAATTCTGAAGGATAGTATTTCGACTTTGACTAATAGAACTGCCTCAATACCATGTACCAGTGAATATGGGGTACTCCAGTAGATGTTCAAATTGAGGTTCTGTAAGCCCTGTGGGGGAATGGTAGCATCTTGTGCCAATCTTTGTAAGTGATTATCATCTTTTCGATGATTCTTTTGATATTCTTGTTGGTTGCTTCCACTGCCCCATTCATCTGAGGTCGATAAGGGGTTGAATTTCTATGGTTTATGTGGAACTGTCGACATAAATCTGTCATCGACTTGTTGTTGAGATTAGTATCGTTGTCGGTAATAATTGACTCGAGAATTCCATATCAAGCTATTATGTCACTCTTCAGGAATCGAACTATTACCCCCTTTGTGACATTGGCATATGATGAAGCTTCTTCCCACTTGGTGAAGTAATTAATGGCTACCAATATAAATCTGTGGCCGTTAGATGCTATTGGAGTGATTGAGCCGATGATGTCGATTCCCTACATGGAGAAAGGCCATAGTGTAGACAACGAGTGAAGCTCTTTAGGTGGGGCATTTATTCGGTTTGCATAAACTTAATACAGGTGACAGTGCTTGACATATTTGATACAATCTGATTCCAATGTTAGCCAATAATAACCCAATCTCATGATTTTTCGGGCTAACATGTAGTCGTTCATGTGAGGTCCACATACTCCTTCATGCACTTCTTTCATCAGTTCACATGCCTCATTTTTATCTACACATCTTAACAAGGTGGTATTAGGCGATCTTTTGTAAAGCACAGGCCCATTTAATAAGAAATGACTTGCTAACGTTCTGAGTGTTCTTTGGTTATTTTTGCTAGCCATTTCAGGTTATTTGCTTTCTTGGAGAAAAGTTTTGATGTCATGATACCATGGCTTATTATCTTGTGCTTTTTCGATTACCAAACAGTAGGTGGGCCGATTTTCAATTTCTATTTCAATGGTTAGACTTCGATTCCCCCTGTTATCTGAATTATAGATGCTAGTGTGGCGAGTGCATCCGCAAACTGATTTTGAGTTCTCGGGATGTATGTGAAGGTGATTGTTTCAATTCATCGATTAGCTCTATCAAATACTGATGGTATGGTACCGATTTGGGGTCTTTAGTTTTGTATTCCCCTCTTGTCTGTAATATGATGAGTGAAGAATCTCCGTAACACTTCTAATTCACGGATTTCCATGTAGCAAGCCATTTTGAGGCCGAGGATGCATGCCTCATATTCCGCAATATTATTAGTATATGGAATGTGAGTCTTGTTGCTGAAGGGAATTGTGTTCCTTCTGGTGATATCAACACTGCCTCAATCCCACAACCAAATACATTGGCAGCGCTATCAAAGAACATCTTCCAGTTAGGGCTTTGCTCTATCTCACAGTCTTCTGCTGGTGCACCTTCCGCTGTTAATATATTTTCATCAGGGAATTAGGCTTGTGATTCTTGGAGATCTCCCTTAATTGGGTGTTCTGCCAATTGATCGGTTAAAGATTGCCCTTTTATCGAATTTTGATTTATGTATGTGATATTGAATTATGATAAGAGCATTTGCCATTTGGAGATTCTCCCTAACAAAACGGGCTTCTCTGCCAAGTACTTTAGATGATCGTGTCTTGTCAGCAACTCAATGTGATAGTAAAGGGTGTATTGCCTCAATCGGTGCATGATCCAAATTAGAGCACAACAAGTCATCTCTATTTCCAAATACCTCTATTCTCCGTTTGTGAATTTCTTGCTTAGATAATATATGGAACGTTCTCTCCCCTCTTCATCTTTCTGTCCCAACACGCACCCCATGGATTCAGGGAGTGTCGCGAGGTATAAGAATAAGGGTTTCCCTTGTTTTGGAACTATCAAGACTGGAGGATTTATGAGATAGTTTTTTATTGTCCTGAATGATTCTTCACATTCATCGTCCCACTTTAACGTAACATTCTTTTTTAGCAGACGAAATAGTGGGTGGCATTTGTCTGTAAGCTGTGAGATGAAACGGGCTATATAATTCAACCTTCCCAGCAAACCTCTCACCTCTTTGATAGTACGTGGAAAGGGCAGTTCCAGTATGGCCTTTACTTTGTTTAGGGTCGATCTTAATGCCTTCTCGGCTTATGATAAACCCTAACAACTTGCCTGTTGTGACCCCAAAAGTGCACTTTTATGGATTTAACTTGAGCTGAAACTTTCTCAATCGCTTGAACAACTTTCTCAGAATAACTAGAGGACTTTCTTCTTCCTTAGATGCATCATGTCATGAAGCATCGCGAGCATGGCTCTCTAATACGTTGCCCCAGCGTTTTTCAAACCAAAGGCATGACTTTGTAATAGAAAGTTCCCTATGTCGTGATGAAGGTCATCTTAGTCTTATCTTTTTCAGCCATTTTTGTTTGATTATATCTTAAGAAACCGTCCATAAATGAGAAGAGATGGTTTCCTACGGTGTTGTCTACCAGGACATCGATGTGAGGTAGAGGGAATTGTCTTTTGGCGTAGCTTGGTTTAAATCTCGGAAGTCTACACATACACGTACTTTCCCATTCTTTTTTAGAATGGGGACTATATTCACTACCCATTCTGGATAGTCGGACACCTCAATGAACCCCACTTCTAGTAGTTTTTTTTTTTTTACTTCCTCTTTAATCTTTAGTAAGATGTTAGGCCTAAATCTTCTCAATTTCTGCTTTTTAGGTTTGACATCTTCCCTTGTGGGAAGCTTGTGAACTACTATTGACTGGTCTAATCCTACCATGTCGCCATATGACTAGGTGAAATACATCTGCATATTCAGTTAACATCTCGACTATCTCACGTTTTTGCTTGACACTAAAATTGTCCCCGATCTTGAGGTTTTTTAGGTTTCTCAATGCTTCCTAGATTTACTGTCTCCACCGGCTCGTCAATTGAAATCCCACTTTGTTCATGTTTTTGCTAATTTTCTTTTATGATTTCGTGGTCAAGGACATCGCCTCCAACGGATGACCCAGCAGTGTTGGAAACGATATCGGTGTTTTCATTACTTACCTGCGCGAAATGCCCCTGACGTTCGATGGTAGGGAATCTGTAGGTAAAGTGAAACGAGAGTACGTATATATAAGCAAAAAAAAGGAATGAATCACAATTTATTGAATCTGAAAAGAAATCACAATAGAAATTTGTTTAATAATTGTTCTCTATCCTTGAGCTGACCTAGCGCTATCAATAGGATAACAGAACCAATTGTTGAGAGCTAGACACTGCTCAGACGTGCGAGAGATTGGGCTTTCATCGCTAACGTCAGCTTCACTTATCCTTGGCTCTTGAATGGTAGTTTCTTGCTTGAATGATTGCTGGAGGGGTGGAAAACGCATTTGAGTATCGCTTGGCTTCTCTTTCCTTCTGATACCTTTTACTTGTGCCTCTTCCTGGGCTATAGCAACATACCCTAGTCCAAACGTCCCTTGTTGTCCCTCCTTAGACTGATGGCCCTCCTTGCTAGTTACCACGTTCACCTCGTTGAATATTTGGAGGCCAAAGTCTTCGAAACCGTCTTCCCCCCGATGTAGGGTATGGTGTCTCTTTATAGATGGCGTAATCTTGCTCTCCCAGCACGATGATAATTTGTCTATTTTCCATGAATTGACCTTCTGATGTAACTTGAGGGTATGGCTCCAGTAGTGTGTATCCATGGCCTTCCTAATAGCAGATTGAAAGACCTTGGAATGTCGAGGACTTGGAAGGAGATGTGGAATATCTGTGGACCAATCTCCACTGGCAAGTTTATTTCCCGTACTATTTCTCTCTTCGACCCGTCGAAGACCCTAACCACCGTTGAGCTTGGCTTGATGTTGCTTGGATCGACTCCCAGTAAGTCAAGGGTGGCCAAAGGGCACACATTGAGAGAAGATCCATTGTCAATGAGTACTCTGGAGACGATTGTGTCGTTGCATTTTACCACTATGAACAGTGGTTTTATATGTTGGTCTCCGTCCTCCCCAGCTCTTTGGGAGAGAAAGATATCTGGTCCATGGTGAAGATCGAATCTGCCACATGGCTCAATTTCTCTGTTGCGATGCCCTTTGGTACCTTGATCTGTTTGAGCACTTTGAAGAGTGCTTCCTTGTGAGGTTCAAAGGTTGTGAGGAGGCCCATAAGTGATATTTGGGCTGGAACCTTGTTTAGTTGTTCCAAGATCTTATATTAGCTTGCCTTGACCATCTTTGTAAATGCAGAGAACCCCTCTTCTTCCTTTTTCCTACCTCAATGTTGGGCTCTTCAGTTGAGACTTGTATTTCGGGTCATAAATTCTCCCAAAACGGGTGATTCCTCCTACAATAGGGGGTCTTTCTTGATCAAGAGCCCGATAGTCAAATGGTGCCGCCTTATACCTCTCTGCGGGTATTGGGACATTGAATACATACCTCTTCTTTGGAATTTACACCGCAGTAGATTATCCCTTGTAGCACTTTATGACTATTGGCTTTTGGTCTGATTTAATCATGTTTCACGGACCTCTCCCCCTCTTTTAGTGGGTTATCTTCTTTCTCAAACTTAAAGCCCCCATCCACTAGGTATCCCATACTCAGTTGGTGTGAAAGAGTAATTTACCGGATACTCAAATCTTCCATGCGATTCGCCTAAGGTACCGACTGTTGGGTCTCCAACTAACCAACTCTTCTTGATCTGTGATTTAGGTATTTCATTTAGGGTTTAGCGTGGATGACTTTCTCGCTGCACTATTGCTTTTTGCTGTTTTGGGGACTCTTTGGAGTCCGGCTCTTCGGATGTGATCAAATTGATAGTGGGCTTATGGTTGGGCAGTGGATTAGTGTTAACATTGGGTGCTGGTGTATTAATAAAGTCCAATTGCATTATTCCAGTGTCAATCAGATCTTAAATTTTGTTTCGGAGCCTCCAGCATCTGTCTGTGAATGCCCCTCTTGGCCCATATAGTCAAAGTTTTCTAGGCTTGTACCAATCACTCAGGATCTCAAAGCTGATCAAATTATCCGCTTGCAGCCGGGCGAAGACTTGGCTAAGCGAGATCGGGGATCGAAGTGAATTGTCTTAAGACCCTAGTGGCCTGGGTGTGATTCATCAGGGACTGTTGGATTGGGCACTTGTGGTCTGGAATGTTACATGGGTCCCAACTTTGTCTACTTTACTGGAGTTACCGTGCTGACGGTAGACTCCTTGGCTTTGTTACCTCCTAGAGGTCTCTGTGATGATGTGACTTTGGGAGGATCTATTGTCTGGAGTCTCCATGATGTGATGGCATTCTCGATTCGACACCCCGCTGCCAGTACTTCTGCAAAGCTAGATGACGTCTGGCCCACCAGATGTGAGAAGTAAGTCTTATCCAGCGTGTTGACAAAGATGAATGTCAACTCCGTTCAGAAATTGGGGTCGTTACCCTTGTAGCTTGAGCTCTCCAGCGCTGAGCATATTCCTTAAAAGACTCAATGTGTTTCTTTCGAAGACTTCCTAAGTCCATTACCGAAGGAGCAAACCTCGATGTTGAATTTGTATTGATCGTAGAATGCCCAAGCAAGTTCTCCTAGGTATTGACTTGGTTGAAGTCTAGGTGTGCATACTAGACGAGGGCAGGTCCTGTAAGGCTGTCTTGAAAGGTCTGGATCATGAGCTGGTCACATTAGGCAAACTTGCTCATCTTCCATACATATAGCTTGTATGCATCTTGGGTATCCAGTGCCATCATATTTTTCAAATTCTGGGGTCTTGAACTTCTCTAAGGACACCTCCTCCCCATATGCTGGTAAGCTAGTGATCCATGCTTGCTCAAAGCGTCAGGCCCCTCTATTGTTTTCATCTTATCGGCCAGGTGTTGAAAAAGTTTTCTTTCCATCTCCTTTTGCCTATCCTCCATCTCCCTCTTTATGTCATCCGAGATTAGACCGAGGTTGACTCTCGGTTCACACTCGAAAGCCAAGTTGAGGTAGGAATTGATCTCTCATATTCTGGAGGTTGACCTTCTACTGCTTTCCCTTTTCTGGCCCTAAGTGTTCTTCCTGAGTTGGTTAGGTGGTGCGAAGGAGGCCAATACTCACATCAGGAGGTGGACTTGTGCAGCCAATTGCTGGACGTTTGTTCCAGGATACGATCCTAGGATCTAAGGCGGTATCAGCGCTGGTGTTGTTGCGGTTGTTGCTGTTGTTGCCATTGTTTGCCATTTTAGTCTTTGAGCGGGTGTAGATTGGGCTTCTTGGAAGGTTCGGTTGTTTGGGAGCTATCTTTGATACCTAGTGCGCATTTTTCTTATTTAATGCATGTATGTAAATATGATGCATGTGTCACACAGATGCTAAAAATAAGGGGCCAACAATCGATTAATGATATAATACTGAAACTTTATTTTTATTAATATTGGAAACTTGAAGTTCGATACTTGAAAAATGAAAAAGTAAAAGCGTAATGCTAATCTATTTCCTAGTCCTCTTCTTCTTCTATTGCATAGGCGTCGGTTTTCCACTGATGATAGCTTCCAACTCTTTAACTTTAGCTTGGGTCCTCTTCAGTTGAGCTTCCAAGGCCTTGTTCCTTTGATCAAACTCTTTAAATCTACCATTCCAGATATCCTTTTTGTAGTCTGCAGCTTCGAAGTATACCTCCACCGGGCCCTAACTTGTTCCAAATAGGTTCTCAGCTCTAGGTCTACCTGTCTGGCTCAAGTTGGGTGATATCTGAGACTTGGTATGCCCTTTCCCCTGTTTGATATAGCTGGTGGATTACGAAATCCTTGGTGGCTCGATGCTTGCCCACTTCGCCATCCAGGTCTCCAGGTCTAAAATTAGGGATCTTGATTTAGGCTTCCCATAGGGCTTTAATTTTTTGCTAGCTTTGCAAACTTCTCGGCTACCATTAAATTTGAGTCTTAGTATTCGAGCGTGATTGCTTCTAGTGATGGTCGATAAACTATGTCTTAAAGGGTCCCGAACTGGCAGACCACTGACTTTGGATGATAACCTATACATCCACTGAAACCGATTAGAGGAACGGCCTGAAGTTTTCTACAGGTTGGGATGACTTTGTTGTAGCAACTCCATCTAGCTGTCCAAAGGATATCGTCGGCACTGAAACTCTTGAGCACTTCCCCCCAAAACTATGGCTAGTAAGGCCCATGGGGCAGCTTTATCTTTTCTATGCATAGTCCACAAGGTCCACTTGTTAGGCTAAAGATTTCCGGACTAGGTTCAACCCAAAAACATTTGAGCTTACAAACCAGATCAGGATGAGGTTGATGTTTGAGCGGAGGTTCCCGTGGCCCTTCCTCTTGACAAAGTTCAAGTTCCGGATCTTTTTCAGCCAGTAGAGTGGGGATATAAGATTTCCCTTCCAAGAATTGGGCCACCAGCTCTACGACTTTGTAATGGACGTAAAATTTTCCGGTGGGGAAGGTATGGTGGCGAAGGGTCAGGATGAAAGCACTCACCCTCCTTTTGTAGCTCTTGGGGTCCTCGAAATAATATGTCTTTCCAATCCCCGCCATCTTCCCAGGCTATGAACCGGGCTTCTAACTCATCCATCCGTAGCAATATCCATTGCAGTTTGCCATGGCCTGGTTGATTGCTATCTTGAGAATACCCAGAAGTCTACTGAAAATACCGGCTGACCCAGCCTCAAGATCTGGCACATACACCTCGCCAATTAGTGATGGGGCCTGCAAAAGTTGGGTGTACTCTTCCAGAGTGGGAGTAATCTCATGTGGCCAATGAAGAAAGTTGTGGGCCTCTACTTCCCATAGATGGAGGATAGCCCGTATCAAAGGTAAGTTCATTTCCAATCTTCATCAGTGAAAGGATGAGCCCTATCTTTTGTTGGATGAAGGCCTACTCTTCAAGGTTGTACAGAGATAAACCAATGGTCCAATACCAACTTTAGATCAGAGGTTTTGCAAACTCGGATCTCTTTATGGAGGAGGCGATCAACTGTAGAACTAGCCATCAATTACAATAGAAATCTCTAATTACAAAAACTTTTTACAAAGTAACAAATGATGTTATTATAGGAAATGTATCGGAACTCCAAGAACAGAACAAAAGTTTACATCATTAATCAATTGCCAACCCATGACTTCATGTATGCAAATAGGTGGGTTCTGATAGGTCCCCAACCTCTATGCCTCCCCTGTTCTCGAAGAAATGGGTCTCATGCCATATCAAACATTGGGTGGGGTAGCATAATCAGCCCCGAACGGTGATCATATCCTTTCGTCCCGAAACCTACACAATGGCCCCTCGTCTTAGGGTCCTAGGACATCAGGATTTGACTGTATCTATTCACACGATTACGTGCATGTAGACTCAACAATAAATAACTAAACCTTAAATTTATTTAAATCCCTAAAAGGTTAGCAACAGTATAACAACAAAAGACATTCTATAAAAGGTGATTTGAGGAGATTCAGGTGGCTAGCCTACTAGGGAGACTTCCCTAGTGGAGTCGCCATCCTGTCGAGTCTAATTTTTTATTTTTTTCACTTTCATTCCTAGTCCGATTTATACTAAACCCTATGCTCATCTAATATAAGTCCTCGACTTGAATTAGGAATTGCATCTTATTTTGGAGTCGCCACCCAACTGAAGTTATGAGAGATTATTGAATCAGGACTAACTGAGCAAATTAATCCTAATTCGGACAACTAGTCAACGAGATTTCCTATTTTCATTAGAGGAAAGGGAAAACCAGAGTTGTAGGGCTCGGAGGCTAACCTATTAAAACCTTAAAGTTACTACCTTATTCTTCTAAAATCTAAACCCTATCCTAATGTCTTTATTGTTATTTATTTTGTTTTTATTTTTATTATTTTTTTGTTGTTTTTTTGAATAACTTATTCTAATATGAAAAAAAATGATTTTTTATTCCTACGTATTTGCTATTTGGAATCAAACAAGTTGTAGTTCGCTTTTCATGAAAAAATTTAGTGGGTTTGTTAATTTTAATTATGAAAATACCTCATATTTACGTTTTTATTATCTTTAGCATTTTTGGAAAAAATCTAAGCCTAAACTTGATTGTTTTATTTTTGAAAAAATTAATTTAAGAAAAAACCAATTTTTGATTTATTTAAGAAAATGATTTTTCTAAGTGATAAAAATTATTTTTATTTCCTTATTATTAAACTACCTCTAATATTATTATTATTTTTTTTATATTATATATATATATTTTATATATCTTTTTCTTTTATTTTTTTTTTTTTATTTTTTTATTATTTTCCAACATTTTTTTATGATTTTTGTAATTCTTTTATTATTTATTTATTCTATTCTAAACTAAACCTAAAAACACTAATCTAAATTCTAACATTTTCTTAATATTTTTTTTTTGAATTATAACTAACAAATGAAAAAATAATAAATAAATAAATAAAATACGATAAATAAATAAATAATAAAAATTTTTGACTTACCTGGGTCTGGATACATGCGCGGGTCGGGTTTGTCGGGTCAGATCGTGTTAGGTCTATCACGACGGCTGAAGGCCCTCAGTGGTGGCGTTTCGGTGACTTTCGAGGAGGTTAAGAGGTTGTTTCCTAGCTTTTCGAGAGTGGGGAATCCAATGTGGTGGTGGATTTCTCCAAAATCGCCTCCTAGTGGCTTCAAAGCTTGGTCGGCGATCGCAACTTGAAGAACTCCGGCGAGGCTTCGATCTCTCTTATTTTCTCTCCTTTTCTCCCCTTTGATCCATACTCTAGCTTCCTGCCCTCGATCTCATTTCTAGGAGTCGAAAACCAGCGAGATAAGCTCGGATTTCCTCTAATCGGCAAAAATGAGATTTTTGTTGAAACCCATCTTTGATTTGTGTAAATCCTTCGATTTGATTCCAATAGGATGTTTATTTATCTTATTTTAGCTAAAGATTTATTGGATTTGCATAAAAAATCGAATCAAAATGGTCGGATTCCATTTCTCCCGCTCGCCGGCGACGATCTCGAACGAAGAAGAAGAAGACCATATGCCGGCGTATGCGTCGCGTCGTCCAATTAGCTGCTGACACGTATCCTGGGCGAGAAAAAGAAATTGCAAAACGCGGAATCTGCTTCCCCCGCATTTTAAACCCATGACCTGACCCCTTCCCTCACGCTTACAGCCATGGCTTGGACCAGCTGGGCTAGCCACTACTCATTTTTTTTTTATTTACGCAATTTGCATATATGCAATGTAATTTTTATTATTTTTATATTATTTTGAAATTCCAAAAATTTGTAAAAATTATTTAACTCCTTTTCTTATTATTTCTACAAATATTTTCCAAAATTGATATATTTTTCCTATTTTTGCTAAATTAGAAGAAAAATTATAAAAAAAAATGAAAATTAACCGTTATTAATTATTAGGGTAAAAAAATGAGGTGTTTACATATATGTATTATGATTAGTTATAAATGCAATTATTTATTTAGAGTCTTACAATCTCTGATACGTAGGACGATCATCATGTAACAGGTGCACAAATGCCATGATGGTTTTAGTGGAGACTTCTAGGCCCCCTTTCGGGGTGTGAGAAGTTTCCAATTAAACATGGGATAGTAAAGCTTCTTTAGTCCTTAAGCTTTTCTGGTAATTTATTATGGATCATAGCAAAACATTCTCCCCCAGGAGTCATAGTAAGGAATTCTTTGAGCTTTCTTTTATTTGATAGTAGCTCCTTCAAGAATTTTGCATATCTCGACATTTGTGACAATGCCTTTATCGATCGAAGATAATGTGCAACTGCTTGAAAATCTCTAAAAGCCTGCCATAGTGCTCATCTATCTTTTCTTTCTTGAGTCTTGTTAGGTATGAAATGGTAGGCTTGTATTATAGGATTAACTATGATGATGGTTTCTCTACAGCTAAGCTCTCTAATTGCTTTTCCTTATCCTTGATAGTAGGTTGCTCTTTTATTGACTCAATTGATTTACTCTTTCTACCTAAACCCTAGATTGTAATTCCTTGCCATTTCTCAATGTCACTACCTTGTCATCTTCCCTAGGATTTGTCTCTATGTTTCTCTATAGTGAGCCTTCAGGCCTTTCTGAAAGTATCTTGACTATTTGGCCAACTTGATTTTCTAGATTATGTATGGAAGCTTCATGATTCATAAGAGCTAATCTTTTGGTTTCTTAGAATCATGTCTAAGGACTTTTGCCTTTCGTTTGATTCCTTGGTGAATTTTGACAAAAGATCCTCAATTGGTGGCTTAAAACTTTAACCAGGTGGTCTTTGATAACCCTGAAGAGGATTAGGATTTCCCTTTTGAATATTGCTATTATTACTCGAAGAGAAATTCAAGTGATTTCTCCAACTTGGGTCATACGTATTGCCGTACAGATTGTTTCTGGGGCCAAATCGGTTTTCCCAAATAATCTACTTGCTCAATACATGTTTTTCACCAAAAGAGGGATCTACAACAGCCAGTTACTATTGTGAAACAGTTAAGCCATCAATCTTTCTTGTCAAAGCTTCAACCTTGGCCATGACTATGGTACTGATAAGATCCATGATGAGAGTCAAGCTGGAAGAAGGAATGTGGATTCTCTTGAATTGCCGCCTGGACCGATCACAAGAAGTCGAGCTAAACGACTCAAGGAAGCACTTAACGGGTTGATAAAGGATGTCCATGAAGCCGAGAAGGATTGGGTCAATCATGAAGTTGGAACGGATTGGAACAACCATGGGAAGACCCTTGCTCTTATACAAGTCACACCGACACGGGTTGAAGAGGGCTTTGTACTTTCAAGGCACGACCGTGTAGGACTCTCAAGATTGCCTAGAATCATACACGGCTAGATACACGGTTAAAAGGCACGGCCGTGTATGGAGTCAAGCAAATCCACAGAAAGATACACGGCTAAAGTACACGGGCGTGTATGTTGCCAGAAGTTGCACAGAAAGATACACGGTCAAAGTACACGGGCGTGTATGTTGCCAGAAGTTGCACAGACAAGTACACGGCCAATGTACACGGGCGTGTACACAGGCCGTGTATCCCCTGTCGGCCAGCTTGTTCTGTTTCGCGTTTTTATGTCACTTAACTAAACTACGTCGTTTTGGACTTGTTTTTACACGAATTGTAACCTTAGTATAAAAGCTCCTAGGGTTTAGAACAACTAAGATTAGACATCATTGAACATTAAACACTTTTGAGAGGCACCTCTCTTGGTTCTTCAAGAACTAAATCGAACTTATCGGATTGATTTCCGTGGCATTCATCCCGACTTATCAATCGGTCTTCCATCCCGATTGTGGCGTCTTCACTTTTATACCAAGGTTCTTGTCTCGCTTATAGACAACGGGTCGCGGTTTTCCACTTTAGGTGTTTGGGCGTCTTAGGCAACGAATTTCCGAACGTATTGGTATTGGGTTTCGTCACGGGTTGGCGTGGTTCGTATCAGTTTGGTATCAGAGCTTAGGTTTGTCAAAACATCAAGTTCGGTTGAGGAAGGTAATATCAAAAACCCTAACTCCAATCGTTCATATCCATTGTTAGCATTCAATTCCGCAATATTAATTGTCTTTTGATAGTGTAGTATTTACTAGTTGATTCTAAAAAAAAAAAGTAAAAAGTCACGACAAAAAAAAAAAGAAGGGAAAAGAAAAGAAAAGAGAAACGTGATCAAAAGCCAAAAACTAGAGACAAAAAAAAAATCGGATAGAAAATAGAGGAAAATTTTACGAACCCTAGAGTTGGTTTTGAATTCTATGGAAAGAAATTGGTGTAGTTCGGGTTAGTTCCAAGAGAATTGAGAAGAGGAAATTGGTGAGTGATATCATCGTTGTTTGTGAGAATACACGAGTGACTGTGTGATATCATCATTTAAGCGAAACCCCGTAAGGGAGTGTATCGTGAGGTTTGATCATATATATATTGTGTTGTACTAATCTTTTCTGCAGGAACTATGTCGAGGCAACATTCTCCGGAAGGTGGGAGGGGAAGGTTTGATGCTAGGTTTAGTAATTGAGGCATTGAGGGGAGAAATGAAGAGGATGTTCCAAGAGGGAATGGAACAAATTCATGAGACGGTAGAGCAAAGACTAGAGCAATCCACAAATGTATTCCAAGGGCGTAAGAGGGAGAGTCGTTCTAGGAGAGTACCGGGGTGGAGATGAAATGATGGATGATGATTTGTATGAGCCTTCTGTTTGGAGTTATAGAGGTTATAGTGGTCGAAATAGAGGAACTAGAGAATGGGAAGATAGAGGAGATAGGAATAGAGAGGATGATCAATTGAGTAGCATAAAGATGAAGATTCCTCTGTTCCAAGGGAAGAATGATCCCGAGGCGTATTTAGAATGGAGAAAAAGGTGGAGATGGTTTGATTGTCACAACTATAGTGGGAGAAAGAAGGTGAAACTTGCTGCCATTGAATTTTCAGATTATGCTATAGTGTGGTGGGATCAATTAATGTTGAATAGAAGAAGGAGTGGCGAGCCACCTATTGAGTCTTGGGAAGAGATGAAGAGAGTGATGAGAAAGCGGTTTATACCTGCATATTACTATCGTGAATTGCACAATAAGTTGCAAACTCTGAGGTAGGGAAGCCGAAGTGTGGATGAGTATTTCAAGGAGATGGAAGTCACTATGATTAGGGCGAATGTAGAAGAGGATAGAGAGGCTACAATGGCTAGATTCCTTGCTGGGTTGAATAGAGAAATCCAAAATGTGGTTAAATTGCAGCATTATGTAGAATTGGAGGATATGGTTCACATGGCTATAAAGGTTGAGAACCAGCACAAGCGGAAGGGTAGTAGTAGTGCACGATTTCAACAAGGTAATGGTTCATCCACTTGGAAGACTAATCAATGGAAGAAAGAAGAAAAGCCTTTACTTACTAAACCAAAAGGAGAGCTGAGGCAAGCGGGTTCTACTTCTGGTAATCAAGGTAATCCTGAATCTTCTACTTCTAGAAATCGTGACATTAGATGCTTTAAATGTCAAGGTAGAGGCCATATTGCTAGTCAATGTCCAAATAGGCGTGTGATGATTTTGCGTGATGATGGTGAGTATGAGACTGAGGGGATAGTGAAGAAGATGATATGTCACCATTAGAGGATGCTAGTGATGATGAGGAGCCTACAATGGGAAGGCTAGTGGCGGTAGTGAAGAGAGCTTTGAATGTGCAGGTGAAGGAAGAAGAAGAGGTGCAAAGAGAAAATATATTTCATACTAGATGTTATCTAGGAGATCACATTTGTAGTTTGATTATTGATGGTGGAAGTTGCACCAATGTAGTGAGCAATTTTATTGTTGAGAGGCTGGGGCTCAAAATTGTTAGACACCCTAGTCCATATAAATTGCAGTGGTTGAATGATAGTGGTGAGACTAAGGTAAGTAAGCAAGCCTTGATTGGTTTTCGCATTGGTAGGTATGAGGATGAGGTGTTATGCGATGTAGTGCCAATGCAAGCATGTCATGTGTTGTTGGGGAGGCCATGGCAATTTGATAGGAAGGTTGTTCATGATGGCTTTTCTAACAAGTATACGCTTGTTCACCAAGGGAAAAGCTTTAATCTTAAACCTTTAACACCTAAACAAGTGTATGAGGATCAGTTGCAGCTGCAACAGTTATTTGCAAAACACAAGGTGAGTGAAAAGCAGAGTGAGAGTGAGAGAGCAAAAGACAATGAGAAGAAAAAGGAATATAAAAGTCAAGATCAAAAGGAAAAGGAGAGGAAGGCTGGAAAGAGTGTGAGAGGCTAAGTTAAAGGGGGATCAACTTTGGTGGTGAGTGAAAAGGAGAGGGCAGCCTTGCAAAAGGAGAGTTATGTGGCAAGAGCGAGTGTAGTAAGGAGAGCGTTAGTGATGAGGCAACCTATGTTGTTGCTGGTTTTTAAGGAAACATATTTGACTACTAACGACTTATCTAACTCTTTACCTAGTGTGGTTGTGTCTCTTGTGCAAGACTTTGAAGATGTCTTTCCTGAAGAGATTCCAAAGGGATTACCACCTGTTAGAGGTATTGAGCACCAGATTGACCTTGTACCCGGAGCATCGATTCCAAACAAGCCAGCTTACAGGAGCAACCCGGAGGAGACAAAGGAACTCCAAAGGCAGGTCGATGAATTAATGGAGAAGGGGTACATGAGAGAGAGCATGAGTCCATGTGCAGTGCCGGTGATTTTGGTGCCTAAGAAGGATGGGACATGGAGAATGTGTGTTGACTGTCACGCCATCAACAACATCACGGTAAAGTATCGTCATCCCATTCCTCGCTTAGATGATATGTTAGATGAGTTACATGGGTCTAGTGTCTTTTCTAAAATTGATCTGAAAAGTGGATATCATCAAATTAGAATGAAAGAAGGTGATGAATGGAAAACTGCATTTAAGACAAAATATGGATTGTATGAGTGGTTAGTAATGCCTTTCGGGTTAACTAATGCACCTAGTACTTTTATGAGACTTATGAACCATGTTTTGAGGACATTTATTGGAAAATTTGTGGTTGTCTATTTTGATGACATTCTTATTTATAGCAAAAGTTTGGAAGATCATATGTCACACTTGAGAGATGTTTTAGAAGTGCTTCGAAAGGAACAATTATATGCTAACCTCAAGAAGTGCACTTTTTGCACAGATAAACTTGTTTTCTTGGTTTTTTTGTTAGTGCGCAGGAATACAGGTTGATGAAGAAAAGGTTCGTGCGATCCAAGAATGGCCTAGTCCAACCAATGTAAGTAATGTGCGGAGTTTCCATGGACTAGCGAGCTTTTACAGGAGGTTTGTGAAGGATTTCAGCACCATTGCAGCACCACTTACTGAGGTAATTAAGAAGAACGTGGGGTTCAGCTGGGGAGAGCAACAAGAGAAAGCCTTTCAGACGCTTAAAAATAAGCTGACTCAGGCGCCGTTACTTGCTTTACCTAACTTTACTAAAACGTTTGAAATTGAGTGTGATGCTTCAAGATTAGGTATTGGAGCAGTGCTTATGCAGGAGAGAAGACCGATTGCATTCTTTAGCGAGAAGCTAAGTGGGGCAACCTTGAATTACCCTACTTACGACAAGGAGCTATATGCATTGGTTCGAGCCCTAGAGACGTGGCAACA
Organism: Laguncularia racemosa; assembly: GCA_037954665.1. Classification (NCBI taxonomy): domain Eukaryota; kingdom Viridiplantae; phylum Streptophyta; class Magnoliopsida; order Myrtales; family Combretaceae; genus Laguncularia; species Laguncularia racemosa. Next base: position 299,154 of record JBBMOL010000118.1, on the reverse strand, counting down.
CTACCTTTGGCCAAAAGAGTTCGTGATCCACACTGATCATGAATCCTTGAAGTATTTGAAGGGGCAACACAAGCTGAACAAAAGGCATGCTCGTTGGGTGGAGTTCATCGAAACATTTCCATATGTCATCCATTACAAGCAAGGTAAAGAGAATGTAGTTGCTGATGCACTTTCTAGAAGGTATACTCTTATCTCTACACTTAGTTCTAGACTTCTTAGTTTTGAGCACATTAAGGAGTTATATGCTGCTGATCGAGATTTTTGTGAGGAGTATGTGCACTGTGAGAAGAGTGGGCATGGAAAATTTTATAAACATGACGGATTCTTGTTTAGGGAGGGTAAACTGTGCATTCCAATTTGTCCTGTAAGAGAATTACTTGTGAGGGAGTCTCATGGAGGAGGTTTAATGGGACACTTTGGAGTAGCTAAAACATTAGGGGTATTGCAGGAACACTTCTATTGGCCTCACATGAAACGAGATGTTGAGAGGATTTGTGAGCGATGTGTCACATGTAAGCAAGCGAAATCTAGAGTCCAACCTCAAGGGCTTTACACCCCACTTCCCATTCCTCATGAGCCTTGGGTAGATATTTCTATGGATTTTGTGTTAGGATTACCCAGGTCTAGACATGGTCGGGATTCTGTTTTTGTAGTTGTTGATAGGTTTTCTAAAATGGCACATTTCATTCCTTGTCATAAAACGGATGATGCTTGTAATATTGCTAATTTATTCTTTAGGGAAGTTGTGTGATTGCATGGTATGCCTAGAACAATTGTATCAGATAGGGATGCTAAGTTCTTAAGCTACTTTTGGAAGACTTTGTGGGCTAAGTTAGGAACTAAGTTATTGTTTTCTACTACTTGTCATCCACAGACTGATGGTCAAACTGAGGTAGTGAATCGAACTTTGTCTACTTTGTTGAGGGCTGTAATTAAAAAGAATATTAAAAGTTGGGAGGATTGTTTGCCGCATGTTGAATTTGCTTATAACCGTACAGTGCATTCTGCTACTAAATTTTCTCCTTTCGAAATTGTGTATGGTTTTAATCCACTAACTCCTTTGGATTTATCACCTTTGCCTATTTCTGAGTATGTTAATTTAGATGGCAAGAAGAAGGCCGAATTTGTTCAACAGATCCATGAGAAGGCAAGGCTGAACATTGAACGACAAACAGAGCAGTATGTGAAACAAGCCAACAAGGGTCATCGACAAGCTGTTTTTGAACCTGGAGATTGGGTTTGGGTTCACATGCGCAAAGAGCGGTTTCCCATGCAGCGTCGATCGAAACTACTTCCTAGAGGCGATGGAACATTTCAAGTTCTTGAGCGCATCAACGACAATGCATACAAGATAGATTTGCCTGGTGAGTATCAAGTAAGTGCTACATTTAATGTTACTGATCTGAGTCCTTTTGATGTAGGTGACGATTTGAGGACAAATCCTTTTCAAGAGGAGGGGAATGATGAGATCCATCATGAGAGTCAAGCTGGAAGAAGGAATGTGGATCCTCTTGAAGTGCCGCCTGGACCGATCACAAGAAGTCGAGCTAAACGACTCAAGGAAGCACTTAACGGGTTGATAAAGGATGTCCATGAAGCCGAGAAGGATTGGGTCAATCATGAAGTTGGGACGGATTGGAACAACCATGGGAAGACCCTTGCTCTTATACAAGTCACACCGGACACGGTTGAAGAGGGCGTGTACTTTCAAGGCACGGCCGTGTAGGACTCTCAAGATTGCCTAGAATCATACACGGCTAGATACACGGTTAAAAGGCACGGCCGTGTATGGAGTCAAGCAAATCCACAGAAAGATACACGGCTAAAGTACACGGGCGTGTATGTTGCCAGAAGTTGCATAGAAAGATACACGGTCAAAGTACACTGGCGTATATGTTGCCAGAAGTTGCACAGACAAGTACACGACCAATGTACACGGGCGTGTACACAGGCCGTGTATCCCCTGTCGGCCAGCTTGTTCTGTTTCGCGTTTTTATGTCACTTAACTAAACTACGTCGTTTTGGACTTGTTTTTATATGAATTGTAACCCTAGTATAAAAGCTCCTAGGGTTTAGAACAACTAAGATTAGACATCATTGAACATTAAACACTTTTGAGAGGCACCTCTCTTGGTTCTTCAAGAACTAAATCGAACTTATCGGATTGATTTCTGTGGCGTTCATCCCGACTTATCAATCGGTCTTCCATCCCGATTGTGGCGTCTTCACTTTTATACCAAGGTTCTTGTCTCGCTTATAGACAACGGGTCGCGGTTTTCCACTTTAGGTGTTTGGGCGTCTTAGGCAACGAATTTCCGAACGTATTGGTATTGGGTTTCGTCACGGGTTAGCGTGGTTCGTATCAGTAGCCACATCTACGAACACTTGCAGCATCCTTCTCTCTACTCCTTATATGTGACCACTCATAATATATTTGTAGCCATGTCTTTAAAGAGAGTGAAGCTTTCTTCAGGGGTCTTGTAGTTCAAGGTGCCACTAGTTATGGCATCTATCATCTGCCTAGTTTGGTAATTTAAGCCACTATAAAAAATCTACACTTGAAGCCACTATAGTATCATGTGGTGTGGACATTTCCTCATTGATTCTTTAAATCTCTCCCAGGTTTCATATAGAGTCTCCATGTCATGATGATGGTAAGATTGGATTTTAGCTCAACGTTTAGCAATCTTCGAGGGGGGAAGAACTTATCCATGAACTTCTTAATCAACTCTTGCCATGTAGTGATAGAGCCCCTTAGCAAAGAATTCAACCATTTCTTAGCCTTGCCCTTTAAAGAGAATGGAAAGAGCTTTAGGCAAATTGCATCATCATTAACTCCATTGAACTTGAAAGTTTCAGATATCTCTAAAAAGAGTTAGATATGCGTATTTAGGCCCTCTTCTTGCAAACGATCAAATTGAGCATATTGTTATACCATATGAGTGACACCTAGCTTAAGCTCAAAGTTATTTGCCTCCACTTAAGGTCGAACTATACTGGAGTTAACACCCATCAAGTTTAGTCTAACAAAATTAGAATTGGTTCTTGGTTGATCAGAAATCTTAGCCTCTCTATTATCCGTCTCTTGATTATTCATCGGACCTACAATTAGATTTCCCTGATCCAACTCTTCGACATGATTATTAACTAGCTCAGCTATCTCTCCTTTCGGTATCTCTTCTTTAATTCTTGCTGTTGAAGATTTAGCTATGGGTTTGTTCTTTTCCTGATGCCTTAAAATTGTTCTATCTAGCTCTGGATTGAAGTTAGCAAGTTCCTTGTAGCGACTTATAGTCATTTACTGTAAACACAATGTTAAGCAATTATTAGCTCCAGGATCACGATATGGAAGAGAAGAAAAGTAAACAAAGAAAAGAATGGTTAAATTAATAGGTAAAAAGTGTTCTTAATATTGGTGTATCCCTGGCAACGGTGTAAAAAACTTAATCATGCCAAATTGTCATCTTAATAATTTAAAGTACCTGTTCCTAATCTTAATTACGATGTAATAGGCAAGTGCACCTATTGTGAACATAATATAATGGTTAAGTACAGGGTCGTCTTACAAAGATAAACCAATTACTAGTAATAACTCTATTCCTATTATCTAATTGTCAATTAAGATTGATTTATATCTTGAATTGTAAACTAATAATTACTATACTACTAAAAACTAAGAACGGATCACTAATAGCAAAAAGGAAAGATTAATTCAACAATCAAGGCAACCTAGATTTCATTCTATTCCTCTTTTAATATGTGAATCATCATAATTGAAGATTTTATCTTTGTTGAGTTCTTAAGCTATAAAGTGTCTTAATCAAGCTAACAACTTTCTCAAGTCTATTAACTTATCTAACCCTAGATTTATCAATTAGGATCTCTCCTCAATCAATAGCAACCTAGAATTGCAGTAACATGAACTTTTTAACAAATCAATTATAAAACAGAAGGCTTTTGTTATTCTATCTCTAGAATCACATGCAAACCTTATCAATTGCATAGATCTAATTAGAAAAACAATTTCTCAATTAATTAAAATGATATCAAACATAAATTCATATTCTAGATCTATGAATCTAATAAACAATGAAAGAATATGCAATTGAACATAAGAACTTCAATAAACTTTTGTTAAGAACAAATCTTGATCACATAACAAAAGAGTTTCAAACAAAATCTAAGTATAGAGTTTAGTCTTCCATGACATTATCAGTAAAAATGCAAATACTGGAAAAGAAAATAAGTTTCATGACTACAACCCTTAAAGATCGAATCTTTAACATCATGCATTTTCAATCTCCGTGAAATTTGACAAAACCCTATTTTCCTACAGATAGGGAAGTGTATATTTGATAACCTCTCCCCCCTTTCACGAAATTTAGGATATATATATATATTATGCATGATCAAACATATACACAATTAAGTACACAAGTTGTGTACTGCAATCATGTATGTGTAGAGATGATTTCTTCTTTGTCTGCAAAGTACACTATTAGGTGCACAATTTTGTATCTCAATTATATGTCTTCAGTTTACTCCTAGGGTTCATGGCAGACATGTACACAGAGAGTACACAATTGTTTACCCAATTTTGTATGTGAATATCCTAAAACAGAACCTCCACCTTAGATACCCAAGCAAAGTACACAATTGTGTACTTTCCATGAATCTTTAACTTGCTTGCAACTTGTCCAATTCCTTCTAATCTCACTTTATTTCTTCAAAGATCCTTCCTTTAGCTCTAGAAAGATATAAAAGGCTTGAAATCAAATTTTTTCAAACTTTAATGAATTACCAACAAAATACATCTATAAAGTACAAATTCACCATTTTAGGTAAGGATCTTTTGACACTTATCAAACTTCCCTACATTTAAGTCATTGCTTGTTCTCAAGCAAAATAAATAAAATCATTAAGTCAAATGAGGACTTCAACATCAACAAATGAACTTCTCATCAATCATGATTGACATTACCAAACAAAATTAACTCAAACATCAACATTCATTAACTTTAATCCTTAAAGCTCAATGTAATTTCATGAATCTCAAAAATGTGCTTCTCACCCAGTTATGGGAGTATTGTATCAAAGATACTTTAGCCAAAATTCTAAAATTAATTAGAGTAAGCCAAGCTTTACCCTTATCATTTAAAAATAATTTTCAAAATAAAACGCAGGGTCAAACAGAGCAAAAGGAGACTTGGTTCACTTCAACCACCACTTGAGAGTTTATATAATCCCTTCAACAATCTCTCTAAGCAAAAAAATCAAGAATGAAAGTATTTTGCATTTGTGTTCCTCCTAGATTCCTCCTTCTTTTTAATTAACCTCTCCAAAAATTTTATTCATTGTATTTAATTCAATATATTCATCTTATTCAAGTTCAGTTGTTTGAGATCCTATAACCCATGTAACAAATTTTCAACCGATAATCTTGAGCTTGTCACTCAAGTTAATAGACGTTATCTTTTCAATTGAGGGCATCCCTATAGACTTACTTACTCAAATTACAAGATTCGCTAAACTTTGCCTTTTTTAATGTCCCACCTTACTATGATAATTTCCTTAGTCGGTAGATCCCAAGCCAAATGACCTTAGGTGACCAAGTTTTAAAGGGACCCCATTGAACCTCCATCATCTTAACTTTAGGGATTCATAAAAATACTCTTAACTTGGACGAACCAAGTCATTGGAGTAATAGCATCATCATCTTTTTAATTAGCTTGACTAGTTAGTAGTGAAGTCAAACTTTGCTCTTCTTATGGACTAAAGCTCACTCATATTAACTAAGTCTTTAGTTTTAAGCACAATGTGCCTTCATTAATTACAAGGTTGAAGAGATCTTTTAAGAAAGATGACCAAGTGAATCACATCACTTGCTCTTTTATTAAAGATTAAATGGCTTTCAAGATCTTTGATGAGAAAATATACATCCTAGTTGTCGAGTCTAATTTTTGAATTCCCATTCCTAATCCGATCTAAACTAAACCCTATGCTCATCTAATATAGATCCTCGACTTGAGTTAGGAATTTCGTTTGATTTTTGGAGTCGCCACCCAACTGTTGTTGGGAAAAAGTGAATTAAGACTAAAGGAGCGGATTAGTCTTAATTTGGACTACTAGTCATCGTTATTTCCTCTTCTCGTTTTTGTGAGAAGAGAAAAAGGGAAAACCAGAGTTTCTAAGTCCGGAGGCTAACCTATTAAAACCTATACGGTTACCACCCAATCTCCTAAAATTGTTCATCTTTAGAAATGTGTTTCATTGTGTTTCTGTTAATTTTTGTTATGTCTTTGAATTTATTTCAGAAAAAAGGATTTTTCATTTATTTTATGGGTTGACCCGAATGGGTGCCTACGTACCTGCTACTCAGGATCAAACAAGCCGTAGTTCGCTTTTCTAAAAATCTTTAGTGTATTGGTGAATTTTAATTTTGAAATTTCTTTCGATTTATGTTTTTACCATTTTTTGGATTTTTCCTAAAAAACTCTAAGCCTAAGCTTGACTTCATTTTTGAAAAATGATTTTGTAGGGAAAACATCAATTTTGATTTATTTGATGAAAATGATTTCTCTAAGTGCTAAAACTTATTTATTTTATTTTTTTATGATTTTTTTTTTATTTTTGTGATTTCTGAGGATTTTTGTGGTTTTTGGGAATTTTTGTTGATTTTCGTGATTTTTGAGGATTTTTGTGATTTTTTTTGGGAATTTTTGTGATTTTTGGGAATTTTTGTTTATTATCTATCCTATTTGACATCTAAAATTTTATGATTTATTTTCCTAATTTTTTATTATTTCTATATTTATTTTTATTATTATTATTATTATTATTTTTTCATTATTTTTTTATTTATCTATTTACTATTTTTATTATTTTTCTACATTATTAAATTCTAGAAAAATCTAATTTCTACATTTTCCTATTTATTAAAAATAACACATAAATAAATAAATAAATAAATAACAAATAATTAATTAATTAATTCAGAATAAATAAATAAACAAAATTAATTAAATAAATAAAAATAAAAAAAATCCAGAAAATCCGACTTACCTGGATCCAGGTCGGTACGCGGGTCGGGTCAGTCGGGTCGGGTCGGATCGATCGGACACGGCGGCGGGGTTGGCTCGTTCACGGCGTTCCGGTGGTCTTTTGCGGCGGGTGAAGTGTCGAATCCTAGCTTCTTGAGGGTGCTGAATCCGATGGTGGTGGCGGTTTACTCCCAGAACGTCTCCTCGTGGTGGCTCAACTCCGATTGGCGGTCTCAACTTTGGGTTTCCTCCGATCTACACTCTTTTCTCTCTCTCTCGCAATTCTGATCTCTGTTCTTGCTTCCTCATCTCCTCCTCTATTTATAGGCGCTTGTAATCGAGCTGGATAAGCTCGGATTTCCTCCGATTGAAGCTGATCGGATTTTCGGTTGAAAAACCAACTCCGATTCGTGCCCATCCAACGATTTGTTGCGATTTGATTTTAATTAGATAATGTTTATCTTATCTTTGTTGAAGATCTGTTGGATTTGTGCAAAAAAATCGAATCAAAACGACCGAAATACGAATTTTTTCCTCGCCGGCGATCTCGGGCTCGAGGTAGGAGACGATCACGCGCCCGGCGCATGCGTTTCTTCCAGCCAATCAGATGCTGCCACGTGTCCTGGATAAGTCGAAAATTGCAAAACGCGGAAACTGCTTCCTCCGCGATTCAAACGTCTGACCAAGCCCCCCCCCCCGCGCGCGCGCGCGCGCGCCTAACCATGGTCCGGACCAGCTGAGCTAGCCCACTTTCGCGATTTTATTTATTTCGCAAATTGCATATATGCAATGCAATTTTTCTATTTTTTTTGTATTTTTTGAAATTTCAAAAATTTGTAAAAATTGTTTATTTTCCATTATTGCTATTTCCGAAATCATTTTTCAAAATTGAAGTGTTTTCCTATTTATTTTTATTTTTTGAACATTTTTATTATTTTATGCTAAATTAGGGAAAAATTGGAAAAATTAGGAAAAATTGAAAATTGATTATTATTGAAAATTATTGACTCCTAGGGCAAAAATGTGGTGTTTACAGCTGCCCCTCTTTGTGGTAAAGTTTGAAAAACTTAACTACAAAGACAAACAAAAGACGCCATTTTTGACCTCTTGAATTAGGTTTTAGTAGGAAAATGCCCCAAGAGCTGATAATCCTACGGTTGAAGATGTTCCTAACAATTCAAGGTAATGTTCCCTCTCCAAAAAGTGCTTTATGGGCTAACTAATTGGCGACAGGACACATCTCAAGCATCGAGTAGGAATGTATGAGAAATGATGATAGGAAGCGTCTCATCAGACTTGCAACCTTGGAAAGAAAATTTACTTAGGAAGCGCCCTTATGAGCTGGCTACCTGTCGACAGAAGCGTCTTGTTAGACTAGCAATTGTTTGGGAAGGATGTTTCCGAAAAGTGCCCCAAGAGCTGACTAATCGGGAGAATCTAGGAAAGTGCCCATATTGGGCTGACTAACCTTAAAATAGATTTTAGGAAAGTGCCCATCTTGGGCTGACTAACCTGTGGTAGTGTCTCAAAAGGTGCCCTTGTAAGCTGACCCTGAGAACGGATTTTTAGGAAAGTGCCCATATTGGGTTGACCAACCTTTGATAAAATTCTTAGGAAAGTGCCCATCTTGGGCTGACTAACCTTAGATAGGACTGTCTCAAAAGGTGCCCTTATGAGCTGACCCTGAGAACAGGTTTTTTCGGGAAAGTGCCCATATTGGGCTGACTAACCCTTGATAAAATTCTTAGGAAAGTGCCCATCTTGGGCTGACTAACCTTAGATAGAACTGTCTCAAAAGGTGCCCTTATGAGCTGACCCTGAGAACAGGTTTTTTCGGGAAAGTGCCCATATTGGGCTGACTAACCCTTGATAAAATTCTTAGGAAAGTGCCCATCTTGGGCTGACTAACCTTAGATAGGACTGTCTCAAAAGGTGCCCTTATGAGCTGACCCTGAGAACAGGTTTTTTTCGGGAAAGTGCCCATATTGGGCTGACTAACCCTTGGATTGACTTTTAGGAAAGTGCCCCAAGAGCTGACTAACCTAAAATAGAACTGTCTCAAAAGGTGCCCTTATGAGCTGACCCTGAGAACAGGTTTTTTCGGGAAAGTGCCCATATTGGGCTGACTAACCCTTGATAAAATTCTTAGGAAAGTGCCCATCTTGGGCTGACTAACCTTAGATAGAACTGTCTCAAAAGGTGCCCTTATGAGCTGACCCTGAGAACAGGTTTTTTCGGGAAAGTGCCCATATTGGGCTGACTAACCCTTGGATTGACTTTTAGGAAAGTGCCTCAAGAGCTGACTAACCTAAAATAGAACTGTCTCAAAAGGTGCCCTTATGAGCTGACCCTGAGAACAGGTTTTTTCGGGAAAGTGCCCATATTGGGCTGACTAACCCTAGGATTGATTTTTAGGAAAGTGCCCCAAGAGCTGACTAACCTAAAATAGAACTGTCTCAAAAGGTGTCCTTATGAGCTGACCCTGAGAACAGGTTTTTTCGGGAAAGTGCCCATATTGGGCTGACTAACCCTTGATAAAATTCTTAGGAAAGTGCCTATCTTGGGCTGACTAACCTTAGATAGGACTTTCTCAAAAGGTGCCCTTATGAGCTGACCCTGAGAACAGGTTTTTTTTTAGGAAAGTGCCCATATTGGGCTGACTAACCCTTGGATTGATTTTTAGGAAAGTGCCCCAAGAGCTGACTAACCTAAAATAGAATTGTCTCAAAAGGTGCCCTTATGAGCTGATCCTGAAAACGGATTTTTAGGAAAGTGCCCATATTGGGCTGACTAACCTTTGATAAATTCTTAGGAAAGTGCCCATCTTGGGCTGACTAACCTTAGATAGGACTTTCTCAAAAGGTGCCCTTATGAGCTGACCCTGAGAACAGGTTTTTTTTAGGAAAGTGCCCATATTGGGCTGACTAACCCTTGGATTGATTTTTAGGAAAGTGCCCCAAGAGCTGACTAACCTAAAATAGAATTGTCTCAAAAGGTGCCCTTATGAGCTGACCCTGAGAACGGATTTTTAGGAAAGTGCCCATATTGGGCTGACTAACCTTTGATAAATTCTTAGGAAAGTGCCCATCTTAGGCTGACTAACCTTAGATAGGACTTTCTCAAAAGGTACCCTTATGAGCTGACCTTGAGAACAGGTTTTTTTTAGGAAAGTGCCCATATTGGGCTGACTAACCCTTGGATTGATTTTTAGGAAAGTGCCCCAAGAGCTGACTAACCTAAAATAGAACTGTCTCAAAAGGTGCCCTTATGAGCTGACCCTGAGAATGGATTTTTAGGAAAGTGCCCATATTGGGCTGACTAACCTTTGATAAATTCTTAGGAAAGTGCCCATCTTGGGCTGACTAACCTTAGATAAAACTGTCTCAAAAGGTGCCCTTATGAGCTGACCCTGAGAACAAGTTTTTCCGGGAAAGTGCCCATATTGGGCTGACTAACCCTATTAAAGAAAATGTCTAGACACGTGCTTCATTATGAGCTGACTCATCTGGTACTCTTGAACATGCTTCTTACTAAGCTAGATGATGTGATGCCTTTCATGATGTGATGATAGTTACCTATTTTAATATGCTTGCCTGTTTATCTCGGATAGCAACCAAACAACTGAACCTTCGTGTTGATTTGCTCCTGCTTCTTTTCTTCTTATCTTGACACTGGATTGAAAATCTTGATGTGCCTCTTTTCTTTATGCACCAAGCTCTTTCGACGGTAATGTTATCCTAATAATGCGCTCAGTTTTAATGCTTAGGAGTAGACAAAATTATATCACAAATTACATTAAGATTCATTATCATTTTAGTGTTTATCTTTCATTGACAAAGTGGTGGGTAATGTGTTTAGGTGTATTTATTGTGATGAGAATTGATTGGGATTGTTGACCATTCAGGGATATTAGCTTTGCTTGTAGAAAATTAAAAACTCGACTCAACGAACTTTGTATCGAATATTGGCTTTCATAAACATTGGCAAATTTTCAATTCCCTTGCCTAAGGATAGTACATCTTTACAGCATCTGTGTTGACGGGGTCTCTCAATTTTGGACCTTCCATCTGAGTTAATATTAAAGCACCACCTGACAGAACCTTTTTCACCACATACGGGCCTTCATAATTTGGAGTGAATTTTCCTCTGGAGTCTTGGGCATTCGGGAGAACTTTTCTTAGTACTAGATCGCCCTCTTTGAAGTACCAAGGTCTCATCTTCTTGTTGAATGCTCGGGCTATCCTCTGTTGGTAACACTGACCATGACATAGCGCGGTGAGTCTTCTTTTATCAATCAGATTCAGCTGATCAAGCCTTTTCTTTACCCAATCCGATTCTGTTAATTGAGTTTCTGACAAGATTTTGAACGATGGTATCTCGACTTCCACTGGTAGCACTGCTTTTGTACCATATACCAATGAGTAAGGGCTAGCTCCCGTAGATGTTCTTATTGAAGTTCTATAAGCCATGAGAGCAAATGGTAACATTTCGTGCCAATCTTTGTAAGTTGTTGTCATTTTCTCGATGATCTTCTTGATATTTTTGTTAGCTGCTTCTACTGCCCCGTTCATTTGAGGTCGATAGGGGGTTAAATTTCTATGGTTTATGTGGAATTGTTGACATAAACCTGTCATCGATTTATTGTTGAGATTGGTACCATTGTCGGTGATGATCGACTCAGGAACTCCATATCGGGCTATTATGTCCCTTTTTAAGAAGCGGACTATTACCCCTTTTGTGACATTGGTATATGATGACGCTTCTATCCATTTGGTGAAGTAATCAATCGCTAACAGTATAAATCTATGGCCATTGGATGCCGTTGGAGCGATTGGGCCGATTATGTCGATTCCCCACATGGAGAAAGGCCACGGCGCCGATAACAAATGTAGCTCGTTGGGTGGAGCATTGATCCGGTTTGTGTATACTTGGCACAGATGGCAGTGCTTAACATACTTTATGCAATCCGACTCCATGGTTAACCGGTAATACCCTAACCTCATGATTTTTCGGGCCAACATGTAGCCGTTCATATGAGGTCCGCATACCCCTTCATGTATTTCCTTCATGAGTTCGCATGCTTCATTTTTGTCCACACATCTCAACAGGGTGTTATCATATGATCTCTTGTAGAGTATAGACCCACTTAATAAGAAATGACTTGCCAACCTTTTGAGCGTTCTTTGGTCATTCTTGCTAGCCATTTCAGGGTAGTTACCTTCTTGGAGGAAGGTCCTGATGTCGTGATACCAGGGCTTATCATCTTGTATCTTTTCAATTGTCAAACAATAAGCGGGCCGACTTTCGATGTCTATTTTCATCGGTTGAACTTCGGCTCCTCCTGTTATTTGAATCACGGATGCTAGTGTGGCTAGGGCATCTGCGAACTGATTCTGAATTCTCGGGATATACATGAAGGTGATTGCCTTAAACTCCTCAATCAGCTCTGTCAAGTGTTGATGGTACGGTACCAGTTTGGGGTCTTTAGTTTTGTATTCCCCTCTTGTTTGTAATATGATGAGCGACGAGTCTTCGTACACCTCTAATTCGCAGATTCCCATTTGGCAGGCCATCTTGAGGCCAAGAATACATGCTTCATATTCCGCGATATTATTGATATAGGAAAATGTAAGTCTTGTCGCTGCAGGGAATTGAGTGCCGTCTGGGGATATCAATACTGCCCCAACCCCACAACCGAATACGTTGGCAGCCCCGTCGAAGAATAGTTTCCACCCACCATTCTGCTCTCTCCCAGAGTTTTCTAGCGGCATATCTTCTACTGTTAATATGTTCTCGTCCGGAAATTGGACTTGTATTTCTTGGGTATCTGTCTCGACAGGGTGTTCGGCCAACTGATCGGCTAAAGCTTGCCCCTTTATCGAGTTTTGATTTACATACGTGATGTCAAACTCAGATAGAAGCATCTGCCATTTAGAGATTCTACCCATCAATGCTGGCTTCTCTGCCAAGTATTTCAAGGGATCATGTCTTGTCAACAGCTCAATATGATAGTAGAGGGTGTATTGCCTTAGTCGATGCATGACCCAAATTAACGCACAACACGTCCTCTCCACCTCTGAGTACCTTTGTTCCCCATCTGTGAACTTCTTGCTCAGATAATATATGGGACGTTCTCTTCCCTCTTCATCTTTCTGCCCCAACACACATCCCATGGATTCGGGGAGTATGGTGAGGTATAAGAATAAGGGTGTTCCTTGTTTCGGGACTATCAAGACCGGGGGTTTTATAAGATAGTCTTTGATTTTCCTGAACGCTTCTTCACATTCGTCGTCCCATTCTATTGCGGCGTTCTTCTTCAACAGACGGAATAGCGGCTGGCATTTGTCGGTGAGTTGTGAGATAAACCGAGCTATATAATTTAACCTCCCCAGCAAGCTTCTTACTTCTTTAACGGAGCGTGGGGAAGGTAACTCTAATATGGACTTTACCTTGTCAGGGTCAATCTTAATGCCCTCCTGGCTGATGACGAACCCTAACAATTTCCCCGTTGTAACCCCGAAAGTACATTTTTCCGGGTTTAACTTAAGTTGGAACTTCCTCAGTCGTTTGAACAATTTCCTCAGATATCTATATGGCTTTCTCCTTCTTTGGATTTAGCTATCATGTCGTCGACGTATACCTCAACCTCACGATGCATCATGTCATGAAGTATGGCGACCATGGCTCTCTGATACGTTGCCCCGGCGTTTTCAGACCGAAGGGCATGACTTTGTAACAGAAAGTTCCCCATGTCGTGATGAAGGTTGTTTTGGTCTTGTCTTCCTCGGCCATTTTTATTTGATTGTATCCTGAGAAACCGTCCATGAATGAGAAGAGATGGTTTCCCGCGGTGTTATCCACTAGAACATCAATATGAGGTAGGGGGAAGTTATCCTTTGGCGTGGCTTGGTTTAAGTCCCGAAAGTCCACGCATACGCGCACTTTTCCGTTCTTTTTTATAACGGGGACTACATTTGCCACCCATTCTAGGTAGTCGGATACTTCGATGAACCCTACTTCCAGTAGTTTCTTGACTTCTTCTTTGATTTTTAGCAAGATGTCGGGCTTAAATCTTCTTAGTTTTTGTTTTTTAGGTTTGACATCCTCCCTTGTGGGAAGCCTGTGAACTACTATCGACTGGTCTAGCCCTGGCATGTCACCATATGACCAGGCAAACACATCTGCATATTCGATTAATAGCTCGGTTATCTCACATTTTTGCTCGGCACTCAAACTGGTCCCGATTTTGAGGTTCTTAGGGTTTTCCATGCTGCCTAGATTTACTGTCTCCACAGGCTCGTCGATCGAGATTCCGCTTTGTTCATGTTTTAGCCAATTTTCTTGTATTATTTCGTGGTCTAAGATATCGTCTTCAACAACTGACCCAGCAGCGTTGGAAATGATATCAGCATTTTTACGTTCTACTTGCGCGAAATATCTCTGATGTTCGATGGTGGGAGATCTGAGTGACATAAAAAATGAAATCATATATAATAATAAAAGAAACAAACTGTAATGGAATTCGATAAATAGTCTCAATAAAATTTGTTCAATGATTTTTTTCTACTCTTGAGCTAACCTAGCGCTATTGATAGGACAACAAAACCAGTTGTTCAGAGCTGGATGTTGGTTGGACATGTGGGAGATTGATTCCCCTTTGTTGTTGTCCTCTTTGTTTATTCGAAGCTCTTGAATAACGTTTGCCTTTTGGAGAGGTGGGATGCACATCTGGGTGTTGCTTGGCTTTTCCTTCATTCTGCCTTTGACACTTCTTACCTGTGCTTCTTCCCTGGCTGTAGGAATGTAGTCAACGCTGGTCTTATTGCGATTGTCACTGTTGTTGCCACTATTTGCCATTCTGGTTCTTGAATGAGTGTAAATTGGGCTTCTGGGAGGGTTCGGTTGCTTGGGAGCTATTTTGATACCTGGCGCGCATTTTTTCTTTTTTAGTATGATGTATGCAAATGCTATGCATGTGTCATACGGATGCTAAAAATAAAAAGGTTGACAACTGACTGACAATGTAATATTGAAAATTCACTTTTATTAATATTAACTATTCTGGAGTTCAAAATAAAATATTACAAATAAAGATCTACTTCCTAGTTCTTTTAGTCTTCTGTTGTGGAGGCTCAGATTTCCCACTGATGACGGCTTCCAATTCCTTGACTTTGGCCTGGCATTTCTCCAATTGTGCTTCTAAGGCCTTGTTCCTTTGATCGGATTCTTTGAAACGTCCCTTCCAGATGTCTTTCTTATGATCCGCAGCTTCAAAGTATACCTCCATTCGAGCCCTGACCTGTTCCAAGTAGATCTCTGTCTGTGGATTGATCTTATCTAGTCTTGGCTGGGTGACGTTTGGAACCCGGTATGCTCTTTCCCCTGCCTGGTATAGCTGACGGATTACAAACTCTCTAGTGGCTCGGTGTTTTCCCACTTCGCCATCTAGCTCGCCGAGGTCCACATTCGGGCTTTCGATTCTGGCCTCCCAAAGTGCTTTGACCTTTGCCAGCTTAGCAAATTTCTCGGCTACCAACAGGTTCGAGTCCTGGTACTCAAAGGTGACTGCTTCGAGTGAAGGCTGATAAACTATGTCTTGGACGGTACCGAGTTGGCGGACTACGGAGTTGGGGTGATATCCGATACATCCGTTGATCCCGATTAATGGTACTGCTTGGAAATTATTGCAGGTTAAGATGATTTTATTGCAGCAACTCCACCTGGCTGTCCATAGAATATCTTCGGCGCTAAGGCTTCTAAGCAGATCTACCAAACTGTGGCTAGTAATGTCGTCGGGTAACTTCACCTTTTCTATACAAGAACCCACCAGATCCACCTGTTGGGCTAGGGTTTTCCTGACCATGTTCAACCCGAAGCACTTGAGGTGGCTTACGAACCATATTAGCAGAAGGTTGATGCTGGAGCGGAGGATCCCATGGCCCTTCTTCTTAAGGAAATTCAAATTCCGGATCTGTTCAGCCAGTAGAGCCGGGATGTAAGATCTTCCCTCCAGGAATTGGGTTACCAGCTCTGCAACCCGGTAGTGAATATAGAAGGTCCCGATGGGGAACAGTATGGTGGCGAAGGCTGTCAAGATGAAAGCGTTCACCCTTCTCTGTCTGTAAGTCTTAGGGTCTCCGCACAGGATGTCCTTTCTGTCCCCATTGTCTTCTCGGGCAATAAACCAGGCTTCTAAGTCATCCATTCGTATGCAATACCCATTACAGTCTGCCAGGGCTTTGTTGACCGCTGTTTTGCGGATGCCTAGCAGTCTACTGAAGGTGCCGGCTGGCCCGGCCTCGAGGTCTGGCGTGTAAATCTGATCAGTCAGTGCTGGAGCCTGTAGCAACTGGGTGTACTCCTCCAGGGTAGGGGTGATCTCATGCGGCCCGATGAAGAAAGCTGCGGGCTCGATCTCCCATAACTGGAGCATGGCTCGGACCATAGGTAAATTTGCCTCTAACTTAGTCAGAGAGAGGATGGGGCCGATCTTCTGCTGGATGAAGGCCTGCTCCTCTGGGTTGTACAAGGTAAACCAGTGGTCCAGTACCAATTTTGGGTCCAAAGGTTTGTACACCCGAATCTCTTTGCGGAGGAGGCGGTCGACTGCACTGCTAGCCATCTATTACAATAGGAAACAGCCTAGTTACAAACAGAACTATGAAAATATTACAGGGAAATAGTCCTGAACTCCAAGGACAAAATAACAAACCATTACATCGTCATCCAATTGTCAACCCCTCGTACGATGCTATGTATGCAAGTAGGTTGGTTCTAATTGGTTCCCGAGCTCTATGGCCTCCCGCATTCTCGAAGAAATGGATCTCAGGCCATATCGAAGCATAGGGTGGGGTAGCCTAATCGGTCCCGAACGGTGAATTAACTCACTTCGCCCGAAACCTACACAATGGCTCCCCGTCTTAGGTTTCTAGGACGGTCCGGGTTCGACCGCATCTACTCACACAAACATATGTATGCATGCAAAACCCCCACAGTAAAGAAACCAAAATCTAACTAAATCCCGCAAAGTTAGTAACAAAGTAATGATTGAAACACATTTTTCTTAAAGAGAACAGCTTGGAGAGATTCAGGTGGCTAGCCTGCTGGTATGGGTCCCCAGCGGAGTCGCCATCCTGTCGAGTCTAATTTTTGAATTCCCATTCCTAATCCGATCTAAACTAAACCCTATGCTCATCTAATATAGATCCTCGACTTGAGTTAGGAATTTCGTTTGATTTTTGGAGTCGCCACCCAACTGTTGTTGGGAAAAAGTGAATTAAGACTAAAGGAGCGGATTAGTCTTAATTTGGACTACTAGTCGTCGTTATTTCCTCTTCTCGTTTTTGTGAGAAGAGAAAAAGGGAAAATCAGAGTTTCTAAGTCCGGAGGCTAACCTATTAAAACCTATACGGTTACCACCCAATCTCCTAAAATTATTCATCTTTAGAAATGTGTTTCATTATGTTTCTGTTAATTTTTGTTATGTCTTTGAATTTATTTCAGAAAAAAGGATTTTTCATTTATTTTATGGGTTGACCCGAATGGGTGCCTACGTACCTGCTACTCAGGATCAAACAAGCCGTAGTTCGCTTTTCTGAAAATCTTTAGTGTATTGGTGAATTTTAATTTTGAAATTTCTTTCGATTTATGTTCTTACCATTTTTGGGATTTTTCCTAAAAAACTCTAAGCCTAAGCTTGATTTCATTTTTGAAAAATGATTTTGTAGGGAAAACATCAATTTTGATTTATTTGATGAAAATGATTTCTCTAAGTGCTAAAACTTATTTTTTTTTATTTTTTATATTTTTTTTATGATTTTTTATGATTTTTTTTATTTTTGTGATTTATGAGGATTTTTGGGGATTTTTGTGGTTTTTGGGAATTTTTGTTGATTTTCGTGATTTTTGAGAATTTTTTTGGGAATTTTTGTGATTTTTGTGATTTTTGGGAATTTTTGTGATTTTTGTGATTTTTGGGAATTTTTGTTTATTATCTATCCTATTTGACATCTAAAATTTTATGATTTATTTTCCTAATTTTTTTATTTTATTTCTATTTTTTTTTTTTTTTATTTATCTATTTACTATTTTATTATTTTTCTACATTATTAAATTCTAGAAAAATCTAATTTCTACATTTTCCTATTTATTAAAAATAACACATAAATAAATAAATAAATAACAAATAATTAATTAATTAATTCAGAATAAATAAATAAACAAAATTAATTAAATAAATAAAAATAAAAAAAATCCGGAAAATCCGACTTACCTGGATCCGGGTCGGTGCGCGGGTCGGGTCAGTCGGGTCGAATCGGGTCGGTCGGACACGGCGGCGGGGTTGGCTCATTCACGGCGTTCCGGTGGTCTTTTGCGGCGGGTGAAGTGTCGAATCCTAGCTTCTTGAGGGTGCTGAATCCGATGGTGGTGGCGGTTTACTCCCAGAACGTCTCCTCGCGGTGGCTCAACTCCGATTGGCGGTCGCAACTTTGGGTTTCCTCCGATCTACACTCTTTTCTCTCTCTCGCAATTCTGATATCTGTTCTTGCTTCCTCATCTCCTCCTCTATTTATAGGCGCTTGAAATCGAGCTGGATAAGCTCGGATTTCCTCCGATTGAAGCTGATCGGATTTTCGGTTGAAAAACCAACTCCGATTCGTGCCCATCCAATGATTTGTTGCGATTTGATTTTAATTAGATAATGTTTATCTTATCTTTGTTGAAGATCTGTTGGATTTGTGCAAAAAAATCGAATCAAAACGGCCGAAATATGAATTTTTTCCTCGCCGGCGATCTCAGGCTCGAGGTAGGAGACGATCACGCGCCCGGCGCATGCGTTTCTTCCAGCCAATCAGATGCTGCCACGTGTCCTGGATAAGTCGAAAAATTGCAAAACGCGGAAACTGCTTCCTCCGCGATTCGAACGTCTGACCAAGCCCCCCCCACGCGCGCGCCTAACCATGGTCCGGACCAGCTGGGCTAGCCCACTTTCGCGATTTTATTTATTTCGCAAATTGCATATATGCAATGCAATTTTTCTATTTTTTTGTATTTTTTGAAATTTCAAAAATTTGTAAAAATTGTTTATTATCCATTATTGCTATTTCCAAAATCATTTTTCAAAATTGAAGTGTTTTCCTATTTATTTTTATTTTTTGAACATTTTTATTATTTTATGCTAAATTAGGGAAAAATTGGAAAAATTAGGAAAAATTGAAAATTGATTATTATTGAAAATTATTGACTCCTAGGGCAAAAATGGGGTGTTTACACTAGTAAGCTTAGAAATTAAACTAATTAATGTTTTACTATGGGCCTTGGTTTAATCCTAACTCTAAATTCCATTATTATTTTAGAGGAATTCATTTACTAAATGTTAAAATTTTCTTTAATTACAATCATGGTTTCAAAGTTCGATTATAAAAAATTAGGGAAAAGTTTGAGTAATTCATATGATCACAACCCTTATTAGATTTCCTTAGTAATTAATCCGAATTATCCTCCCCTTCTTCATCATCACTGCCATCACCTTCCTCTTCTTCATCTTCCTTGTCAACTTCCTCTTCATCATCCTCCTCTTCATCAATTTTTTCTTTATCCTTCCTATTACTAGACTCAACTCTTTGCTCAACCTCAGGAAAGGATACATAAGTTGGCAGGTTAACTTGCCCTTAGGAAAAGCATTGTGTCAATGATTGAAAAGCTTAGACTACGAAATTTCTGAACTTCTTGCCTGTCTTTTTCATTCCCTAAAGTTGTTAGTTCAACTCATCTTGAGTCTTCTCAATAGCAGTTAAGCAGGTATGCACCTGCTTAAAGGACTAAAAGACTCACCAAGTGAAGATGGCGGGATGGGAATCTCTAGAGGTGGGGTAGAAGAAGAAGGTTTATGTGTAGGGCCTGGAGTGCTTGTAATTTTTTTTAACTTCCATTTAGAGAAAGGACCATCACTGATCCTATCATTCTTGTGATAGAAAGCATTAGGACCAAGTGCTTGAAAAAGGCCTATACTCATAAATAATTTGGTGATGTAACCACCACAATATATATTCTTAAACTTAGAATCATGGGCTTGTCTCCAAATGTAAAAGGTTAGTTCTAATCCAATGTTTACCCTATGCTGATAGAGCATACTATATAGATAAAACATCTCGAAATTGTTCACTAGTCCTTTATTGCTCTTCCTAGCACCTATGGTATTAGCTAGGAGCCAATGACATACCTTTAGTCGGTGATCTTTGATCAAGTATGCTTTAAAGCTAGATGGAAAATACATTTAATCTTTGTTCTTAGTCAACTCCACTTAAAAACTCTATGGGTTGTCTCCCATAGGCCACCGATAACTTAATGCTTGAAATTTAGCTATTTGGGTGAACTCTTCAGAATAAAACCTCATGTAGACACAAAAATGACTAATGGTTATAGTATGTTTGTGTCCATACACTTTAAAGCTAAATGAATTGTTCCAACCTGCCTCAATGTTGTTCTTTTTCATTTGCAAGGTTGAAAGGAACTCTAAAGTGATGTCTCTATAAGTAAGCTCTTAAATTGTAAAATGAACCTCCCATGCTCCAGTAGAAAGCAAATCTTGGATCAGTTGCTCTAATCCATACTTTCAAATACTTCCCAATCCAAGTATTGGTGGGCCCCGAATGGCTTCTTTGAAATATTGTCAAATCTTTTCTTGCTCTATTTTTGTTTTATAACTCTTGAAATTGCTAGAGTTGAAGAAGAACTAGTGTTGTCCCTTTTCCTCTTAGTAGGAGTTTGCTTTTGAGTGAACTTTTTCTTAATGGTAAAAGTCTTTTTGTCCATCTGTCAAGGACAAAAACATGATGGAGAATAGCAAATCGCATCCAAAAACAAACTAAGCTTACTTTAAACTAAAAGTCGCAAGCTAAAATTTTGAGGACGCACATAGATGTTTTATCATTTATGAAAATCAAGTACAAATGTTCTCACCAGGCTCATCAATATGTCGAACAAAGAGTAATCAACACAACTATCATCAGGGTTCGATAGATGGGAAGAACAGGGTGTAAGGTTATATACACAACTGATATACACAATTATGTACTTGCCTATTACAAGCACATATATCTAACCAAACGAATGCCCAAAATTTCCTAGTGTATCATGTGTATAAAACATACCTGACAACTAATAGACACGAATCACACCTCAACCACACCCATAACAAATTTCAAACAAGAAAGTTTGAATCTTGAAATTTAAGGCCTTAGGTTTGTGAATTCACAAATTCAACAAGATGTAATTCAAAAATCAGCATCAAAAACCGTATTTCCATTAAGGAAAACATGTAAAAACAAGACGAAACAACCAAGAAACCCTTAACAATCAAAAGCCCCAAATTTGTCCTCAAGAACCTTAATCTTATAAATGCCATTCGAAGGCCATCCATGGAAATACAAGCATGTTTCATCACAATATCTTCATCAAATAAAAATAAACACCGACTTCCAGCAATGTAGACATTGAAATATGAAAATCAAACATCAAGAAAAGATTTAGATGCTACTTGATTTAATCTAGCACAATAGTTAGGCTGAAGCAATAATAAAGGAAAAGGAAGGAAGAAAAAGAAGAAGAATATTTACCTGGAATCAAAGCAAAAATGATGGAAATTACTTGTAGGTTGAGTACACGATCGTGAAAGTGAAGAGTGTATGTGATGGGTTGCTTTTCCGATCATATCAAATTATAAATTTATAAACCCAAAGAAATCTAACGACTTAGTTAGACAAGTGCAACTATCTAATGTAGTATAGATTACAATAAGTGTCGTCCTCAAGGATCTTAAAAACAAGTACTAATATTATCATTTTTCTAATATTTAGTCTAAATCTTAATGTGAGATTAATAAACTAAACTTACAACCTTAAGATTAATTATAATCATTTTAACAAATGAATTCAATCATAAAAACATACTCTCCATCTTGATTTACTCTAAACCCTAGCTTTTTTGTAATAAGGTATTTATTAATATGATTTCTATAATTTTTTTTATTTTTTATTTCTTTATTTTTCTTAATTCTTTTATTTTCTCATTTTTTTACTTTTTTTATATTATTTTTAATATTTTTTTTATATTTTTTTATATTTTGATTTTTTTTTCATTTTTTTTATTTTTTGCATTTTCATTTTAGATTTTTTTATTGCATGATTTTTTTATTTTTCGATTGTGTGATTTTTCAACTTTGATTTTTTTTACTTTTTTATTTTTCTAATTTTCTCATTTTTCAATTTTTCAATTTGTTGATTTGTTGATTTTTTTTCATTTTGACTTTTTAACATTTATGATTTTTATTTGTGTTGTCACTTTTTTATTTTTATTTTCTTTGAATTTTCTTTTTTTCTGTTTCAATTTTTTAAAAGATTTTTTGGTTATGGATATTTTATTATTTTTTATTTTTTTAGTTATTGATTTTTCATTTTTTCTATTTTTTATTTTTTTAAATTTTTTCATTATATTATTCTTTGATTTTTTATTTTCTTGATTTTTTATTTTTCAATCTTTTGATTTTTTTTATTTTTTTGGATTTTTTTTTCAACTTCGAATTGTTATTTTCAGTTTTTTACTTTTCATTTTTTATTATTTTAATTTTTTGCATTTTTTGTTTTAGATTTTTTTATTTTACTATTTTTGAATTTTTCGAATTTTTTTTCATTTTCTAATGTTTCAATTTTTCATTTTTTTTACTTTTTTCATTTTTCATTTTTTTTATAGTTTGATTTTTTATTTTTCCACTTACTGATTTATTCATTTTATAATTTTTTTATTTTTCCAAAATTTTATTTTTATCATATTCCTATTTTCCAAGTTTTGATTTTTTTTTTTCATTTGTTCAATTTTTTTTTTTCTTTTTAATTTTTATTTTCATGATTTTTTTCATTTTTTATTTTTTTTTTACTTTCCTTTTTTATTTTTGATTTTTTTACTTAATTTTTAATTTTTTTTTGAATTTTTATTTTTCATTTTTTCATTTTTTAATTATTTGATTACTTGATTTTTTTGCTTTTGATTTTTTGAAAATTTTTTATTTTTTTTATTTTTTGAGTGTTCTATTTTTCATTTTTGACTTTTTTTATTTTGTGATTTTTTTATTTTGTGATTTTATGTTTATTCATTTTCTTTATTTTTTATTTTTTTATTTTTTTTTTAATTTTGGATTTCTTTTTTTTTTTTCAATTTTTGATTTTTTTTCTTTCTTCATTTTTTTATTTTTTATTTTCTTAATCTTTTTTATTTTTGGTTTTTTTTTCATTTTAGATTTTTTCATTTTTTATTAATTTTTTTTCTTTTTTCATTTTTCATTTCTGATTTTTTTTCTTTTTGATTTTAATGATTTTGTCTTTTCTTTTTTTTAGTTGTTTTTTTTTTCTTGTTTGATTTTTTACATTTCCATTTTCTTTTTTTTTTGCTTTATGATTTTTTTTCCTTTTTTGATTTTTTTTTTTCATTTCATGATCCTTTCATCGTTTTGATATTTGATTTTTGATTTTAAGAATATTAAGAATTTTTTTTTTATTTTTAATTTTTTTATTTGTTGATTTTTCAAATTTTCATTATTGATTTTTTTTATTTTTTAGATTTTATAATTTTTTCGTTTTTTATCTTTTGAATTTTTTGTTTTTGATTTTCTGATTTTTTTTTTCAATTTTTTTATTTCTGATTTTGTTGGTTTCTTGATTTTTCCTATTTTTGATTTTTCCAACATTTTTCTTATTCATTTTAAATTTTTTGATTTTTGATTTTTGAGTTTTTTTATATTTGGATTTTTTTTTCATTTTTGATTTTTTTTATTTCTCATTTTTTATATTTTTGATATTTTGGTTTTTTAATTTTCTTTTTTTTTAATTTTTTATTTTTTGATTTTGTTTTTTTCATTGTCATTTTGTAATTTTTCATTTTATGATTTTTTGTTTTATATTTTTTGACTTTTTTATTTTTTATTTTGGTAATTTTTTCTTTTTATCATTGTTTTCCTTTTTATTTTTTTCGCTACAATTATTTTTAGTTTTTTTTATTTTTGATTTTTTGTTTCATCTTTTTTTTTATTTTTTTTCTTTGATTCTTTAAGTTTTTTATTTTCGACTTTTGAGTTTTTTTAGATTTTTAAATTTTTTGTTTTCGATTTTTATAGTTTTTGCATTTTGTTCATATTGTGATTTTTTTAATTTTCTTTTTTATTCATCTTTTTTTTTCAAATATTTTATTTTTCAGTTTTTTTTTATTCTAATTGTTGATTTTTCTTTTGATTTTTTTTACATTTTGATATTTTTATTTTTTTACCTTTTTCTTTTTTTAATTTTTTAATTTCTTTCTTATTTTTTATTTTAGTTTTTATCATTGTTTTATTTTATTTTTTTTAGTTGATTTTTTTTATTTTTTCATTTTTTTGCTTTTTGAATTTTTTATTTTTCTTTTTATTTTTTATTTTAGATTTATTTGAGTTTTTTATTTTCATTATTTTATTTTTCATTTTTTTAATTCTTATTTTTTTTATGTTTTGATTTTTTGATTTTTTGATTTATTCATTTTTTTCATTTTTTATTTTCTTTTTTTTTTGTTATTTGATTTGTTGATTTTTGACATTTTTTATTGCTCGATTTTTTTTTGTTTTTTTGACCTTTATTTTTTATTTTTATATTTTGATATTTGCATTTTTTTCAATTTTGATTTTTTTTCATTTTAGATTTTTTTAATTTTTTTATTTTTCAGGGTTGATTTTTTTTAATTTGGTTTTCTTTATTTTTTATTTTTTGCTTTTTCATTTTAGAAATTTTTTTATTTTTTAGGGTTGATTTTTTTGAATTTTTTGTTTTCTTGTTTTTTTTTTTTTTGCTCTTTCATTTTTTTTTTTTTTTTTGCTTCCTTATGCCAAGATGTCAAATGTTTTCATTTTTTAATGTAGCATAAACTAATCGATTAGTAAAATGTCCGTTACCTATCCATCCTAAATTACTTGTGATCAATGATTCGCCTGCTACGTCAAGACTGAAGGATCAAAAGGTCTAAGGTCCTTTTGTTATGCAGAACCGTACAAATAATTTACATTTGCAACCAACACAAAATTTTTCGCTAATTAAATTTATAGAAATTAAATAACAATATATTAACGACTAATTACTTTTGATTAATGGATAATTAATAACTAATTAATTTTATAACTTAATCTACAAAAGCATATAAATAATCTCACCTTACAACAATTACAAAATATTTCACTAATTACTTTTATAACAATTAATTAACTATATATTAACAACTAATTACCTTTAATTAACGGATAATTACTAACTACTTACTTTTATAACTAATTTTACTAAACCATACAAATATTTTATATTTTCATCCAATATAAAATTTTTCATTAATTAATTTTATAGTAATTAATTAACGATATATTAACGACTAATCCGATTTGATTAATGGATAATTAATAACTAATTAATTTTATAACTCATTTTACAAAACCATACAAATATTTTACATTTCCACCAAATACAAAAATTTTCACTAATTAATTTTATAGTAATTAATTAACGATATATTAACGACTAATCCCCTTTGATTAATAGATAATTAATAATTAATTAATTTTATAACTCATTTTACAAAACCATATAAATAATTTACATTTCCACCAAATATAAAATTTTTCACTAATTAATTTCATAATAATTAATTAACGATATATTGACGATTAATCCCTTTTAATTAATGGATAATTAATAACTAATTAATTTTATAGCTTATTTTACAAAACTATACAAATATTTTCACTTTGCAACAAATACAAATTTTTTCACTAATTAATTTTACAACAATTAATTAACGACTAATCATTTTTAATTAGCAGATAATTACCAACTACTTACTTTTAGGACTAATTTTACTAAACCATACAAATATTTTATATTTCCACCCAATACAAAATTTTTCATTAATTAATTTTATAGTAATTAATTATTGATATCTTAACGACTAATCATTATTAATTAACAGTTAATTAACAATAATTTAATTTACGACTACGTTTACAAAAATACATTATCATAACATATACACACAATTCATTTACTAATTTTAATTAACAAAATATTTATAATTAATTAATTACTAATTAATAGTTAATTAACAATAACTACTATTTCAATAAAATTTATGTAATACACATATTTACACGTTATAAAATTTATACAATATACTACTTCAATAACAATAATAAAATTAAATATTTTCTTAGGAAAACATACCGCGATCTTGATGAGAATTTCTATACACATATTTGAGTGGATTAAAAATTGTGAAAAAAAAAATTGCAAAGTAAAGTTTTGTTTTCAAAAGAAATTCAAAGATTGAAATGTGAAATATGATTATATGAATTGAACTGAGGATTCATATTTATATTTGAAAGTATCGATGTAAAGTTTTTCCTATATATTATTGTATAAATTCACTATATCACTTTTAAATTTGCAGATATATTTTTATAATAATTTTATAAGTTTACAGTGTTATAAGCTTTACCTACAATGACAAATCCATAGGGTTTAAAAAAAAATTGTATTAAAGGCGCATACCTCACCCGCACCTTCAATACAAATTATATTGAGAGCGCAGACCACATCTACGCCTTCATCGTAATTTCATTATTTTACACTAAACGCATACGAGATCCACGACTTCAAAACCTATTTTATTAATATGTTTTACGGGTATAATATTTATATAATTTAAAAAATATATATATTTAAGTATGCATTCCACAGATTCTGCTCTCTTAATAAAACTTTGACTATTTTCCAGAATTGTTGATATTATTTGCGTTGTGAAAAATGTGTCAATCATCGACGATGCCCAACAGCAGCAAATAACAACAATCAATTTGGTTTAAAATCGAGCCAAAAATTCAAATAAACCAAGAGGATGGCCTGGAAACCGAATCAAATCCACAGCGAAATTGACTTAATCGACCATCAGAAAATCACATGTAGTCACACAATTTCAAATTGGAAAAAAAGAACAGTTATCCATCTAACCAAATTATTTGTCTTCACCAAAAGAAGATTATTTAAACTATGAAACTTCTATGAGTATATTCCAAGAGGTATCTCATGATCAGCTAAAATCATAACGAGTTGAAACCCTCGCGTGGGGTTACCTGTATGACTTGAAAGAGAAACAATCAGTACAGACCGCATTTTAAGGTAGCGTTTGGTTGGCATTGAAATTCGGCACTGGACTGGACAAATTTTTTTGTCCCTCGTATGATTGCCACACATGAAGGAAGTATTGGACTAAACACTAATTACGTACTGGACAAAATCAGAAATTTTAGTACCGCATGTAATTCGGTACTAAAAATTACGTACTGGATTAAATGTAATTTTTTTGAAATTCCGAATTTGCCCCTCATACTTACCTTGAAAGAAAATAAAAATAGTAAGTATAATAATAAATGATAAAAATGTGAAAATTCATAAAGAAAATAATAAAAAGATTAGAAAAATAAAAATAAAGATTTAGATTTTGAAATGGGATAGATAAAAATCTAGGAGAAAATTTTTCAATAAAAAATTAATAAAAT
This sequence comes from Laguncularia racemosa, assembly GCA_037954665.1. NCBI lineage: Eukaryota > Viridiplantae > Streptophyta > Magnoliopsida > Myrtales > Combretaceae > Laguncularia > Laguncularia racemosa. The sequence goes on along the minus strand of JBBMOL010000118.1, from coordinate 271,497 downwards.
TATAAAAATTTAATAAAAATTATGAAAATTAATAAAAGTTAATAAAAATTATAAAAATTATAAAAATCATAATAAATTAAGTAAAAAATCAATAAAAATTTATAATAGTAGAAATGAGTTGAAAAATAAAAAATGAATTTTTATCACTTAGAAAAATCATTTTCTTAAATAAATCCAAAATTAGTGTTTTTCCTTAAAATTATCATTTTCAAAAAAATCAAATTATCAAGCCTAGGTTTAGATTTTTTAAAAAAATCCTAAAATGGTAAAAACATAAATTAAAAGAAATTTCATAATTAAAATTCACAAACACACTAAAGTTTTTCAAGAAAAGCGAATTACAACTTGTTTGATCCTGAATAGCAGGTACGTAGGCACCCATTTGGAGCAACCATAAAAAAGGAATAAAAATCATTTTCCTAGCATAATTCACTTAAAAACACAATAAAAATAAAATAAAAGACATTTCGAGATAAAGTAAATTTTAGGAGATTAGGTGGTAACCTTAGGGTTTTAATAGGTTAGCCTCCGAACTTAGAAACTCCGGTTTTCCCCTTTCCTCTTTTCACAAAAAAACGAGAAGAAGAAATCACGACGACTAGTGGTCCAAATTAAGACTAATTCGCTCCATTAGTTTTAATTCAATCTTTCCCAACAGCAGTTGGGTGGCAACTCAAAAAATATAACAAAATTCCTAACTCAAGTCGAGGATCTACATTAGATGAGCATAGGGTCTAGTATAGATCGGATTAGGAATAAGAACAAAAAATTAGACTCGACAAGTATCTTGTATGGTTAAACCGGTTTTCATATTTTATAGAAGTTGTAACCTCATGAATCTCCTGCAATAGAGTTGACAGGTTTTCTATCAGATAGTTGGTAGGTCATAATCATAGAAACTACTTTGACTATGGAAACGTATGATTATTATCTTATCTATGTCATTTATGCCTTGTCTTTATGAAATATAAAAGTGATTAATGTTCTAATCTAATCGATCTAATTTATGGATGGATTTAGTAATTTTGTCGATCTAAATGACTTATTCAAAGTGGTTGATGGATATATGGATGTTTCAGTGTAAAAGTGTTTCATGTCTTCAGTAACATATTCAAAATCATAAATAACGTATTATTTCATTAAATATAACATAATTCTTTTCCCTATAATATTTAATATAATATATTAAACTTTCAAATCATTTTTTTTTATAATAATATCAAATATATATAAATAACTATGATATAAATAAAATGACAAAATTGTCAATTTTACTCTGTCCAGTCTAGTACTTTGTAATTTTAAACACTGCACAACACAAAAGCCTTCTCCAGTAATTAAAAAGGGCAAAACTATCAAATTTACTATATCCAATCCAGTACTTTGCAATCCAAACACTAGACAGCATAAAAATCCTTGTCCAGTACTGAACAAACCAAACGTGGTACAAAAATATTTTTTGTCCAGTCCTTTTTTAGTACTGTCCAGTACTCCTATTCTGTCCAGTACCAGTAACCAAACGGTACCTAAAGGAGTTTGGGATTCTTCTAATCTTGAGTGGCAAAGGATGACCTGAAGATCAGTAGCTTTATTCACATCTTGGCCAGCCAAACCCATCATGAATGCTAAACTCCAGGATTCATTGCCTGCCTGTATGGCCGTACCTAATTGTACAGATGGGTAAAGATCAAATACACTGCAATTTCATCACGTCTTATAGGATGAGAACATTAAGCAATGTGATGCAGTACGAATCCAATCCACAAAAGCTGTGAAAATCATTTTAACCACAAAAGCTGTAAAAGCATTTGATGATAATCCACTAAAAACGTGGTACTGGGAAACAAGCCACGGGGTCTTATTATTCCACATATGGGACTCCAAGAAAATGGGAAAAACAGACTTTGATCATCCATGGAACTGATCACAAGCTCGATAACAATTATTGCAACTAATATGACATCGAAACAAACATACTGGACTTGTAGGTACAATTACCCACACAAGAGCCTTCATGACAAGCTTTCAGGCTATGCATGAAGAACTCCAGTGGCTTGGAATCCGCGTAGTATAACCAGCTGCAGCTGGCTGATAATAATACTTCCAATGAAGACACTGACAACATCGGACAGATAGAACATAATGGAGGTATCAGCGAGCATTGCTTGTTTATTCCAGAAAATGTGAGATATACGACCCTGAACCAGCTAAATGGTCTTATCAACACCATATACCCCGATTCAGGATAACCAGATGAGGCACTTCTTACTGAAGTCACACCACAAACACGTTCCAACATCAGCATCTAGGAATCGAGAGCTCAGCAATCCTGTTCAAGTTAGGGATTTAGTAACTGCTTAATGATACACAAAAGTGCAACCTAAATCATAGAAACTCTAGTGGCCAAAGCAATCATATGAAATAATTTGTTCACCATAAAAAAAAGTATTCATATTCAAAATATTAGACATTTACATGCAAGGAAATCCATTTTTTTTTCCTGTTATGAATGGATCTTCATTAATAACGAGTGTTTGATCAACATTGAGAACATGAAACATTTCTGCATTGCTTTTAAATGTATTTTCCTGTAGAAGCCATCAAGAACCCATATTATCCTTGTCTAAATTGATTCTCCACATATCCAATGGAGGCATCCATTCTCCCAAATTAATATATGTTCTGGTAAGTTCAATATACAGAATATTGGTAAGAAAATGAAACAATAGGACTAATAATCGATGTGCAACCTCGTCCACATCCAAAGACACAGACCACATCCTTTAGCAAATCATGCCTACCATAACACCATAAGCAGATCTTGGAAAATGACATGACTAATGACTAGCTAATGCAAATAAACCAGACTCAATGAGAACTGTGTCAAGTATGATATGTACGCAGTATGCTTACAGGAACATTCCAAATGGTTGGTCATGTCTAACCATCAGCAAGTTATTGCAGCAGAGGTTGGCACAATTTCAGAGCACTAATTTTCACTATACACCACTATTGACCAAACTGTATTTGCACATTCAAGATACAACGGAGAGAACTACGTACACATGACAGATAACTTACTCATTCAGTAGCAGGTGCCAGCAAGAAGCTTAACGCCACCAAATCTCCAACCACATATCAAACCATGACAAGAGCACATAGATGGGGCTCCAAGAACCAAAGAATGAAGGTCCTCACCAAAGTCATTCTTCTGACACAGCCAAATGAGGTATTAGACTATAAAGCACAAACAACGTCAAGTTGTAGATAAGCCTAGATTGACTCCCAAAAAAATTTAATGAATCTCCTACAGAAACCAGGTGCAAAGAACAGTTGAAAGGCTAGGCACTTACCAAGGCGTTGTGATTCACACAAAATGATGGCCCGACCAGACTGACCCCAGGCATTGCTCAGAGAGATGACCAAAGTCCTGATCTCCATTAAGCATTTGTCGTGACATCTGCAGCTGCTGTTCAAGATGTGGCTTTAGATTATCAAAGGCCTGGTAATCCTGCCAGCCTTTCTGTCTATCTTTCTGAAGCTGTAATGGTGGAACTTGCTTGCCAGGGAAGGGAAAGTTAACAGCTGCACTCAAGTCAGTACTTCTGCCAATATTATGCAGGTTGTTCCCATTAGCCACATATGTGACAGAATTGTTGATCGCGGATGTTTTTGAAGAAGATATCTGGTACCCATCCAACCAGCTATAATCATCCAAAATAGGACTTTCTGCTCCAGATACGGGTTCCTGAACTTGTTTAGGAACAGGATTAAATCCAGGTGGGGGTCCAAGATGTCTGATTGGTCGACTTACTGGATTTCTCTTATAACTACTTGACAAAGCTGAAGATGCCTTGACCGCTAAATTCTCAGCACTGCCTCCAATAGGTGTAACTGCACCACTCCTAGAAGGGAGTATTGCAGGTGCCAGAACATTTGCATGACTGTATGAAACAGCAGTATTGGGAATGGTAGAATGCTGAATGGGAACAAATTGCTCCAATGGATGATAGTTGGAGTTACTTTGAACCTCAGATTTTATAACATGTTCATTTTCCAATAATGTCAAGTCTTTCAAAGCATTAGCAAAAGCCAATTCCTTTTCCAACCAATTTTGAGGATGTACTTGAACAGGATTCATTGATTGGGACACAATGCCATGAGCAGAGAAAGGATTGGGTGGAATGCGATCAGTAGCAATCGGGTTGAATATATTATCATGAGCATTCAACACAACACCATCAGAAAAAGGACCATTATTTGCGGGGCTTTTGACAGGTTCAAACCCACTACGAATGTAGGTTGAACCCTTAACTTCTATTGTCTTTTCTGATAATGCTGGCCTGAAAACAATCTCCTCTTCCTCCTCTTCCCCTTCAATATAGAACTGTGGATTTGACTGAAACCCTCTAACTTTCACAAGTTCCTCCCCACTGTTATCAGGCACTACTTCATTTACCTCTTGCACAACAGAATCAAGAGGCATATACTTTAGAGGGTCAATGCCAATAACAAATTTTTTTCCCCTTGAATCGTAATGGACTGCTTTTTGTCCAACCTGAACTACACTTGCTATAGCCTTCCCAGCAGCAAGAATCCTTTTAACTCGAAAACTTCTTTCCTTGCATTCATTATTTCCAAAATTATGCTTTTGAGAAAAATTCAGTATAGAATGAGCAGGATGAAGAGGCATAAATCCTCTCAACTCAAAATCCTCCCACAAAGCAAGACGGTTTTCAGTTTCTTCTTCATACCTGCTCATGTTATTAAAGCAAGTCTCATCCTCACTGTCATCCACAGATATTGACCCAACTGATAGGAGTTTATTTGCAAATGATATAAAATGATCCCAGAAGTTTGACCTACAAGTGGCCTGCTTTTCATCTGCGTCGCTGCCTGCCGCAACATCTGGATAACAGGCCAACCATTCAACAAAGACCAGTGTACAAGGCAAAAGATAACTTGAAGAAGGATCACCCAGCTGTCCACATCTCTCTAATATAAGGGCCATAATCTGAAAAATAGCAGTTAACGCATTCTGAAGGAGAACAGCACGCTGAACGATCTCAGCATATGACTGACCCTCACTCTCCCGTTTTGCATTATGAGCTGTGAATATGAGAATGGCAACAAGTCGAACGAAAAAAAGTCCATTCTCAGAAGGATCAGTGCCAAAATTGAGCTTCTCCTCTAGCCCAGTAGAAAGGAGATCTCTCAAACCACTGCTAACCACACAGAGAACTTCTGCAAAGGTCTCCAGACTGGCAAATATATGTCAAGTCACTATAAGATATAACTTCTTTGGTAATAAATATTAAATAAAAGATATGACATGCTTTTTCATGAGAAAAAGATGATGCTTAGCAATTACTAACTCATCAAACAAGCCACAGCTTACCTTGTTCGTGTAAAGAGAATGCCATTCATGCGGACAAAACGGATGCAGAATGATCTGTAGGCATCATGAGTATTGGACAATTTTGCAACAGCTTCTTTTTCAGCTTTAGGTGCAGATTTAGCTTCCCGTCCTCTTCCCTTGCCAGCAAAATTCACAGTGGAAATCATAACATCCCCCATGAGTTGAGTAACACTTTGACGATTCTGCAAATCAAACAGAAAAGAGGAATTAGCAGCAGAACTACCAACCTGACAAAACCAGCATTTAAATCTAATGCTCACAAATGAAACAAGGATTTAGATGAATATTAACTGGCTTCTTAAATCCCTGAGCCAGTTTATAATAAATAAACAATAAGAACAGCTGCCAAAATGTACAATATCCTAACAGCCAACCACTTCTTTTAATAAGTATGATGATATTTAGATCCCAACTAGATCATTAAGCAAGAATCTGCAAGGCATTTGGCATGCATATAATCCACATGAAGAATACCAAACACCGGCTGTTCCTGAATACCCACAACAGGCCATGCAATTTTACCAAGTTAACTGAACAGACATCAGATTCAGAAAGTTAGAAACTAAATGGCATTGAGACATTGCAAGTCCAGAAAGTAGGTTCAATAATCAATACTGTTAAATATGGCTAAGAGAATTCAGCAAAAAGAAATAAGAATACTGGGGGAAAAAAGAAAGATTTCACACTGGGATGAAATTCAACTAAAAACTGAAGGGAGCTTCTAAGGCCTGAAAGGTGCCTCATTGCCTATTTTAGGTTAGAAATCCTTGATCAGGAGATAACAACAAACAAGTATCTATCTGAGAGGTGGATGCTTTTCTTTTCCTGTTATATCTTAGCACCATTACAATAACATAAACATCAAAAAATAGTTTTTATTCTAAATAATCATTCCTGGAAAAAGCAGCCAACCCCCAAGAGATTAACATGCCAGCTAATTTAACAAAGTCATGGCTTTCCATGACTTGAATTCATATTATGCCACTGAAAGGCAATAATGTACATCAAGCGCATCACTCTTTTCTGCACTTTCTTTTGTTAAAGATGCCTCCCAAGAAAATATGCATAATAGATGAAGCTTATTAATAATCCTTTATTGGATGTAACCATTTTAGTGGAACATGTGCGGCTCTGCCATTGCAAGTGCTCAAACCTAAGGGCTAATGTATTCTTTCTAGCTACTTTTGTAGCAAGAAAGGAAACTCCTGTGGGATCAGCTTCTGGACATTTCATCATCAGTCCTAGACCATCCTTGGATTGTTTTGGGTGACTTCAATGTCACTAGATCAATTGAAGAAAGCTTGGGTGAAAATAGGGGGCAAAACTAAGTGATTTCAGACTTCAAAAGTTTTTTGAATAGTGCTAAACTTGATGATCTACAATTTGCAGGCAATTTCTTTTTGTGGACAAATAAGCAGGTGGCTAACCCCATTCTCAAGAAGCTAGATTGAGTCTCAGTTAACCGAAACTGGATCCTTAATTTTCCAAAGTCTGAAGCAGTTTTCCTCTCTCCTCTGCTGTCTGATCATGCATTTTTTATGGTTTATGGAGATCCACACCCAAACATAGGCCCCCTTTCAAATTCTTTGATTTTTGGACTTCTGATGATTTTTTGGATTTAGTTTCAGCATCTAGGCTCCAAAAGTGGAGGGTTCAAAATTTTACCAAGTAATCCAGAAACTGAAACTCCTAAAAGGCAAGTTGAAAATGCTAAACAAAAGAGTTTTTTCACATATTTCAGCCAGGGTTGCTCAAGCAAAACAAGCCCTTTCCGCCATACAATCTTCTATCACACAAGATGTGTCCCAAGTGCCTACGAAGCAAGTTGCATTTAAGAATTATTATTTGTTAAGAAATGTGGAAGAGTTTCTATAAGCAGAAATCTAGAATAAAATGGCTTAATTTGGGAGATAAGAACACATCTTTCTTCCATAAAGCCATAATTCACCAGCACAATCAAAGCTCCATCCAATCTCTAGAAAGAGAAGATGGTTCTATTGCTTTTCGTGACCAAGCTGTTCGAAGTGACGTGCTTTCTTTCTTCTCTGGCCTTTTAAGCAGACCAAGAGCCTCTCAAAACCTTTCCAGGGTGGAGAGCATGATCACCTGGAAACTAAATAGCCAGCAAATTGACTTTCTCAACAATCCTATCAAGAACGAAGAGATAAGGGCTGCTTTCTTCAATCAATCAAATGGGAAAGTCCAGGGACCAGATAGATTCACTGCTAAATTCTTCAAAGCTTCCTAGACAATAATTGGATCGGATGTCAGGGCTACATTACAGGAGTTTTTCCATTCTGGCTTTCTCCTCAAAGAGCTAAACAATTCCATAATTACTTTGTAGCCTAAAATTTCTAATGCCTAAGTCGTCAAATTTCAGGCCCATTTCTTGCTGTAATGTTATTTATAAGGTAATTACAAATGCCCTTACATCTCGCCTTAAAGAAGTTTTGAATTCTCTCATTGGGAAAGAGCAATATACCTTTATTCCGGGGTGCAAAATTACAGATAATATTTTCTTAGTCCAATAATTAGTGAATGGGTACCATCTCAACTGAGGTCCTCCTAGATGCACTATTAAAGTTGACATTATGAAGGCCTACGATCTCCTAAGTTGGACTTTTCTTGAAAAAGTCCTTGTGTATGGACTTCCCCGCAATCCACTCAAACACCTCCCCCCCCCCCCCCCCCCCCCCCAAAAAAAAAAAAACATTTTTGCCAAGCTTTTGGCTTAATGCATAACTACCCCGAAATTGTCTTTCAATCTAAATGGAGAGCTTGTGGGCCATATTGCAAGTTGTCATGGCATTCATCAAGGTGATACTATCTCACCTAACTTATTTGTACTGTCCATGCAAGTCCTTTCATGCATTTTTAAGAGAATGGGTACTCACCTTTGTTTTGCAAATGACCTGTGTTTTGTAAAGGAGATATCCATTCTATCAAGTCCATCCAACGAACCTTGATGGAGTTTCAAGAATTATCTAGCCTTAGGGCTAATGGTGCCAAGAGTAAGGTTTTCTTCTCAAATGTTCATCCTGATACAAAGGCTGCTGCACTTGCTGCCTTAGGGTTCCAAGAGAGTGAACTCCCCATTAAGTATTTGGGCATGCCTCTCATCTCTACTAAACTAAAAAAAGAGGATTGTGAGATGCTAGTTTGCAAGATTTTAGCTCGTTTGCAAACTTAGACAAGCAAATTTCTCTCCTATGCAGGAAGATTACAGCTCCGAAAATTGGTTATTTTCTCTATGCAAGTCTATTGGACGTTAATTGTTATTCTTCCTAAGAAAGTAGTAAAGAAAGTGGAACAACTAAACCGAATCTTTCTTTAGAGTGGCAGGACGAATGTTGCTTCAAAAGCTAAGGTGAAATGGGAAGTTAAGAAAGTGAAACAACTGATGCAAAACTTTCTTTGGAGTGGTAGGACAGATGTTGTTTTAAAAGCTAAGGTGAAATGGGAAGTCATGACTTCTCCCCTAGTAGAAGGGGGTCTTGGTATTCCAAAACTTGAAGTTTGGAATAAGGTAGCTAATGGAGGACCATCCCAAGGTTCGGGTGTTAAAGAGGACAAATGCATTCGAAGTGAAATTGAGGAACTACAAGTACCCGAAGGGCCAATCATAACGGTACGAGCAAAGCAGATCAAGCAAGCCATGCAAGGCTTTGTGAAGATCATTTTTAAAAATGAGGTCAAGTTTGAAATGGCCTTGGAGACATGGAGCTGGGCTGAATCCAAATCCATTAATGTCATCCAAGCCCAAGCAAATAGAGCCCAAATCAGCCAAGATAGTAAGTGGGGATTCTAGAAGATAATTGAGATCATTGCTTACATCAACAATATAGTTATTTGTGTGGTTAGGAGAAACATATTTAATATGACTTAGTAGTGGGTTGTTGATGGGTATGTAGATGGTTTTTTTTTTTCATTAATTAGCCTTGGAACCTTATAAATAAGGTATCAAAACTTGTATTATGGGGGATGGACGAATTTTCAATTGAAGACATATTTTCTCCTATCTGTTCTTTTTAAACAAGCTGCTGGGGTTTTGACCTTATGGGTTCGAGTTTGGTTTATATTATTGATTCTTACCTCTTATAGGCAACGGATCAATAATTTCCTTTTTATATTACTGGTTTTTGTCTCCATAAACAATTGGTCAATAATTTTTTTGTTTTTTTCGAATCTGGATTTGGGCGGTCCAGGGAATTGATCATTTGTTGCTGGGTCTTATAACTCTGTTCATGGGATTTCGCATTAGTAGCTTAACTCAAACACATTTGGCATCTTTGTAATGGTGGAGTTAGAGAAATTTGGATGAATTAGGTGCATTCTGTTTTCCTTAAAGGCAAAAGTTTCTAGTCAAGTAACTATCCTTCCCATTGCTCGTGGACTTGGTGCCGACACTTAAGTTGGAACGTTGGTAATGACCTATCTGTCTCTCTCTAGACTGATTTCTATCTCCCACAAGGCCCTCTTGATAGCATTTTCAGCACAGGAGAGATAGCTTTCTTTGGTCTACCCACGAATGCTAGTTTGTTCCTTGATTGATAACGAACTAAGAAGTTACCGCCCTCCTCTTTTTGGGAAAGTTTCAGCTTTCCCCCCTAATTTGAGCCCTAACCCACTGGTGGGAGATAAGCTACTTTAGACGCCATCCTCAAAGGGCCAATTCTCTATTAAGAGTTCCTACAAGACTCTTTGTCCCCTGGTCCAAGGGTTCCTTGGTCTAATATGGTTTGGAGTAAGAACTTGATCCCAAGACATAGTTTCATCCTTTGGTTAACTATTAGTGGAAAGTTACATACTCTTGAAAAGTTAAATTCATGGGGAGTGACTTCTGCAGTGTCTTGTTTCTTTAGCTCCACCAATGTTGAATCCCATCAACATTGCTTCGTCAACTGCCAATTCTCCCAAGCTGTTTGGTATGATGTCATAGCTGCTGTGAGTTGCCCTATTTCTTTCTCTGCTTGGCAAGAGGCTAGTAATGAGCTCAGCCAGACATACAGCAACCAGGTTGATGACAAGTGGAATTCGGCTCTAGCTACAATAGTCTATTGTATTTGGCGTGCACACAATTCAGTTTGGCTAGGGTAGCACACCCCAAACCCATTTTCTCTAGCAAGGCTTATTCTAAGTTATGTTTTTTTGGAAAATGATACTTAGCGTCCTTTAGCTTTGTTTGCTTGATTGGATTAGCTTATGGGTTTTGTTCTAGTTTTGAGTTTTTCTTTGTAAATAGTGGGGTATGCCCCTCCTTCCCACTCCTTACAGTCGTTGTATATCCTTCCTTCAGTTAAATGAAATTTTTTGAATTAACCCATAAAAAAAAAAACACACATAATATACACTTATTAGACACATCTTATTAATAGTCCTTTATTGGATTAGTTATAGTCATTATGGAAAGAACACGTAATAGATGCATATTATTAATTATTTTCCTACTTTTATGTAACAAATCACTTGTATAAATTTCTCTATGGAGATCAATGAGGGATAAGCAAAAAATAAATAAATTTAGTATGTTAAGTTGCTCTCTTTAGTTTTCTCTTTACTTTTAAAGTAATTAATGAGATCAGAGAATTCTCTTTAAGCAAGTTCTCATGTCCTTTTTCATATAAATATCACCCATGACTAAATCTATAACTCGAGCCTATAACAACTGGTAATAGAGCCAAACATCACATGTGGTTCCAAGCAAGACCGATTGGAAGCATTCATTCAATGATATGAACAAGACCAAGCCAAAGAAGAAAAGGAACTTAGACAAATAAAGGATATTTTGGCTAAGTTGTCAAGAAGGATAACTTCATTAGAGACCATTCTGTTGTTTGTTCCACCTCCTGAGGATCTTGGAGCCTACAAACTGAAACCATGTTACAAGGGTGAAATACAGTATTTGATGTGTCACCTCCTGTTTTATCTGTTTTGGTTGAGCATCAGCATGTAATGATTCCACTGAGGTTTCAGGTTACGGGTTTTTTTGTTGGTGGTTGTGTTCTTGATGGAAATGACAATGGGATCGAGGGTGTGAAGATAGTGGTTGATGTTCATGAAGGGTCCAGTACTGACAATCAAGAGTATTATAAGCTTGATCATGTGACATCTAATCATTATATCATAGAAGCTGGGAAGGAAGATTACAATTTTGATCTGCTGAAGGATTATATGGTGTTGCCAAAGATGGCTTCAATTGCTGACATAAAGGCAGTCAGTCTCCTATGATGTCTATGGCAATATCCATATGGTTTCTGATTGTCATAAAGCAAAGGTTGCTTTGACTCATAGTCTAGAAAATGTCAAGCCAAAGGTTAACTATAAAGATGCTGGTGGAAACTTTTGCTTTGAGGTTCCACCCAATGAATATTGCTTAGCTACTTTGGCTGCTAATTCAGAGAGTGCTGCTGGACTTCTATGTTTGCCACCTTACACTTATGTTATGATTATAAGTCCATTATTCAATATTGAATTCTCGCTGTCTCCAGTCAATATTCATGGCCCTGCACACCGCAAGGAATCATGCAGCCCATCTGTTTCACTTTCCCCAGTGAGATTCATCGGTAGACATGATGACAAAAAGAAAATAATCAGATTAACCGATGTTAGCAACAATTTTTTCTTTCAAGATGTCGTCCCTACTAAATACAGGCTTGAGGTCAAGCACACTTCCCTGAATGAAAAGCCTGGGGAAGGGAATTAGTGTTGGGAGGATAGCAATGTTAATCTTGATAATGGTGCTGAGGATGTCAAAGAAGTTGTATTCACACACAAAGGTTTTTGGATTAATGTCATCTCCACTCATGATGTTAATACATTTCTGTCCCAGCCAGATGATTCAACAGTGAATTTGAACATAAAGAAAGGCCTGCAACATATATGTATAGAATATCCTAGTGTCAATGAGCTACAATTCATCAACTCATGTGTATTCTTTGAGTCTCCCTTAGGGAAGACTGATACCTCAAACACTTCACCTATCTTTTTGAGAGGAAAGAAATATTTCCTTTAGGGCCAAATTAACGGTGGCACACACTCACTTCAGCTGCCTGAAGAAATTATTGTGGATGCTATAAATAGAAAGGGTGGGACTACAAATAGAAGAGAAAAAGGCAAGTGCTATCGAATTCAAAGCTGTTAGCATGTTAGCGCACTAACCTGTGTGACTGGGACTTCATGCTAAGCAAGTCAGATGCTTCCTAATCTTATAGTCGGATAGATCCTGTTTTCTACTTAAGCCAGTGCTAGTAAGACTTTTATTAGAATCCTAGCATTGCCAAGAAAATTTCGGATGGAGATGTACAAAAGAATTCTACAGGATTTGAATATTCACTGTGGGCTGACATTGGAGTTGTACAAAACTATGATGCCACAAAACCAGGATGAGGGCATGCAAGGGGGAGTATGAGCAATCAGCTTTTAGAGCAAAATAGTGTTAAGCAGCAAATATTTCTTTTTGGTCATGCAATTGCTTAAGCTTGAGGACAAGCTTATTTTCTAAAGGTATAGTAATGTTAGAGATGCCTCCCAAGAAAATACGCGTAATAGATGCATTTTTTTTTTTTGGATAATTCATAATTTATTGATCCAAATGAAGGTTTACATCCGTTATAAGGACAGTTGAGGTTACATCTCAAGTAAAAAGTACAGGATTCACATGTATTGATACAATGGATGCCCTACCAGATTACAACCTAGTGATATAAGATCTAATCTGGTTAGCTAAAAAGGTAGTACTAGAAAAGCAACTCCCAAGGCGAGCTTTGTAATTGTATTAATAAAAGAGAATTTACAGCCGCTAAACGCAGTAATGGGTTACAGCAAAATTCTGTCATAGAACTAGAATTTTACGAAATTTTATAAAAACTAGTATTAAACCAAATCAAGGTACAAGAAGCTTAGAGTAAGCTAGAATCTGCCTGGCTAAAGACATTGGCGAAGATAACGGAGACCTAAGCCGAGTCGAGTTCCTTGCTCTCCATATGCCGTATACTGCTGCTGCAAGTGCTACTCTCCATAATGGAGTCAAAGGGTTCCTTTGAGGCATTGGGTGCATGAGGCCTGTGGTTGCATTTTTCCATGAGAGGAAAGATGTAGGGCATTTAAGTTCCATTAGAATTACCTTCCATACCTATTTAAAGTATGTGCACTAAAAGAATAAATGATCATGGTTCTTATTCCCACTGGAACGTAGGTAACATGTTGTTGAGGTAGATACTCTCCAACTATTAAGCTTGTCTAGAGTGTGAAGTTTCCTTTTCCAAGCTAACTACAGGATAAATGTGTTATGGCATAGAGTATTTATTCCAAATCATCTTAGCCCAAGGGATACTACCATTGTGATTTGATAAAGCCTTGTAAGTACTCTTGATAGAGAAGATTCTAGATACATCCTTACTCCAGGTGAACCTATCGGTTTCATGTGGATTAGGGATTATATTTGGGGGTATTGTAAACCCATTCCAAAAGTTGTTTTTGTGGAAATTCCCAACCTTACCTTGTATAATTGAACACAACCTAGCATTCAAGAGGACTCTTAACGTAGCGATCATTATAGGACTAAGTATCAAGTTTAGAGGCTCAGTTAGCAACCAAAAATCTGACCATAGAGATATGGAAAGGCCATCACCTACTTCCCACTTAAACATGCTTCTTGCTAGCGGACAAAGAACACTGAAAGGGACTTTTAATCTCCCAGAATGATGATCCCCTAAGAAAGAATGTACCCATTAACCCCAAACACCTCTTATTGGCCACATAAATGCCAAACATGTTTTAGTTAGGCTGTTTTGTTCCATATTTCAAGTTTAGGAATGCCCAAACCTCCTTAATCAACCGGGGTACATACCTCTTGCCATCTTACCTTAGCTTTCATTGTAATATTGGACCTCCCACTCCATAGAAAGTTGCGCAAAAGTCTTTCAATAGAATCAACTACCTTCTTTGGTAGAATAAACATTAATGCTCAATATACTTGCATTGAGAATAGCACTGATTTAATGAGTTAAAATCATCCAGCATAGGATAGGAACTTGGAAGTCCATGAGTTGATTTTGGCCAAAATTCTATCAATTAGAGCTTCACAATCTGATTTGTGGAGTTTGGAAGCAAGTAGTGGCACCCCAAGATAACGAATGGGGTGATTCCCCTTTTTAAATTCTAGCATCTGGAGTATTTCTACATTTGCTGGAGGAGGTATATCAGAGAGGAAACCAGACTTTTATTGCTATTTACTTTAAGGCCCAAAATAGAATCAAATATTCTTAGAGACTCCTTAATCACTCTAACCAACTCCATATTACCTTTACAGAAAATTAAAAGGTCATCTGCAAAGCAAAGGTGCGTGAGTCGCTCTTTCTTGCATCTCCAGTGACATGAGAATCTAGAATTACCAGTGAGCTACCATAATATCCTTGAGTATACTTCCATGCCAAGTACAAACAAATATGACAACATAGGATCACCTTGTTTAAAGCCTCTTGAGCTAAGGATGAAACCAACCAATTCACCATTAATATTGAAAGAAAATCTAAGGATAGAGATACGTTGCATCACCAACTTGATAAAGTGTGTAGGGAAGTTCATGCTCATAAGTACTGCCTCCATAAAGCTCCAATTTATGGTATCATAGGCTTTGTGGATATCTACTTTGAGCATATAGCTCAAAGCTCCTTTGTTGTTGTGGTATTCATTGGCTAATTCTTAGGCAACAAAGATGTTATCCAAAATACAATGACCTCCAATGAATGCAGATTGTTCTTTCCCCACTAGCAACGGTAAAACCATCATAATTCTTGAAGCCAGTAGTTTGGTGATTGCCTTGTAAATTTTATTACAACAGGATATAGGGCTAAAATCAGCAAGATTTGCAAGATTAGCAATCTTAGGTACAAGGGAGACAATCGTGCAATTTAGTTCCTTCAGCATATTTCCAAACACCATGAACTCTTTCACCTCATTAATTACATCTTTCCCAATAATGTGCCACGTAGCTTTAAAAAAACCTGGCAAGAAATTCATCTAGACTAGGGGTTTTGTTGTTTGCTTGGTCAAAGGTCTTTTTAATTTCCTCATCCGAGAATAAACTATTGACTTGCAAGACTTGTTGATCCGAAATTTGTTTGTGTACATAGTCTTGCACCTTTGTATTTGTGATGACCTTTTGTTGAACTCTCAACAATTTGGAGAAGTAAGCTACAATTTCCATCCTAACATCCGCATCCCCACGAATCTTTGTTTTGTCCTCCTTTTTTAGACTGTGTATAACATTCCTACTTTGCCTATGACTGATCACTTTATGAAAATATATAATGTTCTTGTCTCTCAGTTTTAGCATTCCACCCTCGACTTTTGTCTAAAAAGACCCTCTTCTACTCCTCTTAGTAGATAGTATTCCTTGAAAGCTTCTTTTTCTTGGTCAAATAGTGCTTTGTTTCCATTTGCAATTGAACTTTGAGTCGCAATTAAATGTTCCTTTGCTAACTTGACTCTTGTTGAAAGGT
Source organism: Laguncularia racemosa (assembly GCA_037954665.1). Lineage (NCBI taxonomy): Eukaryota > Viridiplantae > Streptophyta > Magnoliopsida > Myrtales > Combretaceae > Laguncularia > Laguncularia racemosa. The sequence goes on along the minus strand of JBBMOL010000118.1, from coordinate 255,576 downwards.
GGGAAAATTTGGCGTGATTAAAATTTTTGAGTTCCCTCTTTAGCCATCTCATCTTAGTTACCACTCGGAAAATTTTGAATCCTCTAACTTCTTGTGACCAAATTGTTTCTACCTTGGGGAGAAAATCCAGCGATTCTATCCAGAGTTTAAAGAATTTGAATGGATATTTCCTTTTTGCTGTGCTAAGCTCCATATGCAAAACGCCTACCAAATGATCAAAAAAAACAAGGGCAACAAAGCTAGCATCACAATCGGGAAAGTTATTTAGCTAACTTTGGTTAACCAATATTCTATCTAATTTTTTCAAGATTGGGTTATCCAATTGTTTATTCGACCAAGAGTAAAAATCCCCTCCAAATCGAAGGTCATCAAGTTTCACTTCATCTAAGAACTTTACAAAATCCATCATTGTTGATGTTTTCCTCATGTCACCCCCCTTCCTCTCATTGATTGATCTAATCACATTAAAGTCCCCAAGGACCACCCACGGATGATCAGCCAAGGAAGAAGCTAGTTCAGTTAAATCCTTCCACAGTAATTTCCTCTCATTTTCAAAATTAGATGCATAGACAAACAAAGCATAGAATGAACGATTGAAACCAAGATGAGTGCAATAGCAGTGAGAGAACTGCTTGTGCTCTTTCTCAATTCTAATATTCCAACTTCTTGGGTCCCACATAAGCCATATCCTCTTTTTTTTCGGTAATTCATTATTTATTGATTAGAGATAAAAATACATCCGCCAAAAGAGATTACATCACAATACAACACTAGTAACTATTCTATTACAACTTTGGTACCATACTTATAGTGGTTGGTACAAACTAGCCCTATCAAGTTATTCTATGTAGATATAAGATTTGATTTGATTGGCTAAGGAAGAGATGCCAGGGATAGGGAATCCAAGTCTTGCTTTGTTGCACACTCTCCAAATGCAGTATACCGTGGCTGCGCGGCTCGCTCTCCAATTCTGGTGTTGTTTGGCATTGGACTGGTTTGTTGCCAATAGGACTCGTTTGGCTCCCTACCAATCCTTACAGGAAGGGGGACAATTGGCCATATCACTCACTGCTAGCCATACTCGGGAGGAGTATTGGCATCCGAAGAATAGGTGTGAGTGGTCCTCATCTTCTTGTTGGCATAAGTAGCATGTGGAGGATGTGGCTAGTCCCCATGTCGTCAGCTTATCGAGTGTAGATAATTTTTCCAACCAAGCAAGCCATAATATGAAGGAGTGCCTTGGTATGGTAGTTTTGTTCCATACAACTCGATACCATGGTACTGTTGGTCCGGCTGGATTGAGGAAGTAGCCACTTTTGATGGTGTATTCCCCTGCAATCGTGTGAATCCATTGGAGTTGGTCAGAAGTGTGATGATTGGGCTTGATGTGCGCGGGAATATTGATATCTGACCACGGTGGATGGTTTGGTAGCCGCCATGTGTTGTTTTCCTCCAAAGAGCATAATTTTGCCGTTATTGGAATCCCAGAGTTCCTGATCTGTCTTGGAGAGAATAGGGTGTCCAGAGGACCCATGGGTAACCAAAAGTCAGTCCAAATAGAGATGGTTAGGCCATCTCTCACTTTCCATTGAAAGCTATTTCGTACTAAAGGTTTAAGCTTTAGAAGTTTCTTCCAAGACCAAGAACATACAGCTGGGGCTCGCGTTGTCCAGAAACTTCTGCCTTTTAACAATGTCGAGTGTACCCATTCAGGCCATAGACTACGCTGAACGCTCCTGCATAAGTGCCAGATGTGCTTGATTTGTAGGGCCTTGTTCCAATGGTGAAGGTTAAGAATCCCCAAACCCCCACATTTGATTGGCTGACAAACCTCTTCCCATCTGACTTTGGCTTTGGTTCCTGTATGAGGATTTCCACTCCAGAGGAAGTTCCTGATTAACTGCTCTACCTTTGTGATTATCTTCTTGGGAAGAAGGAATACTGAGCTCCAGAAGACCTGCATAGAAAATAAGACTGATCGAACTAGCTGAAGTCTACCAGCATATGATAAGAATTTCGCTGTCCACGAGGTGATGCGAGCTGTGATTCAGTCAACTAAGATGTCACAGTCCTCCGTTTTGAGTTTAGTGGAGAGAAGTGGGACACCAAGATATCTTATTGGAAGAGAGCCTTCTTGGAACTGCGTGATTTGTAGGATGCTTTGCTTATCCCTGAAGGGGACGTTGGAGAAGAATATGGAACTTTTGGAACTGTTGGCTGTCAAACCTGAGAGTGCTTGAAATTGTTGGAGAGTGTCTCTGATCAGGGTTATAGATTGTACATCTCCTCTGGCAAATATGAGTAGGTCATCCGCGAAGCAAAGGTGATTTAGGCGTTCCGGCTTACATCTCCAGTGAGGGGAGAATGTTAGGTTGGATATGAGCCGCCGAGAGAGGTGGAGAGGATTTCCATGCCTATAACGAATAAGTACAAGGAAATAGGATCCCCCTGTCTGAGATCTCGCATGCTTGAGAAGTAGCTTGCTAGCTCCCCGTTGATATTGACTGAGAATTTTGTAGTTGATAAGCACTGCTTTATGAGTCTGCAAAAGTGCGGAGGGAATTGCATGGTTCTCAATACTTCAACTATAAAGTCCCAACGTATGGTATCATAGGCTTTCTGGAGGTCGACCTTTAAAGTGCAACGGGGCGCTCCTTTTTGTGTCTAGTAACCTGCCATTAATTCCTGGGCAATGAGGATGTTATCTGTGATCTTCCGTCCAGGGATGAATGCTGCTTGCTCCCTCCCGACTAGTACATGTAAGGCCTTCTTGAGGCGGGCAGCTAAGATCTTTGACACTAGCAACATGCTATAGGTCTAAAGTCCCCCATACTAGTTGGGTTGGGGATTTTGGGAACCAATGTGAGTATGGTAGAGTTTATTTCTTTGAGAAGATGTCCCGATAGGAGGAACTCCCTGATTGCAGCGGTAAGATCCTTGCCTATTATTCCTCATGTTTCCTTGAAGAAGAGAGCTGTGTAACCATCCGGACCTGGGGCTTTCTCATTTCTTGGGAGAAAAATCCCCATTTGATTTCCTCATCTGTATAAGGTGCAAGCAGCTCTTCGCATTGCTGCACATTGAGCTTCCATGTCACAAGGCTGGCTATTTCCTCCGTATTGAGTGGTGGACATGCTTTGTTGTAGATTTGTTGAAAGTATTCGACCGCTTGATGCTTGACCTGTTCGCTGCCAATTGCTTCACTTCCATCCTCACGGCTGATCTGGAAGATGTGGCTTCTGTTATGATGGTTTCGCATCGATTTATGGAAGAAGGAGGTGTTCTTGTCTCCGAGTTTCAGCCATTTTACTCTTGATTTCTGCTTGTAGAAGTTCTCTTCAGCTTTCCTCAGTATGTAGAACTCCTTGAAGGCTGATCTTTCGACCTCCATCAGAGATACATTGCGGCTACTGTGGATGTTGGACTGCAGCTGAAGGAGTGCTTGCTTGGCCTCTTTGACTCGGTTAGACAGGTCTGAGTAATTGGTGTGGTTGAGCTGTCGCAGCTTCCCCTTGATTAGCTTAAGCTTACTACTTGATACATTTTGGAACCTGCTATCTCGGTGCTCCACACTCTTGAGATTATATCATTGAAATCTGCATGATGAATCCAGTAATTGAAGAATTTAAAGGGTGTCTTCCTTACTTGCTGTGTGGGCTGTATGTGTGTGACGGATAGGGAATGATCTGATAAGATGGGAGGTAGGAACTTGGCGTGGGAGCTAGGGAAGGTTTGCATCCAGCTTTGGTTGACCAGGACGCGATCAAGCTTCCTCAGGATGGGGTTGTTGGCTTGTCGATTGGTCCATGTAAAGAAATCGCCTCCATATCTTAAGTCCTCCAATTCAGTCTTGGACATGCAATCCTAGAATTCCATCATGGCAGAAGTCATTCGCCCCTGACCACCTTGCTTTTCAGAAGGGGATTTGGTTATGTTAAAGTCCCCAAGGACCAGCCATGGAGTGGTGGTGTGTGTGAGGGAAAGTTCTTACAATTGTTTCCAGAGATCCCTTCTATTGTTGTTGATGTTTGCACCATAGATGAATGTGATGCTAAGGCTAATATTGAGGCTACGATGAGTTGCAATGCAATGTGATAGTTGGGCTCTTTCCATAACTATATGGATATTCCACACTCTCGGTTACCAAGCTACCCAAATTCGCTTGGGTGCTTCTCGGTTGATAGCTACTTGCCAATTGTGTCCCATTCACTGCTTTACTAATGTTTCATTGTTGGAGTTCACTCTAATTTCCAATATCCCCATTAGAGATATCCTATTATTGCCACACTCTTTTGTTAATTCTGCCACTTTGACAGGGTCGTTTAACCCTCTTATGTTCCAAGCCGCTATGTTCATTGATAAGATAAGAGTGTGACGATGGAATCCTAATGGAGCTAGGTGAAGGAGCGGCGCCTCTTCCTCTGTTTCTTCTTGTGTTTTCCAGAGGAATTGGAGCCTTTGTTTCCCTTGAGGGAACTCGCTTTTGGCTTGGAAGCTACATGCAGCAGTTTGGACAAGGGAGTGTTCTCATAATTACTGTCCGCGCTGTCTTCTTGTGGAGCTGTGGAGTTTGCTTCAGTGTTTGAAGTAGTGTTACTAGGTGGGCATTCTGGTATGGGAGGTTCCGTGCTGATGGATGGGCAGGTTTGGGATACCTGCTTGTGGGCTTCCGCTGTCTCCGTGTGCTTAAGGTCTGGGTTTGAAGCCCGGTGGTGGTTGTGGTTGATATCGTGTTTGGTGTGAGCTGGGTTGGAAGTCTTGCTATCTTGGGTTATGTCTGGATTAGGACAGTTACTGCTAGGAGGAGGGTGATTTCCGCCAGAAGTGTGTGTTTGGGTGGTGGGATTAGTTGGTTTGTTCTGTGTGGCTATATCGGTATTAAGAGGTTGAGTTGCAGCTGCGGTTGGGCCGGAAGAGGTGATCTTTGGGGGAACGGTAATGGTTGGGCATCTGTGTCCAAATACTTGGCATTTTTTGCAGTGGGGAGGGATCCATTGATAGTCAACTTCAATGAAGGCCACTGATCCATCAACTTTCTCTACCTCGATCTGCTTCACCAGGTCCTTCTTTCCGTCCAGTTCGACCAAGACGCGAGCTTGATTAGGGCGCTGTCTAGAGGTGGTAAGTGTATCAGCCTTTAGAGGGAGACCTACTACGCTTGCAATGTGGCTTATACCTTCCGCAAATAGGAGCTCGCATGGTATACGGTTTAGTGTGATCCAGACCGAAACGTGTGTTGGTTGAGGTTTGTCCAACCTCATTCCTTTCCTCCACCGTTGGATGATGAGAAAACACTTGGAGAAGAACCAGACCTTCTCTAGGATGGGACTTAGGTCCTTGTTTCTTTCGAATTGGAAATAGTAAAATCCTTCAGGGCTAGCCAGTATGCCTTGGAGTCCGAAGTCCTTCCAAAGTTTGGTGGCTATCGCATGAACAAGGGTGTAGGGCATCTTCCGGCCAATGAAATATCATACTAGTGTGAGCTCCCAGTAGGTGGCTCCCTCGTCCTCTACGGATTGAGGTATTCTAACCTTGGGAATGCTGGACAAAGTGTTTGGTGGGATAAATCTGATATGGAACTCTAGAGGGGGTGGGGTTGTTCCTTGGCGGCAAGCAGAGGCGTAGGATAGCGGTGGTTTCGGAGGTACGGGGTGGTTGTTTTCCGGTCGTATTTGGTCGGAAAAGGAGCTTTTTTGGTTGTGTTCAGGTTCCAATGTGTTTTTGCCGTTAAGGGAAAGGCCTTGGGAGTGAAGTGGGTCAGAGTTTGACAAAGGGACGTTGTGAGGGGCGTTTTGGGCGGATAGCGTTGCAGGTGTACAGGTTGCAGCAGGGGTGTGGGTCTCCAAGCATGCCATTTTGGGAAAGCTAGCTGAGACTTTTCCAAAAGCTTGAAAAGTTGTTGTGTCCTTTTCCTTATTAGGACGCCTTGGGCTTGAGGACACTTTTTTGTTGTCCGGTGGACAATGAGGGTGATGGTTGACACCCTCGATGCTCCGGTGATCGGACGGACTTCCTGACTGTCCATGGGGGAACTTCCGACTGCATTTGGTCGGTGATGGGCGAGGAAAGAGGGTGTTTGGATATTTCCTAGGTCTAATGGTGTGTGTGATGTAACCTAAAGGAAGTGGTCCTCTAGGGGGGCGTGGGAGGGCAGGGGGTAGAGAGAGGAGAGAGCATTTTCTCACTCTAACTTTACATGCTTGCTTAGAAGAGATTCACGTAACCATATCCTCTTTCTAGCCATGGAGTTAATACCAAACTCCCAATTAACATTTAGATTCACCTTAACCCTATCTTCATTATTTTGATTTACACGAGTTTCCAGCAACCCCATTACTAACACTCCATTCTCCACACAAAACTTCCTTATTTCCACACACTTCAATGGGTTATTGAGACCTCTTATGTTCCATGAAGCCAAATTCATTAAGATGAGGAAATAATGATTAAGTGTAACGCCAATACCATTTGTAAACTTTCTTCTTCTTCTTCTTCTTCTTCTTGCCACTTGAATCGGACAACCTCGCCAAGTTTATCATCTCATGGCTTCTAAGTGAACCGGACAACTTTTGAGTGGCTGGTGTAGCCTCATTTTGTACCTTACTAGGTTCCTTACTGGTGCTTCCAAGTTCCACATTAATTTTTATTCCTTCCTTACCCTCATCTTCCTTCTTCTCCTCTACCTTATTTTCATTCTCATCCACTCTCCCTCCACATACCGGAGTTTCAGGAATTTGGGAAGGGATGAAATCTAGTTCCAGCTCAATTGGTTCATTAGAGTTGGAGTTTCCAGGCACTAGGTTCACTAGTGGGGCCTCCAACCTTTCCTCTTATGGGTTCTTCTTCCGATCAGAATGTTTTTCGGGTGAGTATGCCTCTTCATTAAGCACCGTAGTATTCTTTTTAAGGGATGATGGTGGAGTATCGGCTCCTTTGTTATTTTTCCCCTTACGTTGGACCTTCACCCACTCCCTATTTTCGTCGATAGAGGTTTCTTTAGATGGTTGGCTATCCACTGGTTTACTTGTGTTACATGTATGTCCAAAGACTTTAAATTTTGAGCAACATGGTGGTAGCCATTGGTATTCAACCAATATCTGCATGGATGTTCCATCATCTCTTTCCAATTCCACAAGAAGAATGGCTTCCTCGATTGCATCCACTTCCACCATTACTCTTGCTAGATTAGCTCTTTCTTGGCATGCCATGAGCATATTAGCTTGAATATGCTTTCCAACAACACTTGCAATGTAACTTACCCCCACTAAATGGAGGTATTCATAAGGAATGCCAGAAAATATCACCCATGCTGGAACTCGTGAAGGTTGCGGTTTCGTTAAAAGCATCCCAATTTGCCATTTTGGGAGAATTAATAATCTTCTAGCAAAGAACCATGGCCTCTCTAGGATATTATTAAGGAATGTGTCATTTGCAAAACGGAAATAGAAGAATCCATCTTTGTTGCAAAGGATGTTTGTTATCTCATAATCCTTCCATATCCTTAGTGTGGTGGCTTGCACAAGGGAGAATGGTATTCTCTTCCCCAAGAAAAAGCCTACAAGGGTGTGTTCCTAGTTCTTCACTCCTTGAACAACAAACAAGGGAGGAGGTTTAACCTTGGGTAACACGCCTCAATAGATAGGAGGATGATACTCTAATTTAAATTCCAGCCGCTGGGGGTGGGGATTTGTGGCTCCAGCCGCTTCAGCAAAACTTCTTAGTTGATCTGATTTGTTATTTTGTCTCTCAATCTCATCCAACACGTCATTCATTTGCTCCAATGTAGGATTACCAAACAAGTTGAAGGATTTGGCTTGACTGTTTGTATCAGTATAAGGTACCTTTCATTTATCCACATAGGAATTTCCGTCATGGCCTAAATCCTCTTCACCTCCTTGGACATCCAATGTAACAGTGTCCAAATTTCCCGTTTTGTAATCTTTGGTTACCATGGTTGGGTATGGTTCGACTACAATAGGGAAGGCCGGTTCAGATATCTTGAAAGTGGAGCCCTGGACTTTGGATTTGTGGCTTTGAAAAATGCCGTGAGGAAATCTTGCTCCTAGTGAATGGTGGAAACCACCAGATTGCTTGCGGAGAGATGAACCACTTGCCATGTATGTGAATTTTGTTATTTTAGATTAACAATTGAACGTTTGGTGTTTGATTTACCTTAGTGGGTCCGGCATTGTTAGAAAGAAGGGAGAGCATTTTCTCTCTCTAGAAACCGAAAGGTCAAGTTTTTTAATAGATGCACATTAGATGCAGCTTATTAATAATCCTTTATCGGATTAGTAAGTCATTATGAAAAATATGCATAATATACGCATATTAGAGACAGCTTATTAATAGTCCTTTGTTGGATTAATTATGGTCATTATTTAATAGTCATTACTGAAAAAACGCGTAATAGATGCATATTATTAATTATTTTCCTATTTTTATGTAACAAATTGCTTGTATAAATATCTCTATGGAGATCAATAAGGAACAAGAAAAAAAGAATTATCTTAATATTTTAAGTTTCTCTCTTTAGTTTTCTCTTTAATTTTAAACTAGTTTATCAGATTGGAGGGTTTTCTCTAAACAAACCATCAAGCCCTTTTCCATATAAATATCACCCATAATAAGATCCCTAACTCGGACCTATAACATCTCTTCTATCCCAAAAAACTGATAAAAAGGGAAAAAATAATGGTTGAAAGCAAAGACACTACTATTTTATCACATCAAGCATTAGCGATACTATAGGCTACTAAGGTTAGAAAAAAATTTATGGCGATATCAGTGGCAGCAGCTGCAACCACCACACTAATTTCCAACAGAGCTACCACTATCTAACCACACAGACATCCTTCTCTTCTTAGATTTAAGCTACATATAAGCAAAAATAATAGAGCAATAAATAGATATGGGAAAGCCTATAATCTATTCTATTATTGGCTATCGACAGGTTAAGTAAAAAAGAAAAATTCAAGTCACAAAAAAGCTTGAAGAGGATTTAAAGGAAACCATGTGAATTACTACAAATATCCCACCATTTTTCATCCTATTATCCTTTGTATCCTCAGACACCAACAACTGCACTTAAACCAACTTAAACCCCAACCACCAAACAAAACCTTTATATAGTCAATACTCACTCACACACAATTAGGGTCATCTTCACAAAAGAACTGGATAAAAGCTTAAGCTTAATGACCCACCTCCCAACCCACATGCAACCCAAAAAACCAAAAAGACGGCTTTGACCATGTTTTGCTTTCAGGCAAATGTGTTCCATAGTCAAAAGAGGGATCTCAAATCCTAAGTCTGGCCCTGCCCCTAACCAGCGACTGTTCAAGATCCAATTGATTCAAAATTTTGTTTCAACCATCAAATTCAAAAAGCATCAACCATAATACTCCCCATTGAAAGAAATGCCCTCTTTGCTTCATGAGGAAAATATTATTGCCTTCCCACATGGCCAATATGAGGGCAATACTCTACTATGTGGGGAAAGAAAAACCAAGAAAATAATTTAAACAAAAAATATAAATCCTAGGAAATAAAAAGACACAAGGAGATTAAATAAAAAATAACAGTACCTTTTCAAATGCAACAATCAAGTTATCCCTTGCTGTTGAACAAGGGCTCTCCACAGCCAAACTCCGGAAATATCGATAGATAGTAACAAAGTCATCCCCCGAATACGAAGCCAAAATAGCTAGCTGAGAGCATCAAATAAGGATCACAATCATTGTGAAAAGAAAAAAATTTGTCATTCCATATAAATGTAAGTGTGAAACCATGGATAGCAAACCTGATGATGAGGATTTCCAATGGATGGCCAAAGTGATGCAGCCTGTAGATAGTAACTTGATGCTGCTGCATATTCACGAGCCTTAGAATCAGCATCTCCATACAAGCCCTTGTAGCGTGCAAGATCGCCCAAATAAATCAAACAGCGATGACAGGATATAAAACCCTTCTTCATATCATTAGAATTTTTCCCATCAATTCTATTTTCTGAGTCATCTGGGAAATATCCCAGAGGAAGACCGTATTTCGCCCTAATCTTCATGATTAAATCATGGTAAAACCCAGTTGCTTCAGAAAGAAAAGTTTTGAAATGTTGTCTTATTTTTGTGATTCGATCAGGTCGCGGGGGTCCTTTCCCCCCCTGTGCAGCAGCTTGGGCAGCATTATAGTGTGCCCTCAATTCCTCGATTTTCTTGTAATGTAACTGCCAAAGTGCATGCTCAACATTGTGTTGTTCTGAAAAAGCATGATCCTCAAGAATTATTGCTTCATAATTTTCACGCATCTGTTGCCATATATTAGGGTCTGATGGAACTCGTGCTTGAGCAGACTTCCTTCTTCTGCTTTCAAGCTCAGCATTCTAAAAACAAAGTAACCCAGGTTAGGAACCAGACTTGCAGAAAACACTATAAACCCATGCATACGAGCTAATTGATGCACCTTTTCATACAGGCGTTCAGCATGCTCCCTTGACGGAGCAGACATCTTATCCATCTTTATGATCATTATCCATCAATCTCTTTTGCTCTACATGCATGGAAAATGAAACATATCAGGTAACACGTATATAAAGAAAGAAATAGTAATAAATTGCCCCAAACAACAAAAGAGACTGGATCAAAAAGATAATTAATACCCAGAAACTGAAACAACCAAAATCAAGTGTGGAAGATGCTTAACCACACACACACACACACACACACTCACACACAGAGCAAGTGAACAATGTTTTGCATCCAACTCAACCCTTCCTACACAACTCTACATAAGTATCAATAAAAGTTAATTGTTGGCTTGGTGGTAGATTTGTAAATTTAGATTTCAGTTACACCCCAAACAAGAAATATGTGAAACCGGAAACAAAATAAGGATCAGCCAGTGAACACAAGAACAAGAATATCCGACCAGAAGAGAAGAATTTAATAGATCACAATTATATTGATGTTGAGAAAACTAAGAAGTACCATCAACCAACATATTATCTGGGAACATTAGTAAAAACATTCCAACTTATTCCACATATTACATATCTAGAATTTCCATCTCTATCATAACCTTGTTCGATACTGTGATACAGGACTCACCTTGGTAAGGATGGTATATGTTCTGATCCCCAACCAACTCCAGATGTCAGAATCAAAAACCAGCCACCAATTTGATCAGATACACACGAAACACCTACAAAAGAGTTCCTCTAATTTTCAATACAACGAATATTAACAACCGCAAAGATGACCGTAAACGATCATCAAATCAGCCCCAGCTGTACATCGGAGCCATCGAGCACAAAAATACTCCATCAACATCGATTATTTTCTCGATATCCGATCTAGATAAATTTTTTAGTGAAAGAATCGCAAATTACAAACTACATAGAGACAAATTAATTAAATAAAAGATATAAATTCGAAAACGAAATAGCATAAAAACAGGTCAATTTGACCTAATTCTACGATAAATTCGAATAAATTATTATACAAGAAAACAAATCGAGATGTTAACAAACAAAAAAGGAAAATGATTTCTTCGCGAAATTTACAAAACGACACAATAAGAAGAAAGAATAAACAGAGCAAGGGTTAGATGAATTACGGTGACCGTCCGATGAAGATCTGGCTTTAATAGATCGAAGAAGCCAAAGCAAGATCAAAACCAAAAAGAGAGAGAGATTAGGGCTCGGTGGGTGTCGTGTGTTTGCTTTTCTGTTTACCGGTGAGATCAGGTTTGAGTTTGGGAATTCAACGTGTTGTTGATGTTGGTTTGTTTTGTTTCCAGGACTCGTTTTTGTGGTCTCCCTCTCTCTCTCCCCCCTCCTCGTCTTTTTTTTTTTCCTTCGATTTTTTGTTTTCCTTAGATTTTGAATTAAACCTTTCCTATCTCCGCAGTTGTGCTCTTAGGCTGCGAGGGATGAAAACGACGGCGTTTGGGGGAAACGGTGGCGTTTCCTACTCTTTCAAGCCGCATTTGCGCGCGGGGGCTAGGCTAGGGAGCTTGGGGATGAAGGTTCATGGCAACACACTAAAATATTTTATTTTTAAAAAAATTAATAAATATTATATTAAAAATAATTACTTCTAAAATAAATTTTAAATACATAAATACAACTTTAGTATTACGAAAATTTACAAAACTAAAATACGAACTACATCTGTATCCTTAAGCATATTACTTAAAAGCACATATGTATTTATACCTTTAGTGCAACTTTTTTTTTGATACATAGCAATTTAACTCCTATAAAAATAGCAAATAACAATGTCATTTAGTCCTAACTATAATATACTCAAATAAGTCATTATTTATATATTATAAGTTCTGTAACTCCAAATGAGCAAAACGTTATAACCTTTTCAAGTTGAAAAAAAAAAACTAAAACCATGTGATTTACTTTTTTAACTTTGAACGTTCAGAAATTTTTACTTGTTTAGAGTTATAGAACCCATAATATATAAAAAAATATTGATTTAAGTGTACCATAGCTAAGATCAAACCATGTTGCCATTTAGTATTTTATAAAGATAAAATTGCTATGTTTTTATCTGCCAAAGTGTAAAAAAAAAAAAAATAGACCAAAGGTGTGGTCGTAATTCACGCCTTAAAGCAATTTGCTTGAAGGCACGAATAACATCCAATACAATTCCAATAAAGGCGCAGACTGGGTTCATGCCTTCAAGTTTTGCAAATTTTGAAAAAAAAAAAGTCACAAACCGAGCCTACGACTTTAAAACCTATTTTGGGAATAATTTTTGTGGGTACAATATTTGCAAAAAAAAAAATTTAAAAAGTGCAATTTTTATGAGTATAGCCCCAGGTTCTTCAAGGTTTTTATATACATAGCATTAATATAAAATTGGGCAAAAAAAAAGTTAGTTAATTATCATGATGATTGGTAATAGGTAGTAAATACTAAATAGTAATTATTGAAAATACTGAAAAAAATACCTAATAATGATTATAATAACTTCATGTGTAGACTCTCAACTTAAGTGGAAAATAGTTATGGAAATCTTTTAATTCTATTAATTGGTTAAATTGTTGATATTACTCCTATCTACGATTTATTTATATTATTTGCAATCACAAGTAATTGAAAAAAAAATCAATGTTTCACTTCTTTTATAATCAAATATCCACAAATCTCAATTTCTTCTTTTAATAAAGTCATAACTTATATTATAAACCATTATATAATTATGAAACATTCTATAGAGAACTAAATTTGATTTGTAAACTTTTAGCCTAATATTTTAATGGTTTTAACTCTTTGAACCAGGGTAATAGAGCCTGAAGAGTCAAGCTCGTGGTTTAAGATGATTATGAGAGATTTGGTATAGTGAGCTTAGGGTAAGGCTCATTGGATCAGTCGATCCAATCCAACTTTTCTCAATAAAGCTTATACATTAGAAGCCACTAATGAGCCTAGACTCATGAAAAGTTTATATAAGAGCTCATTCACTCAAAACCATTAATCGTTATCACTATTTGATAGACGAAATTCATAATTAAATCTTATAAATACGCAAGGAATTCTTATTCAAAAAGGACTCTTCTTTGGATAAATATCATTACTCTACAAGATTTTCCTTAAAAGATCAAAACTAAAATATTCCCAAGAATATTCACCCGTTACCATAGTGTTAAGCCTCATTTGAGATTGTTTACCCCTCCTCTCCATCTCATTTTCCCTCATACGTGTTGCTTCTCTCATTAGGCCATGTGTAGTGCGTTCCCACGCAATATACATGTAATTCTCACACTCGGACATACCCTCACATTTATTTGGCTATTCCACTAAGGAATAAGGAAGTAGACAACATGGTGCTTTTAAGGAGAATTATACTCGACTCTATCGATGAAAACAATAGAAAACTTGACACTAATGTTGAAACTACTAAGTAAATTGCACCTACCCTTTATTATGCAAACCAAGGAAATACTGCTTAAGAGGGTACACTAGATAACGTCTAAGTCATGCAAGCAATCCACGAGAACAATGGGAAGATGGATCTATTTATTGCTATGATGACTCAATTCATGCCTACTATGCCCACTGTTGCTAACATGCATTAAGGTATAGCCTTGCTAAACCCTATTCAAGTTGCATCGTAACGCGCCCTCTAAGCACCTCAGTGGATCAACCCTCTTATTGTCAATGAACAAGTTGTGACTAACAAGCGAGCTCCAACCTAAGAACTTGCACTTGCACAATACCCAACTATTGAGGTGAGAGAGATAGGGATTCGAATCAAGGGCCCTTCATCTTTGCACAGTACTCCACGTATCACTATTGCTAAACATGTGAATTGCCTTAACTCCGTCCTTGTCACACCAATAGAGCTTAGAGCCTCTATTTTAAGAGGTTCATTTGTTATTAAGGAAGACTTGGATGTATATCTAAAAGAGATACAAGTAAAGTCCACCATAGGGGTTCCAGAACTCAAGCTTCCTTATCATCAGAATATTATTGTGAAACCTTACCCAAAGGATTATATGAGTCCTAAGTTTATGCTTTTTAATGGCAAAAAGGGAAGTGTTAAGGAGCATTTACTCAAGTTTATTGAGACGTTAAAAGTGTTAAGTTCTTTAATTTGGTTTTGATGTTAACAAAAGAGGAATAATGTGTAACGTATGTTTAAGCTTGTCAGAAGTTGTTTCAGAAGATAGTAAGTGAATTTTTCTAAATTGGACAAAGAGACAAAAGCTTGTTCAGAACCTTCAACGGTATTATACAGACTGTTTTTGTTCTGTCATAAGGTATTTCAGAAGTTATGTAATATATCCGTAGTTCTCGTGTTAACCTATCAGAAGCTCTTTTAGAACCCTTGTAAAAGAGGGATGGCAGACAGATTTTGTTCAGAACCTTTACAACATGAGGACAGTTGATAGGTTTTTTTCAAAAGCTCTTTTAGAAACTTCCATGCCTGTCACGAATTTTTCCAGATTTCGTTCTAATTTTTGTATCGATGGTTTTTAATAAATTTCAAGGCCTAACTCCATATGTCAAGTATATTTGGGTAATATACTTTGATGTGTTTTACTAAAGATGGATTTTATATCATGGGGTTTTTTATTTACATAAAGTTTTTACAAGATTTTATTTTATTCATGATAAAGTGAGATCGTATAGGATTTATAGGTTTTATCAAGATTTAAATCTAGATATTTGTGCTATATTTTAGGAGATCCAGTAGTTACAAAGATAAGGATATATTTGAATTAGAAATATGGTTGTTACATGAAGATATAGTTCCACAACATATAGGATATCAAGATAAGGTTCCATAATATGAGGGATATCTTCAACAAACTTAATCAAAAAAATATCTCCAAAGAAGATCTCAATCAAACTAATTCATCCAAGCTTATTCTCATCAAAATATCACGGGAATGCAGATTTTTCTCCAACAAGTTCAACTTATTTTTGAAATACAAAATTCCAAAAATAAATCCAAGCTTATCACGTGGAACTCCATGAACGTTACAAGACATTCTCCAGTAAAGCAACCATTATGTCTTCTACATAAAAAGGGATGTTCAGCTGAAGAAAAAGATAACATTTTTTTAGAATCAAGCACACGAAAAGTTCAAAGCTTATACATCTTCAGGCGCAAAAATATTCTTACACTTGTGATCCGATTTGTAGAGAAAATTTGATATTCCTCATTGTTATTGTGATTCCTTTCTTGTATGAGGAATTGAGAGTTGTTTCATCACTGTAGTTTAAGTTATTAGCTTAGTGAAGAAGCTAGAGAGACTCAATAGTGAGACTTTGCCTTGAAGAGGCTTATTTTGTATACTCTCAATTTTATTGATATAGTGAAACATAACCGGTAAAGACAACCGAGACCCCCGCGTGGAGTTGGAAGAGAGGACTGACGCTTGAAGCGGAACCTCTATAAATCTCTGAGCATTTTATTCTTCTCTACTCATTTTATTTATTGCACATTATTATTTTTCATTTTTGTTGCTCATGTGATTTCGTTAGTTAAGAGACTTTGGATAATTTACAAAAATTGAAATTTTAAGTAATTAATCAATTCACCCCCCTCTTGATTAATCTAATTGGGACCAACAATTGGTATCAGAGCAGGACTCATTTATTTTGAGTGATCCAAAATGGTTGAAAATAATGTTGCAATTAATCGAGCTCCTTACTTCGATGGTTCAAACTTCTCATATTGGAAGATGCGCATGGAAACTTATATTAAAGCTAATGATTATGATTCATGGCAAGTCATTTCACTTGGGGACAATGTGATCACCTTGAATGGAAATTCGACCTTGTCAGATTCCGAGAAGAACAACAAAGCAAAAAATCTGTTGTTGACTACTATTGCTCCATCAGAGTTCTATTTGATATCATCATGTGCAAATGCAAAGGAGATTTGGGATATCCTATCCGATACATATGAAGGGACCGATACCATCAAGGAAACCAAGATAAATGCTTTAATTCAATAGTATGAATTATTTAAGTTTAAATCTAATGAAGATGTCAAAGATGCTTTTAACAGGTTTACAACTATTACAAATGAGCTTGCATCACTTGGAAAGAAACTTCCAGATCCTGATCTTGTGAGGAAAATGCTGAGGATATTGCCACCATCTTGGGATGCAAAGAAAATAGCTATAGAAGAAGCTCAAGACCTAAACAAGCTAACTCTTAGTCAATTGAGAGAAAAGCTCATGGCATATGAGTCTCACATAAAAACCACGCAAAGAGGAGAAGACATCACCGAAGGAATTGCTTTTAAAGTCAAGGAAATAAAGCAAAATGAAACTGAAACAGATGATAGCGATGATGAGAAAGAAGAGGACATCAGTTTTCTAGCACGTAGACTCAACAGGTTGGTCAAGAAGCAAAGAGGTAAGAAATTTAGTGTTTTCAAGAAAAGTACTGAATATAAGCATAATGATGCAGGAAAAGTTTACAAGGAGAAAGAAAAGAAGAAAGAGAAAAAGGAAATTCAATGTTATGAATGCAAAAAAGCCAGGACACATCAAATATGAATGTCTAACACTGATCAAGAAAATGGAAAATTATAAAAAGAAAAGTCGCGCAATGCTAGCAACGTGGAGTGATTTAGAGGACACAGAAACAAATTCAGAAGATTAAGAAGAAGAAGAGGATGAGGCAATTTTTTGTCTAATGGCTAGTTCTGAGATACACTCTGAATCTAATGAAGATATAACTGATATTGACATGCTAGCAGAAATGAGTAAGTTATTAAAGGCACTAAAAAGGGCTGATACAAAATTGGCTAAGTATGAAAATGAAATAAAAGCTCTTAAGAATGAAATAGAAGCATTAAAACAAACAAATACTTTGCTTACTGATGAAAATGATATCCTGAAACAAGAAAATGAATCCATACATGTGAGTATTGAAAAATTAAGAAATGAAAATCATCTACTTGAAGTAGAAACAAGTGACATGAAGGTAAGGATTGATGATTTATCCAATTCGTTGAAAACTACCTTTAAGAAATTTGATGAAAGTGACAAGAAATTGACCATGTTAATTTCTTCACAAAGAGTTTCAAATGAAAAATATGGATTAGGATATGAGCATGGTTCGAGTTCAAAATCGAATCAAAATACAGTTATTGTTAAGGCTAAACAAGTCTTAAGTGATGAATCCAACAGCAAAAAGTACATTTCAAATGCAAATAATGTTAAAAGAAGAAATACCAGAGACTTTTACAGAAGTTATTTTGACAAGAGGTATCCACACAATGGGTACTACAGAAGCAATACCAGAAGGTATAACAGAAGTTATACAAACTAGAATTTCAAGAAACAGGTAAATGACAGGTATAAGAATGTTAATTCTTATGCATGTTTCTTCTGTAATAAATTTGGTCACATTGAGAAATTTTGCTATTATAAAAGAAATAAGCTCAGTAGTCAACAAGTAAATCAAAGAAATCAAATGAGCTTATCTTTTGAAGGGCCCAAATTCGCTTGGGTTCCTAAAAGGACTTAATTCTTTTTATTTTGTACAGGAACATGAAGCTAAAATAAGAGGAACATGGTATTTGGATAGTGGATGTTCTAGACATATGACTGGAGATGCTTCATTGTTTAATAGCATAACTTGGGAAGAAAAAGGATATGTAAAGTTTGGAGATGATAGTAAAGGTAAAATAATTGCCACTGGAACGATTGGTATGCCTACTTTTCTCATTGAAAATGTATATCTTGTGCAAGGCTTAAAACATAATCTACTTAGTATTAGTCAGTTATGTGATAAAGGATATAAAATGATTTTTGATCAAGACAAGTGCTATGCTTTTAATGAAAATGATGAAAGATTATTTGAAGGAATTAGGAAAAGAAATATCTATCTCATAAAACCAGCTGAAATCGATAATGCTTGTTGTTTAATTTCTTTGAATGATCATGTTTTTGCTTGGCATAAACAACTAGGACATGTTAATTTTAGTCATTTAGAAAAATTATCTAAAAAGGATATTATTAAAGGATTGCCTAAAATAAATATTAAACAAGATGTGAAATGTGATACTTGCTTAAAGAATAAAATGGTTTCTGTCTCTCATAAAAGTAAAAATGTAATCTCAACTAAGAGACCACTTGAATTATTGTATTTTGATCTTTTTGGACCTACTAGAGTCTTAAGCATGGGTGGAAGCAAATATGGACTTGTTATTGTTGATGATTTTTCAAGATACACTTGGGTTATATTCTTGCGACACAAAAGAGATACCTTTGATTCTTTTCAAAAATTTGCAAAACAAATACAAAATGAAAAGGGAGTTTCCATAATTAGTCTTCGAACTGATCATGGAATAGAATTCCAAAATACTAGTTTTTTTAATTTTTGTAAAGAACATGGTATATCTCACAATTTCTCAGCTCCATACACTCCTCAACAAAATGGAGTAGTGGAACCAAGAATAGAAATTTACAAGAGATGACCAGATCTATGTTAAATGAAAGTGGCATTGCTGAGTATTTTTGGGCAGAAGCAGTTTCTACAGCTTACTATATCATCAATAGAGTTTTCATTCGACCCATGACATCAAAGACTGCTTATGAGATGTTTTGAGGTAAGAAACCTAATGTTTCATATTTTCATATCTTTGGATCTAAATGTTTTGTGAAAAAGAATCCTCTCAACCTTGGTAAGTTTGATGAAAGATCTGAAGAAGCTATTTTCTTAGGATATTCTCTAAATAGTCGTGCTTATTGTGTTTTCAATAAATCATCAAAAACTATTGAAGAATCAATAAATGTTAAATTTATTGAGGATTTAAAGGATGTTGATTCTGATGAAGAAAGGACTCCAATCCTAAAGCAGAAGTTGGTTCAAAACCTAAGTCAAAAGCACCTGCTGTTAACACTCAAGGATCTGGTCGTCCAGAACCTATTTCAGAGGCAAACACAGAAGGTACTTCAGAAGTTGTAAGATCTAAACAAGAAGCTTCTAGAGCTTGGAGGTATAAGTCTGAACATCCTTCTGATCAAATAATAGGTAATGTTCAATCTGGTGTTAAAACAAGAGCTAATTTACAAATTCTTGAAAATCATTTTGTGTTGTTATCTGAAATTGAACATAGTAATATGGAAGAAGCTTTAATTGATGATAATTGGATTATCTCTATGCAAGAAGAATTAAATCAATTTCAAAGAAACAATGTATGGAACTTAGTTTCTAGACCTAGAGGAAAGTCTATAATTGGAACTAAATGGGTGTTTAAAAATAAATTAGATGAAGATGGTAAAATTATAAGAAATAAAGCAAGATTAGTTGCTAAAGGTTATTCACAAGAAGAAGGAATAGATTTTGATGAAACATATGCACCTATTGCTAGACTAGAAGCAATACGGTTGATGCTTGCATATGCATCTTATAAGGATTTTAAAGTTTTTCAAATGGATGTAAAAAGTGCATTTTTAAATGGTTTTATAAAGGAATAAGTTTATGTAGAAACCACCCGTTTAATCCTACAAATTGATGTTTATAAATAAGCGCTTATGGTTTGAAACCAATCAAAGATTATGTATAAAGATTAGAGTATGTTTTGACAACTCAAGGCTTTTAGAGGAAAGTTGATACACTTTTTGATCTTAAATTTTCGATAGATGAATATATGGGTTGACCATGTATTATTGTGATATGATACTTGATGCTTATTGGAGAATCTATCATAAAGAATTGTTGTGTCAAGAATTTGCTGAGACCATGTAGGCAGAATTTGAAATGTCAATCATGGGAGAATTGACATTCTTTTTGGGGCTTCAAATAAAACAAACAAAAGAAGGAATCTTTGTTCATCAAGAAAAATACACAAAACAAATATTGAAGAAGTTTGGATATGATGGTTGCAAAAAGGTTACAACACCTATGAGTACTTCAATAAGGTTAGACTCTAACTCAAATGGACATAAGGTAAGTGAGAAACTTTATAGGAGCCTCATAGGTTCTTTATTGTACTTGACTGCATCAAGACCTGATATTTTGTTTAGTGTGTGTTTGTGTGCTAGATTTCAAGCTGCACCAACAGAAATTCATTTATCAGCTGTAAAGCGAATTTTCAAATACCTAGTTAATACTTCAAATTTGGGCATCTGGTACCCTAAAAATCAAAATTTTGATTTAATAGGATATTTTGATGCAGATTATGCTGGTTGTAAAATTGATAGAAAAAGCACATCTGGTACTTGTCAATTCCTAGGTGATAAATCAATTTCTTGGTCTTCTAAAAAACAAAATTCTATTACTCTATCTATAGCTGAAGTTGAATATGTTTCTATTGGTAATTACTGTGCACAAGTTTTATGGAATAAATTTTAAAACTATGCCAATTAAATGTGACAACACGAGTGCAATAAATTTGACAAAAAATCTAGTGCATCATTCTAGGTTAAAGCACATAGAAATTAGACATCATTTTATTAGAGATCATGTGCATAATGGAGAAATAAATGTTGAACTTGTGCCAACCGAAAATCAATTTGCAGACATCTTTACTAAACCTCTTGAAAAAGTAAAATTTGAATTTATTAGAAATGAATTGGGAATTTGTAACCCTTTTTGAATTTTTTCCCTCGAAATTTTCAATCTTTGAAAATCTTTATATATATGTATATAATATATATATATATTCTTTCTCTTTATTCACTTCTCTCTTTCTTTACAAATCGTTTCTCTCTCTTTCTTTATTTATTTTTTCGCAACCTGCTCTCTCTCTCTATCTTTGTGACTCCAATGGCGCCTAAATCCTCATAACGTCTCAAACAGAAATCTTTTAAAACAAAACCCTCCAACAAGCCTTTAGTGATTCATGATGAATCTTTAGATTCTTCGGAAAAACCTCAAGAACCTTCAATGGAGGAGAACCCAAGTTCTCCTGACTCCGAATCTGTCATTGGTTCCAAGAACACTTCTAAAAGAAAACGGGTTTCATCGTCTTCAAAAGGAAAAGAAAAGGTTACCCAAGAAACCTCTTCGCCTAAGAAATTAGCCAAGAAGCAACCAAAACAAAGGAATGTACCAAGTCTGAAACCCTCAATCCCGAAATCTCTTGGAAGGAAGAAAAACGAGGTGTGTCCTTATAGTTTTGTGGATTTTAATTTCTTTACAAGTAATGGGTTTTACTGGAATGAACTTTTAGAACCCATAGGATGTATGAAACTTTGCTCTATTCAAGTTTTAGTTTATGGCGAGTGTGTGAAAGAATTTTATGGAAATTTAAATCTTTCGGAAGGGAATGTTCTAGTTTCCAGAGTATGTGATCAAGACATTACAATTTCCAAGGCAGATGTAATTAAATGTCTACACTTACATGATGTAAATGATGATGTAGAGATTACAAACATGCCTAGGAATGATCTTTTTGCTGCTATTAATGAAGGTTTACAAATAGATTATGGGAAGGAGGCAATGGTTATTGATTTCGAGTTGTTTCCTCGAATCATACACAAAATCATTGTTGAATGTATATGTCCAAGGAAGGGCGGTTCTACTTCAATGTCTATAGACTATGCTCAAATCATCTATGCAATGATTAATAGAAAGAATGTGGACATGGCTTCTAGAGTCATTGATAAAATATGGCGAAATAGAGAAAGTCTGGTATTTGGGAATGCTCTCATGCGGCTGTTTGTATTTAAAGGAATTGTTTTGCCTTCCAGCTCTTTTGAACCTATTAAGTTAAAGAGGATAGGTAAAGAAGTTTTTCATCATATGTCAATATTTGTTAAGGATTGTCTATGGTATGCGAATGATGGTGCACACTTTGTGTATCAAAGACATACGAAAAGAATTGTTCCTTTTGGAACTTCTTCAATAACTGTTCAAGAAGGAGATTCAAAACCCAGTTCAGAACCTAGAACAGAGCTTGGGACAGATTCTAGAAAGCAACCACACGATTCTTAGGCTAGAAAAAGTGGAACAAAAGAAGCTACATTCAATATTGATCTAGAACAAATGAAGAGTGTTATGCGAGAAGCCTTGAAACATGAGCTATTAGATTTAATTAAGACAGCTTTGACAGATAAAATCTCGATTCTTCAACGGTCTGATCTTAAGAGATTAGAAGTGATGGAGTTACAAGTTAAACAAACTTCTGATACTGTTTCTGACATTAAGAAAAATTTTGAGAAAATGCTCACTGACCTCCATCACTACAGAATTCTCTATGATGAGTTTAATGCGAGAGTCAAGCAAGATCTAACCAACAATGTGATTGCTTTTGACAAGTTTGTCTCTCAAGTAAGGAAGATAGGAGATTCAGTCACTAACTCTTTCAAGACTTTGGACTCCAAGATGGATAAAACATCCAAATCTGTCACAAGTCTTCATGGAGAAATCAAGCTGTTCTTATCCACCAAATTTCCAGATTATGTTCGCTCTGGCGCACATATCATCGACTTGGATACTTCACAAGAAAAACCTTCCTCTACCAAACCTTCCACCACTACTTCTACCTCTCGAGTTACAACATCCAGAAAGTCTTAGTTCTTATCTTAATTTCCTGTTTTGAACTCAAGTTGTGAAAGACTTCTTTTATTTTTTATGCATAGATTAAGGGGGAGTTATCCCTTTTGCTGTTAACAAAAATGGGGAGAATGGTACCATAGAGAACTCAATGCTTTATTAATGGTTCTGTTGTGATGCTTTTCTGTTATGAATTCTAGTTAATTTTTCTAATGGTGTTATGAATATATGTTTGCTTGAACATGAAAGTTGTTTCTATTCTGTTTATCTAATGGTGTTTTGTTATCATAAAAAAGGGGGAGAATGTTAAGTTCTCTAATTTGGTTTTGATGTTAACAAAAGATGAATAATGTGTAATGTATGTTTGAGCTTGTCAAAAGTTGTTTCAGAAGATAGTAAGTGAATTTTTTCTAAATTGGACAAAGATACAGAAGCTTGTTCAGAACCTTCAATGGTGTTATATAGACTGTTTTTGTTCTGTCAAAAGGTATTTCAGAAGTTGTGTAATATATCCATAGTTTTTGTGTTAACTTATCAGAAGCTCTTTCAGAACCCTTGTAAAAGAGGGATGGTAGATAGATTTTGTTCTGAAGCTTTTTTCAGAACCTTTACAATAGGAGGACATTTGACAGGTTTTCTTTAGAAGCTCTTTCAGAACCTTCCATGCTTGTCATGAATTTTTCCAGATTTCATTCTAATTTTTGTATCGATGGTTTTTAATAAATTTCAAGGCCTAGCTCCATATGTCAAGTATATTTGGGTAATATATTTGATGTGTTTTACTAAAGATGGATTTTATATCATGGGGTTTTTAATTTACATAAATTTTTTACAAGATTTTATTCAAAGATTTTATTTTATTCATGATAAAGTGAGATCGTATAAGATTTACAGGTTTTATCAAGATTTTAATCTAGATATTTGTGCTATATTTTGGGAGATCTAGCAGCTAGAAAGATAAGGATATATTTGAATTAGAAATATGGTTGTTACATAAAGATATAGTTCCACAACATATGGGATATCAAGATAAGGTTCCATAATGTGAGTGATATCTTCAACAAACTTAATCCAAAGAATATCTCCAAAGAAGATCTCGGTCAAACTAATTCATCCAAGCTTATTCTCATCAAAATATCACGGGAATGCAGATTTTTCTCCAACAAGTTCAACTTATTTTTGAAATACAAAATTTCAAAAATAAATCCAAGCTTATCACGTGGAACTCCATGAATGTTACAAGAAATTCTCCAGCAAAGCAACCGTTATGTCTTCTACATAAAAAAGGGATGTTCAGCTGAAGAAAAAGATAACATTTTTTTAGAATCAAGCACACGAAAAGTTCAAAACTCATACATCTTCAGGAGCAAAAATATTCTTACACTTGTGATCCGATTTGTAGAGGAAATTTGATATTCCTCATTGTTATTGTGATTTCTTTCTTATATAAGGAATTGAGAGTTGTTTCATCATTGTAGTTTGAGTGTTTACCTTAGTGAAGAAGCTAGAGAGACTCAGCAGTGAGACTTTGCCTTGAAGAGGCTTATTTTGTATACTCTCAATTTTATTGATATAGTGAAACACAACCGGTAAAGACAACCGGGACCCTGATGTAGAGCTGGAAGAGAGGACTGATGCTCGAGGCGGAACCTCTATAAATCTCTGAGTATTTTATTCTTCTCTACTCATTTTATTTATTGCACATTATTATTTTTCATTTTTGTTGCTCACGTCATTTCGTTAGTCAAGAGACTTTGGATAATTTGCAAAAATTGAAAATTTAAGTAATTAATCAATTCAGCCCCCTCTTGATTAATCTAATTGAGACCAACAAAAAGTCTATAGATTGGACAATGACTTGAAACTTAAAGAATTCTCCAAGTCTTTCATAGAGAAAGCATATACGTTGTATGTTAATCTTCCTCCAAGGTCAATAGATTCATGGGGGAACATGTGCAAAATGTTCTTAGAAAAATTTTCTCAATCAAAGAAAGAGTGACCTTCATTGACATGGGAAAAATCCATCAAAAGTTGAAGGAAGACCTCATGGACTACATTGAATGGTTTAGAGAGCACTCCTTTGATATTTAGGATATTTGTGACGAGAGGGAGTTGATAAAGATTTGCATATAGGGAATGTTTACTAAGTATATCATTCACTTGGAGAACTTGTCTTTAGTTGCATTCACAACATTGGTTGAAAATGCATAACGAACCAATAATTCAGTTATAAGATAAAGGGGTGAGCATACAAGGTTCAATAAATGAGGACCATCCATAAATTCCATTTAAGGTAAGGATTCCAAGGTAGGAAAATGGAGAAATCCAAGTTTGAAAAGTTAATGCACTTATGCCCAATGAATAAGATGCACGCGATGCTTAACATATGGCTACGAGATGAAAATATTAAGCTCCTAAGAGTTGATAATCTCCTTATCCCTGAAGACAAAGATGATCCAAAATTCTATAGATTTGATAGAATTGTAGGTCATTCCATTAAGGATTGTTTTACCTTAAAGAAAATATTTAATGAGAGGGTATAAATTGGGGAGTTTATCATTTAAGATAACAATATCCATAACAATCCTCTTCCAACTCATGACAATTAACGTGGGGTAGTGAATGTCATCACTCATGACCTTACTACTTTAGAAACAAATGATGTGCCACTTGTTAAGGCAAGTAAGGAAAAAGGAAAGTAGGTTCAAGTAGAGGGGGATGAGTGCCCTCCTATTGTTGCCACGCTTATGAAAACATCAAGTTTTAGAAATTTCTTCAACCTTCTCGAGTTTGATGAGAAAGCCAAGCTTGCTACGACTACTACACTCACACAGATCTCAAAAGGTTAATATGTAAAGTGTAGTGTGGTGCAACTTGTGAGAAGAATGGCTCGTACGCATGAAAATGCGATTTTATTCATTGACACTAACATGTGTGTCAAGGGTTCAAATCATAATCCTCCTCTATATGTTAATGGTACACTTAATGGCTATTCAATGAAAAAAACATTCATTGATGATGGTTCTTTCTTAAATATCATGCCAATGTCCACCCTTTAAGCTATTGGAATTGATATTCAACAACTTATGAGATAACCCATCTCAATGAATGGCTTTAGCCATTCTCCTACAAAGACACTAGCATAGATTAATGTAGATCTCAAGGTTAGCCCTATCTACGACATGATCGATGTGCTTGTATCCTACCACCTACTTATGAGAAGAAAATGGCTACATGATCACAATTTAATTCCCTCAATGTTACATCAATGTATCAAGGGCCATTGGAAAGGAAAGGATGTGTTTATCTTTACTACTAAGAGATCCCTTTGAGAATGGCAAATCGTATTTCATCAAGTCAACCTTCTTTGATGAGTTTGCTGAAGAAGAGG
Organism: Laguncularia racemosa; assembly: GCA_037954665.1. Lineage (NCBI taxonomy): Eukaryota > Viridiplantae > Streptophyta > Magnoliopsida > Myrtales > Combretaceae > Laguncularia > Laguncularia racemosa. The sequence goes on along the minus strand of JBBMOL010000118.1, from coordinate 229,201 downwards.
GGACAGTTATTGCAAGGCCTACTAGGCCTACTAGCATTCCATTGCCTACATGGGACGAGATTTAAGAAGGCCAACTAAAGAAGAGAAGAATACGTGAATGTCATGGAGGTAAGAAGAAGAAAAAGAAATTAGTTGAAATTGAAAGTTATGTTAGGGAGAACGAACGAATGGTGTATTGCCTGTGATGATTACAAGGATTTAAGGAGTTATACTTATCCTTGTTAGATCCTATATGACTTTAAGACGTTTAGCCTACCCTACATCAATTATTGGATCAAATAAAACCTTAAGTTGAGGAGATAGAATAATTGCATCTAGTGTAACCTAAAGAGTTGTCGTAGCCAATCTTCGTTAGCAAAAGTCTATTACATGAGATAAAGGCTTTCCTTATGGAGTTGTTAAGGGAGTATAGAGACGTGTTTGCAAGGATGTACGAGGAAATGCTGAGACTTAATCCTAGTTTAGTGGTGCATAGATTAAATTTTGCCCTAGGAGTTATGTTTATGAAGCAAATACAAAGGATCTTCCATCCTAAGATCGAGATCTAAATCAAGAAAGAGATTGAAAAGTTGCTTTGTGCTAATTTTATTAAGTCAATTGAGCATCCTATGTGGTTAGCTAATGTCATACTAGTGAGGAAGAAGAATAGCTAAATATGTGTGTGTTGATTTTTGAGATTTAAACAAGGTTTGTCTAAAGGATGATTTCCCTTTGCCAAATATTGAAACATTAGTTGATGCAACTGTAGAGCATGAGTTATGCTCATTTATAGATGGTTTCAATGGTTATAACTAAATCAAAATGGCCATTAGAGATGTTAAGTATACTACATTCAAAATGCTAGTGGGAAATATCTATTACACCATTGTGCCTTTTGGACTCAAGAATGTGGGTGTGACCTATCAAAGGGCTATGACTACCATATTTCAAGACATGATGCATAGCTTTATGGAGGACTATGTTAATGATATTATCATTAAGTCAAGAAGAGCACTCGTTTATTTGATCTACCTGCAAAAGTTTTTTCAATGGTGTCGATTGTATAATCTCCACATGAATCCTTTGAAATGTGCTTTTAGCGTGGCTTTAAGGAAGTTTTTAGGATTTGTGGTGCACAAAAAAAGAAATTGATATCGACCCAGCAAAAATCCAAGCTATACTATCCATGCCATCTCCTATTACTCTAAAAGAATTAAAAACCTTTATGGGCAAAATTTCTTATATCAAGAGATTTATTTCAGTGCTCATAGAGATTTCATATCCTTTACATTAGCTGATGAAGAAAGTCACTCTATTCAAGTGAGATTAGATACATGAAGAAGCGATTCAGAAGATTAAAGGCATATTGATTTCTCATTAAACTATGACAATGCCAATAAAAGGGTTGCCATTAATTTTGTATTCAACTTCTACTAATAAGTCCATTCGGGCCTTTTTTGCATAGGAGATGGATGGCTAAAAGTGACCTATATACTATTTGAGTCATACTCTTCAAGGGAGTGAGGTCAATTACCCAACTTGCGAAAAGCAATGTCTTGCGCTGGTATTTGCCACATAAAAGTTCCAACATTATTTCATGGCACACTAAATTAATTTAGTAACTTGGTCATACCTCATTAAGTATTTATTGTCTCAACCAGCCTTATCTGGTAAGATTGCAAAGTGGTTACTTCTTCTTAAGGAATTCAATATTTCAATTCAATCTCTTAAAGTCATCAAATCACAAGCATTAGTTGATCTACTAGCACACTTCCCAAATGTGTGAGAGAGCATAGTTATAGAAACTATACTAGCATAATTTCATGAAAATTCTCTAATGGTCAAGATAGAAGGTAAATGGTTACTCCAGTTTAATGGTTCTATAGGAAGTAAAGGTTAGGGGATAAGAGTTATGCTGACTTCACTTGAAGGTTAGGAGATACCATTAGCATTTAAACTTAATTTCTATTGTACCAATAATGAAGCTGAATGCAAAGCTATTTTACTTAGATTAATGTTTGCACAAGAGATTAGAGTTAGTCAGTTATGTATCTGAGGTGATTCCAATTTGATCCTCAAACAAGCTAATGGCAAATTTGCACTTAAAGAACTTGCACTTGTGCTTTATAAGGCTACAATACAAGCTTTAGTGACAATGTTTTAGTTAATTTGCTTTGAGCACACAACTCAATTTGTTAATAGGTATGCAGATGCTTTAGTTACATTAGCATTGAAGGCTCCAATTTAGGAAGTCCATGGTAGCTTGAGTATTCAAGTAATTAGGAAATCTATACCATGTATTGCATTGAACCATATCGATGAAGATGAAGAAGTAAGTGATGATTAGCACATTTTAGTGAAGGAACAATCAACACACCCTAGTGCAGCTTTTGGTTCTATACTAAAAGATTTCATTCACTTAGATGACACATTGTATTACAAAGGTCCAAAGGGTGTTTTGTCCTGTTGTATTGGTGTGAAGGAGGCATGCTTTAAGTTGGATAAATATCACTAGATCTAGTGTGGAGAAGAGGGACCACTACTATACTGTTGAATTCAACGTGCTGGGTATTACTAGCTATCAATGTCTAAAGATGCATTTGAAGTGCAAACAAGTTGTCATAAGTTCTCTAAACTATTAGATAAAAAGGAATGTAACTTTATGACCATGGCAAGGGATTAGAGACTTCCATACATTGATTACTTGACAAATAATTTCTTGCCCACTAATCATATTGATGCTAAACTAGTGAAATAGAAGGCAAAAAACTATCTCATGCATTAAGATGAATTGTATAGGGTTTCATTTATGGATAAACCTCTTGGGTACATTACACCCCTAAGACAGAAAAGATATTGATAGAAGCTCATGTTGGAGAGTTTAGGGAACACTAAGGAGGAAGGAAACTATATTATCATTTGCTTAATATGGGATACTATTAGTTGACTATGGAAGTTGATGCCATTAACTTCGTTAGGAAATGTGTCATTTGTTAACAACATGATAACGCCATTCATGCTCTAGTAGTTACTCTTCATAGTGTAACAACCCTATAGCCCTTTCACACCTAGGCATTTGATCTTATCGATCCCATTCACCTACCATCGAGGCGATATGTATGGATTTTGGTAGGAAATGAGTGTTTTACCAAATGGATAGAGTTAGCTCCTCTAAAGAAGGCTATGGGACTAGTGGTTGTGAGTTTCATAAAGGAGAATTTCATATGTAGATTTGGAATCCCAATATATAATCTATTTGATAATAGGAATCCTTTCATCAACTCTTATGTTCAGCAATTGCTGGCTTCTTATAGTATTGACTACATCAAATCGACACCTTACTACCCAAAAGGGAATGGGCAAACGAAGGCAATGAATAAGAGTCTACTCAAGGTACTCAGCCGAATGGTTTACATTAATAATAAGGAATGTTATGATAAGTTGCCATTGGTGCTTTAGGCTTATCGGACATCCAAGCAAAAACCAACTTAGATAATGCCTTTCTCTTTAGTGTATAAGACTAAGGTAGTAGTTCCAATAGAAATCTTGATTCCCTCCATGTGGCTAGCTATCGATTTTGAGCTTAAGCTAGACACTTTGCGGATGTTGGACTTGGAAGCCTTGGAAGAAAAGTGAGAGTCTACTCAAGGTACTCAGCCGAATGGCTTACATTAATAATAAGGAATGTTATGATAAGTTGCCATTGGTGCTTTAGGCTTATCGGACATCCAAGCAAAAACCAACTTAGATAATGCCTTTCTCTTTAGTGTATAAGACTGAGGTAGTGGTTCCAATAGAAATCTTGATTCCCTCCATGTGGCTAGCTATCGATTTTGAGCTTAAGCTAGACACTTTGTGGATGTTGGACTTGGAAGCCTTGGAAGAAAAGTGAGATACCACTAAACGCAATTTACTAAGCTATCAGCACAAGCTAAGCATAGCCTATAATCGTTTGGTCAGAAAGAGGACATTCCAGCAAGGAGATGTTGTGCTTCGAGTAATCGAGCAAGTGCACCAAGGTATTTCAGCACCAAAGTTTATGCTTAAGTGGGAAGGATCCCTTATTGTAGAAGAAGTTCATGATAGTAGCTATTGTAAGCTTTGTAATTCAAAAAACTGATGCTATCATTGCTCTTATCAATTTTCAATATATCAAAAAGTTTTGTTTGTAAAAATGAACTGTAAACGAGCAAATTAATAAAAATGTAGTTCAGGTCATGTGAGCTTACTTTTAACATGTTTACTCTTGTTTTAATGCCTTTATTGTTGTTGCTGCAAGGATATAAACTTAATTCCTTAGCATAAGTCATATATATATATGTGTGTGTGTGTGTGTGTGTATTATAGAGGGGCATATCATATGGTATAACATTGCTACCACTTGATAGGTGATTTATCTCCCAAATGCATGATGCTTTATGGTTTATGTCATGCTGGTTGGTAAGAGTACTATCTCCTAAGCACATGACATAGTACTTTTCATATGTAAAAGTTAATCTTACCAGCTCCCCTTTAACTTGAAATGTAATAGTTTCTATCATAGCTGTGTGCATTACTCATTCTATAAAAAAGTATGTCACTTGCAAATGAGGGTATTCTTTCATTGTGTGACATGTTTTTAAGTGGTTTAATAGTTTTTAAGAAAATCATATTGACCTTACCACGTCTATCCCATGAACATCCTACTAGGTGAGTATTATAACTTTTAAGCGCACAATTATATCAATTTACAGTACTATTAGAAAATAAACACATGCATGAGTCAAGTGTCTAAACAAGTAAAAAAAAGACTATTATTTATTAAACCTTCTAAGTTCATTAAAGACCTACAAGAGTAATCATCACATTACCTCAACAATCTAGGCATCAAAGTCTAACCCCACGGTAGAACTAATGTCAAAATCACTAAGGTGTCTCTTTATTTTAAGATTGATTTCTTCAAGTTCAGCCATAACTCTTTCATGATGTTGTGTTAACAAGTGACAATCCAATATTTTTTTGTGCTTTGGCAACCATGGGCTCCATGCACCCAATCTTGAACCTAAAGGTGCAAGCCCCGTATTAAAAGTTCCAATTCCACTTTAGATAATAAATCCCATGATCTACTTAAGAGTGCAATTGCGCGACCAAGCATTGATATCGTGGCATTGGTCACTTTTGATTGTCCACAAATTGACTTAGACAAAAAAATTTCCTTCCCTTACATATAAAAGTTCTAATGGTTGCGTAAGATGGGAACCAATAGTGAAACCATGAAACAAAGTAGTTCCCTTAGATACAATTGTTGATACACTTGTGTTTCCCTTCTTGCCCAACTGAGATGCCTCAATGACTTAGAGAGGAAGCACATTAGGATGCATTACAGGCAAGGAAGCATGACTTGAAAGAGGGGGAATGTCACTGATTTCGATGGCACTTGTCGAAGCACCATTAGATATAGCATTTGTCTTATCACCATAAAGTCCTGTGGCTAATAAAACATTAGTATAAGTATGTATTTCACCCTCTTCTACGTGAACATCATCCATGTTATTAATCACATCTAGGGTTCGATCATTGCCAACGTTATCTTCATTAATTTGAATTGTAGTGTTCATTTAATTCCTTCAATCTTCCTCTTGATCATCATCAACATGCATTAGGGAATCATTCTTATTGTTATCACTAGGCTTTGGGGAGTTCTCAAAGTCAACTAGTTCAACATCTTCTTCCCCCTCACTTAAAGCTATAGTAATTACAAGACGATTTTTAATTTGAAGTATTTTACCCATATCATATCAATTTGAAAAAGGGCGAGTGAGGGTTGGATTAGATCCTAATGTAGTAACACCCTTAGATGTACTGGTAATAGTGTTATCGGGATTATTTCATTTTGACTTTTGCTTAGTTAAAACTACTACCATATCATCCCCCCTCTCATCCTATAGGAAAGTAAAAAATGAAGAGAAGTACAAGCAATATGTTAAGAAGGACTAATAATAATAATGATAAAATAGACAAAGGAAAAGTGTCATTAAGTCTAATACCTTATGAATACGTAAGCATATGATTCGCTTAGAGGAGGTGCTGAAGATGTTAAATTATCACTTTAAATGCCACTGAATGATTTCTATTCTTTAGGAATTCGAAAGAAAAACTCGATTTGTAAATGGACGGTTTCGAAAAATTGTCATTTACTATTGTAAACACATATTTATGAAACTCTTCCAAACAATTCATCTAGTACATTAGCTACATATTAGAAATAACCCCAGAATGCTTTATTGATGGAAGGAACATCTACCTAATTTCTGGATGGATGTCCTTGAAGCTTTCAAGATGAGCTTTACAACATGTATCAAAGTTCTCAATAATTTTTATACTATGAGGCGCACCCTAATCAAATCTAAATTGTTGTGCAATGTGATGGGGTGAATATGCCATAGCACTACATTCGAGAAAACGATGGGAACGATCCCACCAATCATGAAGTGTAGGGAGACTTCTAGGTGTGCACCAAATTATGAGTCATACATTAGCCTAAGATAGCTTATCACAAGCCTTTATTAAAATCACCAAATCTTCAGAACCTAAGGGGTAGAAATTTAGACACCATTTATATTTAGCCAGTTTATGTGTATAAAGATGGAAAATGAAATCATGAACAAAATCTATAACAGTAAAAAATGAGCCTATAGGTTTTTTGTCAACCTATGCCTAGGCATGAGGTTCAATAGGATCTAGCTGATTTAAAGAAGAACCAAAATACCTCTTATAACGTTTACTGAAGAACAATTGCAGGAATACCAAGTTGGCATGTGACACCATGACATATCACCTCTTGGAATGCATAGATGCGTCATGATAAATATCTAGGCAATGATATAAAGAACCAAGATAAAAAAAAGGCTTAAAGCAAAATGCTCTCCATGTCTAATATGAATAGCCAAGTAAAAGAGTTATGACTAATGCCTTTCGCTAGTCTACCAAAGAAAATCTACAAAGATAACCAACAAGATAAAAAAGCCTTAAGTTCGTGCCTACAATAAAATACATATATAAGACAAGTCAAAGATGCCAAATGAGAGTATAAATAAAGGAATGGTGAATATAATACGAAACAATAAATAAATATTTACTTACACTTATAGCTAGACCCTAAGGTCCTAATACCACCTGATTTCTCCTATGCAAAGAAGTATTTGATCTATACACCAAAGGTAGACCGTCTATGACTATCTAATATTGATTGTATGTCTCCCTCTAACAATTTCAATAACTTTTGATTCTCCTCAGAAACCTATTCTATAACAATGTCGATTAATGCAAAGACATGAAAATTCAAGAGCATGGATATGTCTTCTAAAGTCAAAGCTATCTCGCCCCATGAAGTTATAAAAGTATGAGTTTGGTTACTATAACGTGATACAATTGCTCGCCATATTTTTGTATCGGTTGGACTTTGGTTGATCGTACGAGGGAAGTTTAAACAAGAAGAGACTAATATGGGATAGTAAACTCCAACTTTCTCTAGGATGGATGAATATGTCGAGTTACTAATAATATGATGTACCCAATCATGCTAAAGCCATAATAATTGTTTCGGAAAAGCAAAATAAGTCTTCCACAATGGAAGTTCCTTTCTTTGATTTTTGAAGCTTAGCACTGAGCTCTTATCTATATGAACTCTATCGCCTACCCATGGCTCATATTTTATGAAATGTAGTTCACCATCTTTATGTGGATAGGCATATCGTTCGTGTTTCTTAATATCTTTCCAAAAGAAATCTTTCGAAATTGTAGTTTTAGGCCACTCATCTTGAGGTGAAGGTATTGTTGGTACATGTCTGCCACTATATGATAGTAGCTCATTATTCTTATCAACATTGCTACTATAAGATTGGCTTTTTCCAGTGTCTTTCCTCATCTTCAAATTAAAATTGCAAATTTCCAATCTTCAAAAGTGGTAGCAATGACTATACGCGATTGCTACCACTTAGGGGAGGAAAAAGAGATGAAGTTGGAAGCAATCTTATCAGCTTAATGACGTGACACCCAACTTGTGAAATACAAGAAGATGAAAATAAGTTAGTTCCATTAAATAGTAAGATGAAATGCATATCATAAATCTACTATGTGTACATCTACATATCAAAGTGAAATGACATTAGGAATGTGAAATGCTTTATTTTAGTAAAGTGGCGATTGATTATATGAAGTTAAGACGAAATGAGTAGATTGAAAGAGATTATGCACATAGATTAACTGATTGAGCACATTGAATGAAAGGAAGAAATTGTCAAAATGAAATACACATATAGTATATACATATCCTTGAGAAAAGGTTACAAATACAGGATTATGTGTATTCATGTAGCATGTTTGCACACTTAGAAGATGTTTTATGAAGCAATTACAACAAGGTAACCTTTTAGTTACAAGCTATAATGATTCCGTGAATGGCCTTCCGCTAGAAGTAGACCACCATTCAGAGTTAGTAAAAATATATATCAATGCATTATATTGCAATTGACAAAATGCATAGAAGATACATGTTCATACTTTAAACAACCTTGGGGGGGGGGGTTGCAAGAATTGAACTCGGGACCTCTTTGTATGACTTAAGTATATTATAACCAAGGTAGCCAAACCTAGCCTAGACCTACTGATTACTCCCATATATTTGAGACTGGTCTCTTTACTAGTTATTGTTCATCACATAACTACTTCTGTACTTATGAACAATAGATCATATTGAAAAAAAGAAGTAGGCCCCTTGATGTCAACTTTATGACTTAAATGGTGGTTTAGCTTCTTCTTTATACAATATGCAACCTGTGTGTTTTTCAATTTCCACTTGTTGGGACTTTCTTTACTCCCTACTACAAGAATGTCTCTAGTAACACTAATAAATAAAATACTAGCTCATTAAGAAGAATGTGGTTCCAAAATTTTGGCTCATGAAGATATTAGGCAAGGAGAGTTTGTCATTGAATATGTGGGAGAAGGTGAGCCATATGCTTTCTCTTATTTGCATATCTCCAAAATAAGAGTCATCGACTTATATCATAGGTTGGAATGTTTAGATACTTATAGTAAGATTTCTATACCTTTGGTTCACAGATATTTTATGACAATGATGAATATTACTCTATTTTTTTTTTTAAATGAAAGAGATGCTGGAACTTTGTCTATCTTCTTTGACGTCCATAACAATTTTTAGTTACTATAGTATTCTACTAGTACCATGGAATTTCGCTTTAACCAATTAGAATTTATATCGATAATGAGCAAAATGTGACAGCAATGCATTTAGCTTGACATAATTTGAGCACATTCCAGTCAATCAGAAACTCGTGATGATGAGTGAAACGTGACAGCAACACACTTGACTTGACACAATTCGATTCGACTCTCACGGTTGCTCTTTATCAATTGCCCTGAAAGCCAAGTTGGTTATGAAACTCGCATGGTAAACAAAAAAGGAAGCGGAAATAATGGGGTTTAGTGCCTACATTGGAAAATGATAGGAATGAGGGAAAGAAGGCATATAATTTCAATGGTGTGGCACTCTTAGGATTCAGGTTTCTTTTTCTTTTGAAGCAAAGTTTAGCTGTCCTTATAACAAGTCTCATTTTTATGAAATTCCCTCACATTTTTCTTACTACAAAATCCTCCCTCGGCCACTTTCCTATACTTAATTCCTATAAACCAGTTAAACATTGTCCCTAATTGGTAGGTCCTATATGAACAATCGATCCACTTGATGGGTAATATATGTTGTGACAACATATGCAATTCTAGATAGCTATTTCAGTTCCCGATTAATAATTAATTATGTCTCTACCAATTGCATTTAAAAAACTAAAGGAGGAATATATAATCACAAAAGTTAGCTCTAATGTAAATGTAGAGATAGTCAATTCGAGACGTCCAATGTTCATACTAAGTTTCTCCTATGAATATAAAATCTTTAGCTATTTCGTCTTTAAGCTTTTTGTTTTGTTAAGAAATCAGCAAAACAAATATAAAGTGCATTCAATTTCAGTGAAGAGAACATGTTTAAAGTTAATTAATGGAAAACAGACGAGTTAAAATTTCAAGAATCAATAGTGCTAAAAACTTCAGCAAAAGTTTAACAATTAGGATGCTATAAGGAACTGGAGGTCTTAAGCTACCATGTGCTTCATTACACATTAAAGCTAATTGATTAAGAAGGTTAAGCTCTTCCTACTCATGAACACTCAAAAAGCAACAAAGAAAATGCGTACTCTCCTATTTACGCATTGAATTTAGTGTGTAGAAATTCCATAAAACTTCATTTGCTAAGCCCTTACATAATGAACAACATACATGTTACCAAGTGAATTTGATTACTTAAATAGGTTCACCAAACCAATCATTAACATTCTAGACACCGATTCATAGATAATACAAGAGTCGATATCCATTGTAGGGAAGAAATAAATAATAATGGAAGGCATGCATCAGAAACTCGAGTAAAGAATCACCTGTGTAATGGTCTGCTTATGGCGATTAACTTTTGGTTATCTCTTTGAACATCGTCATCTGTGTTGACAACTTAAATGGGAATTTTGCTTTTTGATGATTTTAATCACAATTGAGAAGAAAAAATAACATGCAACGGCAACAAACAATGTTTTGTTAGTGGAAAATAGTAAGAATAATAATTAAAAAAAAAAATAGGACGAAAATAAGGAAGAAAGTTAGACTAAAAGAAAAGAGGTAGTGGTGGCAAAGAAGAAAGTGACACAATGAGGATAGAATAGCGAGCAAGAGCAAAGCAAAGGAAAGATGAGAAGGTGAAGGCTAAAAATAGGCAGAAATGACTTGAGGGGTCTGTCTTATACATGTAGTACCATATGCGTTTAAAAACAAATTTTGTTGTAAAGGGAGGAGATTCCAGTTGTCATATTTTATTGGAGAATACAGCATATTCTGTTAGAAGGACATTTTGTTTTATCTAAAAAAACGATGATGTGCTAAAGCATTGTATGTCGATATCTGCATAATGATGTGAAGAGAGAGCTTAGGAATGGGGTCCCAGTTCGTTTTTTTTTACTTTTATTTTTATTTAAAAAAAAAAACTAGTTCACTTAAAAAAAGTGGGGGTGGGTTTGGGGAATGCACAATGCGCTTTGTAGGCTTTGAATTTAGGTCTGGCGTGCAACATGTGTATGTCTTTCCAAATAGGCCATTAGCCTACGCCTTGCAATAAGGAGTTCCCATTTTATCTTATCGCATAAACTTAAACAACAAAAAATAAAATAAAATGAAAATGATGTGATTTGCCTTTCCAATTTTGGAGAGTCATAATTTTTTGCTTATGCGAAGTTACGTAACTCATAATATATATATAAAAAAAAACTAATTTAAGTCTAATATAGCTAAGACCAAACCACTTCATCGTTTATCCTATCTCTTTATGGGTCAAATTTGTGAGTTTTCATGGCCTACTAGGTTGATAAATTTTTTTTCACCAGTTTGGAGAATTTAATTTCTGGTTCCAAGAATATAAAAGCTTACGTAATATAGGCCTGATGTTATTATTGAGCCATTCTACGCTCTGCTCTTCCTAGTGATATCGTATTTCGATCTTAGGCAATATCTATTTTAGATTAGCTAAATGCAACATGCATAATTAAATGGTGTTGCAAGTTTGTGCACTAAGAGAAAAATCTAAATTATATGTAGCGTTGGTACTAGGCTTTTATAATATGAATTGTGCAAACATGTATATTGTAGTGATGTAGCCATTCCACAAGCGCATATGCGCCAAGCAATTTCGTAGCCATTAGAAAGGATTATTTGATGCTTAAACCCCGTCGACTTTGTTTAAAGGACTTTGGTTAAAGGGCAAAATGTAGAGGACTAAATTCGATTTATAGGCTTTTAACCTAATATTTTAATGGATTTGACTCTTTGGGTTGAGGTGATTAGGCCTAGAGCGTTAAGCTTATGATTTGGGATGATTGAGGGAGATTTAGTACGGTGGGCTTGGGGTAGGGCTTGTTAGATTAGTTAGTTCGATCCAACCTTTCTTAATAAAGCTCACACATTAGAGGCCACTGATGGGCTTAAACCCATGAAAAGCCCATATAGGGGCTTATTCACTTAGAATTGTTGATAATCATTACTATCTAATGGATGAAATTCATAACTAAATCTTATAAATACCGAAAGCATTCTCATTCATAGGGGACTCATCTTTAGAAAAACGTCGTTATTATGCCAAATTTTCCTTAGATGATCAAAACTACAATTTTTCCAAGATCATTCACCTATCACCATAGTGTTGAGCTTCATTTGAGATCGCCTACCCCTCCTCCCCACCTCATTTATTCCCTAATCATCCTCGTACATGTTGCTTTTCTAGTTAGGTCACGTGTAGCGTGTTCTCACATAGCACGCGTGTAACCCTTGCACTCAGGCCTATACCCCCACACATGCTATTAAAAGTTACAAGACATGCACATAAGCTTAGTAATAACCTCTATTCACATAGTGATTCTCAAAAAAGAAAAATAAAAAAAAAAACTTTGATCAAACGCTTTAAATCCTTCTCTTCATTTTAAAAACCTAAGCAAGAGAGCCTATATAGGACTAGGAAAAAGGGATTTAAGGTTCTTTATTTTGAGCTCTCAAGTTTGTATGTTTAATTTGAGTTTTTTTTTTAATTTTTTTTATTTTTTAGATGAGATGCATACTAGTGGAAATTTAATAAAACATTTGATATTTGCATAATTTATATATATATATATATAGGGCATACCTTCATTTAAGAAAAAACACAAATACTCTCCCCTCTTTAGAAAACCACCCTAGGTTAGCTTCTTAAAAGTCTTCTATTCCTAGGAGGTTTTCCTCTCTCTTCCTTTTATTTTTAGCTTTTTTTTCGTGTTTGTATGTCTTTTGTTTCTCCCTTTTTCTATCTTAGTAAGAAAAAACACAAATACTCTCCCCTCTTTAGAAAACCACCCTAGGTTAGCTTCTTAAAAGTCTTCTATTCCTAGGAGGTTTTCCTCTCTCTTCCTTCTATTTTTAGCTTTTTTTCGTGTTTGTATGTCTTTTGTTTCTCCCTTTTTCTATCTTAGTTTTGTTTTCTCCCTAATGTGGAGTGGTGCATCATCAAGAATAAGTTCGAGTGGTTAAAACACCATTGGCAATCATTTTCCTCTAAGTTTCTTCAAAGATTAGTTTAATTTAGTGAGAGCCCTTCTCCTAAAGTGGTTTTAGAACTTAATGTTGACAAGGAAAAAAGAGATGTACGTTTTAACTAGACAAAAGACTAGCCTATCTTTTTTAAATGAAAAGGGTAACCTTGAACCAAATGCATAAAAAACACCTCAAAAATTTGTTTTCCTCATACTTGACCCTTCCTTTTCTAATTACTCCTTAGCTGCTAGTTCTATAAAGCCTTTGGAGAGTATTTCCACTTATGAAAATACCACTTTAGAAGAGCTAAATGAAGTCTTGGAAAAAGCAAAGGCTTAGAACCACCCACAAAACTAGAATTTATATCCTTCAATTTCAAATCTTTATGCTAAAGTGGATGCTCTAGCACAAGCTATAGGTTTCAAGTCCTATGCTAATACCTATGCACCACTAAGTCACTCTCTTCCTGAGCATAAACTTTGCTACATCCCATTTGTTAAGTGTGGCCTACTTGCTAAAGTAAAGATACCTTGAGTAGATGAAGATGAGGACATTTACCCTGGTTAGGTATTTTCTTAGGCATAAACTTCCTTTTTCTTTGGTCCAATTGAAAACCATCAATTGCACCGATTTTCACTAAATTCCTCACTTGAGGGTTTAGCCTCATTCTCAAAATTCTACCTAATAACCTAAACCCAAATTTAGTTAATTTTATCTATAAGACCAACATTTAGCTTAAGTATTCCTTAAGTGTTGGATCAAAAAATCCAAACAAGGTTGATTAAAGTCTACTCCAATTTGACTTAAGCCAACTTTCGATAGATGATTAGAGTACTTGAGAAAACTTGTCTTGACTTAAATCAAATCCTTTCTAATTTCATTAAATCTTACTTTAATCATAATGATTAACACTAAAAAACCTAGATTAGCGAGATAAAGCTCAAATCAATAACGAATCAAACCTCAAAAATACTTAAAATCAGAAGTTCATAAACTTTGACATAAATAACCTAATAGATTAAGCTTGAAACCAACCCTTGATCTTAATTCATTTTAACTAGTTTTTCCCATAATTCATCATTTCATCCTTAATTACTTAACAACACACCAAATACAAATGATTTGAGAACATGACTTTCCCCAATGGAGACTTAAGCATGGACTTTAACGATGAACTAAACCCTAGATAAAGGACTTAATACTAAAAGAATTTAATAAGATTTGGAGTTAAGATCGAGATGTTAGAATAGTATATTTTAGTAGTAGTTTTTTTTTTATGCATATTTCTTTTATATCTAATTATTTAGGTTTTTCATAAGATTCTTAGTTTCTACCTAACGAGTATTACAATCTTTTAAAAATGGCTAGGTAATTACCAACGGTGTTTGCCACTTAATTTGTGCTTGAAATATTAGTTACACTTAAAGTTGAAAACTAGTGAACCTATGTGTGTACTTGATTTGGTTGATTTGATTACTTGATGGAAAATAAAGTAAAAGAGGCAAAACTGCTTGTATTTATGATGATTTCTTTGATTGATTGAGTGTCTATGAATTGCTTGATCACCTATCAAATTATATTAAGTATATTGCAGCTTTGACTTAAAATGGATCATACATAGCATCTTTTTCATATTCTTGTTATATTCTATCATAGTTACACAAGTAATAGAAGGATATCTTGAGGGAGTGTCCTATTCTAAAAATATAAAAATTATTCAAGGATTATCATGTATTGGTATGAATCTATGTTCTATTTTGTTTTTGGCACATACATATGGAGGTATGCAAGTGTGCAAGTAGGGAAAACATTATTTTCTTTGATTTGTCTTAGGTCCTTGGGCAAAAGATCCTTCTTTTGGCATAACTTTTGATATATGGAACGTGAATTTGAGATTTATGTAGCCAAAGATGTGTACAAGTGTTTCAAAATTGGTTGCCCAAACTTTAATGGATTTTCAAAAGATCCTCAACCTAAGGTTAAAGGAGGGTAAAATGATCAGAAATATCTCTAGACTTCATGTAGTTTCCTATTGACTACATGAGATGATTGGAATATGTTTGTTCATGCATTCATGTATTAAAGTGATAACTTGTTTATTTTATGTGAAAGGTAGTTTTGAGCTAGGATCTCACTAAGATGGATGTAGCTTACATCCTAACCATTTTTCATTTTTGTAGGCACTGTATTGGTTTTACATCAGTAGAATCTAACTAATAGTAAGAATCTTCAAGATAATTATGGGTAGGTGAGTAAGGATGGAGATCAATAGACTAGATATTTATAATTTTGAATAGACTTTATAGTTATGGTTGAATGTAATATTTAATATCGAGACTTATATTTTTACGTAATTATGCTTGTAAGACATTATATTTTATCATATTTATAAACTAGTACTTATTTTTAGTTATCATATAATTATTGAACTGTTATCTTTTTGGAGGTTTCTAGAGTAACAATGCCTTATATACCATGTTGAAGTTTATGCGTGCTAAAATACAACTAATCATGGACTTCAGTATAGTATATGGCAAGTTATTACGATTAGGGTACTCCTTGGAGCATGATAGTTCCTAGTGGTATTAGAGCTTAGGTTATAATAGTACACACACTCACTTACACACACATATGCACACACACATGTAGTCATAACTATAAACACATAAGAGTGGATAGATATAGGGGTATACATTTTTATCTAGCATATAAATCAAAGAAAAGATGTGCTCATTCTTCTTTTCTATGTTGTTTGATCTTCTATGATGCCAAATCCAATGGATACATTCTAGATAGCCTCAACTGAGACTCTTTTTTAGTATAGAAATTGACTTCGAGTTTTATGTAAGGACTTTATACTTTTCAGATGCCTTAAGAGCCTCTTGGAGATCTTAGCCACATAGAAGAAGGGATTAGGATACGCATGGGCACGAATTATAGATGAACTTGATAAAAGTCTAATAATCACCCTATCCTCGATTGAATACATTTATTGACTTGAAAATTGCACCCAACAATGTGGGCGAATGATGTTTGTAGAAGATGTTATGTTTATAGTAGGGTCTTTTAAGTGACTTGCTTATCCTAGCTTTGAGATATAGATTCCACTTACCCTTAGTCTTACGTTTTTTCTATGATAGACATTAAAGTCATCTGAACTTGTTAACTAACCGGGCAAACTGGGTTGAGATTTGCTGAAGGAGATGTTGGTTGGCTAGACCTCCATTACCTTATCGTTGTGATCTTGATAGTAAACCAAGCTATTTTGTGATTCTTCTAACTTATGAGTTAAGAATGCTTTAATTGGACCTTAGCTTTGGTCAATGTGTTGAGCCACCACCAGCACCCCCAACTTTACCACTCCCTGGTCTATGTATGCTTGGGCAAGAATGGAAAAATCCATAGCCCCTTGTTCCTATAAAAATTGAGCCTTTAACTCTTCCTTAGGAATACTCCTAACCTACTCTAGAGCTATTCTCGTTACCCCTTACTCCTATCAAAGTCAAGTTGCCTGAGCCTTAGGAATTTCTCACATATAATATTGAATCTTCTTATATTGCTCTATAGGAGGAAAGAATGAACTTTACTTTCTATACTCTCTTGGAAACAACCCACTATACATAACCCAAATCTACTTATGACTATTTTAGATATTTTATACCTCCTTTGTATGGTCAAAATCCCACTTTAGCTTTGTTAGGTAAAACCTTATAAAAATTTGATTTAAGTTTTCAAGAAGTTACTCTAAGCCTTAATTATTAAGATGAAGCATGACCTTTTGTTCCTGGAGACTATCGAGAAAAGGAGGATAGTTTTGTAGGGGAATTTAAGGCTTAAAGAAAAAAGGGATATGATAATAGGAGTGATGCTACTTCTCCTCCACCCCTAAATGTGATAGAGCAAAGGTAAAAGTGGGGTGGTTGGATCATAGAGAACCATGGTGTCGTTTGTTGACACCTTAATTATAGTACTTTCTTATAAGTGTTTGGTGAGGATTAAATATTTGAACTCTCAAGATTATGGTTTGTAATAATTAATGAGACGTGTGTGTGGGTTTAGTTGTGTATAGCCTTGGACCACTTATGTTAGTGGGTATGATGCAAACCTACGTGATGTGATAATGATGATGATGAATGCATGTGGTGTGCATATTCAGTAATGATAATGTTTATTATGATAATTCTTGGTGCATTATTTACTACTATCTAATATATTATATTTAATGTATATGGCAATTTTAGAATCTGAGAAAGATCGTGTAAGGAGAAACTAGTGGAAATCTTAAACCCTAGGAACTAAGAAACGATAATCCACCCCTTGTATCTAACATAAATAATGTTATCTTAGAAGTTTTATAGAGATAAACCGAGATGATAAGAAGCATATTGGAATAAAGGCAGCAACCTTCACCCCCGCCTGAAATTGTCCCTTCTCTTGTAGCTATGGAGGAAATCCCACCTAAAGTGCTTGAAAATGTTTAACCTTTGCCACCCCCACCTAGACATCAACGGAGTATGTTACCTAAATTTATTAAATATAACAAATACTTTGATGGGACTTTTAGGAAACCTAATGAGGTAGAAGATTAATTATCTCAAGTAGAAAGATCTTTTAAAGCTTTCAAGATATTACTCCAATTACAAGTAAATTATGACACTTATCTCTTAAAATTAAGAGATAGAATATGTTGGGAATAAAAATGAACCTTACTTCAACCCATCACTTGAAACATGTTTAAAAGAGAATTTTTGTTAAATTATTTCCCTAGTAGTTTGAGAGCTAAATATAAGTGTGAATTTGTTTATATGACTTAAGGAAATAATACCATTGATCAATATGAGAATGAATTTAGAAGATTATTGCAATTTGCTCTTACATCTTACCAGGATAGTGATGAACTGAAAATGGAAGATTTTATGGGAGGATTAGAACTTAAGATGCAAAGGAAACTGGAAGAATTTGAAATCCATACTTTTAATGGAATGGTGGAAGAAGCTTGAGTCCTTGAAGGAGCCCACAAGAGGGAACAAGATAGGATTCGGTGAAGAGGAATAATTTTTGTAAAAAGAAATGTGGAAGATGCTAGAACTAGTTTTTGAGGAAAGAAACCCTTTAGCTAACTAGTCACTACCTTTGTAAGCATAAAAGTAATGAGTGGGCAAAGTGTTGTATTTTGGAAATGTAATGGAAAACACTTCCCTATAGAGTGTCCCCAACTTAAAAATAAGTGTTTCTTTTGTGGAGTTGATAATCACCACATCACAACTTATATAAAAAAAGCCACAAGTTCTTTGTTTCATTTGTAACTAAGTAGGATATTTTTCTACCAATTGTCCAAAAAGACAAAACCCTTTCACTGGAACACGATCCCCTTAAACCACTAATCAAAATGGAAATGGACAAAAACAATGGTGCTAGAGGTACGACTACTACAAGGGCATATAATATAAAAAGGGAATGGAAAGACCTTGATATTGGAGAATATAGGATGGAATTGGTTGCTCTGGAGCGATTATGCTAAAATTGATTTGGTAGCAGGTACGCAACTTATCACATCTATTTTATTCATATTGGGTTGGGATAGAAATTTAAAATTGTCTAAATATACATAAACATTTTTGTATAGGATATATTCAAATAAATGATACCTTAGTGCATGCTTTGTTTGACATTAGAGCAACACATTCATTTATATCTAAGAAAGTAGTAGGAAATTTAAGGATATTGGTAATAGTAATTACAACTACCTTTGGGATTAGGACCCCAATTGGAAACATAATGATAACTAAAGAGATAATTAAATCATGTCTAGTCAAAATTCAAGGACAATTAGTAAATATAGACATGATTGTGATAACTATGCTCAAATATGGAATCATCTTAAGAATGAATTTGATGTCTCAAGTCCATGCTATGGTAAATTGGTTAAAAAAGGAAGTAACCTGTAATACCATAGATGGAAGTTGGGCAACATTTGAAGGAGAACTGGCCTACTCAAGTCAACAATTGAATTATGTGGAAATAATTGCAAAAAACGGACACTAGGAAATAATTGGATGTTTAGTCTATGCTCTTGAGGAAAGAAAGGATAAGCTTGATCTTGAGGATATAAAGGTGGTTAGAGAATTCCCTGATGTGCTTCTTGAAGAGTTACCTAGACTTCCACTTGAGAGAGAGATAAACTTTACAATTGATTTAATTCTTGGGACTGAACCTATTTTTAAGGCACCATATAGGATGGCATCCATTGAGTTAAGAGAATTGAAAATCCAATTACAAGAATTATTGGATCAAGGATTAATAAGATCTAGTGTTTCACCTTGGGGAGTCCTTGTGTTGTTTGCCAAAAAAAAAAAAAAAGATGGGTCTTTAAGACTTTGCATTGATTACCTTAATTTGAGTGAGGTTACAATTAAAAACAAGTACCCTCTTCCTCACATTGATGACTTATTTGATCAATTAGAAGGGGAAAAAGTGTTCTTCTAAATATACCTAAGATTAAGGTATCATCAACTAGAATTAAACCTGAAGATAGACCCAAAAGTGCATTTTGCATTGGATATGGTCATTATGAATTTTTTAGTGACGTCTTGTGGATTGACTAACGCACCTGCTATATTTATGGATTTAACAAACTAAGTGTTTCATTCATTATTGGATAAGTGCATTATTATTTTCATTAATGATATCCTAGTCTATTCCCTAACATTAGAACAACATGAAGAACATTTAAGATTGATGCAAATTTTGAGAGAACATAAGTTGTATGCTAAGTTATCAAAATGTGAGTTTTGGTTAAGAGAAACATCCTTTTTAGGCCACAAAGTGTCTAGAGAAAGAATTTTTGTGGACTTAGAGAAGATTAAGGCTATAGATGAATGAAAAAGGCCTGAGACGATAACTAAAGTAAGAAGTTTTATAGATTTAGCTAGATATTACTAGAAGTTTGTTAAGGATTTTTCAAGCATTGCTAATCCTCTTATTTAGTTAACTTGTAAAAATGAAAGGTTTATTTAGACTGACTAAAGGGAAAGAAGTTTTCAAGAGTTGAAGTAGTGTTTGGTTACTACTCCTATACTAACCCTACCTAACAATAACGAACCCTTTATTGTTTATAGTGAAGCATCTCAATACAAGTTAGGATGTGTATTGATGAAAAACTGTAAGGTAATTACATATGCCTCGTGACAATTAAGACCTCATGAAGAAAATTACCCCACAAATGACCTGGAATTAACTACTGTAATGTTTGCTCTCAAAATTTGGTAGCACTAATTATATGGTCGAAGATGTGAGATTTATACTAACCATAAGAGCCTCAAGTACCTATTCACCAAAAATAAAAAATAAACATGAGGCAAAGACGATGATTAGAATTAATAAAAGATTATGACTTGGGGTTCAATTATTACCCTAGAAAGGCAAATGCAGTTGTTGATGCCCCAAGTAGGAAAAATTATATAGAAATTGCATTAGTACTCAAAGAACAACAAGAGTTGATCAAGAAGTTTGAGCATATGAATTTGGAATTGATTTAGCATGATCTAAATACTGAAGTAGCAAACATGATTGCTGAGCCTACTCTGATAAGCCTAATCAAGGAAGCTCAAGGGAAGGATCTAGTTATTTAGATGATCAAACAAGAGAGACAAGAAGGGAAGTATGATGATTTTGAAGTTCATAATAACAAATC
This sequence comes from Laguncularia racemosa, assembly GCA_037954665.1. NCBI lineage: Eukaryota > Viridiplantae > Streptophyta > Magnoliopsida > Myrtales > Combretaceae > Laguncularia > Laguncularia racemosa. The sequence goes on along the minus strand of JBBMOL010000118.1, from coordinate 208,374 downwards.
CTTATGACAAAAAGGAAGATTATGTGTGCTTGATGATATAGGATTAATAAAGGAAATCATGTAAGAAGCACATCAAACTAGTTATACCATGCATTTTAGAGGAACCAAGATGTGCCATAATATGGAAAGAAATTTTTGGTAGGAAGGAATGAAAAGAAATATAGCCAAGTACATAGCCCAATGTGAAACATGTCAATGAATAAAGGTTAAGTATTAGAGACTTGGAGGATTAAGATAGCCGTTACCTATTCTCGAATAGGAATGGGATTGGATTACTATGGATTTTGTAAGTGGGTTACTAAGAACTTCAAGTGGATATGATACCATAAGGGTAATCATAGACTAACTTACTAAGTTTGCTCATTTCCTTCCAATTAATAAAACTTATTCATTAGAAAAATTAGCTCGATTGTGCATTCGTGAAATCGTTAGACTTCATGGTGTGCCAGCAAGTATTGTTTTAGATATGGATCTTTATTTTATATCTAAATTTTGGATAAGCTTGCAACAAGCTATGGGGATGAATTTACACTTTAATACAACATATCACCTATAGACAGATGGATAGTTTAAGCGAACCATACAAATAATGGAAGTTATGCTTCAAACTTGTATCATGGAATTTAAAGGAAACTAAGATTTTTATCTCCCATTGGTGGATTCTACATATAATAATAGTTATCACTCAACCATAAAAATGCTCCTATATGAAGCATTGTATAATGAAAATGTTGATCTCCTCTATACTAGGACGATGTTGAGAAAATTGTTATGGGGTCAGAGTTTATACAAGAAACTATAGCAAAGGTAGCTATTATTAAACAAAAGATGAAAGAATCCCAAGATAGACAAAAGAGATAGATTGATGAAAAATGGAGACCTTTGGAGTTTGTTGTAGGTGATCATGTCTACTTAATGATAAGTTTGATCAAAAGCATCTATTGAGTTAAAATGTATAGAAAATTGAGTACTAGATATATTGGCCCTTTTAAAATACTCAAGAGAATTGGAAATCTAGCTTATCAATTAGCGTTGCCCTTGAGTTTGTTCAGAATACATGATGTATTTCATGTTTCTGTGTTACCAAAATATGTCTCCAATCCAAATCACTAAAACCACTTGAATTTAAGGATAATCTAACTTATGAGGAGCATCTTGTGAAGATATTGGATCGGAAAACTCAGTAGCTTAGGACTAAGGAGATCTATTATGTGAAGGTACAATGGAGAGATTATGATCAAGCAAAAGCTACATGGGAGCTAGAAGACCAAATAAGGCTCAAGTACCCTAACTTATTCAAAGATCCAAGTACGAATTCAAGTTTTAGGGACAAAACTTTTCTTAAAGGGGGGAAGAATGTAACTCCTTAAATTTTCCTTAGATATAATTTTATCGAAAAAGCCTTAGATAGGAAGATGCACTTAGGATATAGCTCCAAATGAACTTGAGCAAGGTCCAGAAGCTAGAGATGACTCGATATAGTATAGTTGACTTAAGTTAACTTAGCTAGAATAAAAGTTGACTTGAGTCAACTGGCTTAACCCAACTTAGTAACTTTAGGTAGCGTTTGGTTACTGGTACTGGACATGACAAGGAGTATTGGACAGTACAAAATAAGAAAGACTGGACAAAAAAAAAAAATTTGTACTACGTTTGGTTTGTTCAATACTGGACAAAGATTTTTGTGTTGTCCAGTATTTGGAATTGCAAAGTACTGGACTAAACATAGTAAATTTGACAATTACACCTTTTTAATTATATCATGGTTATTTATACATATTTGATATTATTATAAGAAAATACAATTTGAATAGATTATAAATTATATAAAATAATTTGTATAAATCCATTGATTGAAAAAATTTAATAATTCATATTATAAATTACAATAATTTATGTTATATTTAATAAAATAACACATTACTTACTTTTCTTTTATCTTAAAAATAATGTTCCGATATAGTATATATACATAATAAATAATATACAACATAAAAGAATCTTGACTTGAAATTAGCATTAAACATGGTTAAAAAAAAAAACTTATGTTATATTATTTTTCTCATGTTGTGTAATTTTCTTTGTTCTTATCGTACTGGAAATCAAAATGTGAGTTTGGAATCAAGTTGGGACACGTGATGATCTATTTATACATGAAAGATTGATCTACCACCACCGTCCCATTTCAACAGACATCTAAACGCACGGCGACAACCAAATGGAGAGCATGCGATGAAGATAGAAAAGCAAGCGAAGAAAATCTAAATGGACGGCGACAACCACATTTTTGTGGCAACCAAACGCTACCTTAGTCTTTTCTTCAACATCCTTGAGAAGACTTAAGTAAACTTAAGGTATTAAAGTTTAGACTTGATATGACTTAGGATAGACTTGAAAGGTAAGACGCTTTAAATTTATATGGTACCCTTTCTTGATAGAATGATGGATTTGACTCACTAAATGTTTAGTTATAAACCATCAGCTACATTAATTTCCATTAAACTCCTTAGTTGAGGGTTCAACCTTATTCTCAAAATTTTGCATAGTAGCTTAAACTTGATTTTAGTCAAATTTTATCTATAGGACTAGTACTCAGCCTAAAGTATTCCTCAAGTATTAGATCTGAAAATTCAAACTTGATTGATTAATGTTTACTTCAACCTGACTTAAGTCAACTATCAATAGATGATTAGAAGACTTAAGAAAACTTGTCTTGACTTAAATCAATTTCTTTCTATTTTCATTCAATCTTAGCCTAATCATAAGGATTAACACTATAAAACCTAGATTAGTAAGATTAAGCTCAAATTAAAAATGAATCAAACCTCAAATGTACTTAAAAATAAAAAAATCCTAAACTTTGACTTAAAAAAAAAAATCAATTAAGCTTAAAATTACCCTCAAATCTTAATTCATTTTAACTATTTTTTCCTATAATTCATCATTTCATTCTTAATTACTTAATAACACATAGAAAACTCTACAAAAAAAAAAAAAAAAAAAACGGTTTGCACCTTCCCTAAGAGATGCTACTACAAGTTTAATTTCCACATGGAATCTTTGAAAAAATTAAACCCTATCTTATCCTATCTAATCATATCCTCTCCATCATATTTCATTTTATCCTATCCAAATCTCATCATGTCTAACTTAGGAAAATGACTTGGATAAGGACATGTAATGGTTGGTTCAAAAAGGAGAAAAATAAGCATGTGATCTAATCCATTTAGGCATTATTACACTATATCATCCTATCTTATCTTATCCCCATCACATCCTATCTTATTCTACCTTAACCTCATCCTATTAACCTAGGGAAAATGACTTGAAATTATCAAACCAAAGCAGGTCTAAATGCCCTAAATCCTTACATGTACATGCTTTTTAATTTCATCCATTAAATCTCCAGTTATTTCAGCTTATCTTAATTTACTCTAAATTATCTTATCTAAACTAGGAAAAGGACTTGGAAATAACATGGAAAAATTTACATCACATGGCCAGCCAAAGCACATGAAAAATGCCCATGTGATCTTATCCTTTGCACATGATTAACTTACCTCATCCTACTTCATCCTAAACAATTATTTCTTAACCTAATCTACCTTATCTTAAGACATCATTGCTGCCCTAATTTAGCCAATAATTCCCTCTCCTTAGGTGTGAAAAATAGGCCTTTCATTATGTATAAAACAACAAAACAAACCACTATAAATAAGACGAAGAAAACCATGATTTACCTAAGTAAATTTCCACTTCATTTCCTTCTTTTTCCTCATGCTAGCCACACCTATTCCACTTGACTTTCTCACCTAACATTCCGCTAAATCAAAAGAAAATCACACCCTCATATAGCCTAACACTTAAAAAGTTCAAGGACCACTTTCCTAAGAATTAAAGTAAGAAACTTCCAAGTTTGTGAAACTTCTAGTGAATTTCTAGGAGAAATAACTAGCTATCTATTTCCTATGTTTTAAGATAATTATCATAGATTGTTGAAGGAATCTTGATCAAGAAAGGTAATATTGGACCACCATATTTAGCTTCAAAATATAACCTTTAGATAGTATATTAATAATTCATATTTTCGAGAATTGTAGGTTCCATCGATCATTCCACCTTAAGGAATCTTATTCCAAAATTTTAAGACCATTCCACTACTCTTTTCCTTAGAATAACTATTAGGATATCTTGATATGAGATCTGAACCTTCCATAATACACAAGTTCAAAGAAAGGATGTCAAGGATATTTTCCTGAACCTCTAAGACTTATGACCATTTTGACTTACTTCCAACTTTATTGAACTTATTCTTGGACATATATTTTCCCTTATATGACATGATTTGAAAATAGAACTTTCCCTGATGAGTACCTAAGCATGGACCTTAACAACAAACTGAACCTTAGATAAAGGACTTTATACTAAAAGACTTTAATAAGATTTAGGCTCAAGACTCGGATGTTAGAATAGTATATTTTAGTAGTAGTTTTTCTTATGTATATTTCTTTTATGTCTAATTATTTAAGTTTTATTCAATATTCTTAGTTTCTACTCAAGAATTATTACGATCCTTGAAAAATGGCCAAGTGAGTACTAATGATGATTGCCACTTGATTTGTGCTTGTAATATTAGTTGCACTTAAAGTTATTAACTAATGAACCCATGTGCGTACTTGATTTAGTTAATTTGATAACTTCTTGGGAAATAAAGTAAATGAGACAAAACTGCTTGTATTTATGATTATTACTTTGATTGACTAAGTGTCTATGAATTCGTTGGTCACCTATCAAATTATGTTAAGTATATCACGACATTGACTTAAAATGGATGGTGCATAGCATTTTTTGCATATTCCTGTTATATTCTATCATAGTTAGGTAGGTAATGAAAGGATGTCCTATTCTAACAATACAAAAATTATTCAACGATTATCATGTATTAGTAAGAATCTATGTTCATTATTTAGTTTTAGGTGCATATATTTGGAGGTGTATGGGTAGGGAAAACATTATTTTCTTTGGTTTATCCTGGGTCCTTGCACAAAAAAATCTTTCTTCTAGCATAACTTTTGATATATAGAGTGTGGCTCTGAGATTTATGTAGCTAAGGATGTGTGCAAGTGTTTCAAAATTGGTTGCCTAGACATTAATGAAATTTCAAAAGATCCTCAACCTAAGGTTAAGGTTTTTAGGAATTTCTTTAAAAACTTTATCGTTAGTTTACTTTCTTTAGGAGTTTTTCTCAGTTAGGATAAATGAAATTTTACATTCCTAGTCACTAGGTTATGTAACCATTTGGATATTAATAAAAGTTCATAGTTTTATAATTCAGTCCAAGCGCCACATTACCATTCAATTGTTACTTGTTGCATTGTTTATTTATTTATTTATTGTATATGTTTTTTTTTAAGAGAGAGAGAGAGAGAGAGAGAGAGAGAAAAGAGAAAAGAAAAAAAGAAAAATGAAAAAGAAAAAAAAAGGAAAAGAAAAAAAAATATAAAAAAGAGAGAAAAGGAAAATAGTTGTCAATAGACTTAAAAAATGCTAATAGATTAGATTGTCTTGCAAATCTCAAAGATAGCTCCCTAGTGGCTAAACCTTATCAAAAGTTCGATCATTACTCACTTAAGAGCTAAAATGTCTGAAAACACTAGCAATAGCAACCTCGATTAGAGGATCATGGTCCTTGAGTCGGCTATGCTATGAATGATTGAATAGATGTAAGCTTTGGCTTATACAATCAACTACATCCATCTTGATAAAGCCATCTACCAAGATCAAACTAAACCCTTAAAAAACTATGAGTTAAGCCCTTGAAGTTGAGAGGATATAGTGGTGGTGATAATTTGAGAAAGGAGTTAAGGAGAAGCAACGAGACATGGAAAAGAAGTTGTTCCTGAAGTTTATTGAGAAGATGAAGGTTTTTGAGGGGATTAATGGATTTGAGTAGACAAGCTCGATTAATCTTCCCATTTATGAGGATGAAGAGTTCCTAAAAAAATTCAAGATTCTTGATTTCAAAAAGTACAATAGTACTACTAGCTACTCAAAACTCCACACTAGGCATTTCATTAGAAAGATGGCTAAGTAGACTAGATATGAGTGGCTTATGGTGTAAACCTTCCAAGATAGTTTAAATAGTTTAACTCTAGTATGGTATGCCCAACTTGACTTGAATGAAGTAAATATGTATGATAAGCTGGTGAGGGCATTTTATAACCAGTATAAATTTAACATCAAGGTAGCCCCTTTTGTTCAGGACTTGAACAATAAGTAAAAGAACAATGGATCCTTTAAGGAGTGTGTATAGCTCTGGAAGGACATGGTTGCCAAGACAACCACTTCATTACTAGAGAAGGATTTAGCCTATATGTTTATCAGTGCTCATGGTAAGCCCTATTATCAATAACTACTGGGGTATACTTTATTAAACTTTATAGAAATAGTAGTTGCTGGGTATTACATTGAGGATGCAATCACTTTGGAGAGGCTTCTCATTATTGAGGAAACATATAAGAAACCCATATAGCTGAAGTCCATCAATAAGAGTAAAGAAACAACTATTGGCATGGTAACTATTGGGAATCACACCAAGCTAATGCCATAGGTGACGATCTAGACCAATTAAAACATTCCTGTAGCTTAGGAGTAAGACCAAAAACTAATGCTAGTAGCGATGATAGTTCACTAGGATCTTCGTCCCCCTGAGTTAAATCTTCCATCATCTCAAGGGAGAGAATTTGCTGAAGTTTAAAGTACCTCTTGATAACCATAGACTAAGAGATTACAATTTGGATCTTCATTGTGAGTATCATTTAGGGCAAAAGGGGCACTCCACTGTTAATTTTTGGAGCTTCAAGGATAAGATCTAGGACCTAGTAGATGTTAAATTAGTCCCATTGGACTTTGTAGAAACCCCAATGCCAAATATCAGCAACTACCCTTTGCCAAGCGATGGTGCCTCCATCAACATGATTATCATAGAGGAGCGTGAACTGTAAATAGATTTAGATGAACTCCCTATTACCATAGAGTAAGTTACACGGAGCGTAAAGTAACCAGGTCAGCTACAAAATATAAAGAACCTTAAAGACAAGACTAAAACTTGGCCTACAATTAATTATTTACTTAAAGAAGGGAAAAATCAAGAAGGAGGAGATTTAGGCTATGGTGGAACCCAAACTAAGGAAGAACTGCATGTAGAAAGAATTAAGGGAAAGATATTTAGTAGTTAATCCTACTATTGACATGTTAGGGGAATCATTTAAAATGCTTGAATATTTGGTGGATTATTCTATCGTGCTAAGCGTATATGTGGATGCACCATCTATTGGTTGGGATCTAGAATTCATGACAGAGGATAATCTTAAGAACCATGAAAAGAAGTTTGAGGAAATGGAAGGCAATCTCATGCCTTTAATTTACTTTGGCATCAACAGTTCATGTATTATACTTAAGTAGATTACGTAAGGCTACAATTACTAAGTGGGTTTCTAAACTAGTTTTAGGGCCTTGAAATCGTGGATTAAAATTTTAAAATAATTGTTGGTTCCTTGATTTTGAAAAAAAATTCTAAGGTTCGTTAAGTTTAGAAATGCAATGGATGCATAAAATAGAAATCTAAGTCATAGAGTCTAAGAGGCCTACAGAATACATACATAGGTAAATAGGTTATTGAGCTACATGCGGCTCTTATAAAAGTTTAATACAATACCTAAAACATAATACTAAGCCTAAGCTAAAAGTAAGAAATAAAATCTATGATAGCCTTCAGAATCTAGGTCCTTATTCTCACCCTTATTCTTCTCCTCAAAGTTGAAACCCATCGAATTGAATAGGAGATCCACCAAATAGTCCTCACTTGGAAAAGAAAAGGGAGTAAGCTATAAGGACTCGATACAAGTAACACAAACACATTCACGCATGTCAAGTAGGCCTACAACTAATGCAACAAACAATCATTAATTTATGTAAACATCAAGCATGGGAATACTATTGACTTTAGACATCATGATGAGGGAACACAGGGTTTGATTCCACTACAGTAGACATTAGGGGTTGGTGGGAGCAGCCAAACTCGACGTCGCTAAAAACCGTGTACCTAAGTAGCCTCATTTAAGTGAACCCACCATTATGCGACCCCACTAATCATAGCCTAGCTATATTGTATAACTCATCTAAACCCATATTCACATACTACACCTAATATACCTTCTCCCCACTTATAGCGCCCATTATCCAACATGTTTTTGCTTATCAACTACTCATTGAGCAACCCTTAGTGGCCTAAGTGCATAACCACTGTGTCACCTCAAGGTATATGACTGTGGCTATAATCCTAATTCAAGATTTGTCGCTTACTGGCTCAAGTAACCATGCACAAGTAGCAAGTAGTTACTTTGTTAGGTTAATTATTAATCAAATTTAATTTTCTACCCTAGCACACAACACATAAGTTACTACGTACCTAAAAGGTCAATGTTTCTCAAATTGCAATTCGAGTTCCAATTGAGTTGATTGAGTTGGTTTTGTGCATCAAAAAGAGAAAATCATAAGTTAGTTTGGTTATTTTAAGTGATTTAATACTATCACGGTGTAGGTTTGAACCACTTAAGGCTTATATTGGTTACGAGCCCAACAAGGATTATCTAGACCTAATTAGCTTTTAGCTAATTGTGGTTCAAATCATTTAGATTTATTCAATGAAACCTAATAAGTTATTTAAAATTTTAAGTCTAGCTACATTGAAGGCCTAATTAGGATATTTGAGCCATTTACAAATAATAGGCTTAATTATGTTTGGAATTAAGCCCATGGGCCCTAATTAATTTAGTTAAGTCCAATTATAGTTATTAAGTCTAATATCAATCCATTTAGATTACTTTCATCTATTTTAATCAACTTAAGCCCATTATGTTTAATTAATCCTATTTGTCATGTTTTAGGCCCATTTAATTTCTAAGTCCAATTTTCATTTCATTTTAAGTCCTTCTTTGATTTAAGGCCTTATAGGGTTGAAGGCTTATTTAGATTTGATTTATTTATTAAGGCCCATTAGGGATATAAGCCCTAAAGATTAATAAGTCCAAGTAGGTTTCAGGTCTTAGGCCCATTTGGGCTTTATTATAGTTATGTAAGTCCATATTCTATTAGGCCCATGTCTAGTTTATTTTAATTAGTTAATTCAATTTGGGCCTTAAATTCGTTTAAGGCTTGATTTAGTTACTTATTGTGCTAAGTCCTATTTAAGGCATGAGCCTTAGGAAGAAATAAGCCAAATTATATTTTAGATTTTGGATCTTGGGCCCATGAGTTGTTGAGTTCACATTATCATGTCAAATTTTATTTTGGTCTAATTAAGATAGTTTAATTAATTAAGTCCATTTAAGTAGATTATATTTAATTACATGGGCTACCTAAGGGGAAGGTAAGGAGTGGTCTTTGGGCCTATTTTGGTTGGGTTTACTTGAGGTTGGGTTAGTCTTGACCCGATTTAATTAAACCATTATTTAATTTAAATGCAATTCATTACAGATCAAGACCATAACTTTAAAGAGCTATATAAGTATATTTTTTAGCTAAACCATAACAATATTATATTAATAAATCACCAAAGCTAGTACACAGTTCATTACAAATGTTACCAGAAACATAAGAAGCATCTTTTAAAAGGAAAGATTCTAAAATTGGAGGGAATAGAAGTAGCCATTTGCCTGGATAAGATTTTACCCGAGTTTGTGTTGCCACCTAATTTACCACCTCATTAGCCTCTTGCCTTATTAAGTGAAACTTGATTGACTTGAAACTAAGCAAAATAATTTCCATATCAAGAATTGAATGTGCTCACTAAGGAGGGTCTAATGTTGATGTTAGAGACTTAAAGACAATCTCATTGTCCATTTCAAAAATAACTTTTGACTAGCCTTCCATCCTAGCATAAGTAGCAGCTTCCATAATAGCTAAGGACTCAGTAGAAGTAGGTGAGCTTGCAAAATGCAACTTTGATCCACCACCGCAAACATGTCTTTTGGAGTTTCGGGCCACAAAGCCTGCTACTGCATCTCTTGAAGAAGGATCGAGAGCTTTCCATTGCACATAAGCTATGTTTGTGCTAATGTGAAGTTCCCTACAAAGGCCATGTTGTTGTGTTTGAGGATTAATAGCAAACCTCCCTTTTTGAGATTGTGTTGTTTTAGAAAGTTTTGAGGTTATAGGTGTATAGGCAATGCTAAGGGCATGGTGCATGTGGATAGAATTTTATGTTTCATTGCTTCTATTAGTTCTAAATTGCAATGGTTGCTAAGGTTGTTGGTGCTATTGAGCTCTCCAGTTTCTTATCATTATCTATCTTGTTTGTGGATAATTCCTTGTAGATGTAAAAATTGACATTTTTTTTCCTTATAACCAAATCAATCTCTCTTAATTCCTTGTTACAAATTAATATTACTGAATTAATATATATATATATATATATATATATATATATATATATATATATATTGTGTTGAAAGCTGCTTTACATCTTTCCTTCCACAAACACCACATAACTATGCACAATTTAGCAAATAAAACGTTAGCCTCCTACTTCCTTCTTACTACTCCATCTAAATAAGGTAACAACCATTTATCTAGGGAGGTAACCCTTTTTACATCAATTTGGACTCCTAACACTACAAACCACACTAGTGTGGTCTAAGGGCAACATAATAATAAATGTTCCACCATTTTGTCATGTGAGCATAATTGATAGGTCTTTGAATCTATAACAAGTTTCTTGGAAATATTACATTGGGTAGATATTGCATTATTTAATGCCTACCACATGAAATATTTTACTTCTAGGAGATAAGGAGAGTGTCATACCTTGATCCACGTTGCTTTATCTACCTAGTGAGATGAAGAAGCACTTGTATTAGACTAATGGGCATTGCAATGGATGAAATTGTATGCAAACCTAACTTTACATTTTTTTCAAATTGCTCATGTGGCCGTATAATTCGATCTGATGTTCTTACAAAAGGTATGGGAATCTTTTAGATAGCTTTAACTATTAGTTGATCAAAACATCTTTGAAGTTCATTGAGCTTCTAGGATCTAGTTTCTTCATCCATCAGATCTGAAACTCGTAAGCTATGGCTCTCTATGTTTGGTAGAAAGGTAGGTTTGTAGCCTTTCAATGATGGTACCTAAGGATCTATCCCAACATTAATAGATGCTCCATCACCCACCTGCTATAAAGCTCCCTTTAGAAGTTGTTCTCCACTATGTAGTACACTGGCTTAGTCCGAAGAGTCATGGGAACTTCTAGTTGCCTATAAAAAAGGGGAGTTTGGAAAATAGATACCTTTAATAATGTGAACCCAAAAGGTATTAAGATTTAATTAAACTCTCCAAGCAAGCTTTGTGAGTAAAGCTGAATTGAAGTCACCTAAGTCTTTTAATCTTATACCTCCTTTTGATTTAGGTAGGGACATCTTATCTCAGCTTTGCCGGTGTATCTTTCTTTCTTCATTTGTCTAGCCCCACCAGTATTGAGCTATCAGTTAATTGACCTCCTTACACCACTTTACTAGAAATTTAAAGCAACTCATAGAATACAAAGGGATAGCTGCCATTACAGCTTTGATGAGCACTTTTGTTTTCGCATTTGAAAGTATACACCACTTCTAACCTTTTAGCTTTGCTTGAATTAAATCTCTAACAAAACATAAAGCTTTTGTCTTATTTCTTCCTTAGATGGTGGGTACTCCCAAATACTTACCAGGATCATTTGATGTTAAAACCACCAAAGCTGCACTCGTTTCCTCCATCTTGTTAGTTATGGCATTCTTATTGAAAAATAAGCTTGATTTCTGGAGATTGATTTTCTATCATGAGGCATTACAATATTCTTGTAGGATGTTCTTCAAAACCTAAAGATTTAGAGCATTGGCCTCCATAAAGAATAAAGAGTTGTCAGCAAATAACAAGTGAAATAAAGTAAGACATAGCCGTCTAATGCTCATTCTAAAAAGTTGCCCTGCCCTAACTACTTGCTTTACATTCTTAGATAGCCTATCTACTACCCAAATGAATAGGTAGGTTGATAATGGGTCACTCTGTCTAAGTCCTCTAGATGGTTATACATGACCTATGATCTTTCCATTGATTGGAATCCTATATGAAACTGGCTTGACACATTCCATCACATAATTTATCTAAGTGTCACAAAATCCCAATCTACTAGGGGTTGCTTTAAGAAAGTCACACTTTATGCGGTCATTGGCTTTATTGGTGTCAAGTTTTAGGGCACAGTGTGTTTTAGTACTAGATTGCTTGGTCATAAGAAAATGAAAGACCCCATGTGCAATTATGGTGTTATCATGAATGAGACGACTTGACACAAATGCACTTTGAGGTTTTGAGATGAGGAATTGACAAAAAAGGTTTCATTTGATTGACTAAAATTCTAGATATAATTTAAAAAATGAAATCACATAAGATAATGGGACTGAAGTGACCAACTTCTTAGGGGGATGTAGTTTTAGGGATCAGAATAATGTCGATGAGATTGTTGTGATGCTTTGGTTCCCAGTTCTACTATTGTTGCATGATCTAAAGTAGTTTAGAATAAGGGTACTATCTTGAGACATGCGTTTTTCCTTTAGTTAGCATGGTTAAGGAAATTACAAACTTAAGATAAAAGGCAGTCGTGGGGGATTGTGAATTCTACATCCTGCTACCTTTGTGTGCAAGGACAAGAGGACCACTTGCACCTATTCTTTAGTTATCCTTATTTGTCCCTTGCTTAGGGACATGTATGTGAGCTCCCTAAATGCCCACCTTCCTACTCTTCAAGGCAATGAGTCATTAGTGCGCTTGAAGCTACTACTACATCTAAAAATCTAGTGATATGCTCTTAGGGATTAGCCTTGGATGCCTCAATCTATTACATTTGGAGAACTAGAAATCAAGTGTGCCTTAGGAAAAGTCTTCCACAACCTTTTTCTCTTGCCAATCAAATAGTTGCCTATATGATGCTTTCTTAGAGTTGTTTTGACTAGTTTGCTTTTGTTTCTTGTAGTGTTTTTGTATACTCTTTTGTATAACAAAGAGTAGTTGGGTAAACCTTTCCATCTTTAATAGTTGTATACTTTTACTTAATGAGATTATTTTTTTACCTAAAAAATATTTCTAAAATATAGAAATGATTATTCCTTTTATTAATATTATTGTGTAATATTTATGTGATGGTAGTTATAAAGGCATTAAGATAAAATTTATCTCTAAATGGATAAAATTTGAACTTTCAAATATTTTTCCATTTAAATATTTAATTATATAACATAAGGAGATTTGAAAAAATTAATTTGTTATTATCTCTTCATCAAATTATCCATATTATTAAGTGGTGGGTTCCATTTTTTGATGTCTTAGCCTTTATCAAATTTATTTTATTTTTAATATAATAGATAGGCCCTATAAGGTAAAGAAACATTTGAAAAAGATAGGTATTAGAAAATATTTCCAAAGGTAACTCTCTAACCCTATGAAAACCCACTATCCTTCCCCCCTCCTTATCTTAATATGTTAATACTATAATTATCCCTTATCATATTATCCATGCTTTATTTTTCACATGCACATATAAGCTAGTTTGATTTAACGTCCACTCCACTTCATCCCATTGAGGAAAAAAAAATCCATCTCGTTCTTTTTTAAGGAAATTGTGAAATATGAAGAAAAAAAAGTAGGGTTCTTTGAGAAATTTGAGAAAAAATATTAAAGCATCATTTCAACATTATATTGACATAAATATACAATGTACTAAAGTGTAAGATGGTTTTAGTGTCTTAAATATACTAAATACACATTATTCAAATTAATGTGAAAAAAAAAGCTATATTGCAGACATCATAGCAAGAGAGTTTCTAATTTAATGAATGTACGCAACAGAATCTCATATTGTAAATATTCTTAGTATAATACAATTGGATTCAACTATACATGTTAAAATTTTAATTAAAAATAGTCCATTGAAATATGAGATGGTAATTGGAATAGGTCCTTACCTATATTCCATTACAATTATATTTTTCTTTCCTCTCTCTCTATGGTAATTGGAGTAGGGTCTTTACTTAGATTTCATTACAAGAATGTTTTTCTTCCTTTTCTCACTCAAAATTCTCTTCCTCTTAGCTTTCTTTAGGACTTTCCTTACCACTCAAAGTATAGATTTGCAAAATAACACTTAAAAATCATGTATTAGTATTTGATAGAAAAAAGTACAAATTTAGTTCTTACCATTCGTTACATTTTCTATTTCAATCATAAACATTTATTTTTATTTTATTTTTTGCATCTAAGTCCACAACATTTGTAAACAAGTTATTTTAATAACAGTGTTAATAAAAATATATGTATACATCAATATATATATTAGTATTTGAGTAATTAATAAAAAATTTTAAAATAAATTTAAAAAAAAAAACTAAGGTAACAGAAACTATTTTTTTCCATTTTTTGAATTTTTAATCTTTTATTAATTTACTTAAATAATAATAAATATATGTATATATACATATAATATATATATTTATGTGTATATATATTTGTATTTCTACATTTTTTCTTTTTCTTTTAGCTTTTTTCCCTTTCTTAATTTTTAATTAATTTCTATAATTTTGTTGCATTATTTATTTTATATAATTATGTAGTCCAATTGAATTATGCCACATATCAATCTCTAATAGAAAAGTTAACACCATCACTAAAAGGATTTATTTACAAATGTTTGTTAACATTGAGGACTTTAATAAAAAAAATAAATGTTTAGGACTTAAATGGACAAAGGTGATTAACATTGAGAACTAAATTTATACTTTTCTCTACTTGATATTACTAATAAAAATACATTCAATAAACCCTAATATTTGAAACATGGAAGAAGATGGAAGAAATCAATGAGAGATAAACTTGCTTTTAATTTCTGGCTTCTAAAGTTTTTCAAAAGGCACATTAATTAGAGAAAAATTAAACTTGGCATAATTAGCGTTTGAAATCTCATCAATTTCTATGCAAAACACGTAAAGAATTTGAGAGTTAAATAGGTTAAAATACTAAAATAACACTGGACTGAGCTTTATATTTTAATATACATAAGCTTATTATGTTTCAAGTTTTGAGTCCTTGCATTCTTCTTCTTCTTCTTTTTAGCCCATCAAATCCTTGCATTTAGGATTCCATAAAGTACATTTGTGATTTAAGCTTTCATACCAAGATTGCCATGATTATAATGATGGGAGACAAGACTAGATCCTCAATAGTTCAAGATTGACTAATTAGTTCATGAATTTCGAGACTTAGTGAATGCTATGAATGGTGAACACAATGTTAGGCCCAACCTACTTCTAGAATTCCAAGAAAACCTTAAGTAAGCCTTAAGCATAATCACAAATAGAAACCCTACTCTCTTGCGTAGGAAAACCATCTCTTGCATAAGAAAACCCTCTATTGCCTCTCTAAAACTATTAGTCTCTCTCAAACACTAATATGTGATTAATAAAGTATGTTGTACACTTAAGAAGAAGATGATTTAGCTTGTTTCAAAACAACCAATCTCTAGAGTTTGTTTAGGGTTGTAACTTCTTGCCTCTTTTCCCTTTTATTTGTCAATTTATATAAGATATGTGTAAAATATGAAATCTATTATGGAGTTATGTGTTTTTTTTTTTTACTCAATATAATCTCTATATGTGTTTACACTCTAATTGTCATATGTATCTACTAATTATGTATTTCTATTTACTCAATATTTCAAAACTACCCCATAATATAGTCCTTGTACCACTCTAGTGCCTTTCTTGGTCACCTGGTTGTAACACACAAGATTACATTTGAATGAACAAGTCACCAATGCCATTAATGGACTTTTAACATAAATGGCAGCATTATTACAATTTACTAGCAATTAGTAAAATTTCAACAATCAGATGCCTCATCACTACACTTATTCGCCATTATCTTTCCCATTAGAGTTACCAAAATTTAATAAAGCTAACTCACTGGATGGAACCTTATAGCCAAACGGTTCTTTAATTTTTCTTAATATTCCAGAAGATTAGAGTAGCATTATTTGCATTAGAAGGCTAGTGCTTCAATGGTATCAATGGATATTTAACAATAGTCAGTTGTATATTTAGAAGCATTTCTTGAAGTTAAGTATCCCTAATTTTTTTATGAAGCACACTATTTGTTTATTACGTGCTTTAAGAATGAACAAGAGAAGCAAGCTAGAAGAATTTGGTAAAAATATATTAGAACTTAGAAGATTCAACATTTACCATTTGAGTATATTTCTATAATATACTAAAGTAAGAGCTCAAATTAAAGATCTATTCTCCTATTTTAACTAGTAATGAATAATTTCTTCATCTTATTAAATTAGTTGAGACATTGAAAGACTTCTTCTAAATAATGTACTAAAATATATTGTAGTTAGTTATTTTAAAGAAATATATTTTAATCCTAAAGAAAAAAATTTGGGTTTAAATTTTTTTTGTTGGCACATTTTTATCTATCCAAAAATAATTGTAAAGCACTAATTTTAAATGTATAACTTAAGGTGATTTTTTCTTTTATGAAGTTCCATAATACAAAAGCCATACATGCAAAGTGTTCCTACTAACTACTAGAGCTATTTAGAAAATTCTAAGTTAGAGAAAAATTGTTTTACCAATCTTATCTCTCTAATCTTTCCAATATCATTATCCTTCTACAAGGAAGTTTTGGTAAATTTAAAATACTTATAGTTTTAAACAAGGGTGAATGCAGAATCATGTAACTGGGGGAGTGTGCTTAACTTATAATTCATTAGTAAAATCACTTATAAACTAATATCCATTTAATAAAATTGAAATATTTGTAGTATTCAAAGTGTAATTTTTATTTATAGCGTAGTAGTATTAATTATATAGCAACTTAGAAATTTTTATTTTATTAACTATAATTTATAATGAACTCATTGATTACTATCTGCTTGATAAGGACGAAATATTTGTAATATTCACAATGTAATTACTATTTATAGTGTAATAGTAATAAATAAATAATTCATAAGCCATAGTTTTGTAATGAATAATATTTGTTGATAGAGTTTTTTGAGCATAGACTCCCTAAGTCCCATTTTAGCCCATTGAGACCTCCATTAGAGCTATAATTGCCTAGGCCAATCTATTTTAGACCACTTTAGCATAGAATTTCCCAGATTTAGTAGGCAACTCTCAACCTCCAGATCAAATCATTCGTGCACATTCCTAAAATGGATAAGTGCAACAAAAAGCTATGAATATGAAAATAGGCTAGTCAAAGATACATTCTCTATGATGTTTGAAGCATATCTTAGGAGTTAATGCACTTTCCATATAAAGATCACCTAAAATTCTTATAAATAAAGATTAGGGACTATTGAGTAAAGGACTTGTAACTCTTTACTCTCCAAAATATTCATTACAACTTATTTGTGTTGACTTAGGTATTGAAGTGGCTATGCTAAAGTAACCTTTGACACCCCTATAGTCTAAGCTCTTTCTCTATTATGAGTGATTTAACCACCTCTACAACCATAGCATTACATTTGGTGCCGTTTTTGTGATCTTACAACAAATCCATGGTACCTCGATAAAAAAACTACCAAATCCAAGGAAACAACAGACACCTTGGCAGCGAACCAAAATGTCTAAGCCACCACATCCCATAAATTCCCTCGAAACCGAAACACCAACACTCGTGCAAATTGATGCTTAACATGTTCTAGATCTTGAGAATCATTGCAAAACGCTGGCAACCCAAAATGAAACCATATGCAACAACATTGTGTGGCTCTAAGCCCATGTCATTGAATTGGAGCAACTCAATAATATGCCGAAGCTAGAGAATATATTTACCCATTCTCTAGAACAACCATGTAACAACATTCTACCATCGCCAGTAATGTCACACACCTAGCACAAACATCAATAAGCTTAGTGCACAAAATATTGCAACCTTACTCCTATTGATCTAATTTTGCCCACTATGTTGTAGGGAAGAGCTCACTCCTACCCAACTCTTCCAACTACATTGTGTAGCTATAATGGTGATCCTGCTCAAAATAATAAACTCAAGCCATCTAGCTCTTGCACTCGAGCTAACAAATAGGTCAATGATATGGATATCAACCAAATTGATGATTACATCAAGCAATTCTCCAGCTTAAAGGAGAGCAATAACGCTGACCTCTTAGCTTGATTTTCTATCAACAGGATTCCATTCACTCAAACGATTCAAGATGAG
This sequence comes from Laguncularia racemosa, assembly GCA_037954665.1. Classification (NCBI taxonomy): domain Eukaryota; kingdom Viridiplantae; phylum Streptophyta; class Magnoliopsida; order Myrtales; family Combretaceae; genus Laguncularia; species Laguncularia racemosa. The sequence goes on along the minus strand of JBBMOL010000118.1, from coordinate 190,059 downwards.
GTCCTACTTTTGAATGTTCGCCTCCTACAACTTAGCACATACAATGGAACTACTAATCTGGATGATCACCTTTGCCATTTCTAGATAATGATGAACTTATACGACCTTGGCAATGTGGTTGCTTACAAAGCTTTTCTAAGCACCTTGCATAAGGTTGTTTGAACATGGTACAATAACTTACCACCCAACTCCATCTCCCCATTTAACAAGCTTCCTATAAAGGACTTGTCAACCCTGAACTTGATTAAACAGGATCATGATGAACCGATTAGGGACTATTTTGCTCAGTTCAACATCGCGATGTTGGAGATTCCTAACGTTGATAAGAGAGTTGCTCTTAACATGATGAATTAAGGTGTTAAGCCTATTAGTGACTTCTTTAAATCCCTAGAAAAAAACAAACCTACCAGCTTTGAGAAATTCAAGGAGAAAGTATATATGGTAGGGGGATTTTATCCTCATTAGGAGGCAATCCGACTAAAGTAGGTCAAATAAGAAAAAAGACAACGAAGGCTCTATTAAGAATCGCCTATGCCTAAAAAAAGGCAAGGGGTCGTTTAAGGATGGTGGCGTAAGAGATAGAAAGTGCACCATCTTGAGTTTCACAACATATAACCCATTGAACCAGCCAATGGGGGATATTTTCATGGAAGTTCACAACTTAGGCATTCTACCTAAACTAAATGAGGTAATTTGAATAGGAGGAACTCTAATAAATATTATGACTTCCATAGAGATAGGGGTTGCAACACAAATGAGTGTTACTAGCTGAAAAATGTTGTTAAAGATCTCATCTAACGGGGGTATCTTTGAGAGTACATTGTTGACCCCAACAATTTCATTGGATGATCTACTCAAAGATGGGTGGAAAAGCAAGGTCATAACGAGCCAAATAATTACACTAATGGGCCAAATAATGATAGCAATAACTGCCCTAACTGAACCCCAATGATGTAATTAAAACCATCATTAGGAGCCCCTAGACGAAAGGCTTACCAAGCTCCTTGAGCTCGGTTAATGCCCTAATCAAGCATTAAGTGATGAGCTTGCATGGTAAGAAGCCGAGAGTGGACACATTTATCTTCTTAGATGAAGACCATAAGGGGGTGTAAAGCCCCTATGATGATGTCTTGGTGATTGGCATAAGGATTGCTAAATTTAACATAAAAATGATGTTAGTCAACATGGGCAACTTAGTAGATATTATTTTCAAACATATCTAAGACTAGATGTAGCCCAAGCTTAAAATGAAGAAAAAGCCCTACAATCATGACTTGTATTGGTTCAAAAACCAACATATAAGGGTTGCAGGCATTATCACCCTCCCCATGGAGCTTAGAGATGATGATACTATTGCCTACCAGAATATAGAGTTTTGGGTGGTTAATTGTAGGTCACCCTACAATGTAACATGGGGATGGCCAAGTTAGAACACCTTTAAGATGATTTTCTCAACGCCACACCTAAAGGCAAAATTCTTGACACCTAATGGAGTAGGTGTGTGACTAGGAGAACAAGAGTTAGTGTGCATGTTATACTTGAAGGCCTTGGAGTGGGAGGAGGTCTTCAATGTAGAGGTTAGACCTGAGGAAAAATTAGGATCTAAGGGAGAACCAGTCGAGGAGATGAAAAAATTCCAGCTTTATAGCGGCATCAAGTAAAACATGTAGGTAAGAACATCAATGTCGGTCGAGCTCAAACAACAGCTTGTTCACTTCCTTAGGTCCAACAATAATGCATTCACCTGTTCTAAATTAGACAAGCTAAGCATCTCCCCTGAAGTGATGACACACTATATAGACACCCCATTTTTGCCCTATTTAATTTTAGTTTTCTTTTCTTTTATATAAAAAGGAAAAATATAAAAGAAAAAAATGAAAAAAAAAACAAAAAAAAGAAAAATGGATGAAAGTTTTGGGGTCATTTAGGTGGTCATTAGGACTTATTTAGGGGTTCTATACACTTTTCATGTTGAAGTGAAGTCATAATATGCATATGTGATTTGATGGTTTTGAGCTTAAAAAGGAGAATATTAAGTTTTTGTAGAACATGTAATATTTTGACCATGATTGATGTTATTATTTTTATATCATAAAAATTAAGTCAATTAAAGCTTTAAGTGGTACTTCAATTAGACTTAGATTGATCAATTTATAAGAAGATCGATTAATCAGATGAGTAACGAACTGAAACTCATAAAATCATCGAATTAAACTCAATTTAAACATTATTTTTAACATATGTGTATAGACTTTATCTTTGGAAATATTACAATTTAAAGTTTTCAAAAACTAGCTAAATGGCCAATTTTAGCCTGAATCAAATTTAAAGCTTAAAATTGGTTCAAACCTATGTAAGATGTGTAAATTTAATTTGATTACATTACACTTGAAGAAAGTGTGCATCGTACAATTGGTTAGGGCATGCATAGGAGGTTTATTGGTTATGAGTTTGATCCTTGCATGCACATGTTGTGTAAATGTTTTTTACTAGACTGTAGAAAATGTGTTTTGAATACACGTCCTCACATTATTTGTCTTCATCCTTTGCCATTCCAACTCATGTTCTTCAAGTGGCCAACTCTTTTCTCATCCATTTTTAACCCATTTTTTAACACGATTTCACCAAATTAATGGTGAAATCATGTAAGGCACATGGTATACTAAAAATTGAACTCACTAACACGTCTTGATTCATTCATCTATGTGGACAAAAACAAGTTTAAAACCAAAATAAAGCTTCTATGCACGGCAAACCCATTAATACACATCTATGAAATTGATTCGTTTCCAAGACTTGCCAAGCTTGTTTATAGGTTAGAAACTATAAATAAGGGGTCAAGGAATGCATTTCATCATGAACAAATACCAGAATCATCTTCTTCAAGGCTTTTATGTACACTCTCTCTCTCTCTAAACTTCAAACCCACAAACCTCCAACTTCACTTTAGATTTTCTATTTCTACACCCATTTTTAAGGCTTAAGATTGATTCTAGTAACTTTCTAGTGAGTTCTAGTTTCGGAAAAAGCCCAACTTGTACCTTAAATTCATCCTTAAACCCCTTAATCCAACCACCACTTAGATCACTAAACCACTACCCTATACCACAACTACTAAGTAATCACAGTTTCCATCTTGTTCATCACCACCAACAAGCCTAACCAACAATTCCCCATCCTCCATCAAGTATCGTAGTAAGTCATGTGACTTTTAGTTACCTCCCTGATTTTCTATCAACTTGTGACTTGTGTGCTCTAACGATGACCTAAGAAGAGCTCCATTCTTGCACTTTGACTCGGTTTGCTTCTTCTTTTCTATTTTTCCATCTATTATTTAGTTTATGTTAGTTTAATTTTAGATAAAATAAAAAAAAAAAAAATAATAGTAACATAATAAAGGAAATGAAAGTAAAATATAAATGCAAACTATGGTAGGTATAATCCTGAATAGTAGGTACGTCGGCACCTACGGGGCAGCCTTAACTATAACTAATAATTAAGTTCATTTTAATTTAATATTTTTTTGTTTTTTTCTTAGGAAAATAAATTTAAACATGGAAGGTTAAAGTGCAATTGTATGGTTTTAATAAGGTAGTCCCCGAATTTCAAAATCTCTAATTTTTATTTAAAAGTTTTACGTAGATCAGTAACTAAATTAGAACTAATCCATTCAATTAATCCTAATTTAACGTTTTTTTTTCCATTCTCAATTGGGTAGCAAATCCTTTTTCTTTAAACTAGGTAAAATGAATTGAAAATTTTCTAATCTTAATGGAGGATTTACATTAAATGAGTACAGGGTTTAATGTAAATCAAATTAGGAAAAATGGAAAAAATAAAGCTTAACACACTGCCTTAACATTGATAACAATGCTAAGGTCATTAAATAGAAGAAAAGACATTTCTCTTTAGAATGATAGGTAGGTATTGAGAAAGAGGAGCAAAAGCTACTAAAAGTATGACTCATAAGGGAGGAATATTATCTAACCTAGCTAACCAATTTTGTGTTGGTCAAGAAATCCAATGGAAAATGGTAGATGTGTATAGACTACATAGACTTCAACATGGTTTGCCCAAAGGATTAGTTTCCCTTCCCTCAAATTGACTAACTAGTTAAGTCTACCTCCAGCTACACCCTACTCAGTTTTATGAATGCATTTTCTAGGTATAACCAGGTTAAAATGGAGCCAAAGGATGAAGTATATACTTCGTTTGTCACCAACTTTGGCACGTACTATTGTAAAGTCATGCCTTTCAACCCGAAAAATCCTAGGCTTACATGCTAGAGGTTGGTGACAAAAATGTTTAAGCAATAAATCAGGCAAAACATTGAGACATATGCTAACAACATGATCGTTAAGAGCAAACAACCTAAAGACCATCTTTAGGACTTGGAAGAAACATTTGATACTCTAAGACAATATAACACAAAACTTAACCTTTAAAAGTGTGTTTTTGGGGTGGCCTTAAGCAAGTTTCTTAGATACATGATCACCAAGTGCAACATTGAGGCCATTCCTAAAAAGATATGAGCTGTCCTCAAAATGTAGCCCCTTGGATCCATGAAAGAGGTGCAACGGCTCACTAGAGATGTTGCTATGCTAAACCGATTCATGTTTAAGAGTGAGGACAAATGTTTCAAGTTCTTTAAAATGTTGAAGAACCCAACCAATTTTCAATGGATCAAACAGTGTTAAACTGCCTTCGACAAGTTGAAACAGTTGTTAATAACTCCACCTATACTCTCTAAGTTGGTCCCAAGGGAAGACATATTCCTATAACTTTTAGTTAGTGACCGGGCTCTCTCCTCTGTGCTAATATGAGCTGAAGGGATAAAGTATAAGCCAATTTATTACATTAGCCATGTCCTCTAAAGACTTGAAACTAGGTACATAAAGGTAGAGAAGTTTACCCTCATAGTGGTGATTTCAACCAGAAGATTATGACCCCACTATGAAGCTTACCAAGTAATAGTCCTAACAAATTAGCCATTGCAAAACATATTACATAAGCTAGATACATTAGGTCAAATGATGAAGTATACTCTAGAGTTAACTGCTTTGGGGGTACAATACCGACTACAAGAAGTGATAAAGGCCTAAGTCCTTGTAAACTTTATAGTAGAGGACATGATGGATGATGAAATGTCCAATAATAACAATAAACCACTATAGGCTCTCCATGTTGATGGCTCGTCCACTCACACCAGGGGGAAGTTATGGGGGCAGGGAGACAAAATTCTATCAAAAAGGCCTTGTGACCCCATGAAGGGAAGTATGATGATTCTAAAGTTCATATTGATGAATCCTTACAATAGAAAGGGAGATTATGTGTGCTTGATATCATAGGATTAAGAAAAGAAATCATGTAAGAGGTACATCAATTTGGTTATACTATACATCTTAGAGGAACTAAGATGTACCGAGATATGAGAAGAAATTTTTTGTAGGAAGGAATGAAAAGCAACATAGCCAATTATGTAGCTTAATGTAAGACTTGCCAGAGAATAAAGCCTGAACATTAGAGACTTGGAGGATTACTGTAGCCTTTACCTTCCTCTGAGTGGAAATGGGATTAGATTACTATGGATTTTGTAAGTGGGTTACTAAGAACTTCAAATGGATATGATATCATCTAAGTAATTGTAGATGGCTTACTAAGTTTATTCATTGCCTTCTAATCAATAAAACTTATTCATTGGAGAAACTAGCTTGATTGTACATTCGTGAAATCATTAAACTTCATGGTGTACCTACAAGCGTTGTTTTAATAGGGATCTTTGTTTTGTGTCCAAATTATAAACAAGCTTGCAACAAGTTATGGGGATGAAGTTACACTTCAATATAGTGTATCATCTATAGACAAATGGATAGTTTAAGTGAACCATATAAATGGTTGATGAGATTCATGATGAGAGTCAAGCTGGAAGAAGGAATGTGGATCCTCTTGAAGTGCCGCCTGGATCGATCACAAGAAGTCGAGCGAAACGACTCAAGGAAGCACTTAACGGGTTGATGAAGGATGTCCATGAAGCCGGGAAGGATTGGGGCAATCATGAAGTTGGAACGGATTGGAACAACCACGGGAAGACCCTTGCTCTTATACAAGTCACACTGGACACGGGTTGAAGAGGGCGTGTACTTTCAAGGCACGGCCGTGTATGGAGTCAAGCAAATCCACAGAAAGATACACGGCCAAAGTACACGGGCGTGTATGTTGCCAGAAGTTGCACAGAAAGGTACACGGCTAAAGTACACGGGCGTGTACACAGCCGTGTATCCCCTGCCGGCCAGCTTGTTCTGTTTTCGCGTTTTTACGCCACTTATCTAAACTACGTCGTTTTGGACTTGTTTTACACGAATTGTAACCCTAGTATAAAAGCTCCTAGGGTTTAGAACAATAAAGAACATACATCTTTGAACATTGAACACTTTTGAGAGGCACCTCTCTTGGTTCTTCAAGAACTAAATCGAACTTATCGGATTGATTTCCGTGGCGTTCATCCCGACTTATCAATCGGTCTTTCATCCTGATTGTGGCGTCTTCGTTTTTATACCAAGGTTCTTGTCTCGCTTATAGACAACGGGTCGCAGTTCCCACTTTAGGTGTTTGGGCGTCTTAGGCAACGAATTTCCGAACGTATTGGTATTGGGTTTCGTCACGGGTTGGCGTGGTTCGTATCAGTTTGGTATCAGAGCTTAGGTTTGTCAAAACATTAAGTTCGGTTGAAGAAGGTAATATCAAAAAACCCTAACTCCAATCGTTCATATCAATTATCGTATTCAATTTCGTAGTATTGATTGTCTTTTGATAGTGTAATATCGCCTAGCCGATTGTTAATAAAAAAAGAGAGTAAAAAATCACGATAAAAAAGAAAGAAAAGAAAAGAAAAAACGTGATCAAGAGCAACAACCAAGACAAAAAAAAAAAAAATTCGGATAGAAAAATAGAGGGAAAATTTACGAACCCTAGAGTTGTTTTGAATTCTACGGAAGGAAATTGGTGTAGTTCGGGTTAGTTCCAAGAGAATTGAGAAGAGGAAATTGGCGAGTTGATATCATCATTATTTGTGAGAATACATAAGTGACTGTGTGATATCATCATTTGAGCGAAACACGTAAGGGAGTGTATCGTGAGGTTTAATTATATATATATTTGTGTCAGTACTAATCTTTTCTGCAAGAACTATGTCGAGACAACATTCTCCAGAAGGTGAGAGGGGAAGGTTTGATGCTAGGTTAGTAATTGAGACGTTGAGGGGAGAAATGAAGAGGATGTTCCAAGAAGGAATGGAACAAATTCATGAGACGGTGGAGCAAAAATTAGAGCAATCCACAAACGTATTCCAAGGGCGTAAGAGGGAGAGTCGTTCTAGGAGAGTACCGAGGGGTAGAGATGAAATGTCGGATGATGATTTTTATGAGCCTTCTGTTGGGAGTTATAGAGGTTATAGTGGTCGGAATAAAGTAACTAGGGATTGGGAAGATAGATGAGATAGGAAAAGAGAGAATATATTTCATACTAGATGTTATCTAGGAGATCACATTTGTAGTTTGATTATTGATGGGAGAAGTTGCACCAATGTAGTGAGCAATTTTATTGTTAAGGGGCTGGGGCTCAAAACTGTTAGACACCTTAGTTCATATAAATTGCAGTGGTTGAATGATAATGGTGAGACTAAGGTGAGTAAGCAAGCCTTGATTGGTTTTCGCATTGGTAGATATGAGGATGAGGTGTTATGCGATGTAGTGCCAATGCAAGCATGTCATGTGTTGTTGGGAAGGCCATGGCAATTTGATAGGAAGGCTATTCATGATAGCTTTACTAACAAGTATACGCTTGTTCACCAAGGGAAAAGTTTTAACCTTAAACCTTTAACACCTAAATAAGTGTGTGAGGATCAGTTGCAGCTACAACAGTCGTTTGCAAAACACAAGGTGAGTGAAAAGCAGAGTGAGAGTGAGAGAGCAAAAGACAAAGAGAAGAAAAAGGAATATAAAAGTCAAGATCAAAAGGAAAAAGAGAGGAAGGCTGGAAAGAGTGTGAGAGGCCAAGTTGAAGGGGGATCCACTTTGGTGGTGAGTGAAAAGGAGAGTTGTGTGGCAAGAGCGAGTGTAGTAAGGAGAGCGTTAGTGATGAGGCAACCTATGTTGTTGCTGGTTTTTAAAGAAACATGTTTAACTACTAACGAATTATCTAACTCTTTGCCTAATGTGGTTGTGTCTTTTGTGCAGGACTTTGAAAATGTCTTTCCGAAGGAACTCCAAAGGCAGGTCGATGACTTAATGGAGAAGGGATACGTGAGAGAAGGCATGAGTCCATGTGCAGTGCCTGTGATTTTGATGCTTAAGAAGGATGGGACATGGAGAATATGTGTTGACTGCCACGCCATCAACAACATTAAGGTAAAGTATCGTCATCCCATTCCTTATTTAGATGACTTCTTAGATTGGTTATATGAGTATAGTGTCATTCCTCGTGAGCCATGAATAAACATTTCCATAGATTTTGTGTTAGGATTATCTAAGCCTAGGCATGGTCGAGATTCTATTTTTGTGGTTGTAGATAGGATTTCTACAATGGTTCATTTCAGTCCTTGTCATAAAATTGATGATGCTATACACATTGTTGATTTGTTCTTTAGAGAGGTAGTGCGTCCGCATGGTATACCTAGTAGCATTGTTAGTGATCGGGATGTAAAGATTTCGAGTCATTGTTGGAGAGTATTGTGGGAAAAGTGGGGAACTAAACTAATGTTTTCAACTATCTGTCACCCACAAACTGATGGGCAAATTGAGGTGGTTAACAGGACTTTAATTCAATTGTTAGGGGCAATCATAGAGAAGAACATTAGGACTTGGAAGGATTGCCTACCATTTGTGGAGTTTGCATGTAATAGGGCTTTAAATAGCATTATTCATTGTTCACCATTTGAGATTGTGTGTAGTTTTAACCCACTGGATCCTATTTATATCTTGCCATTGCAACCTAACAAGTTTGTGAGTTTTGAAGCTGATTTTAAGACAGATTTCGTGAGAAGGCTAAATATTGAGCGAAGAGCGGAGCAGTATGTGAAACAAGCCAACAAGAGTCGTCGACAAGCTATTTTTGAACCTGGAGATTGGGTTTGGGTTCACATGCGCAAAGAGCGGTTTCCCGTGCAGCGTCGATCTAAACTACTTCCTAGAGGCGATGGACCATTTCAAGTTCTTAAGCGCATCAACGACAATGCATACAAAAAAGATTTGCCTGGTGAGTATCAAGTAAGTGCCACATTTAATGTTACTGATCTCAGTCCTTTTGATGTAGGTGACGATTTGAGGACAAATCCTTTTCAAGAGGAGGGGAATGATGAGAGTCAAGCTGGAAGAAGGAATGTGGATCCTCTTGAAGTGCCGCCTGGAACGATCACAAGAAGTCGAGCGAAACGACTCAAGGAAGCACTTAACGGGTTGATGAAGGATGTCCATGAAGCCGGGAAGGATTGGGGCAATCATGAAGTTGGAACGGATTGGAACAACCACGGGAAGACCCTTGCTCTTATACAAGTCACACTGGACACGGGTTGAAGAGGGCGTGTACTTTCAAGGCACGGCCGTGTATGGAGTCAAGCAAATCCACAGAAAGATACACGGCCAAAGTACACAGGCGTGTATGTTGCCAGAAGTTGCACAGAAAGATACACGGCCAAAGTATAAAGATACACGGCCAAAGTACACGGGCGTGTATGTTGCCAGAAGTTGCACAGAAAGGTACACTGCTAAAGTACACGGGCGTGTACACAGCCGTGTATCCCCTGCCGGCCAGCTTGTTCTGTTTTCGCGTTTTTACGCCACTTATCTAAACTACGTCGTTTTGAACTTGTTTTACACGAATTGTAACCCTAGTATAAAAGCTCCTAGGGTTTAGAACAATAAAGAACATACATCTTTGAACATTGAACACTTTTGAGAGGCACCTCTCTTGGTTCTTCAAGAACTAAATCGAACTTATCGGATTGATTTCCGTGGCATTCATCCCGACTTATCAATCGGTCTTTCATCCCGATTGTGGCATCTTCGTTTTTATACCAAGGTTCTTGTCTCGCTTATAGACAACGGGTCGCGGTTTCCACTTTAGGTGTTTGGACGTCTTAGGCAACGAATTTTCGAACGTATTGGTATTGGGTTTCGTCACGGGTTGGCGTGGTTCGTATCAATGGTGGAAGATATGCTTTAAGCTTGTGTAATGGAATTAAAAGGAAACTAGGATTTGCATCTTCCATTAGTGGAATTCGTTTACAATAATATTTACCATTCAACCATACAGATGCCCCCATATGAAGTATTCTATGATAGAAAATGTTGGTCTCTCTTATTTTGGGATGATGTTGAGAAAATTACTATGGAGCCAAAGCTCGTACAAGAAACTGCAACAAATCACAGAGTTAAAACCACTTAAACTCAAGGAGAATCTAACTTATAAGGAATATCCTATGAAGATTCTGGTTTGAAAAATTCAAAAGCTTAAGACCAAGGAGATCTACTATATGAAGGTATAATGGAAACATCATGATCCATTAAAGGCTACATGAGAGCTAGAAGACCAAATAAGCTCAAGTACCCTCACTTATTCAAAGATCCATGTATGAATTCAAGTTTTGAGGATAAAACGTTTCTTAAGGGGTGGGGGGGTTGAGAATGAAGCTCCCTAAATTTTCTATAGATAGAATTCTATTAAAAAGGCCTTGGATAAGAAGATACGATTAAGATATAGCTCTAAATGCACCCAATAAAGGTCCAAGAGCTAAAGGTGAATCAATGTATTATAAGTTGAACTCAATCAAACTAGCCATACTAAAAGTCAACTTTAGTCAATTGGCTTAGCCGGACATAGTAACTTAAGTCTTGCCTTTAACATCCTCAAGAAAATTTGAGTAGACTTGAGGTATTAAAACTTATACCTAATACGACTTAGCATATGCTTGGAAGATAAGACATTATAAATTTATGTGATGCCCTTTCCCAATATAATTCATTTGTTTGACTTAGAAAAAAGTTTAGTTGAAAACCGTTAACTACACTAATTTCCATTAAACTCTTTACTTAAGGGCCCAATTTCATTCTCATAATATCACCTAGCAGCCTAAATGTCATACCTCAAAGGGGGGCCTAGAAGCCTTTACTAAATTATCATAGCATGTGTGCACCCGTTACATGATAATCGTCTTACAAATCAGATATCATAAGACTCTAAGTAAATAATTACATCTACAACAAGTTATAGTACATATGATTAGATAATAAAATATCACTATGGAACCTGAATCCCATGGTTAACCATGATCGTAGAGAATCGATATCCCCTACCAATCAGTAAAATAGGATAAATCCTAGGTTCTCCACTCCAAAATCTATTCACGTGGGGGTCCTAACATTTCACCTAAGTAAATCTATCCTTCACAAATCTTACTTCGTTGTTTTGGTCTTCCAAACCTCTCAACACTTCATATCTTAGCCCATCCCGCACTTTCGCTATCGACACCTGCATAAAGTCTGTGAGGGGGTGAGTACACCATGGCTCAGTGAATGGAATGGTAACACTTTCAATGCTATGAACACACACAAACAAACTTAAATCAAATATTAGACATATGCTATATACATACACAAGAAAATTCACATCAAGTTATTAATCCTATGCTATGTACACAAGCAAGCAAATTCAATTTAAAATATTAAATGTATACTATGCATGAACAACCATATGAATACAACATCTCACGTGGTCTTCCGGTAACCGACGTGAAGTCTAGGGTTTATGCCCCCCTTGACCTTGGTTTGGGGATTCCGAAGCCACTATCAATGCCCAAGTCATTACCCAGTTTATTTATCTTGTCACTTGGTTAATTATGATATCTTATTAACTCAACAGTGAATGCTCCCATGCCTCTCTGCATCAGATGGAGCAAAACCCTCAAGGACAGACCGGACTCAGAACCATCTAGGCGCGACAATCCCCTAATCACTTAGTTCGCACTTGGCGGAACAACGATCCTCTTGATCACTTCCAATGCATCATGTAGCAATGATGGCCTTCAATCTCATGCAATGTTTTGTGGAAATGCATGTCAAGTTTTAATATCATCCAATTCGTACTTTAATTGATCAAACAACATTTACAATCACAATCAATCATACCACAAAAGTAAACATCAAACATCCCATTTCACTCATCATAACAAGCACAAATCATGTTTTTCTTATCACTCAAGACAAACACTAAACCTAGACCCCGTAGATATAGACCTATCCAGTTTTACAATGGATTAAATTATCTCGACACCTCTCCATACCATTTCTTTTAAATGTCAAACCACTCGGGTCGACTTACGATCATTAGATCTAGCACCTCTATGCCCTTTCTCTCAAATGTCGAACCACTCGGGTTGGCTTACAATCATTTTTGACACCTTTGTGTCATTTATATCACATGTCAAACTAACCACTCGGGGTTGATTTGCATTAATCATCTTTGACACCACTATGCCATCGCACTTCTCAAGTGCTCTATCATTTTCACACTTTCGATAGCCAACAAGGTCATCTCGTTTTCTCTTTTGATGTTCTCAAGACATTTGTATGTGATATATATATGTGTGTGTACATACATATTTCTGTCACATCTCTAATTAAGGACAGTTTACTAAACACTTTCCCTTACGAACTTAAGAGAGTAAGAAAATTGAATTGTTATGTTGTAAAAACTAAGGTTGCACTCATGATTTATATGATTGAGCTCATGAGAGTATTTTGTAAATATAATATGAAAATAAATTTGGTTAAGTATATATATACACATTCAGGAAACAACTCTGACATGTATACATGTTGATACTTATACACCCTATTCCAACTAAGCATACCTTATCTATAGCTATAGAAGGAAAAGCTAAGTTTCTATATTTTGGTTTGATTTGGAAGAAAACAATTTGTAAAACATGGGTTAGGCATATGGTTATAGCACTAGCGATATGGTGCTAGGTGCTATCATTAAGGTAATGACATCTAAACTCTCGGACCATTCATTCCCCTATTTTCTTCATGACTTCTTACCTAACTCATTATTCTCTATCGCATAACTTAACTCAACAACAATCATATCAAATAGGAGCACAATAAACATCAATTTCACATGCATAGCATTCCATATACAACACAACATAGTAGCATATCATTAAGTTTCCCACTCACCTGTTTAGGATCGTCATAGTCCTAATCGTCATTAAGTGATTTCGACATGTGATCACTTTGCCCCTTCCAAGCTAGAGGCTTCTAAGGTTAGCTAAATCGTTGAAGCCTACAAAGTTGCGAAGAATTGCATTGCATGTGCCATGATTTATCACAATTAAAGCCTTGAGCTTAGGCATGTTGTAAATGAAAGGTGGCAAAAAGTAATTGTGGGTTGAAAAGTTAAGGATGAGTACTTCATCCTTTGGAAAATGCCAGCTCAACCAATCCATTTCTCCCATCTCATTTTTATGAGTTGATACAATCAGTGCCTTGAGTGATTGGTCAAAATTTCTTTCCCACTCCCTTAAAAGGCCTGCCTCACTTCTCGGCATGAGCAAGCGCTAATGCTCATTGATTTCCACTTTACTATTAAGATGAAGAGCAAGGTCTCTTAAACATCATGTTGAGTGATAGAGACCTCGTAATGACTAGTATACATCTCTCCAACTCGAACTTCTTTCACTAGGGTAAGCAGATTCTTATCTGAAAGTTCTACAAAAATAATGAAGGCTTTTGCTTCATCAATTTCATGTATCTCCATCCACGTATTTATGAGGACATCCGAAGGAATCTTCATATCTTCTGGAAAGGAACCTAAATCTAGGAAGCACTCTTTAACCTTTTTGGACAATTGTTGTACAGTAATTGCCACTCATTCCAGTAATTTTCTTTCATGGGATTCATCAATTGACTCGCCCTTTGATAACCCCGTTCTTGCACTAGACCAGTACATCTCAGGTTGATCCCATAAGGATGATCCGATAACTATGTGGGCTAAAGGAAGTCCCTTGCATTCACTAACAGTTTGCTTTACTAAGCTTTCATCTGCACCTCGAGGAATGGACTTTTGGCTGAAAGCATAATGGTACAATAACATTATTGCTTCATGCTCCCGCAATAATTCCACGTCATAGGTCATGCTGAGAATTCTGGGGAATTTAAATTGTGAAACAACAAGGATCTTTAGTCCGGGTTCTTCACAAATCAGTTGTTCAAGATCTGACTCTTTCCAAACATCATCCGGCATAATGAGGGACCGTCCAGTTGTCTATTGTGCATGGTAAGAGGAACGGACAGCATTATTTCCACGTATATGGGCATTAATCTTGAGTTTTAAGGACTCCAAATTTGGAGGCTGTGACACTGTCAGGAACAGAATCCTATTGCTGAAGTGATCCTCAACTTGTTCATCTCTGCAAACTTCGTTAGCCAAAGTAGTTTTCCCACAACCACCAATCCCACTTATCTCCACAAGACACAAATTATCTTTCTGCATTAACATCTCCTTGACTTTCCTCTTTTCCACATCCAAACCCACCCCAAAATCTAACTTCCCTCCACCACTAGTACCACAACCGACATCCACCCCCACCTTTTCTCTCCATTGAACCACCTCTTGCACCCACCCTCCAAATGTTATAGTCTCGGGAAAGAGAGCATACACAACAAATACATTTCGGAATTCTAGATAAGGTACAGAGGTCCTCAAATTGGGGCTTGAACTCCAACAAATATCAACATCATAACATGCTATCGTTACAGGTGAAAGACACGGAATCTTTCCATAGGATAGAAACCATGTAGTATCACTAGTGAACGTTGCAATAAAGATTCGTTGTAGCTCCCAATAAGGTGTGAAAGTTCACACAAGGAAATGACGACACTATGACCAAATGAACTTTGCTCCACATTTTCAAGGTGGTCCGAACAAATCTTCTCCTTTGGAAAGGAAACCGGGATCAGCCATTGCTTTATTCATAGAATTAACACTTGAAGAGTAAGAGCAAGATTTGGAGGCACAGGACTTACAATTGAAGGATTTGCATTAGCATCAATAATAGGGGCCAAACGACCAACTCCTTGATAGGAACATTCATCATAAACTACAACAGTTGCCAACCTAAATTTAGATTCTAGTCTTGCCACTACCTCATCTCCTTAAAGGGCATGGCAAATGAAGTCCATCCTACCGCTTATCAAGCTCCCATATCCGCACGAGTATTCGACTTATGATGGGGTATCAGTTGATGCTTTGGCCTAAGATCGGGTAGGACACTTGCTGAGTTACGTTCACGATGGGGAGTAAGGTCTTCTAAGAGAAGATTGTTGTCTCCAAAGACAGAGTGGTCCTTATGAACCAACGAACTAAGTGCTGGGGGTTCAGAAGATATTGGACACTTCTGATTGCAAGATATGGGATCGGTGGAATAAAGTATGTCTTTCCCTTTTTAGATTTAAAGGAAACAGAAACTTGGTCTTACTTCCACGCCTGGAGCTTTTGGACTTCAAACTCATTCTCCTGTTTAACTCATGCACAATAGCTCTACGAAAATTGGATAGGCTTGCATCGAATGTGTATACTTGTTCACTAGATTGAAGAAACCCCTTTAAAAGTGAAGATACCTCATCTCGTGTAACTTCAGCTTTTCCTCTTTTAATCGTTTTCATTTTTTCTTATCCTCTTTCCACTTTCGCTTTTGCTGTCGCTGTTGTTGTTGTTGTTCTTGTGGATGTTGCCGCTATTGCTGTTCTCGTCCTCCCTGCTCACCGGAACCAAGATGTTGCTGGAACTCACTTGAAGCCTTGAGTGATTACCTCGTTGAAACAAGGAAGCGAAAGAAAAGGAGATGGAAGAACACGAGAAGAAGAAAGCTGGGGAATGCGACCGATGCAAGAGACGAGAAGAAGAAGGTTTGCATCAGCAGACGGGGAAGGAAGTGTGGCCAGAAGAAGAAGAAGAAAAAGGAAGAAGGAAGAAGTGAGGGATGAGGGAACATCGGGGGCAGATGATATGACTAGGTATGGGCGATGTGACGGGGGCGACCGTTCATCCTACTGCTACTGTCGTCGTTTAGAAGGAAAGGTTGGACAGACGTGCGATGTGAACGCTCTCCTCTTTTTTTTTTTTTTTTTTTAACACGGTTATGTATATATATATTTATATATATTATATTATATTTTATACTATAATGTGATGAGAGCCATGATAGGAGTCAAGTCAGAAGAGGGAATGTAGATTCTTTTGAAGTGTCACCTGAACTGATCACAAGAACGCGAGCGAAATGATTCCAGAAAACACTTAACGGGTTGATAAAGGATGTTCAAGAAGCCGGAAAGGATTGAAACAACCATGAGAATGAACTTGCATTTGTATAAGTCATTCAAGGAGATCAAAGCATAGGAGGTCACAGCTGCCAGCCTTGACAACGCTGGCTTAAACACTGCCGGCCTTGAATTGGCGTTGCCATTCGCGCGCGACAAAGGGACTACGCTGCCGGCCTTTATACCCGGCGTACATCCTACGCCAGCTCCTACGCCGCCGGCTTTCATTTACTGTTTGTTATTTTTCCGCGACTTTATGATGTTATGTCGTTTTGGGCTTTTGTTATTACGAGTTGTAAACCCTAATATAAGCTGCTACGGTTGAAAACAAAAGATAGAACACAGATACAAGATTGAATAACACATTTTGAGAGAATTCCTCTCTTGGTTCTCTAAGAACTTCTCTTGAACTTATCGAATTTCTTCTGTGGCGTTCATCCCAACTTATCAATCGGTCTTTCATCCCGATTGTGGCGTCAACAGAATATACCAAGGTTCTTGCCTCACCTATAGGCAACGGGTCGCGGTTCCACTTGTTTGTTTTGGCATCTTGGGTTGCAATTCCGAACGTATTGGTATTGGGTTTCGTCACACGTGGGCGTGGTTCGTATCATAATGTCTCTATTCTAATATTCTTCTCACGCATAAAATATCTTTAAATTTCATATTTTTAACATTTTATTACGAAAGCTTACGTCTAAGCTAATCTAATTATCCTGGACACAAATATTTACTCTAAATTTTCATTTAAAATTCCTAGGTTTATAATTTAAATTAATTTCATTACTCAACCTAATATTGTTTGAAAATTATGTTTCGGAGAATTTATTCTTTTGATTTAATTTACTCGAACTAAAGTTAAATTTTACAATTATTTTCATTTATCCGTTTATATTTTTATATTTAGATATTTTCAAGTACGTTGTTTCCTAAATTTATTCGGTAATATATTTCATAAAATTCAATTTATTACGTTCATCATCTTATCTTTCTTACGAAAGTTATTCTTTCTAATTGTTTAAAATTTTAAAACCTATTATTATCATAAATTTAGAATAAAATAATATTTGTTATTCTATTTATTTTCTGTAATTGTTTATATAACTTTTTGAAAATTTTCGGACTTCACACTAAACTTGAATTTAGTCAAATTTTATCTATAGGACCAATACTTAGCCTTAAGTACTCCTTGAGCATTTGATCTAAAATTTTAAACACATTTGATTAAAGTCTACTCCAAATTGACTTAAGTCAACCTTCAATAGATAGTTAGATGACTCAAGAAAACTTGCTTTAACTTGAGTTAATTTCTTTCTAATTTCATTTAATCTTACCTTATCACAAGGATTAATATTTTAAAACTTAGATTAGTAAGATAAAATCCAAATTAGTAATGAATTGAACCCCAAACGTACTCAAAATTGGAAGTTCCTAAACTTTGACCTAAGAAACCCTAATTGATCAAGCTAAAAAACCACACCCTAATCTTGATATGTTTTGACTAGTTTTATCTCATAAATTATTATCCCAACCTTAATTACTTAATAACATACATAATACAAGAAAAATATTCATCTAAACGAACCAATTTTGCATCTCTATCTTAGAGGCCATCTCAAGTTGCAATTTTCCACATGGAATCTTTGATTTTTCCTCTTTGTTTTATTTTATCAAATCTTACCTTATTTCTATCAAATCTTATCCTTATCCTACCCTATATTATCCTGTTTAACCTAAGGATGAGATATGAAAATGACTTAGATAAGGGAACATTAGAACCAGTTTAAAGAAGGAGAAATTTACCATGTGATTTTTTCCATTTTGCAATGATTCATCTCACCTCATCTTATCTTATCTTATCCCTATCACATCTTATCTTGTTCTATGCTATTCTTATCATGTTTACCTAGGAAAATGATTTGAAATAACCAAGCTAAGAACTAGTCCAAATTCCCTCAACATTCACATGTACCTATCCTTCATTTTCACCTATCCAATCTCAATTTATTCCACCTTATCTTATCTTACCCTAACTTATCTTAACTCACCCTCAATTACCTTGTCTAAATTAAGAAAAAGACTTAGAAATGACATAGAAATAACTCAATAACATGGTCAACCAAAGCATGCAAGAATTTCCCATGTGATCTTATCTTATGCCATCTTTCACTCTACTTTATCCTACTTAATCCTAAACTAGCATTTCCTAAACCTATTCTATCTTATCTTATAGCATTATTAACCCCTAAAGTTAGCCAATTATTTCCCCACTTAGGTGTGGAAAATAGCCCCCCCCCCCCCCCCCCCCCCCCCCCAATGAACAAAGCAACAAAACATAACCACTATAAAAGGGAGGTAAAAACAATAATTGACCTAGCTAAATTTCCACTTCATACCATTCCTTATCCCTTACGCTAGTTCACCCCTTCTACCTACCTTTACCACTTAACATTTAATTAAATTAAAGGAAAATCAAGGACTTTCCTTAACGAGGACCTAAGCATGGACCTTGATGATAGACCAAACTTAAAATAAAGGACTTAATACTAAAATGCCTTAAATGACTTTAATAAGATTCGAGGTCAAGATTAAGATGTTAGAAAAGTATATTTTAGTAGTAGTTATTCTTATGTATATTCCTTTTATGTCCAATTATTTAGATTTTTTGAAAGATTCCCAGTCTCTACCGCAAGGATTATCATGATCCTTGAAAAATGGTTAGGTGAGTACTAATAATGATTGCCGCATGATTTGTGCTTGTAATATTAGTTATACTTAAAATTGGAAGCTAATGAGCCTATGTGTATGTTTGGTATGGTTGATTAGATTGCTTGATGGGAAATAAAGTAAAAGCAAAAACTGCTTGTGTTTGTGATTATTCGTTTGATTAATTGAATGTCTATGAATTGGTTATTCACTTATCAAATCATGTTAAGTATATCACAACCTTGATTTAAAATGGATCATGCATAGCGTCTCTTACATATTGCATCACAATCACACAGGTAATGAAAAGATACCTTGAGGGAGTGTCTTATTTTAACAATATAAAAATGATTTGAGAATCCTTGTATATTGGTAAGAATCTATGTTCATTATTCTATTTTAGGAACATACATTTGGAGGTATGTGTGTAAGGAAAACATTATTGTCTTTAGTTTGTCTAGAGTCCTTGCTTAAAAGATCCTTCTTCTAGCATAACTTTTGATACACAGAGCATAGCTTTGAGATTTGTATAGCCAAAGATGTGTACAAGTGTTTCAATATTAGTTGCTTGGACTTTGATGGAATTACAAAAGATCCTTAACCTAAAGTCAAAGGAGGGGTAAATTGTTAGAAATATCCTTAGACTTAATGTAATTTCCGATTGACTACATGAGATGTTTGGCATATGCTTGTTTATACATCCATCATTAAAGTAATAACTTGTTTGTTATTACATGAAAGGTGGTTTTAAGTTAGGATCTCACTAAGCTGGATGTAGCTTATACTCCCAATCGCTTTCCATTTTTGTAGACAAAGTACTAGCTTTACCCCAATAGAACATAGCTAACAATGAGAATCTTTAAGATAGTTGTAGACGGGTGAGTGAGGATGAAGACTAGTAGAATAGATATTTAAAACTTCGAATAAACTTTTTCAATTATGGATGAATGTAATATTTTATCCTTACACTCCTATTTATACTTATCTATGCTTGTAAGATTTTATATTCTATCATATTTAATAAGAAGTACTTATTTTCAGTTATCATATTATTTTTGAGTTGTTATCTTTATGGAAGTTTCTAGAATAGTAACACTTTATATACCATGTTGAAGTTTATGTGTGTTAGAATATAGCTAGTCATAGACTTTAGTATAGTACATGGAGGGTTGTTACGACTAGGGTACCCTCTAAGATATGATAGAAGTGAAGTATAAAACTTTAGTTACTAGTCTTAAACTGGTATACAACTTGGGTACCCTATAAGGTGTGATAGAAGTGAAGTATAAAACTTTAGTTACAAGTTACAAACTGGTAAATGAAATGGGTGCTAAAAAACTAGAAACATGTTTAGATTCCTAACTCATCATTCAACAAGTAAAAGGAGAATACAAAGTCAATGATGAAGTGATGACCAGTTACCACCAAGTCATTTAGAATCTTACCTTAGAGTTCCCCTCTTAGACCATTACCAAGGTTCCTCAAGCTAAAAACTCTGAGGTTGATAAGCTATCAAAACTTGCATCCACAAGCATTCCTAATCTAGACAAACAGGTAAAGAAAGTCTTCATTGAGTATCCTTTAAACAAAAGCATCAATAAGAAACAAGCTTAAGTCATGGAAATTTATTCTACATCAATTGAACCATGCTGGATGCACCTTACCATTAACTACTTAAAGTTCAACACTCTCCCACATGACAGAAAGGAGGTTAGGGATCTCATGTATAAGGTTACCAATTATACTATCATTGGTGACCTCTTCTACAAGAGAGGCTTAAGCACACCTCTCCTTAAATGTGTCCAGCTTAAAGAAGGCTAAAGGTTATTGGAGGAGTTACATGCAGGAATATGTAGCAACCATATCAAAAGCCAAGCTCTATACATTAGGGCACTTAGACTTGGTTACTATTAGCCCATTATGAGGAAAGATTTGGAGTAACTCACACAAAAGTGCATAGAATGCCAAAAGCATGCGCCAAGAGAGCACACTCTAAGTAACCATTTGTAATCCCTCACTAGCCCTTAGCCCTTTGCTTAATGGGGTTTGGACATCTTAAGACCTTTCCCTTGAGTTTCAAGACATTGGTAGTTTATTATTGTTACCATTAACTATTTCATTAAGTAGGTAAAGCCCAAAGCTATAGCTAAGATTACTAAGAGATATGTTAAAGATTTTATCATCAATAACATCTTCAGTAGATACAAAGTTCCATATGTAATTATAATAGACAACAAGACATAGCTTGATAATAAAAATTCAAGAAGTTTTGTAGCGATCATGACATCAAAGTTCACTATACCTCGGTAACACATCCTTAGTCGAATGGGCAAGTTAAGGCCATGAACAAAATTGTGCTCAACAGCCTCAAAAAGAGAGTGGACTAGGCCAAAGGTAAATAGGTAGATGAGCTCTTGACTATCTTGTGGGGATACTGAACCAATAATAGGATCTTTACAAGGGAAACACCATTCAGGCTCACCTTTAGTTCTAAGGGTATCTACCCAATTAAACTAGATCTCCTTAATAGCAAAACTTAAAGTATGGACTTGTCAACTAGCCAGTTCAAAACACAAGTTAACCTTGACATAATAGAAAAGATACTGACACTCACAAATTTGAGTAGTAGCATATCAACACCAAGCTGCTCGTTATTATAATAAAAAAGTTAGGAATAAAGTCTTCCTACCTAGTGACCTACTCTATAGAAGATTAGAAGCCATTAGATCTCATGAAAGTTAAGGAAATCTTGCACTGAACTGAGAAGATCTAGTTAGAATTGTTGAGGACCTAGGTAATGGACTCTTAATCATGTGTAGTCTTAACTTAGTTATGGTTAATGGGCTCTAAATTACATCAAGTCTACACTTTCATATCTATAAGCAAATGGACTTTTGATGATCATATGTCCCAGCCCCTTAAAGGGGTGAATGAACTTTTTGGCTCTTAGATTATCACTAAACAATTAGAACATCTGACCTCTTGAGGTCCATTTAAAGCATTCATGGGTAACTCATCGATAAGACTCAAGTCCAAGCATTGAAGGACCCCCTATGAGCACAATTCATAAAATAACATATAGATCAAAACAAAAAGTTAAGTAAAAATAGCTATGAAAAGCAAGGTCATATAATGAGATCATCAAGAAAAAGCATTTAAGCAATGAAGAAAACAAAGCAATAAAATACAAACAACTTAAATCGGTACATGTCCATCAAAATTTACAACTTGAAAGTTGTACAACTTGAAAATATATAGTTTATGAAAAAAAGAAAAAGAAAAAGAAAAGAATAACTCCTCTTGAGTCTTTAGAGAAGGGATAATCAATGCCTCTATGATTTCATCCACCTTGACTGCAATAATTTTCTCGGTGAGATTAGGCCCGTAAGGTGGCAGAGAATCTTATAAAGGAGCTGAACTAGGAGGAGGAGGAGGGGTAGTGTCCCTAGGTTGGTCTTGACTAGGGGCTTGGCCTTGATCTTGCTCCTCTTCATCTTTGGGGTGCTGCTCTTAAGGAAAATCCTCAAGCACACCCTCTTTACCCCCATCACCTTCTTCAATTGCCTCTCCTTTAATGCCCTCTTTAAGTGGTTCATCATAAAAAGAGTGGCAAATGAGGTCATATTCTTAGTGAACTTTTAAGATCTTCGACCTAGCAATTTGGATGTCCTTGGTCAACTTGCAATCTTGGAGATTAGCCTACTCCTTACTCTCCATTATCTTGTCAAACACCTCCTTCTCCTTAGTAGCAAGACTAATCTTCTTGGTTGCACAAGCTTTTAGGTTTAATAGACAAGCCCAATCTTATTTAGCCTTGAGACAAAGTTATTGGATTTCCTCTTGAAGGCTTCGCACGACTTTGGCCCATTTGCTCTCCTTCTCGCTGAGCACTTTTCACACATCTTCAAGTTATGCAATAAGCTTTCTATTTTCCTCGGAGATGAACCTACTGGACTACTCAACCTCCCCAACCTTTAACAAGAGCTTGCCGCTTGTCCTCACCTCTACCTTTACCTAAGCCTTCAATGTTCCCAATTTAGCCTATGTATGCATCTTCAAGTCTTGCAGCCTTGCAACATGGCACTGAGACTCTTCCTAGTTTGTCTTAACCTCAACCTCTACATCTTTAACTATCTGTGACAACACACATATGTGTTAGAAAGTTTATAATACCCACCATACAATCTTTATTGCTTAGAAACAAGGAGCTCATGCTCGAACTTCAGTTCTTCTACTTACTCAAGCTCTACACCCCATAGCTCAAAAGTTTTGATCAAGTGGGATGAAAACTGCAATGATAAACATATGAGTTAGCTATTGACTAAGTATTATACAAAGAAAACAAGCAAATTATGTTTATTAGGTATTTACATCATAGAGCTTTGAGAAGAGCATCCTTCGAACCTATCCGTAGGCTTGCCTCACAAGGACCTATCTAAAGTGGCAGCATCCTTAGATAGTATGCACCCCTTTAAGAGCTCCTTACTCTACCTTGTATCCCCTAATCCCACGTCAAAGCTGTAAAACTCCCATTGTGGTCAAAAGATGTGACCGCTCTAGAGAGGTGACGGAAGCTCAGTTGTGGAGGAGGGTTGCTCTTCCTATCTCTCTAGAGTTAGCAATGTAAGGCCTTGTACCTCGATAATTGATTGTTGGCTCCATAGTGTCGAATTCTATGTCAGGGTGAACCACCATATTCTACTCGACCTGATGCTTATCCCCAAATGCCTCCACATGGGATTTCTTCTTTGATGGTTAGGTAATCCCTTTCTCCAACCTTCTCCTTCATATTCTCCTTAACGGTGGGGTTATCAACAGGATCGAGGGGTTGAGCCTATCTTTCCTTGTCCTTGATTGTTAAGGGGATCTCATGAAGATTCGGAGTAGGACCCCTCCGTGGCTCTACTGCGCTAGGTTGTACTTTCTTACCTTTCCTGATAGCTTGAGCTTCCTTCCTCCTTGTGAGCATCTTAATGGTACTTTCCCTAAGCTACATATCTACAAGAATATAAAATGTTAAGCATTCAAGAAATAAACAAAGAAACAACAATAATACCACACCGAGTAAAGAGCTTGTAAGGAGACTCATCCTCCTAAATGGCTTGGTTGAACTTGATTTTCCATGGCAACTTACTTTGGCATAGCTAAGGTCAAAGGCGTCAACTTACTTTGGCATAACTTGATTTTCCTTCCCCTTCTAGGGCTACACTGTCTATAAGCTTCTTATCATATAAGTGCTCATCAATGACCTTTGGGGTATTGCATGAACCATTTAGTTTTTCTACAGCTTTGTTTGTATCTAAACTGCAACATCCTTGTCACTTGGACCTGATGAGCGTATTGTTGATGTATAGATCGGCTTCGTCCACTATGTCTAAAATTCAGGGTCAGATTCACACACAACTATAAGAAACTTATTGTTCCACCCATGCATGAAAGACTCCAACTTGACCAACATCTTTCTCCCAAATTAGCTGGTCAAGTAATACTAGCCATCGTTTGATGTCTTCAACCCATAAAAATATTGAAGGAGTTACGGAGTAACTTAGATAATGAAATGCTTGCGTAATGCCTCAAATGCGATTAGTAGCTTATAAGCATTTGGTATAAGTTAAGTTAATGAGACTCGATGGTAGGTGAAGGACTCCTTCTAGAAATATGTAAATGGAGCTCGTAACCTAAACACCATATGCTTCAATTAAGCTAGAACCGACAATTGACTATCAAAGCAACACGATTGTCCATCTGTGGTTTTTTTATCTTCCAACCATGTGATCAAGACTAGAGGTACCTCCTTACTTCTAAGAGCTCCTTGTATGACATGAGCCTGCAAACTCCATTAGGTATGTTTCCTTCTTCGATCGACATGTATAGTGGTTATGCTAGTCACCATTCTTCACTATCATCAATGTATACGTCCCTAGGAGTCTATGCGATGGTCGCCACTATGTCCATTTCCCTATCCAAGCTCCTACTGGACCCCTCAACTATGCCAAAGTTACACCAGGGAACCTCTTCTACCATCGCTTATGGGGGGATGCTTCTCCCCTCTTGATTAGAATGGGTACGTGATGAAGATGAAGGCATACCTATTGGGTTTAGCTTAATTTAGAGAAAAGTGTAGATTAGTAAAGAATGTAATGAAGAGAAGTTATGCAAATTTTGAAGACAATAATCTCTCAATAGTGTTCAAAATGGTGAAAGTATGTAAATGTCGAAAGTACTAAATATATATAGACATAGGTACAAAGGATGAAGTGACGACTACTAAAAGCATGCAATTAGACGTCACCCAACCTAATTATGACATGTGGCCTACAATTCAAATCAATGGTGCAGATCTTACTGGCATTTAATTTCCCACCCACATCTTGTTTAACGTGGCATCAATAGCTATATGGTGCATTTAGTGCAGGTGCATTCACATGCTAAAAGACAAATCAAATTAATACTTGCTCTAGAGATCCATAAGCCCTCACATTTTGTGCCATCTAATCAGATACTTCAATGGCATTGCCCCCAAACCCCCCCCACCCACCCACCCCCAAGCTCCGTAACCCTTCACATTAGGTCGAAATAGAAAACTTTAATGATGATTGATGCGTTTCTAGTTGCTACCATCCTTAAGCCAACTACTCCATTTCCCTTTACACACCATGCGTCTTTTATAGTATTTAACATAGGGAGACCTAACTTGGGCTACCTGCCTACTTGGGCACATAGACAAGTTTTTATTGCTTTCACCAAGAGGTTGGAAATGACTCTACAAAGCTCAAAACCCCCAATGTGGAATGATCCTCGAAATGCTTTAGCTCATCTCGAAGAACTTGAGCATCTATATAGTAGTTAACTCTCTTTGTTATCCTATCACCAGAGAGAAGAGATAGAGGGAATTGGGGGGGGGGGGGGGGGGGGGGGGGGGGGTGGTGGGGGTGGGGTTGTTCGTAAGTGTTGATAGAGCTTTTTAGGTATGAACTCCCTAAGGCCTATTTCGGCCCACTGAGACTTCCATTCGAGATCTACTTGCCCAAGTCAACCTGTTTCGATCCACTCCAACATAGAATTGCCTAGATTTGGTCGACACCTTCTAACCTTGAGATCAGATTGTTCGTATACATCCCTAAAATAGATAAGTATGAAAGAATGCTATTGATAAGGAAAGAGATTAGTCAAAGATACACCCTCTATGATATCCGAAGATCTTAGGACTTAATGCACTTTCCATACGAAGATCACTTACAATACTTATAAATAGGGATTGGGAATTATTGGGTAAAGGATTTTTTACTCTACTCTCCAAAATATTCATTACAAATTATTTGTATTGACTTAGGTATTAAAGTGGCCATGCTAGAGTAATCTTTGGCACCCCCATAACTTAACCTCTTTTCTCTTTTACAGATGATTCAACCACCTCCAGAACCATAGCACAACAATATTTAATGCTATTAGTTGTTGCGAAGAAAGAGTTCTAGAAAAACAAATAAATAAGCTAAAAGTATTCAAATAATAAATGCTTTTATAAATGAAAAATACTCCTTATGAGATTTGAACCCATAACTACCACCATTTAAAATTAAATACCTAACTACTCAACCATATATAATACTTTACTTGAATATGGTTTATAATATTATACATATAATATATTTTTTCCTTATTTTTCAAATTTTTAATAATTATTTTTCCTAAGTTTAGGGAGTTAGGCTAATTGTATATACTATTTTGCTTGAACATGGTTTATAATATTATATTATACATACAATACATTTTTTTCCTCATTTTTATAATTTCTAATAATTACATTTTCTTGAGCTATCTCCTAATAGGTTGAAAATTAAAGACATTTTTCCAATTGATGGAGGACTAATTTTACCATTTAAACAAGTAAGGATCTTTATTTTGGATGAACTCAACCAAGCTTACATATTAAATATCAGTTGGATAGCTAATAGTTATGAATGTGTCTAGCATTTTGCTAGCAAAATGTCTTGAGACAATTAGGCTTAAGAGATCATAACTACCAAAAAACCTAAGTGGGAATTTTTTATTATTGTGTTGTATTTTCCTTTCAAGAGTCAAGTGTCTTCAATAGAGATATTTGCTTGTAGTGAGGCCTTCTCTTATAAATGGAGATTTAAATCCTAATCATAAGTTCAAGAAGTCGGAGGGTTGTATGATAAGTGGCTTGGGGTTGGGCTAGAAAGAGCTTGTAGAACCTAGGAAAACTGCAAAGGATGCAACAACTAGATTTTTTGCTAGGGCTAAACAAAAATGCTAATTGAACCATGAGTTAAACTAGACTAAATTGAACTGCATTAAATTAAACCATAGATTATGCTCAAATTTTTTTAAAGTTTGAAGTAATTACGAATCAAACCAAATTGTTTTCTTTTAGGTTCAAAAAAATTGTGAATTGAACCAAATTGTGAGGAAAAAAATATATTAATGGTAAAAATCTAAAGAATGTATGATTGAAAAAAGAGGATTCTATATCACTTTTCAATTTCTGCTCTTATTAGTTTTCATTCAATAATTGATTACATTTTTTATTCCTCATTTTTTTAATTGATATAGAAATTATAATTACCTAAAAAAAGATAATAAAATCGCTTGAAATATATCAAATAAATATTAAAAATAAAAATAATACTGAAAAAGTGATAACAAATACAAGCACATCCACTACTAGTTAATATATCAAGAATCCCATAGCAAGATTTTTGAGACCTTTTGTTGTAACTCATAATAGGACTCGATGGACAGTGATTCCTGTCACTGGCCACCTCCATTCCACGTATCTCGACTGCAACCCAACTTAACCTGGGTTGGCTCTTCCATCCTGGTCAACCGCCCTTGGTATGGACCCGACCTGATTTCTGGCATGAAATTTCATTCTCCAAACGTGCAAAAATAATGTTGAACGGCTCTTCACTTGATTCCAAAATTATCTATAAATACTTCTAATATCGCTCATAGCCTTGCTCAATTATCCATGGAATTCAACTTAAAGCTTGTTAAGCTCGAATACCAGTGATTTGTCCAGACACAACGTGCAGTTAAGTCGCTACGCTTGAGGACTCTTGTTTCCAGTGGATGCTTTTTAGATGTTTAGGGATCCATTGAAAATGTTCAGCTTATATCCTCCTAAATAGCCATGAGGTTACTTATAAGCACGTCTTCTTCCTGGGGAAAAGGACTCCTTTAATAAATAAAAGCAAGTTACTATTCTGGTTGATGGATTCGCGATTTCTTTATCATTGTTTTCTCTTAGTAGCCCCGTTTATGTTGCGATATTATCAGGCCCTCCCACCATCAATGCAAAATATCTAGAGTACTGAAATAGTTGAAAGGACCACTCCACATGAACAAGAAGCCAACTGTCCAAAACACGCAATGAATAGTACATTGTAAGACTTGCGAGACCACTCCAATGATTGTTTACATTTTACAATATGTACATATCAAGAGTTCCATTTAAGACTGTCACTGTTGTAACGATACCTACCTAAACACCAAGCTGCTTTGACAGCAGGTGTCGACACTTCTCCAAAATAGTTGAGAGAAACTAATGAGAGAAAAGGCCACTCATTAAACTCGCCGCTTCAGTGCAAGTGCCCAATATGGCGATATCCAGATCAAAGTCGCTGTTAATTCTGAATTCTTTTTTATTTTAATTCTTTTGCGAATTCCACTTTCTCCAACTCAAATTTCTCAGCCAGCCAAATTCAAGTAGTGGCCTGCCAGACCTCATATTCAAGAGGTGTGTCCTATATGGTATCAAAAAGTTCTTGAGACCTGCCATTACGAAAGTGCATCAATTATTGCCTGTTTGGTGCACGCATTTGAGAAAGACGAAGTGACACTACCATAGTAATCCAAGAGATATTACCTGCAATACACATTGTCTTGTAAAGATGAGCTACATGGGCATCTCCTTTTAATTCAGTGTGTGATCTCTCTAGGCACTCAAGAAATGACAAATCAGCCTCTAAAAGCCTTGCCTGATCATCAGTATCATATCCAATATCATGACAATAGCAACAATAATCCAACCAATCAATTGGCCTCTGGTCCCAAATAAGAGATCCGCTGTTTTTCCCACTCGACCAATTGGGCCCACAGTAATGACCATAACGTGGGAATAGCTGAGAAAAGAATGCCCTTGGGCCAGTGTGCCATGGAACCTTACAGACATATGGTCTGAATCGCAACGAGGCATTCCTACTACCATTCCGAAAATTAGCATGAAGTTGAGCGTGCCTCTTTAACTTCTTATTTATAGTAGTAGGCTTTCCTGTTTTATCTCTAGCACTAAAAGCCCAGGGAATAGCTGAGAGGATGGACCATCCAAACAATTTTACATCAAAATGACCCCTCCTTTTAGGTTGTTTGACGAGGATTATGGTTGAACCAAATGTTGATCCCACATCCTTCTTTTGGTTGGATCTAAACCAAGCAACCTTGTTAAGAAAATCAAAGTTCATTGCTGATAAAGGGAAAATATCACGAAACTATATGCATGTACAATTGAGTTGTCACATTAGTTGCTTTGAAAACACCTGCCATTGAAAAGCCCCATCAGTAAACCCCTAATCAGCAATTAATGAAAACTAATCATATTCATCAGAACCCGAATGAAGTTCAGCTATTCGTGCACATGCATTTCATGGAAAATGTTTTCAGAAACTTAAAAATAGACATTCATTAATGGAAAATGCTTTCAGAAACTAAAAATAGACATTCATTAATCGACGAATCAAAATTCTCATACCAATAAAAAAATCAAATCAGATATATGGAAAATAATTTTCTTTGCAAAATATGAAGAACATTTTCCCTTATTCTGTATGAGTCACCACCAAGGGGCCAGCCACTAGCATCACTAACCCCACCTTCAAGATCTAGCTGGTTACTAGTCAGCATCAGCATGTTCCACTATCACCTTAATGCTAGACAATTATATAGCTAAATTGGAACAACTATTGAAAACACAGTGGACATCATCTACTAAAAAAATGCAACATAAATTTCAAAATTTTTATTTGGTTAGGTTAGGATGATTTTGTTTAATGACAAAAAATTCCCAATACAATTTGTAGTCTGAAATCCATAGTGTTTAGATGCTACAACACTAATTGAAGGAGGTTACACTAACTAGCACGAGCAATGCTTAATGGACAGCACTAACTCAAGGAGATTATGACTTTATGATGCTTGATAATAGGAGGTGGAGAAGCATGATTTGAAGTGTTGACTCGATGTGATAAGGACATAAAACATCAACATAGCCCTCATACTAACTCTCATCATTTGTAGTACATATAAGCTTCTCAACCTTATGAGTGTACCTTACTCAGTTTGATATGAACATAACTAATAAGTCGGTTCTCTTTTTCAGAGCCGCAGCATATTCAAACCCTAGACTAGAAATAACATCACCGTCATCGATACCTAAACTGAACCCTATAAACTAGCAAGCAAGCAAGCAAACAAACAAACCTCCTAATTTTCAAAATAGAAAGGAAACTCACTCCCACATCCAAAGGAAAAAAGAAAAAATCACAAGAGTTGCCAATCTACTCAGAATCTTCCTTTCTAGTTCGACCAAAACCCCATAAGCAAACGGCAAAAAGACGCAAGAACCGGAATTTAGTATACCAAATCAAACACAGAACTCAATAGATATACCTAGTGCTGTATGGTACTAGTGAAGTGAATCTTTTAAGGATCAACCAGAAAGAAAGTAAGAAAAAGAGGCAGTTGAAGAAGCCAACTTTGAGGGAAAAACTTGGGTACTTACCTGTGCTTAGTTCATTAAGGTCGGTAAACCTCAATGGAGAGGCGATGAAGACGATGAATAGTAAGTAAATGGGTGCTTTACGAATTTGCACGAGAAGAGCGAGCTATTCATAAGATTACATAGTGGGGTGGGGGTGTGTGGGTTTGGTTTGGGGTTTGTGAACCAGATAAACAGGGCAGAGTCAAAAACAGATATATATATATATTGGGAGTGGTGTACTTTTGATTTTAGATAATTAAATATCTAAATTTTTATTTATAATAATTTAATAATTATATTTTCAAAAAAAATTATTTAAGTATTTTTATTATAAATAGATATTAATTTAGAACCTTTTAATTGGTCCACATTAGCTAAATTAATATTTTTTTTTGTAAAGGAGACATTTAAATGATCTATTTTTAAAAAATATGGATATTAAATTATTAGAAATGAAAGTTTAAACACTTGATTGCCTAAATTGAAAATATCTTTATCCCTCTCTTTCTCTCTCTCTCTCTCTATATATATACTATTAAAGCAGATAAAGATTTCATAACTGGTTTTACTATCTTTTATAATTTTTTATTACATAATTCTATTAACTATCTAATAAGGGTTAGAAGCCCCTTAATTCTAGTATTTATTAATTATAATTTTATATGTATTTCATGTAATTTGTGAAGAAAAGTATACTTATATGATTAAATTTTAATTTTAGGCATCAATGAAAACAAAAGAAAGGTTTAAGGATGATATGATCCAAGGTGAGATGAAATTTGGCGAAAAATGAAAAAAAAAATTGATTTTCAATTTAGCACAACCTTCAGCACAATCCATGTAGACATCAGTGCTGGATAAAAAAAGTGACCAATAGCTAATTTTTTTTTCAACCTTGCTCCTAACACAGCCAAGCTGGAGGCCGTGCTGAACTGGGTAGTGAAAAATAACGTGTTTTGAAGTCAGCATGGCTTCGACCACAACTATGTTGACGCTTATGCTGAACCCTATTTTCGTAAGAACTATAAATAGACAGTTTGTTTTATTTTGAAAAGACTTCTTTCCTTCAGGCTTCATTCTAGAAATCCTAGGTAAGCTTTATTACGAACTTCAACGGGAGAATTGTCCGAGCATCATTGGAGATTACAAAACAACAAAGGATTATTCTTTTTAGCATGAATCAACTCTATTTCTCTAGATTATCTGTTTTTATTAAAAACTCCATAGAGGAGTAATTCTTTATATCTTTCATCTTGTGAAACCCTAACCCATGTGCTGAACCATTGATTGATTAATGAATTATTTATATCTTTGCATTTATTCATGTGTTTTTATTGTTCTTGTAATTAATTTATGCACGTAAATTAGATCTTCATGAATAGAGAGATTACATGTTTTACTTAGAGGTAGGAAAACATTGATTTTCTACAATTTATTGGAATTGTAAACATAATGAGATCTTGCATAACGGTAGTGAGGGAGAGGTCTCCATTATCTTATACATGATTATGAATTGATTAACTCGAGGGAGTAATTGATTTTACTTGAGAATTCCTGCATTGCAAAGTGTGAATTGATTCATTAATCGATATCTTATTTTGAGAATTTAAGAGTTAGGGTAGAACAAGAAGAGGAGTATATTTTGTGATTGAATATATTCTTTAGACAATATCATTCAATTCTAGGGTTACTAGGAATTGTTAGTTGTTAATTTAATTCATAATTCCCACATCATAAATTAGACTAAATAGTAGAGAAAGGTAATACTTGTACTTGTTTTCTAGATCCCAAAGGACAACACTTATTAAATCTATACTATAATCGATATGTATACCGCCTAGCTCGATAATAGATTTTATTGGTTATATATTTAAAACTTAAACGATCGGTTAAATTCGAGCGACATCATGTTTTTGGCGTCGTTGCCAATGATTTAGCAAGGCAATATTATGAAAAATTGTAGTATTTACTACTTTAGTCATTTTTTTATTTGTTTTATCTATTTTTCTTCTCTCCATCTTTTGAAAAGTTCTAATTTGCACCGGGTTGCCTTTTGCAGTGTATGACAAGGAATCTTCCCTTTGACATTCTTAATCTAGATCTTGAGATTGAGAAAATGTTCCGCTGACTTTGAAGGAATACAGTTGTCAAATCTTCTAAGCAGTCAATTAGTGAGAAGGGAGAACGTGATATAGCAGTGGCAACAGAGGTTAAAGAAGAAGAGCTAATAGAGGTACAGGTACAAGAAGTAATGGCTGAGGATCCACCAAAGACAAATATTGAGTATGCAAAGCCTACACTAGATGGCACAGGTCTAACCATTGTTAAGCCTTTTATTGGGGCCAATAATTTCGAGATTAAAGGTGTGGTGATTCAACTGCTACAATAATACTATCAATTCAATGGACTACCTAATGAAGATCCCCATGTTCACATTCAAACATTCTTGGAGATTTATGAAACTTTCAAGAACAATGGGGTGACAGATGAAGTAGTGCGTACAAAGATTGTTCCCGTTTTCATTAAGAGGGAAGGCTAAGACCTGGCTTCAGTCATTGGGTCTCGAGGCTTTAACTACATGGGATGACACGGTAAAGGAGTTTTTGGACAATTATTCCCCACCATGTAAGATCGCAAAGCTTCAAAATGACATCTTCTCTTTCACTTAACAAGATCATGAAACAATATATGATGCTTCGCAGAGATGGACAGAATTGTTGAAAAAGTGTCCACATCACCAGTTGCCCACATGGATGCAAGTTCAGACATTTTTTAATGGGTTAAATCTAGCTACCCGTCACTTGGTAGATGCCGCAGCTGGCGATACATTGAATATTAAGACTCTGGAAGACTCATTGAAGCTATTTGCTGACATGGCAAGAAATAATTATCAATGAGGCCGTGACAAGAGTAAGCAGAAAGTGACAGGAATATACAAAGTAGATGTAATGACTACTTTGGTAGCTAAGATGGAAGCTTTAAGCCACCAAGTTGCAAATCTTAAGAATCCTTGAGGATCACAACCACAACAACATCAGATGGGAGACCCTGAGGAGGGTGTAAATCTATTTGAGTAATATGAATAAGTAGATTATCTTAGGAATTCAACTAGACAACAATATATTCAGTATGGTAACACCTATCATCCGGGGATGAGAAATCATCCGAATCTATCTTATGGAAACCAAGATTATCGGAGAGCTAATATACCACCACTAGGGTATTCAAAGTAACAGCTACCACTTTATTAGCCTTTATCGCTCTCTTCAACACAACCACCTCAATAAGAAAAAAAAAGAGTAACTTGGAGGATATTTTAAGTCAATTTATCCAGAGCTCTAATGCTAGACATCGTAATCAAGAGGCTTCGATTCATAATCTTGAGAAGCAAATTGGCCAATTAGCTAAGATAACATCTGAGAGACAACCCGACTCTTTTCCTAGCAACATGGAAAACAATCTAAGGGAACAGGTAAAAGCCATTACATTGAGAAGCGAAAAAGAGTTACCATCTGAATAGTGGCATGAAACGAAGCAAGAAGATAATCAACCTATTGAAAAGGAGAAAATGACACCTGAGAAAACATTTCCTGAGAGGAGATCACCATCGGCTGTCAAAGAATATGTGCTAAAAATCCCTTATCCAGCTCGCCTCAACCAGAGCAAAGACAAGGAGTAGTTTGGTAAATTCCTTGATCTATTTAAACAGCTGCACATTAACATTCCGTTTATAGAGGTACTTTCACAAATGCCAAAGTATGCTAAGTTCCTAAAGGAGATTCTATCTAACAAGCGGAAGTTAGAGGATGTGTCTACAATAGAAGTTGATGCAAATTGTTCATCTATCATTTAGAATAAACTTCCTCTAAAGTTAAGGGATTCGGGCAGTTTCACAATTCCGTGTGTAATAAGTGATACTTCAATTGATAAGGCCCTAGCTGATCTTGGGGCTAACATTAATTTAATGTCATACTCCTTTTTCAAGAAGTTAAGACTTTCTGACCTAACACCGACTAGGATGAGTTTGCAGCTTGCTGACCACTCTATAAAGATTCCCAAGTGGATAATCAAGGATGTTTTGGTTCTACCCTGTTAACTTTGTAGTTCTAGAAATGGATGGGGATGGGGATATCCCTCTGATACTGAGGAGATCATTCCTAGCTACCGCTAAGGCCATGGTTGATGTGGAAGGAGGTAAGCTTACTTTGAGAATCGGTGATGAAGAGATGGTAATGTAAATGGCTGTTGCTATTAAACACACCATGTGTATTGATGACTCTTGTTACTCTATTGATGTTGTTGATATGTCAGTAGATGAGCATATGAAAAAAGTTTTGAGTAAAGATGAGTTAGAGCTGAGCTTGACATTAGAGGAGGAGAAGGATGTAGATAACCTAGAGACACTACAAGAATTTCAATCTTAGACGACGTTTAATAAACATTGCTAAACATGAAATAAACGTCGCAAAAAAGATTTAGCTACGTTTAATAATCATTGCTAATAAACGTCGCCAAAGGTCCGTCGCAAAAAAATATCTACGATGTTTATTTCATAAACATCGCTAAAGGTGGAAACATAGTTAAATGTGTTATATTGGGTGACGTTTAAATGTTGCTAAAGATAGATAATACGCAACGTGTAAACGTAGTGAAATGACAAGTAAAAAATAAAAGGAAAAAAAGTGCAGTAAATCAGTACTACAGGCGATATTTAAACGTAGTAAAAGACTAACATTAGCAACATTTAGGCGTTGCTAATACTTATGATAGGTGACATTTAAATGTAGTAGTTACACAATAAAAAAATTTATGGACATAAAGAGCGCAGTAAATGAGTAATATTGGCAAAATTTAAATATAGTAAAAGACTACCATTAGCAATGTTTAGACGTAACTGACAGTTATGATAGGTGATTTCTAAACATAGTTAAACCACGATTTAAAAATTTAGTGGACCAAAAAATGCGCTATAGTTAAGTAATATTGGCGACGTTTAACCATAGTAAAAGAGTTACATTGGCAACGTTTAGACTTAGCCACAAGGTAATTATGCATGGCGTTTAAACATTGTGAAATAGTACATTGGTAACATTTAAACGTCACTATAAAGCTAGATTAGCAATGTTTAAATGTAGTCATTGTAATAGGCATTGATTTCAACCTACATTTACAATCTTCATATGAGCCAACATACACTTGTTTAGTTATACAAAATTACATATACCTTGCACATTTTTTTTTTCACATATTGAAATAAACTCCATAAACATGATGCTTTCACATAAAAAAAAAACTTAGGAGGAATATCCTTAACTAAACAAATCCACATAAGATGAAAAAAAGTTAAACTTCAATAGGTTTAACCTTAAACATTACATGAACTCGTTTAACATCCTATTTCTCGCATCAATCCTCATCCTCATCTTCACTACTTTCATCATCTTTGCTATCACATTTTTCTTCACTACTTAACGTATCATCACTAGTAGATGTACTTGGTGAATGAACAAGGTCTAGTGCATTTTTTGTTTCTATCATAAAATATACAACCTTTAAACAACACATGCATACAATTATATCTTTTTTTTTTTTAATTAAAAGAGCGAGAGTGGGGGACAAAATACTATGACATATTTATGATTATTTACCTGAAGTACTTGGAAAATTCCCAGCAAGCTGTGCAATTGCTTGAGAAAGCTCAGATACCTATAAGACATTTACAAAGTACTCACATATTCATCCTTAACATGCAAGCAAAACATCAATATTCTACAATATTGCCCTAAAGGAATTATAACCATGCAAATTCTTCAGTATTTTAGAATATTGTCCCTTAACACCTATATGACAACACATATTGCATGTACAATGACAACATTACTCCCTACTCAACATCCTTGCAGAATATAATGTACCCACACACTATCCTTATATTACACAACATACTCTTATATTGCACAAAATGAAAAACTATAACACAACATACCAAAGGAGTTCGCCACATCAATACAACCACTACATCATCAAAACCCACAACATTCCTACTCTATACATAAAAGCAATATGCATGCATTTACAACATAGCACATATACCTTTAACTCGAAAGTATAAGTTTAAACTAACCTCTTGAGCTTGGGTGATACATAGATCCCTTTCTTCTTGAAGCATTGACAACAATTGTTGACGTTGGTCATTGAACTTTCCTTCTAGTTATTCACATTGATGTTTTTCCTCTCCAAGCTTTCCCTATGTCTCTTGCAACATTGCTTCCATCTTTTCCATATAAATTCGTGAATGTGTAGCTTTCCCAATGGCTGGTGGTTCGTATCCTCTACCAAGATGATACTTAGTTCATGCGTTTGCACCCATAAATTCATCAACTATCTCCTCTGCAGTCTTAAGATTGTTTAAGGATTGAGATTCTTGATACATCTTGACCATATCCTCCTAAAGTAATGATGACAACAATATACAATGCAAACATAATAGAAATGTATATAGAAACATAAACCATAGTTGAAGTGCTTATTCGTAAATTAACCCATCAACTTACATAATCCTAGCCAGCTTGTTGGGAAATCCAACCGCCACCACCATCAAACCTTGGATCACTGTATCGGGTGACCTTAAAGAACTCGATTGCATTCGATGGTTGGTGATTCCTCTCAATCTAATCACAAAATATACATAAAGTTAAGGACTTTATCAATTTAAGTCTTATATACTTAAATTAAATGAAATACTCACATATTCATTCCTCCTGCTCTCAAATGATCTAGATCTCGACCTGTGTAAATATTTTACTTTCCTACATGTAACCTTCCCACTCATTGCCCTAGTCTTTTATTTGTCAAGATATCATCAAGGTAATGGCATCATTTAGTTAAACCTTAAAAAAACATGACTTAAGTTAGCTTACCTTTGTAGATGGATCTCCTGATTGCAGAATCTCCTTCTCTTCTACAATCTCTCTCCTCCATTCCTCTATTTCTTTTTTCCAATCATCATCACTTGAACCTTTGGGTTGGATTGCATCACCAATCTTTATCCATGAACTTTTAGTTTTACTTCGATGATTTCTATAGATATTTCTCATCCATCGATCAGTTAGAAATACCTTGCAATAGGTTATAATAACAAGGACAATGACAGTTTGACATATTCACTTTTTATTGAGAAAATAATTTATATAGAGACAATCCAAATTAGTTGTTGCTTTCACCTGTACTCTTTCCCAAGCACGTTGTTTTTGTGATAAATCAAATTTTCTCCAATCCTCAATACAGAGTGGTAGCAAGTCCCGACAAGCCTTCCCTATTTTCGATGCCATCTTAGCCGATTGGTCTAGTGTTAACGGATGACCACCACATGTTGTGAATTGAATGACCATTTTACTCATTCGTATTCTATTTTTTCTTTCTAATGCTTATCCTCGATACACACTCCTCTTGCCTATATATGACACTAAGCTAGTCGTTAGTGCAAATATTTGAAAAACAAATCCATCATAATGGAGGTTAACTTTGAAATTTGATTCTAGTTTCATGTACATAGTTACATAGATTACCTGAGGAAGGTGTAAAGTTAAAGGGAATGCCACGGGCCTATGTGGACATATCAATTGCATTATTAGTGGAAGCATCATT
Source organism: Laguncularia racemosa (assembly GCA_037954665.1). Classification (NCBI taxonomy): domain Eukaryota; kingdom Viridiplantae; phylum Streptophyta; class Magnoliopsida; order Myrtales; family Combretaceae; genus Laguncularia; species Laguncularia racemosa. The sequence continues at coordinate 151,551 of JBBMOL010000118.1, read as the reverse complement.
TTGTGTGGGTGCATTTGGTGTGGCATGTTCCTTAGACAAATTTGTGGGCTCCCTTTGTTGATTTATGGAGGCATTTGTCACAACATTATCACGTACCTCCCCATCACTATGGTGTGAATCCAACTCATCTCTAATTGCATTTGAGTGTCTCGAGTAACCTTTCCTCCCCTTCTTTGGGTCTTCCTCCGTTGCCCCACCATTAGAGTTCTGTAAATATAGTAAAAGCATGTATGATAATGAATATGTGAATAAAATCAAAACAACATTACAAATTTTATGTAGAAGAAAAATAAATAACATTCATTCATACAATCATTGTCAGTCGTATTATATTCAACAAGTGTATCATCGAGTACCTCATCTATATCCTTATCATCATTAGCTTCGATATTAGCATCGTGTTGCACTCCACTAGATACTTCAACTGTCCTTTCTCCCAATTCTCCTTGGATCGTATCGGGACACATATTGGTTCTCAATAGCACATCAACATCATAATCGACAACTAAATGTCACCATATCCTCTTCCCCCATCCTTAATGACTAGATCGTTTAGGCTCTCATCTGCCAATTGAGCCTCCACATCGGTGAACAAATTTACATTACCAATTAAATAGTCCATATTGTAAAGATGGCGATGCTCAAAACATTGCACCACACGTCAATCAGCACCTAACTTCATGTCCTCCAAGTAATATACCTATTTAGCTTGTGATGCTAACACATATGGGTCATTTACATACCAAGTATGAGTGACCTTAATACTTTTAATACCATTCTCAACTTTAACGTTATGATGTCGGCTATTTGTGTCCCACCACTTACATTTAAATAAGAACACTCTCTTGTTTCGTATGTAACTGAACATATATATATTTGTTATAACCCCATAAAATTCTATTGATGCCTACACATCCCCATGATTCCCCTCTACAAGAACTCCATTGTTCTGAGTCTTCTTCCTACTATCAAACTCTAATGTGTGAAATCGAACACCATTATATATTAGCTTGTTGTATCTCTTGTAGCAAGAATCGAATCCTATGGACAATGCATATAATGCACTGATCACTGGGTCAGAACTATCAAACCATGGTCTCATTTGCACCATCCACAAATTAAAAAAGTGAATGCTTATTTGAAAAAGTTAACTTCTCAATTAGACACAACATTATGTTATTGTCTTTACCTTATCCATAAACCATTGATGAAATTCCCTTTTGTGGTGCTCATCTATGTTGTCACCATATTGTGCTCTTAAAATGACCTTATGTTCCCTACATCATAGTTTTCAACTTTGTTTAGTCATTAATTTATAGCAATATTGTAAAATTTGAGATGCTCCTATTCACACTTACTCTAAATAAGGTTGAATTTCGTGACAGTTATTGATGATATACCATGTCATGACTTCAACCTCCTTGTTCTATAACACAACATATGTAGGAGGGGAAATGAGACCAACTCTGTTGGTGAAGACATTAACACCACCTTCTTTTGAGGAATCAAAGTTCTTATCTAGATGATTAAAAGTTGTTTTGATGTCTTGTAAGTGAAGTGAAAACCAAGTCAAGCACTCTTTAACAATATATGCTTCTGTAATGGAGCCTTCTGGATAAGTTCTATTTCTAACAAATTGCTTTAATGAACCCAGATACCTACACTCATAAATTTACATGGAGTGTCAGAAGGTAGAATAATACTAACACATAACTGGTGAATATGAAAACCAATATCATACCTCTCAATGGGATACATCCATTGATAAGCAACTAGTCCAGCAAGAATGCTTCTCGAGGCAAGTGGATAGCTAAATGCACCATAATGTCAAAAAAAGCAAGGGGAAAGATCAACTCTAGCTTACATAGTATGGTGATAATATCACTCTGCATCTTTTGTACCTCTTCAACATTTAAAATGCATTTACAAAGCATTTGAAAAAAAGGTTCCAAGCTTGGTTATGGCCATGGTGACTTCTTTAGGCAATATGCTACGAATACCTACAGGTAACGGCCTTTCAAGTAGAACATGACAATCATGGCTCTTCAAACTAGAAAGCTTCGAGTTTGAATTATTGACACACTCACTAATGTGTGATGCATAACCATCGGGTAATCTAACTCTCCTTATAAACTGACAAAATGATCTCTTCTCGCTAGTGCTCAATGAATAACTAGCACATGGCATGGAATACTTACCATCGGGCCGCTTTAACAAATGTAATTCCTTTCTAATGCCAAGGTCCTTTAGATCAAGCCGAGCCTTGTAGGTGTCTTTTGTTTTACCCTCAACCCCAAGAATTGTATTAAGAACATTCTCACAAATATTCTTCTCAATATGCATAACATCTAAATTATGCTTAAGCATCAGCTTTTACCAATATGGTAACTAAAAGAATATTGACCTTTTTATCCAGTTAAACCCATCAACGTAATGGATTCTTTTCACTTTGTCTGGATGCTTTCCCATAGGCACATCTGTTATAGATTGTAATTGGTGAAGTATATCATTACCACAATATTCTTTAGGGCTTCACGATTATCACGCATTCCATCGAATTTTAAGCTGCGTCTCCATCAATGGTCATTCGGTAACCACATTCTATGACCAACATACCCAATCTTGTTGTTAAGCCTTGTTGACGGTGTTTGGTCTTTGCATACCGAACAAGCACTGTAGCCTTTTGTACTCCACCCAGATAAGTTTCCATAGGCAGGAAAGTCATTGATGGCCCACAACAAAGCGGAATGCATTTTGAAAGAAGAATTCAAATATGCATCATATGTCCATAATCCATTAACCCAAAGATCCTTCAATTCATCGATTAGAGGTTACAAGTAGACATCAATCTCCTTCCCCGGTGCTTTAGGTCATAGGATTAACAATGACATCATCAAGAACTCTTTCTTCATACACATCCAAGGTGGCAAGTTATATGTAAGTAGAACCACAGGCTACATGTTGTATGATTGGCTCATAGATCCAAAGGGATTGAAGCCATCACTGGCTAGCCCTAACCTGACATTGCAAGAATCCTTGGAAAACTTAGGGAATTCAATGTCAAAATTGACCCAAGATAGCCCATTTGTAAGATGACCTATACAGTTGTCTTGTTTTTTATGTTCCTCTTTATGCGATGCATTTTTTGAGCGACTTTAGCATTCATGAAAAGGCATTGCAACCTTAGTTTCATAGGAAAGTAATGCAAAATCTTTTGAGGAATATCTTTCCTAGATCCACCACATACCTTATTCCTTGAGGTACCACATGTGGGGCATTGCGTGAGGTGCTTGTTACTACCCTAAAACAAGCAACAATCATATTTGCATGCATGAATATAATGGCAACCCATGCCCAATCCTCATAAGTACTTGTTTGCATGATAGTATGACTTAGGAAGAGACTCTCCATTAGGGATCATGTCATGAAGAAGTTGGAGAAGCATATCAAAAGACTTATTACTCCACTTGTTGTATACTTTTAAGTGAAGTAGCTTCACGATAAATGAGAATTTTGATAACTTACACCCAGAATAAAGCTCTTGTTGCAAGTCAACTCTTAACCCATCAAAAAAATTAGGTTAGAAATCAAATCCATCTGTAGGAGTTGGACCTTCAACTTGATTGTCAATAAACGCCTCTAAATCTTCTAGCATCTCATCAAGTCCGTCTATGTGATCATCATTTTCCTCATTGAACCCCTCGCTTCTGTATGTTCTAAAATCATATTCTTCATGACGAATCCTACCTCGATTTCTCCTTAGCAATTCAATGGTCAACTCCTCACCATGGTATATCCAACAACGGTAAGTTACATCTATCTCATTAACAAGCAAGTGTGCTTTTATTACATTCATAGTGTGTGAGGACACGTTTAAGCATTTCCTACATGGACAACTTAACCTCTCATCCATTCCATACTTCATGCGCAAGTATGCAATAAAAAACTCCACACCTTGTAGGTACTCTTCACTTTCAATATTACAATTCATCTAACTCTTATCCATAACTGCAAAAGAATCCCATAACAAATCAAAATGAAAAATTGTTTTACAATACTCTTGTTGGGAAAAAAAGTGCAACCAATAATGTTTGACACACATATAATGAAAACATAGGTTCTTAAATGGTAAACATATAATGAACTTTATTTTAAAGTAAATTAGACCTGAAATGATAAACATATAAGCATTTGAATTGTGAACTTGTAAGTTTACTTAGTCTGGAAATATAAGGGCCCTAAAGAATTAGTGAAAGTGCTAATAAAACTCCCATATGTACCACAAAAGAACAAAATCCACATTAAGTCAATCCATCAAGTCAACACTGTAGATATATGTCAAATGCTATAGACACGACATTGAGTATGATATCTAATAAATTAGATTGAAAACATTTCATTGTTCACTTATTATTCTTCTTCAATACAAAGAACTATCAAGCCTACAACACGGTCTTTATCAAACAAGATTAAGTGAAGACATAAAAAAAAAAATCATAAATTACACTTCAAGTTAACACTGACTAAGCTTTAACCATGAGGAGATAATAATGCTTATCGAAGACAACAAAGATGAAGCATTGCTAAACCCCTTGCCAATCTAACTTACTATTTAAGCATTATTGTTATTGTGCTTAGGCACAATGTCAAAATCAAATGCTAATGGTCATAGCTATGCCTCTATATACAAGATATGAATATGCATTGCTTTAAGGAAATACACCATAAGCCAACATAGCAAAGTCAATAGACGTTGCTGACTTTGTGTGAGTTGAATGAATCAATTGAGCAACCTATACCTCTTCAACAAAAAACTAATTCAATTTTATTAGAAAAAACAACTGTAAGAGCAACAAAAACATCAACAACACCTTCTTTACCTACAATAGCAATAGAATTTGCACATGAAGAGCTAAACCACAATTTTTAACAATAAAAGTTATGGTGACTTGATAGCTATACAATTTGTTGTTGCAAATCTAGTTCAATGATTTCCTATATAGGTTCACACAGTTACATCAATTCAATGTCCAAATAACACGAAATAACACATAAGAAGGAGCTCTTTTACCCTTAGAAGCCATAGAAGAGAATAGAAATGGTAAGCCACATAATAGAAGAAGTAATTGTTTCCCTTTAGAAGCCACAACCGGCAACTTTAAAAATTAACATTAACTAAAACTTAACTTCAAATTTTCCTCAAATTCAACCCTTGATTCAATTTTTCTTCCACTTAATGCTAGGAATAATCAATCACAACCCCATGCAATTCAACATATAAGAATTTGCTACATAATCTTAATATAGATCCTTGAATCAACAAATTCCCCAAGAAAAAATAAAATAAAAACATTAAAACAATCTAAAATCTTAACTTGTGATTATGCTAATTTCCTAAACTATAAGATACCAATCAACCATACCTCTACAACCAAACCATGCAAATTTTGTACCATTAAAGTTCCAAAACATATGTGTCTATAAACTGATTTTAGCCAGTATCGATCCATCAGTCATTCACAATCATAACTCATCAAAGTCATACCTTATTTTTGTTATCCTATTATGTTTAATAATTTGAAATCAACACATACCAAGAGACTTAGATATTGCATGATCATAGAGTAAGGCAACGATCATCAGACCAATGAACTAAGATGGTTGACATACTTACATGTTGATGGCATCTTTCTTGTTCTCAATCAACCATTCTAGTGTTACACTCCTATGCCATATAACTTAAATTAACATTGATGATTTTTTAAATATAAGTAGTATATGAGCCTTTTTCAATTGCTAAAGCTTAACTTTAATTGGAATCAATAACCATACCATCTATTCATTTCGACTAAGATGTACTTTTTTTCATAGGAAATTGAGGGTGACCTACAGCTTGTAAGTATACACATATTTGAGGTGACTAGTCTAAATAATTTTGATCATTTAATTTCTTGTAGATTGCCTTACCTAATATTTAGAGTTATATTATTAATATGTTAACAAAGGCAATGGATCCCTTGCAAGGGAATTTTCCTTAAGAACCATGTTATTTAATTATGTTGTATGGTAATAATTGTCATGATAAGAATGATAAACATTAGGATGCGTTGTTGAGGATAACAAAATAGTAGGGCTTTCTTTTTGTCCAGAGAAAGGTTCATTAGTTTCTCAATTACAGACCATGATATGGTATACATCATTATTATGGATTTGACTCCCATGGTAACATTTGTTATTAGACTTTGCCTCAAGGGGTTGTATATGTAACATTATACACTCGAACATTAGGGTGTTGTACTCGAGAGTACCCTATCTATCACATCTCAATTCCTAAAAGAAAAGGTAATTGATAGAAATTTGACTTCTAAGGCACTTACCTTAGCTAGGCTCCAAGGACAATAGAACTTGACACATCAGATATTAAGTTATTAACTAACCAAGGATGAGACAACCTTTATCCTTGGCTATGACCTACACCACCTATCATGTTGTTACTACCTTCTCACTATTCATTGAGCAGAAGAAGCATTAGACAACTTAACTTAGGATGATGTCATGACCCATTCCTACAGTTCATATAGCTTGGACGTCCCTACCCTAATGTTTTTAGACCTATTTGAATCCCTGCCACATTATTGTCTAACCTATTCTTGCCCTAAGCCTCTACCCATCATTTGAAGGAGGAACCTAACCTACCTTCGTATAGCTTGTCTTCTTTTTCTAAAAACAAAGCTAGTGCCTAGATAACATAGGTGTCCCTAACTCCTATAGTTACATGTGAATGTACAAAATTTTCCCTTTTCTTCCTTTACATTTTTACCCTTTCTATAATAATTTAAGAGGGATATTCTGAGATGTACCTATTTAGCCTTTCTCCTTTTATCCTTGTAACCTTAAGACAAACATTTTGTAAGCTAGATTATCTTGATTATCATTGAATACATTTTAACCCCTTGTTCTTGTTAGTTCATACTCTAAGTTTAGTTTCCTTACTGTTATTAATCCTTTTAGCAAGGATTATAGCTAGTGGCCTTAGGTTACTACTTATGCATATGATCAAGTGGTGATTCTGGCCGTGTTGTGTTTGATGGTGAGTGATATCCATCATATTGCTCATGTTTCTACTTAAACCCTCACCATAACCTTTACACCCTTCTTTGATAATTCAAAGAGTCCACTTCATGTTCTAACCACCTATTCATGTCTGAGTGATACTTGACTCTTAGGCACATTAGTAACTTGCCACATATCTTTGCTTATAAACAAAGGTACATATGTATTAGGAATCATCATATAATCTTTGAAACAAGGCATAACTAAACAGCATAGTATCCTAACATCACACAACATAATAGCACAACTTCATTTTGCACACATTCATAACCCTATGTTCAATTGATTACATTGGGAATGCAGTAAACAACTTACCTCGAGTGAGCGATAGTGTTGGCCTAGAGTCCTTTGGTTCTTTGAATGAGCTGGTTTTAGATTTCTTGAGCAACTTAGGAAGTTGTGGCTTGTAAACACCTTCAAGATCAATGACCTTAAGTAAACTAAACCCCCTTTTCTCCATAAAACAAGGCATAATAGGACAACATGGTATCTTAACATCACACAACACAATAACATAGCTTCATTTTGCACAAAATCATGCCCTATGTTCAATTAATTAAATTGGGAAAGGAGTAGACAACTTACCTAGACAACGAAGCTACTGTTGGACGCTAGATGTTATTTAACCAAAACGAACGAATGGAGAAGCAGCAGCACGCTATTGAATAAGAACAATGCTACTAATAATGTCAGAAAGCTGCATTCTAAACAAACAAAAAAAAAAATTACAATTACCCAAATAATTTCTTCGAAACCCTAATTTTTGTGAATGCTTTCTAACAAAAATCATACCTTCATAAAAAAAATAGGAGTAGGGTTCACGTTTCCTACTCGATATCTTCAATCCTCCATTGAGAGATAATGTTGGCTTACAATCCTTTCGTTCTTCAAATTAGCGCGTTGCTGCTTTCTTTTATCCAAGCGACTTAAGGGAAAGGGATTTTGGAATGCTTTGATGGATGGAATGAGCTTGCTGGAAGCTGTTTTAGTTGTAAGACCGGTTTACTCTTCCCTATTTCGCTCCCTTTTTCCCACCCAGTCGGCTCGCCAAAGCTTTTTCTTTTTAATAATTTTTTTTTCCTTTTATTAAAAAAAAGCCCCATCAAATAAAAAAATGATTTATTACAAAAAGAAGAAAAAAATTATTTTTTTCATTGAAATAAAAAATTATGGAAAAAGTTATTAAATTATAGTTTATATATTTTACTTTAGTTATAAACGTCGCTAATGGTATTTTTTTGCAATGTTTAATAAGCATGACTAAAGTATATTAAAATCAGCGATGTTTGAAAAATATGCAAACGGTGCTAAATATAGAAATTCCTATAGTGAGGTTGTGCTACTCATTGAGCAGCTTAATGCTTTAGAAGATGTTACACCTCAGCATGGGTTTAAAAAGTTGAGAATAGAAAACGAGGCGAGACTTAAAACTTTTATAGAAGAGCCGCTAGGGTTGGAATTGAAACAATTACCACAGTATCTGGAATATGCTTTCCTTGTAGAAGACTCTAACCTACCGGTTATTATAGCCTTAGATTTATCTCAAGAGCAGAAAGACCAATTACTCATGGTCCTAAGAGCACATAAGCGAGCCATCACTTGGAAAATATCTGATATAAAAGATATCAACCCCTCCTTTTGTACTCACAAAATTTTATTAAAAGAAGGATTTAAGCCTATAGTGCAACTACATAGATGACTAAATCCTAATATGAAGGAGGTGATCAAACATCTTGACGCTAGACTTATTTGCACCATATTTGATAGCGGCTAGGTTATTCCAACGCAAGTGGTGCCAAAGACAGGGAGGAATTGGATCTCCAACTGCTAGAGACTTAATGGAAGAAAGTGAAGAGCGTTGAGCCAACAAAGTTAAACAAGTGTGCTTCTTGGGAGGCAACCCATGTTTAACTTAAGTACGTAGCATTTCTTTTATTTTCTTTTTGTTGTCACTATCCTAAGTCTATTATTTTTAGAAATTTACAGATCTTAAGGGGAGTTTCTAAGCTTGTTTAAAGAGAGTGAAAGTAATCTCTAAGTGTAGGGAAGCGCCAATGACAAGTAAGAAAGTTTAAATTTTAATCACTAAGTGCATCTGGTAAGTCTCTCTCTATGTTCATTTACACTTTTAGAAGTGCATGATGATTATAGTTGTTGTCTATTGGCTTGGGCATGTCTTAATTTTCCTCTACACAATTAGTACTCAAAGCTATGTATAATTTAAAGAGAGTTTGTGGAGTTTTCTTAATCAACATGGCTACGAGTATAGCCGTGCTGAAGCTAGGGCTAAATTTATCAAAGCTTCTATTTAATTTTTGAAGTCAGCACGGCCACGAGCATGGTCGTGCTGAAGCTAAGGCTCCACATATAACACGTTCTGTGGAACTTTTGATATTAGCACGGCCTCAAGCATGGTCGTGCTGCAGCTAGGGCAGACCTGCATTATAAAAACACTACCTTATTTGCCCCTTTTGAAGGTCTGCACGGCCTCGAGCATGGTCGTGCAGTAGCCTGTGTTGAAAAAAAAAATAATAAAAAAATAATCCTCACATCTATACAATTTCTCTCTCTCCTCCTTCATTCTCTAAACTATCCTCTAAATCTATTAGGTGACTTCACTGGTTATCTAGACTAGGATAGTCTAACATTTCTTTTTACCTTTAATTTCTTTATTATTTTTTTAGGATGATGCAGCACAAACCTTGGGTTCCTAACTTGATGTGCCTAAAAGGGAGTTTAAGAACTTACAAATCCAATTTGAAAGACAATTAGATAATGTCAATCAAACTAGCTTCCAATCACATGAACAATGGCGTCAATTCTTAAGATCTAAAACCAATTCCACAATACCACGTGATCAATATTGAAATGAACCAAGTATGTGCAGCTCTGATACCAAATTATGATGTGCCTAAATTAGGGGTTAAGCACATACAATTGGAGCAAATTATAAACCTTAAATGCATTAGACCAATCTCGGTTCAAATTACTAGAAATTGCGTAAACCCTAGTGAAGATGCAATGAGATCCAAATGTTCAAAGTTGTAATTACAATTCCACAAAGATAATTTCTTCCAATATAACACTAATCACAAGTAAATCCACGTGAATAATACACAAAATCAATAAGATCCAATTCTTTGATCCACTTCCTACACAAAATGATCCATGGTTCAAGTGTGGTTAAATTGAAGGTTAAGAACCAAGGCTAAAAACCAATCAATTAAGCAATAATAATTTGATTACAAATGCAATCAAATTTGACCAAGAAACATCTAATCCAACCCTAGATATAACACACTAGTGATGAAAAGGAAACACAACAAAAAGGAATTGATATTACTCACAATTTCTCTTTGTTGCACTCGCCACAATTCCAATTCTTGGGATTGAAATTGATAAGAGCAATTGAACTAAGGAATGAACCCTAATTCTCTCACGTAAAAGGTTAAGTGTATTATGAAAATTCTCCTTCAAAACCCTACTTAAGCAAGTATTTATATTTGCTCCTTTTAAGGTTAAAAAGTTCATAAAATTACAACTATGCTACTTTTAGGGTGGCCGGTCCTAAAAACATAATTACAAGAAAAGGAAAAGTGTCCCAAAAACTTACAACATAAATAGTCCAAAAAAAATAAATTACAAGTAAAAATAGTCTTCAACATGCTAATTCTTCAATAGGATTCGTCGACTCAACTCATCGCCGGTTTAGATCAGTCCATGGATAACCCAAAAGCTGAGTTTGAGTGAGTTTGTCCATCACCTTGTAAAGCATGATAAGTGTTTCTGTTGGAATATACAATACATGAATAAGAGAAAAGAGGTTAGTAGACAAATAATTCATGGGTCGATTTGCTTAAAATGGGCCATCATTGCCAAGATTTGAAATCCTTTGGTTCTTGCCCTAATGATAGGTTTTGTCAGATTTTGATTCCTATCATAACTCCAATGATGACATGCCATCACTGATTTGCTTTATACCCAGCCTTGAACTCTACATGCAACCGTCTAAATATAAAACCATGGAAGTTCTTAGTTTCATTTTTCTTTCATTTTTTCTTATTTTTCCTTTTGCTTTTTTTCCCTTTTCCCTTTCGTGTGCTTGATTTAGGAAGACATTGGGACAATGTCTTGAATAAGTGTGGGGAAGGGGTATAAGGAAACGAAATAAATAAATAAATAAAATTGAGAAATTTGGGTCATGCTTTACTTGTGTTTTTTATGCACCGTCTTATTGAATTTTTCCCATTTACAAATTTGCAATTGATTTTGATTGTTGATTTTTAATCATTAAAAGGGCGAGATCCTTGAAATTGTACTCATAAAAGTTAGTGATTTTGTGCCCCTTACTCACCTATTGTTAGACTTGGTATAATTAATTAGAATTTTAGGATGAAATCTAAGTGGGGTAATCTTACTTGCTATTTAATTATTGATTCTTAAGTTGTAAAATAGATAGAAGTTCTTAGTTAAAAGTTAAATGGTTGTATATTTTTTAGCTTATTGGTTGATATATTTACTTTTCAAAAACTTTGAGAGCTCTTCTAACTTTTTGAGAAAGGTGCATATGAAATCTATCACTTGGTGATTCCTCTTAAGTAATCTCTTAAAAATTAATTAATTAATGTGTTAATTGAGCAATAATGAGAAAAGCTTGGTTAGTATAGGCAGGCTTTGGTCCCTTAAAAGAGCGAAGTTTGACTCCACTGCTGACTAATCACTCGATTAAAGAAATAATAAGCCACTACTCCAATGACTTGGGTTCTCTAAGTTAAGAGTATCTTTATGAATCCCTAAGGTTAAGATAATGGAGGTTCGATGGGGTCCCTTTAAAACCCAATCACTTAAGGTCATCTGGCTTGGGATCGGCCAGCTGATGATATTAAAATAATAAGATGGGATACAAAAAGGGCAAAGTTAAGTGGATATTGTAACTTGAATACTTAAGTCCGTAGGGATGCCTTCAATTGAGGGGATAACGTCTGTTAACTTGGGTGACAAGCCCAGGATTATCGGCTGAACATTCGTTACGTAGGTTGCAAGATCTTAAATAACTGAAAAAAAAGAGCTTTAATAAAAAGAGGAAGAAAATCTAGGGGAAGGATGGATGTTGTATACTTTCACTCAAGGTTGCTGTGCTTAGAAGAGGTAGTTGAACGATTTATATATTCTCTAGTAAGTGGTGAGATATGACCAAGCCACTTTTGCTTTGTTTGACTTTCTTCGCAACTTAGGAAGCATTTCTTAAATGATAAGGGTAATAGTTTAACTTGGATTAATCTGTAAACTCTAATATTTGTATGCCAAGTACACGTATAATCATGGTGGGTTTGAGTGGTAGGCACTAATGAATCACTAAGATTGAATTAAATAGATGATGCTACTTGTGATTTAAAGTCTAACCATGAGTACAATTGATGAGAGGAAATGTACTTTGTCCTTATTTTGTTTGCTTAAGGACAAGCGAACGGTTAAGTGTGGGGAGATTTGATAAGTGTCAGAAGACTCTTAATTCTAGTACTTATTAGTTATAATTTTATATGGATTTCATGTAATTTGTGAAGAAAAGGGTATTTATATGATTAAATTTTAATTTCAGGCATCAATGGAGACAAAAGAAAGGTTTAAGGATGATATGAGCAAAGGTGAGGTGAAATTTGGCGAAAAATGAAGAAAATTGATTTTCAATTTAGTACAACCCATGCAGAATCCAGTGCTGTGTGAAAAAAATGACTAATAGCTATTTTTTTTCAGCCCTACCCCCAGCACGGCCATGCTGAACTAGGTAGTGAAAAATAACATGTTCCGAAGTCAGCATGACCGCCCATGTTGAACCTTGTTTTTGCAAGAACTATAAATAGACGGTTTGTTTTATTTTAAAAAGACTTCTTTCCTTTTGGCTTCGTTATAGAAACCCTAGGGGAGCTTTATTATGAACTTCAAGAGGAGAATTGTCTAAGCATCATTGGAGATCACAAAACAACAAGGGATTATTCTTTTTAGCATGAATCAACTCAATTTCTCTATATTCTCTGTTTTTATTGAAAACTCCATGGGGGAGTAATTCTTTATATCTTTTATCTTGTGAAACCCTAACCCATGTGCTGAACCATTGATTGATTAATGAATTATTTATATCTTTGCATCTATTCATGTTTTTTTATTGTTCTTGTAATTGATTTATGCGCACAAATTGATTGCATGTTTGATTTTTATTAGATTAAAAGAGGTTTCGTCTAGTAAATTAGATCTTCATGAATAGAGAGATTACATGTTTTACCTAGAGGTAGGAAAACATTGATTTTCTGCAATTTATTGGAATTTTGAACTTAATGAGATCTTGCATAACGGTAGTGAGGGAGAGGCCTCCATTATCTTATGCATGATTGTAAATTGATTAACTCGTGGGAGTAATTGATTTTACTTGAGAATTCCTGCAGTGCAAAGTATGAATTGATTCGTTAATCGATATCTTATTTTGAGAATTTAAGGGTTAGGGTAGAACAGGATGAAGGGTATATTTTGTGATTGGATACATTCTTTAGACAATATCATTCAATTCTAAGGTTACTATGAATTGTTAGTTGTTAATTTAGTTCATAATTCCCACATCATAAATTAGACTAAATAGTAGAGAAAGGTAATACTGGTACTTGTTTTCTAGATCCCAGAGGACGACACCTATTAAATCTATACTATAATCGATATGTATACTGTCTAGCTCGATAGTAGATTTTATTAGTTATAAATTTAGAACTTAAACGATCGGTTAGATTCGAGTGACACCATTATCCTTTAATTATATTCTCTAAAATTAATTATTAACCCTTCCCTAAGTTAGTTGGCTAATAAAACATCCCATCATAAAATGTTAAATAAGTTAAATTGACTATTTAAACTATTAAGTCTAACTCAATCCCACTTTTATCAACAAAAACCATAACCCACTAAACCCACTATGCCTTCCCTTTCTTCTCCAAATTGCATTTATCATTTGCTTCTTTTTATCAAAATGCATTTATCATGTAAAATAGAAAGAAAGAACTCAACGCTAATATCTTTTTAGCTAGGAAGATAAAATTAGTTGTACATTTTTTAGCTTCTTTTTTATGTATTTATGAGACTATTTATATATAATTTCTTTTTCTTTCTTAAATCATCAATTGTTGTATAATATTGTTTTATTTAGTTTTTACACGCACATCGCAACAAATAAATTAATAATGTATTTACCTTAATTGTATAATTTTTTAGTTTTTTAATGCATTTTTTGAGATTGTTATGTATGATTTCTTTTTCTTTCTTAAGGGAAATTTTAAGGTATAGCCAATCACTATATAGTCAATTTCTTCTATTGCAATTTTATTTTTTTTTCAAATACAATAAAAATAATCCTATTACAGTAAATACAGACCATCAATTATCTTGATGTAGCTATTGACACCCTTGATATAATTATCGATAGCCTTTATGTAATCATGAACATATTGTTTCATATAGTAAAACACTCTCATTCATAGTAAAATAGGGCTCGCTAATAGTACTAAGTGACTATATGATACAGTAACTTTTATGTGACTATACCGTAGAATTCTCCCTTTCTTAAATATTGATTATTGTATGATATTACTTTATTTAGTTTTCACATATGCATCATGAGCATAGTTGTCAAACTCGCGATTTTACGTAGAATCATGAGAGGGTCTATAGAATCAGAACGTAAAATCGAAATATAGAAACGTAAGTTTTTACAATCTTTATAAAAAAACTTATAAATATTGTATATTTACTTACAATAGTCATAAAATATTTATATATAATGGATCATAAAAATAAAGAAATTTAGCGTATATTTTGATTATAAGTCCTAATAAAAGTCATAATTGAATTGCTATCTAATATCTTCAACAGCTAAAAGAATATCTTTTTCCTCCCCTTGGGTTTATGATTATGGACACAACTAATAAATTCTACACATACATTAATGTAAAGATAAAGAAAAACTAAACCCTTAAAAGTTTTTAGTTACATAAATAGTTAGGAAAATGTCAAATGCTTAACGTAAAAACTATATATATATACGGGTTAGTGTTGAGGTATGGTTCATACTTCCCTACACTAGAGGGCTTTTAGCATTTAAACCTATATTTTTTCATTAGCAATTTGGGCTTGGGCTCATGAATAACTATTACTATATATTCTCTTTTTCAATGTAATTGAGTGATGTAATGAGAGACGCAGGGTGCTAAATATAGTGGAATCCTCTACTTTTGTTGTCACCTTCCATGTCATTTAACTCCGGCCAGGTGCATCATTGTTTCTAAAATGATTAGAAGGTCACACTTGACGACCGTGTAGGTGTAGTAGCAATAGCAACACAAGAACGTGATTCCAAACTCAGATGATGCCAAAATCGGTGTAAATGGCTCAAAACTTGCGATTTCACCGAGTTCACCGAGTCGACTTGCGATTTTATCCAATTTTGCTCCAAATCGAGTTTGTGATCGAGTTAACCAAGGATAGTGAAGTAAGAACATAAACTCGGATGATTCCACATTTTGACTCATGATTTTGACAACATTGATCACAAGTGTACCTCTACTAGTATATATGCGTTTATGTGAGAGTATGTGTATATATACATATGTACATATGTCTTATATATTATTAAATCAATAAACATTATTCATCTCCACATCTTTAATTATCTATATATCTATATCTTCTTTTATATTATTAAGCCTATATTAATAAATTAATAAGGCTTCTATATATATAGATGATTACTATTTTGACCTAAAAAATCATTTTGAAAAAGCAATTAATCCAATTTATCCATAGGATAAACATTTACAATCTCAAATTTCTTGTCTCAAATAAGTCCCTACCAATCACATTTAGACATTTAGACACTAATCACATTTAAACATCTAGATAAAAAATAATACACAATAATGGAAGTTTGTTCCACCATCACAACTGTTTGTATGTGATTAATTAGTATAGACTTGAAATAGAGATTTCATAAGAGCAACTGCCCATTCTAATCCATGTACCATAATAATCCAACTTAAAAATATTTAAAGATAAAGAGAGAAACGTTAGTTAATATCTAATTTTTTATCTCATATGATGGTGGTTAGTGCTTACCTAAATAAAGCAACTCTTATTTTTACTATCATGCCTATAATTTGCTATAGTAAAGACAGTTCACGTAAGGTTGTAATTACTAGATAAGTTTCTAAGCCAGTTTTAGGATCTTAAAATCATTAATTAGACTTTAATAACATTTTGACGATTTGTTTAGTTTTTGAGAACTTTTGAAGGATTGTTAGTTTAAAAAAGAAAAACAAACGCATAGATAAAATGTGATAGGTATCTAAGTCTTTAGCTAAGAAGCCTACAAAATACATACATAAACATAGACCATAGGGCTATATGCATCTCTTAACGTAAATCTAAACACAACATTACAAAATAAATATTAAGTCTAGAAAAATAGGAAACTTAATGAAATTCATAATTTGCATAACATAGATCCTCAAACTTGTCCCTATACTCCTCAGTAGAGCAAAATCCCATTGAATCATATAAGGAATAAAAAAACCCCCACCTAAAAAAAGAAAAGTGAATTAAAAAACCTAGTACACAATAATGTAAAATGTCAAACAGGCCTACACATTGATATAGTAGACAATCATATATTTTATTAATTATCTTATTTAAGTAAACAATTAGTATGAGAATACTCATGACTTTAGATAACACAATGAGGCACTCGATGTCCGATTCCATCATAGTGGCAATCAGGGATTGATAGGAGTAGCTAGACTACACGTCATTAAAGCTAAAATCTAAGTAGCCTCGTCTAAGTGATCTCATCGTTATACGATACTTACTAATCATAGTGTAGTTATATTGTGTCATAAGTTGAGACCTATGAACCCTAAACAACTTGATATGCTAATTCAATTAACCATCAATACATATAAAATCATGAAATAATTGGACAATTCCCAATTGGAATTATCTCCTTCACGTAGAACCCTAGTTACGCCAAGAACAAGACAATAAAACAAATCCAATTTCTTACCAGATATTACACACTAGTAGAATATGGATCAAACTTGTAATTGTTGATATGATACACAACAATCCAAGCCCTTTGACTCACTACAATCCCACAAGATTGATAAGAGAATATAAAATGAGAAAAAGCCCCTTAATTCATGTGTATGTGTGTTTTTAACCGAAATGGATATCCCTTTTGTGTCCCTTGTACAATTATTTAAAGTAGTCCCTAATTATGGAAAAAAAAAACATAAGAAAATAAAGGAAAAACCATAATACTTGGTTGACTCCCATTAGTATAAGTCTATTTAACAAATGGATCGTGAGCCATACTTTAAACCATGTTCTAATTAATTTGGTCGCCATCTTGTAGTACTAATAATTGCACCTGATTAAATATAAAATAGTCATGTAAAATGAATGAACACACTATGTGAGTGTCTTTGGGTTCCATTTAGTAAAAAAGGACTCTTAATGCAAGACTCTACAGTCCTTTGGCTCTAGCTTGGGTAATGGGTTCTTTTGTAGAATGGTTTGATTCTCATCATCTCCTCGAGCCGGTAGAAGATTAGCCCCTAAATCTAATGGGTCTTCATGAAGATCTTTTGATAGGTAAGGCAACAGATCTGCAACATTGAATATAGTAGAGACGTCATATTCTCCTAATAACTCCACTTTGTAAGCCTTATTGTTAATGTGCTTCAGAATTTTGAATAGTCCATTTGCTTTAGGTGAAAGTTTCTATGATTTCTTGTGAGGAAACCTTTCTTTACTGAGATCAATCCAAACTAAGTCACCTGGATTATAAACCTAGGCTTTCCTATTTTTATTGCCCTAAAGTTTCTACTATTTCTGAGTTTTCTTAAGATGTTTAGAAGCCTTTTAATGAAGCTTTTGAATCTCCTTAGTATGCTCTACTCCACTTAAACGTTCTTCTTTTGTTGCCGGGTTAGCTATTAAATCCAATGGAAGGGTAAGATTATAGCTATACACTACTTCAAAGGGAGACTTACTGGTTGAACTATGAGTTGACCTATTGTAAGCGAACTCAACAATAGGGAGATACAAGTCCCATTCGGTAAGATTCTTGCTAACCATTGCTCTTAGTAAGGAATCAAGAGTACGATTGACAACCTTTATCTAACCATCCATCTAAGGATAACAAGATGTATTATACATGAGTTTAGTACCGAGTTGTTTCCTAAGTGTCTTCTGAAAGAAGCTGAGAAACTTAGTGTCTCTATCAGACACTATGTTGTGGGGAACACCATGTAATTGTATAATTTCCTGCATAAAAAGGTTAGCAATAAAAAGTGCGTCATCTGTTTTGTGGCAAAGTAGGAAGTGTGACATTTTGTTGAAGTGGTCAATGGCCACCATAATGGAGTCTTTGCTTCTCTGTGTCTTGGAAAGACCCAAGATAAAATCCATACTAATATCAATCTATAGCTGTATAGGTAGAGGTAAAGGCATATATTTACCCTAAGCTTCCTTCTTTTCCGTTGCCCTTTTACTAACACTACATCTCTCCAGAACCTTGTATACATCTTTTAAGATACCTCTCCAGTAAAAATGTTCTTTTAACAACTCTAATGTCCTATTTTCACCAAAATATCTGGATAACCTTCCAGCATGAGCTTCTCGTACCAACAATTCCCTAATAGAACCACGAGGTATACACAATTTTCCTGCTCTATACATAAAACTATCTACCATATAATATTCATCTACTAAATTTCCTCTAGAACATCACTTAATAATCAATTTCAGGTGATCATCATAAACATACTATCCCAAGCAACTTTGACTATAGAGAAGTGATAAGTACACACCTAGATGATAAGGCATCAACTACAATATTTGTGCTCCCCTTCTTATTCTTAATCACATAAGCGAAGCTCTTTAGAAATTCTACACATTTGGCTTATCGTTTAGACAAATGTTGTTAGCCTTTGAAGTGTTTTAATGACTTGTGGTATGCATAAATAACAAATTCCTTAAGAAGAAGATAGTACTGCCACGTCATCAATGCACGCACTAAGGAATAAAACTTCTTATCATATACTGAGTAGTTTAAAGGTGCACCACTCAGTTTCTCACTAAAATATGCAATGGACCTCCTTTCCTACATCAACACAGTACCAATTCCTACCTTAGATACATCATACTCCAGTTCAAAAGTTTTATCAAAATCTGATAATGCTAAAACTGGAGCACTAGTTAGCCTCGTCTTCATTTCCTCAAAACTCCTCTGAGCCTGATCTCCTTAAACAAAAGGAATATTCTTCTTGGTTAATTCAGTCAATGGACTAACAATGCTACTAAAGTTCTTGACAAATCTCTTATAGAAAGAAACCAAACCATGAAAACTTCTCTCCTCAACTGCTGATTGTGGCATTGGCTACTCCATGATAGCCTTAACTTTTTCTTCATCCGCTCTTACACTAGAACTAGTCACAATAAAGTCAAGAAATTTTACCTCTAACTAATAAAATGAACACTTCTTGAGATTTCCATACAACTACTGTTTCCTCAAGGTTGAGAAGACTGCCTGCAAATGTTCAACATGGCTTTCCATGTTTCTGCTAAAAATTAGAATGTCATCAAAATAGACTATAATAAATTTTCCTAGAAATTCCTTCATGACATGATTCATCAGTCACATGAAAGTACTAGGGGCATTGGTCAACCCAAATGGCACGACCATCTACTCATATAAACCCTATCATGTTTTAAAAGCGGTCTTCCACTCATCTCCACCCCTCATATGAATTTGATGATATCTGCTTTTAAGGCCCAATTTAGAGAATACATGTGCACCATTCAGTTCATCCAACATATCATCAAGTCTAGGAATGTAATACTTGTATTTGATGGTAATTTTGTTAATGACTTTACTGTTAATGCGCATCCTACATGTGCATTCTTTCTTTAGAATAAGAAGTGCAGGAACAACACAAGGACTAGTACTCTCTCTGATAAAACCCCTTTTTACCAACTTATGCATCTGTTGCTTCAATTCTCTAACTTCTTTAGGATTCATGCGATATGCAAGCTGATTTGGTAAGACCGATCCAAGTTGAAAATCAATGGCATATTCAATGCCTTTCATGGGTGGTAATCCATTAGGTAACTCATTAGGGAATATATCTATGTACTCATCTAGTTCTTAGTTTACAACTAGAGGTAACTGTTCTCGCCGATCAACTTCTAGCACATATTTCATTTGCAACAGATACACTGGTCTCTCTTCTTAAATTGCCTCTTTCAGTTCATGTTGTCCCACAAATAAGGTCTTCTTTTTAACAGTTTTATTGATTTGTCTTTGTGCTTCTTGTACTTTAGTAGGTGACATGGGATTCAATACAATGAGTTTGCCATCCTTCTGAAACACATAGGTGTTCCTAAACCCATCATGCAACACCTTCCTATCATATAACCAAGGTCTGCCAAAAAGTATGTGTGATGCACACATGGGAAGAATATCACAGACTATTTCATCATGGTATCTCTCCCCTATGCTTAAGGAAACCTTAGCTCTTTGAGTAATATGCAAACTACCCTATTCACTCAATAAGTGCAGTTTATATAGCTTAGGGTGTGGGTTAGTGACTAGTTTCAATTTATTAACTAGAGAAGCAGCTACCACATTAGTGTAACTACCACCATCAATATTAAGAGCACAAAGGTTACCCTGGACCTTATAGGAAATATGAAATAGGTTCTCCCTTTGTTCCTCCACATTAGCAAGAAAGCTAGTCATCACCCTACGCAACACGTTGATAGCCAAATACTGATCATTTCCTTTTTCCTCATACACCTCAGCATCTGCATCTCCATAATACTCATCTAATACAGCTAACAAATCTGTGGGCTCATGCATCTCTTCCTCATCATCCTGACTCTCCACCTCCATGGCAGTCATCACCCTTCGGTTAGGACATTGAGTAGCCATATGTCTAATACCTAAATATCTAAAGCTTTTGACCTCGTGATTCTTTCCTCTTGATGAACCGGTTATCACCTGTGTATTCTCATTCCCAGCAACTGCTTTTCCTTTTCCAGCAAACTCTTTCTCCCCTCTAATGTCTGGAATAACTGTATTCTTTTCCACATCCCCCCTTATCAACATGTTTACTATCTAACCTATATAGCTTATTAGAGGATCCATACCTGTTACTCGATGCTCTATAAGGTTTAGAACGCCTCTGTCTCTCAACTTTCAAAGCCAACTGGATGGCCTCATCAAGTGTGTCATATCATTGCAGCTCTACTATACAAGTGATCTCATATTTTAGATTGGACTCAAATCGTGCCATAGTCTATTTAGGAGGTTCAATTGTTCCACATCGAATCAATAGTGTCTTAAACTCTTGGACATACTCATCGATGGTTTTGCCTCCCTATCCCAATGTTTGGAGATGCATGAATAGCTCCTATCTGTAATGCTTTAGTATAAACCTCTTCCCTATAACCCATTTCATCTCCTACCAAGTATGTATTTCAACATCCTTATCTCTCCTCCTACTGGCCATAATGGTTTTCCACCATAAGGCGGCATACCTTATAAACTCAACTGCTGCCAAACGTACTCAAGTATGGTCATTGATCTCATAACACTCAAAAAGTCCTTCTACCTTATCCTCCCAATCAAGATAATTCTCTGTAGATCCTCTTCTAGTAAATGAAGGCATCTATAATTTCACATATTCTAAACCCTTAGGTAGCCTAAACTCACAATTGGAATAGAAGTCATCCTCAAAATTATCATCTCTTCCTTCCGGTTGGGTAGGGTAATTTCCTCCAATTCGCTTTCCCTTATTACTTCCCAATGCTCCTTCCCTACGAGCATTATTAATAGCTACCTGAGGCAAGGGTACTAGTGGATTTGCCATTAGTTGTTTGGGAAGTGTTATTTGGTTAACCCTTGTAGCTAAATTAGCAACAATGGTGGTTAACTCTTGTAATTGTTCTTTTAAGTCCCTTCTATCACTTGCAGCATGGCGTCTCTAACCTACTCCTCTAACCTAACTATTATCTTAATTCCCAACTCCTCCATTCACACTATCATTTGACATGATTGTTAGATTAGAATCTTTAACAAAATTATCCTAACTCACAATCACACCTCCATAGCACACCTAATATTAACCCTTGTTCAATTTCCTAATTCCACAATCTCATGAATCACAAAGCAATCCAATTCTTAACCCTTGTTCAATTTCTAACCTACAATCACATGGACTATAACATAACCCAATAATCATTCTTTGTTCAATTTTTAATCCACATTTACATGTGCTACACCACCACTTTACACACTCTAAATTTAACCTTACTTAATTTTCAATTTAATCAAGCCATCACGGCACTTAATCACATTCACTCCTCAATCACACAATTATAGCATCAATCATAGCATACCTACACCATCCACGACATAACCCTAATTTAGCCTTTGCTTTAATTTCAATTCACAATAACCAATGAATCACGGCATAAATCATGCAATAGACTTAGCTTCAATTCATAATTAAACAAATGAAGAAGTTTATGGCATAAACCCTAATTGCTCAATTCAAAATCAACACTTCCATGTTGCAATCCCTTCTCTCAACTAATGCTCTGATACCAAATTATGATATGTTAATTCAATTAACCATCAATACATATAAAATCATGAAATAATTAGACAATCCCTAATTGGAATTATCTCCTTCATGTGTAACCATAGTCACAGAAAGAACAAGACAATAAAACAAATCCAATTTCTTACTAGATATTACACACTAGTAGAATATGGATCAAACTTGTAACTGTTGATATGACACACAACAATCCAAGCCCTTTGACTTGCCACAATCCCACAAGATTGATAAGAGTATATGAAATGAGAAAAAGGCCCTCAATTCACGTGTATGTGTGTTTTTGAACGAAATGAATATCCCTTTTGTGTCTCTTGTATAAGTATTTATAATAGTCCCTAATTACGGAAAAAAAAAAACAAACATAAGAAAATAAAGGAAAAACCACAATACATGGCTGGCTCCCATTAGTCTAGGTAGGTTTAATAAATGAACCGTGAACCATACTTTAACCATGTTATAATT
Organism: Laguncularia racemosa; assembly: GCA_037954665.1. Classification (NCBI taxonomy): domain Eukaryota; kingdom Viridiplantae; phylum Streptophyta; class Magnoliopsida; order Myrtales; family Combretaceae; genus Laguncularia; species Laguncularia racemosa. The sequence continues at coordinate 128,257 of JBBMOL010000118.1, read as the reverse complement.
AATTTGTTCGCCATCTTGCAATACTGATAATTGCAACCGATTAAATATAAAACAGTCATGTAAAATGAATGAAGACATTATGTGAGTGTCTTCGGGTTCCATTTAGTCAAAAAGGACTCTTAATGCAAGACTCTACAGTCCTTTGGCTCTAGCTTAGGTGGTCCTACTGTAGAAATGGTTTGATTCCCATCATAACTCCTAGTATACTTTCTATCCACTTACAATGTTCGTTATCTAACACGATTTTATTTATCAACTACCTATCGAGCCATTCCTTGATGTCCTAAACACCTAATCTATTGTGTTATTCTAGGTATATGACTGCAATGGTAATCCCAATCTAAAGGTCTCACTTGTTGGCTTAAGTAACCAAGCATAAGTAGTAAGTAGATACTTAGTCAAGTTGATTATTAGTTTGGTTTAAATTTTCTAGCCTAGTAAGTAACATACATGTTATTTTATACTTGAAAGGGTTGAAGATTTTGAAATGAAGTCTAAATTTCCAATTTAAGTAACTTTACTTGATTTTATGCAATAAATGAAAAAAACATAAATTAGATAATTATTATAAGTATTTGAATGCTATTCCAGGATTGGGTTTAAACTACTTAAGGCTTATATTAGTTATGGGCCCATTAGGGGTTATATAAGCCTTATTAGCCTTTTAACTAATTTAACCCAAATCATTTAGGGTTTATTCACTTAAAACTATTATATTACTTAGATTTGAGTCTAAATGTCTCTAAGACCCAATGAGGGTATTTGGGTTCTAAAAGAATAGTAGGCCCAATTATAATTGCAATTAGGCCCACTAGACCTAATTAAATCACTTAGGTCCAATTATTGGCATTTAGTCCATTTTAGCTTCAATTAAGTTACTTTAATTTATTCTAATTAACCTAAGCCCATTATATCCAATTAATTCTATTTATTATGTCTTAGGCTTAATTGATTATTATGTCAATTTTTAATTTCATTTTTTACTTTTAATTGATTTAGGGCCTTATAGGTTCAAAACCCATTTAGGTTTTGTTAACTTGTTAGGGTCCATATAGGATGTGGACTTTAAAGATAAATGGATCCAAGTAAATTTTGGATTTTAGGCCCATTTGGATTCTTCTAAAATCATATAATCCTATTTTATTTTATTAGGCTTAAGTTTAGTTCATTTTAGCTGTTTTATTCAATTTAAGCCTTAGTGTGGTTTAAGGCTTAATATGGGTTCTTTATTGTGATAAGGCTTGTTTAGAGTATAAGCCTTATGGAAGGAATGGGTCCAATTATATTTTAGGTTTTCTCATTGGTCATTTAAGTTCTTTTCATGAAGTTAAATTTTATCTTGGTTCATTTAGAATAGTCAAGTTCATTAAACCCGATTAATTTAACATGTTTAACTATATGGGCTACTTAGAAGGGAGAGTAAAAAGGTGGACCTTAGGCTTATATAGATAGGCCAACTTGGGATTGAGCTAGCCTTGACCCAATTTAATTAAACTAAATAATGTCAAGTTTTAATTTGTCACTTTTGTAGGTCTTAATTTTAAAAGGCCATAACTTATTCATTTTAAACCCAATTCAAGTGAAACTAAAGCCATTTAAACCTTTATTACTTCAATTATCTTTTTTAACATAAAAAAAACCTCATTTTATTCATTTTATGGCCCTTAAATTTCTAAATTACATCAAGTTATGAAATTGCAACTTTAAAGGCCTATGACTTGTCCAATTTAGGTTTAATTCACTCCAAACTAAAAGGTCACTTAATTCTATTCCTTTCTAGAGTTCAAAACATAATTTATATTCCAATTTTAAACCCTAATTTACTTCCCAATGTGGTGACAACACAAAACCATACACATACAACACATTACCATGCATTGAATTTCATTTTTATCATCAAATCCAATACACAACAACATATTTAGCATATTAAATCATAGATCAACATCTAAAATCATAAAAAAATCTAATATTCATCTTAGTGGTGGTGGGTTAAGTGGGTCTTTTGCACCAAATTTATCAAGATTCAATTATTCACCTAATCTCTATGTTAAACCACTTCTAATCACTCAAGATCACCTAATCACACTTAGGCTTATCTTAATGGGGCTCAAATAAACCCACTTTACACAAGGTTGGTCACCACCTCTAAATCTCCCCAAGTGGTGTTTTCTTGATTCTAACTTGTTCCCTCTAGATAGCTAAAGTAGATTTTGGGCATTAAGCCCATTTATAATTTAGGTTTGACTTTTTAGGCTAAAGTGATAAGGCTTGTAGAGTTAAGTTCATAAATATGGGACGACTTAGTAAGATTTGGCATGGTAGGCTTGAAGTAGAGATGATTGGACTGGTTTGTCTATTCTTAAGATTTTTAAAAAAATTTCACATACTTGGAGAGGATTTTCATAGGCTTAAACTCAAAAGGGGCCATAGAAAAATTCCCTAATAGATGACTCATCTTAGCGGTGATTGTCCATGTGATCTAATGTGACATCATCAATTGCTAGATTTTATAAATACCTAGGAGCTCATTCTCATTTGACATAATTTTCAGAGATTAGAGAAGCATTGTGGTGCTATTAAATTGTCATCTTGAAGGATTAAACAAGGTTTAGAATGATGAACACACTATCTCTTCTTAAGAATTGTGAGGTTGCTTCTCTATAGCTTCTTTACTTGTCACACATGCATTTAAGCTCCCCGAGATTACCTGTTCCTCTTCTTTTACTCATCTCTCCAAGTCATCTTCATGTGTCATTACTATGTCACTCCTCTAAGGCTATTTAAAGAGCCAAATAAATGTTGTATGCACATGACCACTGCAATTGGTTATGAAAATAACCAAAATTTTATAAAATTAAAATTTAAATAATAATTAAGGGTAAAATTAAAATTTTAGAAATGAAATTACAAAGTTAACCTTACTTTAGTAGTTACATATTGAGGTAAGGTAGTAAATTAATAATCTAGATATTTAGGTTCTAAAATTACTTAATTGCCCTTAGAGTGTAAGTGTTAAGGAAGGTTAAATTAGTAAAAAGACATTATAATTTGAATTAAGGAGTATTTAAGTTAGAAATGTTTTGGAACTCTCATTTTCCTCTTTTTTTTTTTCTAACCGAAATGCTCTGTCTCTCATCCAAGCTAGTCTCTCTTGACCTCAGATTATTTCTCACCTAAAAATACAACCAAGCTCACTTAATTCAATAATTGAATTTCTATAGCTAGATTAGTGGGATTTTAGTATTAATCTAGCTCATTTTAAGCTTTAGGAGATCGATTGGGTAAGTAATTGAACTTTTCAAGTTGTAAGCAAGATTGAAGATGTAATTGAGGTTAATTCCAAGTTTAATTTGGTGTTTAGTGCATGATTGATGTTAGATTGAAGTGGATTTGGATATGAAGTTGTTGGTGGTGGAGTGGTAGATTAGATATATGTCGTTGATTGGTGAATTTTTATGTTTTTGTGTTAATTTGATTGTCAAGTTAGGTTGTAATGGGAGTGGATAGATGTTTGTATTTTTAAGTTGATCTATTTAGGTATATATGTATATACCATAGGGTTGAATTTGTAATAGTATGTGTTCTTGATTAATTTTGGTAAATTAACGACAAGAAATGTGTAACTAATGTCTTGATAAGAAGTTTAGTTAATTAGAATTTGTTTTTGTTTTTGTTTTTTTTTTGGCCGAAATGCATTTTGTTAAATGGGTATTTGGAATATTAAAAATGATGTTTTGATGATTTGGAATTAGTGTTAATTGGTGGAATTTGATTTCAAAATAATAATATGAAGTGAGGATTTGGAATGACGAAGTTCAGAGAAGTAATGAGTAAGATACGAATGAATTTGGATTAAAATTTGAATCTAGAATTTAATCTAGAAAAATGGGTTGTTAATGTACTATAAAATGAAGTTTAAGTGTTGATTTTGAAAGATGAAGGGATTTAGTAAATTTTGGCTTGGTTTGAAGTGATTTAGAGTTAAAATGAATAATATATGATGAATTGAAGTTGCAAATTCATAACTAGAGATGTCTAATCTACATAAAACTAGAAATTCTTGAAGAAATTGATAGATGGATGAATTATGAATCAAACGGCTTTTGTTTGACATGATTTGGAGTTAAAATGAGTGAGTTATGCTTGATTTAATGAAGCTTGTTCATAAAAATCGAAATATGGAAAATGTATTGATTAATGCTAAGTTAAGGTTGATTTAATAAAGTTTAAATGTATGTAATGTGTAAGATAAACTCAAAAATTTTGCTATTGAATGTTCATCTTTTGGTATGTTTGATGCATAATGGTGATTGAATTATTAATGAAAAGTGTTAAAGCGTTAACTTACTATTTGATTCACCGAGTTGTAATTTAATGCCTTAAATGTGTTCTTGTATTTGTTTTGATATTCAAACTATTACTTATGAAAGTTTAAGCTTAATCCATTTTCTTCAACTGAATTCATCAAAAACGCATTTTCAAATGAGTTTTGAAATAATTAATTTTCCATGTAAAGAATTACTTTAAGATTTGATTTCTACAAAAAAAAAAATCATAAAATCAAAACCATTTTTATCTACCAAGCAAGTAAAATTTTGGATCAAGATAGTTTCAAGAATGTTTTTGATTTTCATGAACATGTTAATCAATATTAAAATGTGTTTATGGGCTTATATTGGAAAATGGGCTTAAATTATAATAATAAACTTAAAACCCAAAATACACATATTAACATGTGCACTTATTTAATAAATAGTCTAATTAAGAAATAATAAAAGGAACAAGACCTATCCCTTTAAGAGGATTGAATTAGTCCAACTTCGATTCATATGAACAAAATTGATTCCCTCTTAACTAGTTCACCTGAACGATCCAAAATTAAATTAATAAAAAAAATAAAAATAAAAATGAAATTATTAAATAAAAATTAAAATAAAATAGTTTAGGGTAAAGCCCCTAGAGATGAACTGATGCGAACCCTAGGTTGAGATGACCTAGAACTTGATCGGATGGAAAAGAAGCCCTAGAGTCATCTTTGAAAATCAAGAAATGAACTTGACCCTAATTAGAATACTGAATTAAAACCAAAGCTATAACGGATTGTGATCGCTACAAGACACCTTGATAGGATCGGATGAAGTTCTTGATGAAGAACAACAAAGGGTTTTTCTCAAATTTCATAAAATGACCCTCCTCTTTCATGCCCTAAAAGACTATTTATAGTCTACAACTAAAAAGGAAAAATTACAAAGAAATTACAAGTTGGCAACATATAGGCCAGCTTACTAAGCCAGCGCCAAAGTCGGTGGCCTAAATTTAGGCTTGCTAAGTAAGCCGGCGGCTTACATGGCCAAGGCCAGCGGCCTACATTTAGGCTGGCCAACTAAGTTAGTGGCCTTCATCCTAGGTTGGCTAGAAAAGCCGGTGGCCTAAGTCCCAACATGGGCGACTTTCTTCCACTTCCAAGTGATCTTCAATATCTTATTTGTAATGTCATCCTTGAAGGTAAAAATTATCTATTTACTAAGATTACTCTAAGCTTTGGTCTTCATTATCATTATTGGAGATGCTTGTCAAGTGGAAAATGATCTCTTCATCTTTTGGATTAATCATCTGTAATGCTTAGTCTAGGTGATCTTGAATAAGTCCATTTAGAGCTTGCTCCATTTGTTTTTCTCTTGCCCTTATCATTGGTCCTCTAATTCCTTCCAACAGATAATAGGAAAGAGTTGGTGCAAGCTGATTCCCATCATTCCCTCCCAGTTCAAAAGGATTCGTCCTCGAATCACCTGCATCATAAAAAGATAAATCAGCAACATTAAAAGCTGCACTTACGTTTCCATAGTTGCTAGGAAAATCAATCTTATAGGCATTGTCATTTATCCTTTCTATCACTTGGAATGGCCTATCTCCTTTAGTTTGTAGCTTAGATTTCTTTTGTTTTAGAAACCTTTCCTTGCAAAAATATACCTAATCTCAATCTCCAGGCTCAAAAACAACCTTAGTGCGCCTTTTATTGGCTTGCTTAGCATAATGCTCATTCTTCTTGTCTATATTAGCCCGAACTTTGGTATATAAATCCTTTACAAAATTGACCTTCTGTTTCCATCAAAATTAACAATTTCATTAGAAGGCAAAGGTAATATATCTAAAGGAGTTAAAGGATTAAAACCATACACAATCTTAAATGGTGAATATGATGTAGTAGAATGAACAATTCTATTGTATGCAAACTCAATATGAGGCAAACAAATTTCCCATTGTTTTAAGTTCTTTTGAATGATAGCACACAATAATGTAGTAAGTGTCCTATTAACTATTTCAGTTTTCCCATCCGTTTGGGGATGTGCAACAGTTGAAAATAGGAGTTTAAGCCCTAATTTATTCCATAAGGTATGCCAAAAATGACTTAGGAACTTAACATCTTGATCACTTACTATTGTTCTAGGCAATCTATGTAAATGTACTACTTCCTTGAAGAACAAATCAGCAATATGTGTTGCATCATTGGTTTTAGAAAATGTAATAAAATGTGTCATCTTACTAAACCTATCAACAATAACAAATATGTTATCCTTACCACTTTGAGTCCTAGGCAATCCAATCACAAAGTCCATGGAAATATTAGTCCAAGGCTGAGTAGATACAAGCAATTTTGTATAAAACCCATATGGTTTTACTTAAGACTTTGCTTGTTTACAAGTTATACGCTTATCATAAATAGATTGCACATCATGTTTCATCTTAAGCCAATAAAAATGTTCATGCAATATGTTAAAAGTCTTTTGCACACCAAAATGTCCCATTAGACCTCCTTCGTAGGACTCTTTAACTAGCAATTCACACAAGGAACACATAAGCACACATAGTCTATTCCTTTTAAACAAGAATCCTTCATGCTTATAATATTCCCCATATGCACATTTAGAACATGCATTCCATGCTTGGCAGAAATCAACATCATTAATATACAAATCTTTAATGAATTCAAGACCAAGTAATTTAGATTGCAAGGAAGTAAGAAATACGTACCTTCTAAACAATGCGTCAACAACAAGATTTTCCTTCCCATTATTGTATTTAATTACATAAGGAAATGTTTCTATGAACTCCAACCACTTAGCATGTCTTTTATTAAGCTTACCTTGGGATTTCAAAAACCTTAAGCTCTTATGATCAGAATGAATGATAAACTTCCTTAGCCACAAATAGTGCTGCCATGTCTGAAGAGTTCATACTAAGGCATATAGCTCATTGTCATAGGTAGGGTAATTTAATGCTGCCCCAATAAACTTTTCACTGAAGTAGGCAATTTGTTTGGAATCCTGCATCAAAACAGCCTCTATTCCAATCCCTGATGCATCACATTTAACCTCAAAAGCTTTGTCAAAGTTAGGTAAACATAATATAGGTGCATTAGTCAATTTGTCTTTCAAAGTATTAAAAGCCTTCTCATGTATTTCTTCCCACCTAAACATAACATTCTTTTTAACAAGCTCATTTAAAGGTGCTACAACAAAATTAAAGTCCCTTACAAACCTCCTATAGAAACTTGCTAAACGATGAAAACTTATTACCTCACTTGCATTCTTTGGGGTCGACCATTCCCTAATCTCGTTTACCTTGTCTTCATCCACCTTTATTCCCTATGAGCTTATAACAAATCTAAGAAAAACAATGGATTCCATACAAAAATCGCACTTCTACAAGTTAGCATATAATTTATTTTCCCTCAAAACACTCAAAACAACCTATAAGTGTGTAACATGATCATCTAAATTTTTGTAGTATACTGAGATATCATTAAAGTAGACTACAACAAATTTTCTAATGAAAGAATGCAAAACATGATTCATTAGACTCATAAAGGTGCTAGGTGCATTAGTTAAGCGAAATGGCATGACTATCTACTCATATAACCCATATTTTATCTTAAAAGCAGTTTTCCATTCATCACCTTCCTTTATGTGAATTTGATGATAACCACTTTTTAAATCAATTTTTGAAAATAAACATGAACCATACAACTCATCAAGCATATCATCTAACCTGGGAATATGATATCTATAGTTTATGGTGATCTTGTTGATGGCTCAACAATCTACACACATGTTCCATGTTTCATCTTTCTTGTGAACCAACAACATAGGAACTAAACATAGACTAAGACTTTCTCGCATGAATCCCTTTTGCATAAGTTCTTAAACCTGCCTTTGAATCTCTTTTTTCTCTTCTAGATTTGCTCTATACGCGGGTCTATTAAGGATGGATGACCCTGGAATGAAATCGATCCGATGTTCAATACCTCTTAGAGGAGGTAATCCATTTGGAATGTCCTTGGGAAATAAATCTTCAAATTCTTGTAGCAAAGACACAATCACATTAGGCAAAGAAAGGTAAAGATCGTTAGTTGAAAAATAAACATCCTTGTACAAAAGTACAAGTAATTGTTACCTCGCTAACATAGCTCTCTTAATCTCTCCTTTTGTAGCAAAAGCACTCATTCTTTTATTGCTCTCTTCATTGCTTTCCCTACTCTTTCGTACACATTCACTCTTTCCTTTTTTTGGTGTACTCACTTTGTTTTCTCTCAATTTGAACTCTTTCACTATCCTAACCTGATCTTCATATGCCTCCAAAGGTTTGAGAGGTGTTAACATAATGAATCGGTTATTCATTACAAGTTTGTACACATTCTTGTACCCATCATGAGTTACCTTCTTATCAAACTGCCATAGACGCCCTAAAAGGAGATGTCCAGCATGCATTGGTGCCACATCATAAAGTACCTCATCCTTATAGTTGCCAATGGAGAATGCAACTACAACCTACTTTGTTACTTTAACTTCACCACACTCATTCAACCATTACAACTTATATGGCTTGGGATGCTTTAATGTAGGTAGATGCAATTTCTCAACCATTAAAGAACTCGGAACATTTGTGCAACTACCACTGTCAATAATTATGCTACATACCTTACCACTTACATGGCACCTAGTATGGAAGATGTGCTCATGCTGTTCCTCATCATCATCTTCCTTAGGTTGTATGTTTAGAGCACGCCTAGTGACCAACATCTCTCCTTTCACAGGACCCTTTACATCAACATCATTGCATTCCTCCAATGGTAGCATCTCTTCCTCAATTGAGTTGATACTCTCTACATCACCATTATCTAAAACAACCATAACCCTCTTGTTTGGACACTGTGATGCAATGTGCCCCAACCCCTGACACCTGAAATACTTAATATCACGTGATCTAGTAGAGGATTTAAATTCAGTTTTAACTCTAGGTTAGGCAGTTAGTTCCTTAGTCTTTATATCTTCCTTTTGCTTAGATGCATCCTTATGATTATTCCAGGTTGTCTTCCTTGAAGAACTAGAAGCGGAGCAATACCTAAAGGTACCCTTAGACTTCAACTGCCTCTCTACCTTAATAGCCTTATGTAATAGTTCCTCCATCTCCACATAATGATGTAGCTCCACAATGTTAGCTATCTCCCTATTCAGGCCATTAATAAATCTAGCCAATGTGGCCTCATGATCTTCTTTTATGTTAGCCCGAATCATAGCTACCTCCATCTCTTTATAATAATCCTCAACACTCATGGAACCTTGAGTTAACCCTTGCAACTTTGTATACAAATCCCTATAGTAATGACTAGGTATAAACCTTTTTCTTACTACTACCTTCATCTCTTCCCATGACCTAATTGTTCTCTCTCCTATTCTTCACATACTAACCACAAGTTGATCCCATCAAATGCTAGCATAATTGGTGAACTCAATTGCTGCTAGTTTAACTTTCTTCTCCTCAGCATAATTATGACAATCAAATACATGTTCTACTTTTCTTTCCCACTCTAAATATAACTCTAGGTCATTCTTCCCTTGAAAAGTAGGGATTGCCATCTTAATGCTTCATAAATTACTATCCTGCCTTTAAACAACCTTTTTACCTCTCCTAGAACTATTCATATCAACATCACACTCCTCATCTTCCCCCTCCTCATCCATACTCCTTCTGAAATACCTATGCTTAGAAGGAGATTCAAGATCATCTAATATTCTATTCAGAAGTTTAAATTGATCTTGGACTCCCTTCATAAACAACTTTATATTAGAATCCACATAATCTCCTCCAATACTCATGTTTTCACAGCCTGCGACAAATTTGTTAGTAACAAAAACAATTTTCCTCTCAACTTTCCCTCACATGTTTACACTCAGAATACAGATTCAAGTCACTCGTGTTTCACTCAATAATAATTTTTTTTTTATCCAATAAACTCCTCTCTACAAGCTCTTTAACAAAAGCCCTATCAACGACGTTACCATGCAACAAATAAAGATAAGGTAATATTAAGATCTAAGGAATAATCCAGTCTAATCAATCTAAGAGGGAATTTCATGACAAATCCTTTTTTTTTTATATGAATTTAATTTCTTTTCTTCTTCTTCTTCTTCTTCTCTCTCTCTCTCTCTCTTTTTAAACTCTTTGAACAAAACTATCAACATAAACCAACAGCAATGTACCAAATCAATTGAAGAATTCTAAACTTGCCAAACGAATTCAAAGGAACATTTTTTTTCTTTTTGACAAACAAGAACAATAACGAACAACCCAAATTCAAAGTACTAAAACTAACGAAATACAACAATGTAATAATTCCAAAGGATAGATTAACACCTGATTTCCAAGAGCCAAAGCTTTGATACCAAATGATGTGAACCCTAGGTTAAGATGTCCTAGAACCTAATCGAATGGAAAAGAAGCCTTAGAATCATCTTTGAAAATCAAGCAACGAACTTGACCCTAATTTGAATATCGAATTAAAACCAAAGCTATAAAGGATTGTGATCGCTACAAGATACCTTGATAGGATTGGATGAAGTTCTTGATGGAGAACATCAAAGGTTTTTTTTTCTCAAATTTCATAAAATGACCATCCTCTTTTGTGCCCTAAAAGACTATTTATAGTCTACAACTAGAAAGGAAAAATTACAAGTTGGCAAAGCCGGTAGCCTAAATTTAGGCCGGTTAAGTAAGCCGATGACTTACATGGCCAAGGCCAACAACCTACATTTAGGCCGACTAATTAAGTTAGTGGCATTTATGGCTAAAATCGACGGCCTTCATCTTAGGCCGGCTAAAAAAGCCAGCGGCCTAAGTCCTAACATTGGCGACTTTCTTCCACTTCTAAGTGATTTTCAATATCTTATACGTAATGTCATCCTTGAAGCTCAAAATTGTCTATTTGCTAAGATTACTCCAAGCTTTGGTCTTCATTATCATTATTGGAGATGCTTGTCAAGTGGAAAATAATCTCTTCATCTTTTGGATTAATCATCCGTAATGCTTGGTCTAGGTGATCTTGAATAAGTCCATTCACAGCTTACTCCATGCGTTTTGCTCTTACCTTTGTCATCGGTCCTCCAATTCCTTCCAATGGATCATAGGAAAAAGTTGGTGCAAGCTAATTCCCATCATGAACCAAATTCATTTATCCATAATTGCTTTAATCTTATCCTAAATGGTTCACAACCACTAAATTGGTTCAATTAATGAGTCGATTCACTAATCAATGAAAGGAAATATAGGATTAACAATTAGATTAAAATAGTGGATTTATTTAGAACCTTTATAAGTTTACTAGCTTAAAATGGATATTACACTTGGTTGCATACTTAGTCAGTACCTATAGGCCTAATTGGTAGTTAAATATAATTGAATCAATAATTATGTTTAATTGCATATTATCTTTTAATCAAGTTGGAGGACTAGCTAATCAACGATAGCCTTATAGCTCTATCTTTCTAGGTATGGAATAATTGCATGCTTTGTGTTAGTATTAGGAAAACTAAAATGAATTAATACTTTATCTTAACTTAAGTATCAATAACGCTAATTGTGCTTGGTCACTTGATTCAGAGGATGATACCTTTGGACTAGGTTCTGAGCTATGATTTAGAATGCGGGCATGATATGGTAGTTAGGTGCTTGAGCCACAAAGATGGTGAGGTAGGTAATCAGTAAGGCTAATACTTATGTGAAGAGGCTATGCGAACAGAGGGATGTCAATTGGAAGCTATGTGTGTTATGGGATATATATAGGGTAGGTGGACGAACTGTGATCGTATTGGTAAGCCTAGTGTTTGGAGCAAACACTTGGATGAGATTACTTAATATTTGTTGACAACTTTGGTTATTGGTTATGGTTTCAGTCATAGTAGCTAGATATACTGTGATAAGCCCCTAACACCTTTTAAGTAGGGTTAGAGCCCCATCGTCCTTAGGAGTGTTCAGAGTCATGAGTATTTCTATGCTACTTGTTTTGCTTTAAATTAAATAACTTAATGAATCTATGCTAATATATTAGAATGAGGCATGTATGACATGTGAGGATGCGTTTGGCTATTCTATACTAAATTCTTATAGATCATTCCTTCCTTCTATTTTTTAGGTGATGATGATGATTTCTTTTATGCTAATGATTACTGTTATGATTATCTTGATTATGGTATTGATGTCAAGTTATGGGTTGATGGGAGCAACATTTAGTTTCATCATATATCTGACAGTTATCATTTTACTATTTTCTTTTTTTAAGGGTTGAGAAATGATTTAGACTCTTTTGTTTGGTTGATGGACTTTTATGGACTTTGTTTACAAACTTTGGTTTTGGTTGGTTTATAGACAGTATGATGGACTAGGACTTCGATTTAGGCCTTGTAGCCCTAAAGGTTTATGGTGAAGGTTTCAGTGTCTTTTAGTACTATGTTCTACTGCCGAATCATTAAACTCATCAAATGGTTTTCAAAGTTAATAATCATGTTTTCACAAGTTAAAACCTTATTACAAAGCCACAAAGTATGGAGTCAAAGCCTTAGTGTATTTCTATTTAAGTAGGATAAGTGGTGAACTATTATGCGCCACAAAGTATGGAGTTAAAGCCTTAGTGTATTTCTATTTAAGTAGGATAAGTGGTGAACTATTATGCTTAGATGTTTAGGGGCATAATAGGCTCTCTGCATTTACATTTTTATTGACTTCATTGTAAATAAAGTGAGTTGAGAATTGGATGATGGCACTTGCTAACAAGAGGTCAAACAACCTTATTGACAGCACTATCTAAGGTCAAGAATCATGAAGTGAATAATGTAGTTACCGATAAGTGTTGAAAGAACCTTATTTATAATATTTATTGAATATGATTTTTTATGAATTTGTATGAATTTATCAAGAAAAAGACACTTAAGTGCTTAATATTTGAATTCAGGGTTTAAAGAGTGCATTTTAATGATTTAAAGAAGGTTCAAGTGAAAACGAGGAAAAATTTGGCAAAATACAAGAAAAGGTAATTTTCACATGTACACAACTTTTATCATAATCATGTTGACACTAGTGCTAAAGAGCAAAAAGTGATCAAAATGCATAATGAAATTGTGCCCTTGTCACTGCACAAGCTGTGTAGTATGTAATGTTGAAGGAAGAAATCTACCTAGAGAAGAAAATAAAGGAATTCCAAACTGTGTAACCCTGAGCACGGTTATGCAGAAGGCTATGCAGATGCTGAAACGATAGAATTTCACTTTATTCTAGAGTACATGGCCCTAAGTACGGGCATGTACTAGGTTGTGCATGCTACCCTATTTCTTATACTATAAATACTTGCTTTATTACAAAAATTAGGGATCTGGATCATTTATTTCTCACAACTACTCTAAAATCTTAGGAGAGCAATATTACAAATTTGGAGAGAGAAATCATTGGAGCATAATTGGAAATTACAAAAACGTCTACAAGGGTTTATTCTTTTCATCATGAATTCTTATTTTTTCTCTCGGTTTTTTGTGTTTACTATAAATTCCATGGAGGAGTAGATTTATATGCCCTACATTTTGTGAAACTCTAAACCATGTGATTGAATTGTTTATTGATTAACAAAAAGTTTATTCCTTTGTATCTCTTAATGTAATTTAATTGCTTTGTGATTAATTTATGTGAGAAAATTAATTACAAGTCTGATTCTTGTTAAATAGAGAGACGTCTCATCTAATAGGATATATCTTCATGAATAGAAAGATTGCATATTTTACCTAAAGGTAAGAAAACTTTGATTTTTTGCATAAGGATTAAATCTTTATTATAGGGCAATAGTGAGGGGGAGGTATTCACTATTTCATGTAGGGTTATTAATTAATTAACTTATGAGAGTAATTAATAGAGAATTTGTATAGTATAAAGCATAAACAATTTATTAATCAATACCTTATTACAAAAAAGCTAGGATTTATAGTAGATCAAGATGAAGGGTATGTTTTTGTGATTGAATTCATTTATTAAAGCAATTATAATCAATCTTATGGTTGTTGGATTAGTTAATTAGTAATTTATTAATCTCACATCAAAATTTAGACTAGATAGTAGAGAATGGTAATACTAGTACTTGTTTTTAAGATCCTTGAAGATGACACCTATTACAATCTATACTACATTAGATATGTATACTTGCCTAAATAGGTCGTTAGATTTCTTTGGATTTATAAATTTATAATTTGATACAATCGGAAAAATGACCCATCAAGTTTTTGGAGCCGTTGTCGGGGATCTGGCAAAATAATATTTGGAAAAACCTTATTATTTGCTACTCTAGACATTTATTTTATTTATTTTATTTCTTTTTGCGCTCCTTATCTTTTGAATACTCTAACTTGTGACTGTTGCTTTTATAGTGCATGACAAAGACTCTCCCTTCTAATATTCTTGATCTAGACCTTGAGATTAAGAGAACACTCCACAAGATTCACAAGAACACTACTGCTGAATCTTCTGGACAATTAGCAATTAAGGGAGAAACGCCTATTATAAAAGTCGCGATAGCAGTTAAGGAAGAGGAATCAACTAAATAATTTTTAGATAGTGGGATAAGATTACTGCGGAGATCGTGGCTGAGGATCCTACCTAAGACCAATCTAGACTATGCAAAGCCAATCTTAGATGGAATAGGGTCAACTATTGTAAAGCCTCCTATTGGGGCTAACAATTTTGAAATCAAGGGTGTGGTGATTTAACTTTTGCAACAATACTGTCAATTCGATGGATTATCGGATAAAGACCCCTATGCTCACATTCAAATATTTTTAGAAATTTGTGAGACCTTCAAGAATAACGGAGTGATGGATGAAGTAGTGTGTACTAGATTATTCCCTTTCTCACTAAGGGGGAAGGCCAAAAATTGACTTCAATCATTGGATCCTAGATTTAACTACATAGGATGATATAATGAAGTAATTTCTAGACTACTTTCCTCCTTGTAAGACAGCCAAGCTCTGGAATGATATTGCATCATTTATGCAACAAGATGGTGAGAACATGTATGATACTTAGCAAAGATAGATAGAATTGTTAAGAAAGTACCCACACCATTAGCTACCCACATAGATGTAGGTTCAAACCTTTATGAATGGACTTAACCCGACCACTTGTCAGTTGGTAGACGTTGCATCTGGCATTACATTAAATTTCAAGACCCTAGAAGAATCCTTGAAACTTTTTGTTGATATGGCTAAAAATAATTATTAGTGGGGCAACAATAGAGGTAAGAAAAAAGTGGCGAGCAAGTATGGAGTCAATCCTATGACTACTTTGGTGGCGAAGATGGAGGCTCTCAGTCACCAAGTTTTTACCCTTAAGAATTCCCAAGGATCACAACCCTAAGTGGGAGATGCTAGTGAGAATATGGACTTTCATGAGCAATATGAGCAAGTAGACTACCTTGTGAATCAAAATAGGCAGCAGTATAACTCATATAGTAACACTTATAATCCTGGCATGAGAAACCATCCCAGCCTCTCTTATGGTAATTATAATGCCTAAAGATCTAACTTCTTGCCACTAGGATTCCAAAAGTAACAAATGCACCTTACCAGTTTATGCCTCATCCACCAGTCCAACCACCTTAGCAGGAAAAGAAAACCAGTTTGGAGGATCTGATGAGCCAAGTTATTCAAAGTTCTAAGGTAAAACATCGAAACCAAGAGGCTTCTATTCATGACCTCGAGAAGCCAATTGGCTAAGATGATGTTTGAAAGGCAACCAGGTTTGCTCCCTAGTAACATTGAGAACAATATAAAGGAACATGTGAAAGCCATATCATTGAGGAGTGAGAAGGAATAGGGAATTGAGAAAAAGCGAGAAGGTGGTTAAACTTTTGAGAAAGAAAAGGTGGAATCTAAGAAGCAAGAACCTGAAAAGTAATCACCACCAACTATCAAGGAGTACGTGCCAAAAATTCCACATCCTGTTAGCTTCAATCAAATCAAAGACAAGGAGCGGTTTGGTAAATTCTTAGAACTTTTTAAACAACTGTATATTAATAATCCATTTGTTGAGGCTCTTTCGCAGATGTCAAAATATGCCAAGCTCCTAAAGGAACTCCTATCCAATAAGCGAAAGTTGAAGGATGTTTCTACGATAGAAGTAGGAGCAAATTGCTCATCCATCATTTAGAACAAACTCCCTCTAAAGCTAAAGGATCCAGGTAACTTTACTATTCTATGTTTGGTTGGTGACATCTCAGTTGATAAAGCCCTAGTTGATCTTAGGGCAAGTATTAACCTCATGCTATACTCTTTCTTTAAGAAATTAGGTTTAGCTGACCCAAAGCCCACTAGAATGAGTTTGCAGCTTGCTGATCGATCTATGAAAATCTCCAAGGGGATCATTGAGAATGTCTTGGTGAAAGTAAGAAATTTCATATACCTTGTTGACTTAGTAATTTTGGACATGGATGAGGATAGAGATATGCCTTTAGTCCTTGGAAGACCATTACTTGCTACTGCTAGGGCAATGATTGATGTGGAGGATGGCAAGCTTATATTAAGAATAGGAGATGAAGAGTTAGTGATCAAAATGGCTATCGCCATGAAACACTCCATATGCATAGATGATTCTTGCTACTCTGTTGATATTGTTGATTCCTCAGTAAAGGAACATATTGACGAGAACTTATGCAAGAATAAGTTAGAGTTAAGCTTGACTAGAGGAGAGGAGGAAGACATGGGCAACCCTAAGGTTGCAGCATTCATTGAGTAGCTTAATGCTGTAGAAGAAGTAACACCTTAGGGAGGATTTAAAGATTTCAATAAAAGCTGTAAGGCGAGACTCAGAACTTCCATTGAAGAACCGCCAGTGTTAGAATTAAAATAGCTTCTAGATTATCTAGAGTACAACTTCCTAGCAGAAGACTCTAAGTTGCCGGTTATCATGGCCTCTGATTTATCTAAAGAGCAAAAAAGATCAATTAGTCACAGTCTTGAGAGCACACAAGTGAGCCATCTCTTGGAAGATTGCAGATATTAAAGGTATCACCCCCTCTTTCTATATGCATAAGATATTACTAGAAGAAGGATTTAGACCTATAGTGTAACCACGATGAAGGCTAAATCCCAATATGAAAGAGGTAGTCAAGAAGGAAGTTATCAAGCTCCTCAATGTAGGACTAATGTATCCTATATAAAACAATCCTTAGGTTAGTCCAACACAAGTGGTGCTAAAAAAAGGAGGGATGACTATGGTCCCTAATGAGAAGAGTGTACCAATGCCTACCATCACCGGATAACGTGTTTATATAGATTATAAAAAATTGAATGATGCCATTAGAGAGGACCATTTCCCACTTCCCTTTGTGGATCAGATGCTAGAAAGGCTGGTTAGATATATGTACTATTGCTACTTAGATGGGATGTCTGGATACTTCTAGATATCGATAGCTCTAGAGGACTAGGAGAAGACTACCTTCACTTACCCCTATGGCACATACACTTATAGGAGAATGCCATTTGGGTTATGTAACGCATTAGCTATGTTTTAGAGGTGTATGTTGGCTATATTTGATGATATGGTAGAGAAAATTATGGAGGTCTTCATGGACGACTTTTTCATCTTTAGTGATTCTTTCTCTAATTGTTTAGAGAATCTAGAAAAGATGCTTATTTGCTGTGAAGAGACCAATCTTATATTGAACTAGGAGAAATGTCACTTCATGTGTAAGGAGGGCATTATACTTGGCCATAAAGTTTCACATAGGGGTATTGAAGTTGATTAAGCAAAGGTTGATGTGATCGAAAAACTTCTACCACCAAATTCAATCAAGATTATAAGAAGTTTTTTGGGCTACGCTGGTTTCTATAGATGCTTTATAAAGGACTTCTCTAAAATAGCCTGACCAGTGACTTAACTATTGGAAAATGATATGCCTTTCAACTTCACCCATGAATACCAACATGCCTTTGACGTGCTTAAGGCAAGACTAACAAATGAGCCTACCATGATAACTCCTAATTGGAACTTGCCCTTTGAATTCATGTGTGATGCGAGTGATTATACAGTTGGGGCTATTTTGGGACAAAGGCAAGATAAACACTTCCAACCTATCTACTACACTAATAGAACTCTTAATGATGCTCAAGTGAATTACACTACTACAAGGAAGGAACTGATAGTCGTGGTGTTTGCATTTGATAAATTTAGGCTGTATTTAATTCTATCCAAGGTTGTCGTCTACACTGACCACTCCACCTTGAGATTTTTGTTGAAAAAAATAGATGCGAAGCCTAGACTTATCTAATAGATTCCACTCTTACAAGAATTCAACTTAGAGATTCGTGATAAAAAAATAGGGCAAAGAATCTAGCAGTTGATCATCTCTCAAGGTTTGAGAATCCCTATTTAGAGGAGCTTAAAGAGGAAGATATTAATGACTCATTTCTTGAAGAAAAATTATATGTAGTTTGCTAGCTTATGAACATGAAAACTCCTTGATTTGTAGACTTTGCAAACTATTTAGCAGCAAGAGTTCTCCCCAATGACCTTAGTTATCATGCAAGAAAAAAGTTTTTTTTTTTTTTTTTTTTTTTCCGAACTTAAATACTGCTATTGGGAGGACCCCTTCTTTTTCGAGTTTGTGGAGATTAAGTAATAAGGAAATGTGTCTCACATGAAGAAGGATGGAAAATCTTTGGTGATTTTCACTCCAACCCTAGTAGTGGTCATTACTCAGCCAATAGAACTACACATAAAGTGATTGTCACTCTAGCCCTACTGATGATTGCTCACTATTGCTTCATCACATGTGATAGATATAGTGGGTAAGGAACACATCGTGAAGAGATGAGATGCCTTAGAACTTTATTCTATAATGTAAGGTCTTTGACTTATGGGGCATTGACTTTGTGGGACCTTTCCTTACTTCTTCTAAGAATAAGAACATTTTGGTAGTGGTGGACTATGTGTCTATATGGGTTGAGGTACAAGCTCTGCCCACAAATGATGCTCGAGTAGTTGTGAAGTTCCTTAAGAAGCTGTTCTCCCATTTTGGAACCCCTAGTGCCATTGTAAGTGACAGGGTAACACACTTTTGTAATGCACAATTAGAGAAGGTGTTAAGGAAATACGGCATGACACATTAAATTGCTACACTTTACCACCCCTAAATGAGCGAACAGGTAGAAGTCTCCAATTGTAAATTGAAAAGAATTATAGAAAAAATGATACAACGTAATAGAAGAGACTAGGCAGAAAAGCTTAATGATGCTCTGTGGGTGTATAGAATAGCCTACAAAAAACAATTAAGGACTACTCCCTATAGACTAGTTTATGGGAAGTCATGCTAGCTTTTGGTAGAGATTGAACATAAGGCATATTGGGCAATCAAGTTAGCCAATTTCGACTTAAAAGCTGCTGGATTCAAGAGGAGACTACAACTAAATGAACTTGATGAGTGGATAAGGCAAGCATATGAGAATATAAAGATATATAAGGAGAGGATAAAGGACTAGAATGACAGACATATCCGCTATCCAAAGGAGTTTAAGGAAGGGGACTAAGTGCTTTTGTTTAATTCTTGGTTAAAACTTTTTCTCGGAAAGTTGAAATTAGGATGGTCTGGCCCTTTTGTAGTCAAGAAAGTCTTCCTACATGGTGTAATGGAGCTTGAACACCTAAGGCATGATAATTTCAAGGTGAATGGCCATAGACTGAAATTGTACATAGGGGACGAAATAGCACATGAATATCGAGAGGAGTCTAGACTCCAAGTACCAGATATTTAGCCAAACAAAGTGAAGGATGTCGAGTTAATGACATTAAAAAAGTGCACTTCTTGCGAGGCAACCCATGATTAATTTAGGTATATTAAGTTTCTTTTTGTTTTATTTTTATTTCACTAGACTAAGTTTATCCCATTAAAAAAAACTTGCAGATTTATAGAGAGGAATTGAGCTTACTTGAGGGGAATAAGAGTTAATATTTGAGTGTGGGAAAGCATTAATCAAGTAAGAAAATCCAGGCTTTAACTTCTCAAGTGTAGTTAGTAAGTCATTTTCATGCTCTTTTAATTATGTTAAGGTGCACGATGAACAATTTAGAAAATTCAAGCTTTAACTCCTATGGATCAAATAGCTTGGAGAATATTACTTAAATTCTGTATAATTTTTAAACACCTGCATAACTTTGAGCACAAGCAGTGCTCAAGGTAGTGCACACCTCAAGAGGCCCTCTAAACACTTTTTGGAACCCTACATAGCCCTAAGCATAGCCATGTAAGAGCTAGGGCACTTTGTGCTCTAATAGTAAGAGCCTTCAGATAGCTTTTTAAAACTTTGCATGGCCCCGAACATGCTCATGTAGGAGGAAGGGCACCTTGGCGTCCCATAGGAATAGCCTCGGATAGCTTTTTGGGAACTTTGCACAGCCTTGAGCATGGCCATGCAAAAGCCCGTGTAAAGTGTCCATATATATATATATATATTTGTGTTTACAGTCTCTCCTACACACTCTCTGATTTTACTCCACTTGAATACACTTCTCCTCTACCTCCTCTTCATGAAACTACATTTTTGCACTTTACACACTTCTTCCTTGCTTTTTTACTTCATCTTCGATACTCTAGACTACAGATCCAAGTAAGTTTTTCTTTTCTTTTCATTTTATATGATCTACACACATGATTTTTCTTTTTTTCTTTTTTCTTTTTTTTTTTTTTATATTGCTAGGTTCTTGCCATATGTGAATAGGTTCTTGTGCAGAGGTAAGAATGAAGTAGTGATTGTTGCTTGATGAGTTTTTAGTTGTCATAAATATCTTCTTATTTCACCTATTTGTGCTTTTAGATGATTTTTTGCTCTATAAATACGTATCAAATCTCATCTGATACTTAGGGTTCACGACCATTTTATGGGATTTCATAACTTTTGGGGCTTTTACCAATATTATGCAATCAACTATTGTTGAAGTCATTTGATACAAGTAGCTCCCATACTTTTTATTTATGGTGCTTACTTTGATAATCTAGGGCTTCCAAGTATGCAAAATTGGGGTTTTTGCAATTTTAAGTACTAAGGTAGAAATTCGTGGAGCTTTAATGTGGTTTTAGTTTGCCCATTTGTCTTAAAACTTATACACGATCTTGTGCACAACTAAATTCTCGTGCTCGTGTTGATTTGAATTTTTATCTATTCTCAGTTCTACCCTATCTTCTACACGGCCGTATAGAAGGTAGTGTTGACTTGCATGCTTTACCCTATGATTTTATCCTTAAGAATTGATGCTTGTTTTGGTACACTTTGATTATACACATCTTTTATAGATATTGAGCATTAATACGAGTTATTCTAAATATCAATTAAGTTATGAAAGCTAGACTTTGATTTTTATTATCATGAACTATTTTATACATCTTTTATGGAGATGGGGACAAAAATGACAGCTAACAAGAAGGCAAAGCAGCAAGCTTCCACATCTTACCAACTATAAGAAATTGCCTCCTACTCTCACAAGAGGCTAAGAAACCTCCCATAGCAAGAAGTAGTGCATAAAGCACCTATCAAATACTTTAATGAAGGATGGAGTAAAGAACGACGAAAAAGATTAGTCCCTTGCTTTTGGAAATAATGAATACCTTGAATGGAAAATGCTTGGGGCATATGGAATTGATGAACAAATCCATAAAGTAATAAGTGTTGGGCCTTGGGCTACTTTTGTTGAGATAAACGAGCCAACCTATAGAGGATTACTCTTGAATTTCTCTTTACATTATAGTTTAATTGTCACTGTCTCAATTTTCAAGTATATAGACAGAAACACACTATCCCATCATATTGGTTTAGGAGATATTTAGGCTTGTACTTTGTATCAAAATCAAATATAGCGAAATTCTAACGATTGCCAACTACTTAGCCTAAAGACATGTTTGCCCAAAGATATTGGGAACAACTTTGTGAGGCAAAAATTTGTTATAATCCTTTAAAGTCCAAGGCATCATCCATTAGAAATATTGATCTAAAAGTGGTTCACCACCTCTTGGCACACATTATTGGAGGAAGAAAAAGCAATCATGGGGTGGTAAACAATTTTGAAAATTTTCATCTTTATAGCATGATTAACAAATTTCATATCAATGCAGGCTTAGAAGTCGCAAAATTCCTACACCGGCAAGCAACTAATCCTCGAGCTAAGGAGATATAATGTGGGGGCTATATTACTAAATTCTTAAAAGGTTATGATATTTTTCGAGCTCCAAATCCCAAGGAACCAGGCATCCTTGTTACTAAAATTTCTGATGGCCCATTCCGTCTATGGGGGGTGGTTAAGTTAATTGACCTCCCCACTCTGCCAAGGTATTCGACTCTACCTAAAGGAGCTTCTACTTCTGGTGCTGCTTTTACTTCCCATGCCCGACCTCTCGAAGATGAACTTCAAAGATTAAAAAGATAATTTTGGGAAGAGAGGGAACTGAATAAAAAGGAAAGAAAGAAAAAAAAAGTGCTTTAGAAGTGTAGTCGAGGCATTTTTTGGAAGACTAGCTAGCTATTTCTCCCCACCACCAATTGATCTACCAATGTATGAATCTTCTCTTGAATCTAATTCACCACATGACACTACTCCTAGATCATCTAGGAGAAGTGGCAAGGATCCAATTATTGCTGAGTCCTCTAATTCTAAAGAAGAGAAAGATAAGGGAGATGATACATAAGCGGTGGATGAAGATGATGATGATGACTAGGGGGATGATGCCACAGCCATAGACATTGATGATAGTAGTGAGGAAACTAATTGCGAGCTAGATCATTTGCTAGCTCTATATCTTCTTACTTAGTCTCTTTTTATATTTTTCTTCACAAGACTAATTAATATATTTTCTACTAATAATTTGTAATTAATTGCGCTCCCTTATAGGAAGACTCTCTACCTAATGCTAATGAATGTCCCATTCCTTATACTAGGATAGGCTAACTCTTATTTTAATTTTTTTTTAGTTTGCTGCTTTTGTTTTTTGTTTTTTAGGTTTGATGGTGCACAACTTTTGCTTTACTAGAATTCAAACTTGTAAATGCAGACAATCGAGGAAGTCTTTAGTGTCATTTTTCTTTTGTCTCTTAATTTTTCTTTTATCTCTTTTCTTTTTCCTATGTGTGCTTGCTTTGGAAAGACATTTGGGACAATGTCTTAAACAAGTGTGCGGAAGGGATATAAAGATGGAAGAAATTAGGTTATGAATTAATTATGTACCCTATGCTCTCATTGATAAAAATTTTCCTCATTTACAGGTTTGCAATTGAACTTTAATTTTGATTTTCTATTATTGAAAAGAGAAAACTTTGAATTGTACTCATTAAAATGTAAAAGTAGCACTCTCATACACATAGATATAAAAGTAGTGACTTTGTGTGCCTTACTCACTTATTGTTGGGCTTGGTATAATTAACTAGAGTTTTAGGATGAAATCTAAGTAGGATAAATCTATTTACTGTTTAATAGTTGAATTTAGAGTTATGAAGTAAATGAAAATCTTTAGTTTCAAGTGAATTAGTTGTGTTTTTAAGCTCACTAAGTAATATATTCTATATTCAATCATTTTAAGAGCTCTTTCAACCTTTTGTGAAAGGGACATGTGAAATTGTTAACTTAATAATTCTTTTTGAAATGGTTTATTTGAAAATAATAAATATCATTACCGAATCCCTATGTGTTGAGGTAAGGGAGGTTCGATGGGGTCCTTTTAAAACTTGGTCACCTAAGGTTGTCTATCTTGGGATCGACTGATTGATGAAATTACCATGAGTTTAAGAAATATCAAAAAGGCAAGTTTGGCAAGTCTTATAACATGAGTAAATAAGCTTGTAGAGATGCCCTCCATTAAGGGAATAGCATTTGTTAACTTAGGTACTGAGCCCCAAATTACCGACTGAAAGCTCGCAACATGGGTTAGTTGGTTTTATTCAATTTCCAAAAATAAAATAAAATTAAAGAGACTTGAAAGAAAAAGGAAAATAATCTAGGGGAATAATAGATGCTATATACTTTCACTTCTTGTTGTTATGCTTTGAAAAATAATTGAATGTTTTATATACTTTTTGGTAAGTGGTGAAATGCAACCGAGTAACTTGGATTTTGTTTGATTTATTATTTCCTTAGTAACTTTGAAAGCGGTTACTAAATAGTGAGGATACTGGTTTAACTTACTTGGATTAATGTGAAAAGTCTAATTATTGTATGCTAGGTACACATATTATGTTAGGTTTGAGCAATAGGCACTAACGAGTCACTAACAATTAATTGAGTAAAGAATGCTGCTTGTGTTTTAAAGTTCATAATAAGTATAATTTATGATAGGGTCTTTCTTTTATCCTTATTTTGTTTGCTTGAGGTTAAGCAGATAGTTGAGTGTGGGGAAGTTTGATAAGTGTTGAAAGAACCTTATTTCTAGTATTTATTGAATACGAATTTTTATGAATTTTGTGTGAATTTACAAGAAAAAGACACTTAAGTGTTTAATATTTGAATTCAAGGTTTAAAGAGTGTAATTTAAGGATTTATAGAAAGTTCGAGCGAAAATGAGAAAAAATTTGGCAAAATACAAGAAAAGGTGATTTTCACGTATACACAACCTTCAACGTGACCATGTTGACACCAGTGTTAGAGAGCAAAAAGTGATTAGAATGCATCGTGAAATTGTGCCCTAGTCATTGCACAAGCTGTGTAGAAGGTAGCGCTGAAAGAAGAAATCTGCCCAAAGAAGAAAATGAAGGAATTCTAGAGTGTATAACCCTGAGTGCGGCTGTGCAGAACCCAGAATACTAGAATTTCACTTTATTCCAAAGTATACGGCCTCGAGCATGGGCGTGCACTAGGTCGTGCATGCTACCCTATTTTTTATACTATAAACACTTACTTTATTATGAAAATTAGGGACCTGGATCGTTTATTTCTCACAACTACTTTAAAAACCCTATGAAAGCAAAATTACAAATTTAGAGAGAGAAATTGTAGGAGCATAATCGGAAATCACAGAGACATCTACAAGGGTTTATTCTTTTCATCATGAATTCTTATTATTTCTCTAGATTTTCGTGTTTACTATAAATTCCCTAGAGGAGTAGATTTATATGCCTTGCATCTTGTGAAACTCTAAACCATGTAATTGAATTGTTTATTGATTAATGAAAAGTTTATTCCTTTGTATCCAATCCTATAATTTAATTGCTTTGTGATTAATTTATGCACGCATGATGAGAGCCATGATGGGAGCCAAGGCAGAAGATGGAATGTAGATCCTCTTGAAGTGCCACTTGGACCGATCACAAGAAATCAAGCGAAACGATTCAAGGAAGCACTTAACGGGTTGATAAAGGATGTCCATGAAGCCAGAAAAGATTGGAGCAATCATGAAGCCGGAATGGATTGGAACAACCATGGGAATGCCCTTACTCTTATACAAGTCATAACGGATACGGGTTGAAGAGGGCGTGTCTTTACAAAGCACGGCCGTGTAGTGAGTCTGGAGGTTACACAAAATCATACACGGTCGTATACACGGTTCAAAGGCACGGCCGTGTATGGTGTCAAGAATATCTACAGAAACATACACGTCTAGAAGAGCACGACCGTGTATATGCTCTACGCCGGCTCCAACGCCGCTGGCCTTTAAGTCCCTGTTTTGTTATTTTTCCGCAACTTAATGATGTTATGTCGTTTTGGGCCTTTATTGTTACGAATTGTAAACCTTACTATAAAGCTTTTAGGGTTTAGAACAGATAGAATATACAACATACAAGTTTGAAAACACTTTTGAGAGAATTCCTCTCTTGGTTCTTTAAAGAACTACTCTAGAACTTATCGAATTTTCTTCCATGGCGTTCATCCCGACTTATCAATCGGTCTTTCATCCCGATTGTGGCGTCTACATAATATACCAAGGTTCTTGCCTCACTTATAGGCAACGGGTCGTGATTTCCACTCGATTGTTTGGCATCTTAGGTAGCAATTCCGAACGTATTGGTATTGGGTTTCGTCACATGTTGGCGTGGTTCGTATCAGTTTGGTATCAGAGCCTAGGTTTGTTAAAACATCAGTTCGGTTTAAGGAAGGTAACATCAAAACCCTAACTCCAATCGTTCATATCAATTGTTCGTACTCAATTTCATAGTGTTATTTGTCTATTGAAAGTGTAGTACTTACTATTCACGTTTGTTACAAAAAAAAAAAATCGGAAAGAAAAAGAGGAAAATTTCGAGCCCTAGAGTTGTTTTGAATTCTACAGAAGGGAATTGGTGTAGTTTGGGTTAGTTCCGAGAGAATTGAGAAGAGGAATTGGTGAATTGATATCATTATTGCTTGTGTGAATACACGAGTGACTGTGCGTTATCATACTTGGAGCGAAACATGTAAGGGAGTGTATCGTGAGGCTTAATCATATATATATTTGTGTTCATGCTAACCTTTTCTCTGCAAGAACTATGTTGAGGCAACATTCTCTTGAAAGTGAGAGGGGAAGGTTTGATGCTAGGTTAGTGATTAAGGTGTTAAGGGGTGAGATGAAGAGGATGTTTCAGGAGGGGATGGAACAAATTCATGAGATGGTGGAGCAAAAACTAGAGCAATCTAAAAACGTCTTCCAAGGGCGTAAGAGGGAGAGTTGTTCTAGGAGAGTACAAAGGGGTGGAGATGAAATGTCAGATGATGAATTTGATGAACCTTCTGTCGGGAGTTATAGAGGATATAGTGGTAGGGATAGAGGAACTAGGGATTGGGAAGATAGAGGAGATAAGAATAGAGAGGATAATCAATTGAGTAGTATAAAGATGAAGATTCCTCCTTTCCAAGGGAAGAATGATCCCGGGGCATACTTAGAGTGGGAGAAGAAGGTAGAGATGGTGTTTGATTGTCACAACTATAGTGGGAGAAAGAAAGTGAAACTTGCTGCCATTGAATTTTCGGATTATGCCATAGTGTGGTGGGATCAACTGATGTTGAATAGAAGAAGGAATGGCGAACCACCTATTGAGTCGTGGGAAGAGATGAAGAGGGTGATGAAGAAGCGGTTTGTGCCTGTGTATTACTATCGTGAATTACACAACAAATTGCAAACTCTTAGATAGGGAAGCCGACGTGTGGATGAGTATTTCAAGGAAATGGAAGTTACTATGATTAGGGCGAATGTAGAGGAGGATAGAGAGGCTACCATGGCTAGGTTTCTTGCTGGATTGAATAGAGAAATTCAAAATGTCATGGAATTGCAGCATTATATAGAATTGGAAGATATGGTTCATATGGCTATAAAGGTTGAGAACCAACACAGGAGGAAAGGTAGTAGTACTGCATGGTTTCAACAGGGTGTTGGTTCATCCGCCTAGAAGACTAACCAATGGAAGAAGGAAGAAAAGCCTTTACCCACCAAACCAAAAGGAGAGCAGAGGCAAGCGGGTTCTACTCCTAGTAACCAAGGTAAACCTGATTCTTCTACTCCTAGAAATCGTGACATTAGATGTTTTAAATGCCAAGGTAGAGGCCATATTGCTAGTCAATGTCCGAATAGGCGTGTTATGATTCTGCGTGATGATGATGAGTATGAGATTGAGGGGGATAGTGAAGAGGATGATATGCCTCCATTAGATGACGCTAGTGATGACGAAGAGCCTGCGGTAGGGAAGTTAGTGGCAGTAGTGAAGCGAGCTTTAAATGTGCAGGTGAAGGAAGAAGAGGAGGTGCAACGAGAGAATATCTTTCATACTAGATGTTATCTAGGTGATCATATTTGCAGTTTGATCATTGATGGAGGAAGTTGCACTAATGTGGTGAGTAATTTTATTGTCGAGAGGCTGGGACTCAAGACTACTAAACACCCTAGTCCATATAAATTGTAGTGGCTGAATGATAGTGGTGAGACTTAGGTGAGTAAGCAAGCCTTGATTGCTTTTCGCATCAGTAGGTATGAGGATGAGGTGTTACGCGATGTAGTGTCGATGCAAGCATGTCATGTGTTGTTGGGGAGGCCATGGCAATTTGATAGGAAGGTTGTTCATGATGGATTTTCTAACAAGTATACGCTTATTCACCAAGGGAAAAGCTTTAATCTTAAACCTTTAACACCTAAACAGGTGTATGAGGATCAGTTGCAGCTACAACAGTCTTTTGCAAAATATAAGGTGAGTGAAAAACAGAGGGAGAGTGAGAGAGCAAAAGATAGTGAGAAAGAAAAGGAACACAAAAGTTGATATCAAAAGGAAAAAGAGAGGAAAGCTGGAAAGAGTGTGAGAGACTAAGTTGAAGGGGGATCAACTTTGGTGGTGAGTGAAAAGGAGAGTGCAGCCTTGCAAAAGGAGAGTTGTGTGGCAAGAGCGAGTGTAGTGAGGAGAGCGTTAGTGATGAAGCAACTTATGTTGTTGCTGGTTTTTAAGGAAACTTGTTTGAATACTAACGAACTATTTAACTCTTTGCCTAGTGTGGTTATGTCTATTGTGCAGGACTTTGAAGATGTCTTCCCTGAGGAGATTCCAAAGGGATTACCACCTATTCGTGGTATTGAGCACTAAATTGACCTTGTACCCGAAGCATCGATTCCAAACAAACCAGCTTATAGGAGTAATCCAGAGGAGACAAAGGAACTCCAAAGGCAGGTCAATGAATTAATGGAGAAGGGGTACATGAGAGAAAGCATGAGTCCATGTGCAGTGCCTGTGATTTTGGTGCCTAAGAAGGATGGGTCATAGAGAATGTGTGTTGACTACCGCGCCATCAACAACATCACGGTAAAGTATCGTCATCCCATTCCTCGCTTAGATGACATGTTAGATGAGTTACATGGGTCTAGTGTCTTTTCCAAAATTGATCTGAAAAGCGGATATCACCAAATTAGAATGAAAAAAGGTGATGAATGGAAAACCACATTTAAGACAAAATATGGATTGTATGAGTGGTTAGTAATGCCTTTCGGTTTAACTAACGCACCTAGTACTTTTATGAGACTTATGAACCATGTTTTGAGGACTTTTATTGGCAAATTTGTGGTTGTCTATTTTGATGATATCCTCATTTATAGCAAGAGTTTGGAAGACCATATATCTCACTTGAGGGATGTTTTAGAAGTGCTTCGAAAGGAGCAATTATATGCTAACCTCAAGAAGTGCACTTTTTGCACAGACAAACTTGTGTTTCTTGGTTTTGTTGTTAGTGCACAAGGAATACAAGTTGATGAAGAAAAGATTCGTGCGATCTAAGAATGGCCTAGTCCAACTAATGTAAGTAATGTGCGGAGTTTCCATGGACTAGCGAGCTTTTATAAGAGATTTGTGAAGGATTTCAGCACCATCGCAACACCACTTACTGAGGTAATTAAGAAGAATGTGGGGTTCAGATGGGGAGAGCAACAAGAGAAGGCCTTTCAGACGCTTAAAAATAACTTGACTCAGGCACCATTACTTGCTTTACCTAATTTCTCTAAAACGTTTGAAATTGAGTGTGATGCTTCAGGATTAGGTATTGGAGCAGTGCTCATGCAAGAGAGAAGACCAATTGCATTCTTTAGCGAGAAGCTAAGTGGGGTAACCTTGAACTACCCTACTTATGACAAGGAGTTATATGCATTGGTTCGAGCACTGGAGACTTGGCAACACTATCTTTGGCCAAAAGAGTTCGTGATCCACACTGACCATGAATCCTTGAAGTACTTGAAGGGACAACATAAGCTAAACAAAAGGCATGCTCGTTGGTGGGAGTTCATCGAAACATTTCCCTATGTCATCCACTACAAGCAAGGTAAAGAGAATGTCGTTGCTGATGCACTTTCTAGAAGATATGCTCTTATCTCTACTCTTAGTTCTAGACTGCTTGGTTTTAAGCACATTAAGGAATTGTATGCTACTGATCGAGATTTTTGTGAGGAGTATGTGCATTGTGAGAAGAGTGGTCATGGTAAATTTTATAAACATGAAGGATTCTTGTTTAAGGAGAGTAAACTATGCATTCCAATTTGTTCTTTAAGAGAATTACTAGTGAGGGAGTCTCATGGAGGAGGTTTAATGGGACATTTTGGAGTAGCTAAAACCTTAGGGGTATTGCAGGAACACTTCTATTGGCCTCACATGAAACGAGATGTTGAGAGGATTTGTGAACGATGTATCATGTGTAAGCAAGCAAAATATAGAGTCCAACCTCATGAGCTTTATACCCCACTTCCCATTCCTCATAAGCCTTGGGTAAATATTTCCATGGATTTTGTGTTAGGATTACCCAAGTCTAGACATGGTCGAGATTCTATTTTTGTAGTCGTGGATAGATTCTCTAAGATGGCACATTTCATTCCTTGTCACAAAACAAATGATGCTTGCAATATTGCTAATTTGTTCTTTAGGGAAGTTATGAGATTACATGGTATGCCTAGAACAATCGTATCAGATAGAGATGCTAAGTTCTTGAGCTACTTCTGGAAGACCTTGTGGGCTAAGTTAGGAACTAAGTTATTGTTTTCTACTACTTGTCATCCACAGACTGATGGTCAAACTGAGGTAGTAAATCGAACTTTATCTACTTTGTTGAAGGCTGTCATTAAAAAGAACATTAAAAGTTGGGAGGATTGTTTGCCGCATGTTGAATTTGCCTATAATCGCACAATGCATTCTGCTACTAAGTTTACTCCTTTTGAAATTGCGTATGGTTTTAATCCACTAACTCCTTTGGATTTATCACCTCTGCCTATTTCTGAGTATGTTAATCTAGATGGCAAGAAGAAAGCAGAATTTGTTTAATAGATCCATGAGAAGGCAAGGCTAAACATTGAGCGAAGAACAGAGCAGTATGTGAAACAAGCCAACAAGGGTCGTCAACAAGTTGTCTTTGATCCTGGAGACTGGGTTTGGGTTCACATGCGCAAAGAGCGGTTTCCTATGCAGCGTCGATCTAAATTACTTCCTAGAGGCGATGGACCATTTCAAATTCTTGAGCGCATCACTGATAATGCATACAAGATAGATTTGCCAGGTGAGTATCAAGTAAGTGCTACGTTTAATGTTACTGATCTGAGTCCTTTTGATGTAGGCGATGATTTGAGGACAAATCCTTTTCAAGAGGAGGGGAATGATGAGAGCCATGATGGGAGCCAAGCCAGAAGATGGAATGTGGATCCTCTTGAAGTGCCACCTGGACCGATCACAAGAAATCAAGCGAAACGATTCAAGGAAGCACTTAACGGGTTGATAAAGGATGTCCACGAAGCCAGAAAGGATTGGAGCAATCATGAAGCCGGAATGGATTGGAACAACCATGGGAATGCCTTTGCTCTTGTACAAGTCATAACGGATATGGGTTGAAGAGGGCGGGTCTTTACAAGGTACGGCCGTGTAGTGAGTCTGGAGGTTACACAGAATCATACACGGTCGTATACACGGTTCAAAGGCACGGCCGTGTATGGTGTCAAGAATATCTATAGAAACATACACGTCTAGAAGGGCACGACCGTGTATATGCTCTACGCCGGCTCCAACGCCGTCGGCCTTTAAGTCATTGTTTTGTTATTTTTCCGCAACTTAATGATGTTATGTCGTTTTGGGCCTTTATTGTTACGAATTGTAAACCCTACTATAAAGCTTCTAGGGTTTAGAACAGATAGAATATACAACATACAAGTTTGAAAACACTTTTGAGAGAATTCCTCTCTTGGTTCTTTAAAGAACTACTCTAGAACTTATCGGATTTTCTTCCGTGGCGTTCATCCCGACTTATCAATCGGTCTTTCATCCCGATTGTGGCATCTACATAATATACCAAGGTTCTTGCCTCACTTATAAGCAACGGGTTGCCGTTTCCACTCGATTGTTTGGCATCTTGGGTAGCAATTCCGAACGTATTGGTATTGGGTTTCATCACACGTTGGCGTGGTTCGTATCAACGCAAATTAATTACATGTCTAATTCTTATTAGATAGAGAGATTTCTCATTTAATAGGATAGATCTTTATGAATAGAAAGATTACATGTTTTACCTAGAAGTAAGAAAACTTCGATTTTCTACTCAAAGATTAAATCTTATTTAGGAATTGTGAACTTAATGAAATCTTATAGGGTAATAGTGAGGGACAAGTCTCCACTATTCTATGTAGGGTTATTAATTAATTAACTCGAGGGAGTAATTAGTTTAATTAAGAATTTATGCAGTGCAAAGCATAAACAATTTATTAATCAATACCTTATTATAAGAAAGTTATGGTTTAGAGTGCATCAAGGTGAAGGGTATGTTTTTGTAATTGAATTCATTTATTATAGTGATTATAATTAATCTTAGGGTTGTTAAATTAGTTAATTAGTAATTAATTTATTAATCTCACATTAAAATTTAAACTAGATAGTAGAGAATAGTAATACTAGTACTTGTTTTTAAGATCCTTGAGGACGACACTCGTTGCAGTCTATGCTATATTAGATGGGTACACTTGCCTAACTAGGTTGTTAGATTTCTTTAGGTTTATAAATTTATAACTTGATACGATCGGAAAAACGACCCATCAGTTACCAAATAAACCATGACACTAATTGAAGACATAAGTTAAAGCAACACTTCATAGGAAGTTGTACAAGATGTAGTGCAAATTTTGGATGCATTTGAAGAAACCATCAAGAAGGTTGATTAGTTTATGACGTTCTTCATGCAATTCATACTTGGCATGGTTACCGTTGTTGTTATGTAGTAGGGTGTAACTTTTCCAATCCCTACTATAGCTACTTATCAATGTGTTACTTAGGTAGTACAAGTTCCCAATCAGTTTGTTGTTAATAAGGATGTCATTGATGGTAGTGACAAGCAAGGCTCTACTCTAAATCTTGCACTTATTCAACACCCAACATTTGATGTGAGAGGTGTAAGAGTTTAACCTAGAGGCTCTTTGTCTTCATGTGCTATTCTATATGCTATGCTCGGTAGATCTATAAGTTACCCTAGTCTTACTCCCATCACACTAGTGGAAGCTATTGCATTTGCTCCTAGGGGTTCATTTGTCAATAAGGAAGATTTGGATCTATACTAGAAAGAGATATGGACAAAGTCCACAGCAGGTATTGGACCTTAAGGTCCCATACAACCACCATATTGTTGCTACAGTGTACTTTAAGGACTATGTAAGTTTGAAATTTTCATTGTTTAATGGCAAAAAGGGAAATGCCAAGGAACATTTGATGAAGTTTATCGAGACTTTAATTATTTATGGGTTGGATGATGACTTAAAGTTGAAGGAATTCTCAAAGTCTCTTATAGAGAAGGCATATGCATGGTATATTAACCTTCCCCCTAGGTCAGTAGATTCATGGAGAAGTATGTGCAAGATGTTTTTGGAAATTTGTTTCTTCATCGAAGAAGGAGTCACTCTGACTGGTATGGGAATGTGTAAGCCTTATAAAATTTCAAAACAGGATATAAATTGCTAGAAGATATTCTGAAGACATTTTAAAAAATTGATGGGATATTTAACCTTATACTTAAGGACTAGGTTCAATAACCCAAAAACATTCAATAAAAATCCTAAATTGATCCATAAAATGTAAAATAACATCTTAAACCTTAATTAAAAAAAAAATCTAAACCCTAAAATAAGAATTCAAAACCCTATATTGACTTGTAAACTCTAAATCAACAATTCAAACCCCAATTTGAATAGCAAATCTTAAAATGATAAATTAAACTTCTTACTTTAACCCAAACCCAAAATAATAATAATAATAAATCAAAAACCCTAAACCTTAGAATGATGAATTAAAACCGTAACTTAATTAAAAGTCCAAAATCAACAACTCAAAACCTTAATTCATTTCATAAACCACAAAATGAAAGACTAATATCCCAATTCAAACCATAAACCTTAACATAAAAATTCAAAGTCCAAATTCAATTTATAAGCTCTAAAATGCAACTTCAAACCCTAATTGATTAACAGATAATTAATAACTAATTAATTTTACAATTCAGTCTACAAAAGCATACAAATAATCCCACCTTACAACAAATACAAAATTTTTCACTAATTACTTTGACAACAATTAATTAACTACATATTAACAACTAATCACCTTTAATTAATAGATAATTACTAACTACTTACTCTCATGACTAATTTTATTAAACTATACAAGTATTTTACATTTCCACCCAATACAAAATTTTTCATTAATTAATTTCATAGTAATTAATTAACAATATATTAATGACTAACTCCTCTTGATTAATGGATAATTAATAACTAATTAATTTTATAACTCATTTTATAAAACCATGCAAATATTTTCACTTTGCAACAAATACAAAATTTTTCACTAACTAATTTTACAACAATTAATTAACGACATATTAACGACTAATCATCTTTAATTAATGGATAATTACTAATTACTTACTTTTATGGCTAATTCTACTAAACCATACAAATATTTTACATTTCTACCCAATACAAAATTTTTCATTAATTAATTTTTTAGCAATTAATTAATGATATCTTAATGACTAATCATTGCTAATTAACAGTTAATTAAACTTCATTTACGGCTACATTTACAAAAGTACATTATAATAACATATATACATAATTCATTTACTAATATTAATTAATCATATATTAATAATTAATTATTTACTAATTAATAGTTAATCAACAATAACTACTACTTCAATAACATTTACGTAGTATACATATTTACATGTCTTTTTTTTTTTTTTACATTTATCCAAAGTACAATAATAGCAATAAAAATAAAATTTTTCAGAAGAAAACATACTAAGATTTTGATGAAGAAATTTCCATACACATATTTTAGTAGATTAAACCTGCATAAAATACAAATTGTAAAAACAAAAATTTGTAAGGTGAAGTTTACAGAAGAAATTCAAAGATCGAAATGTGAAATGTGAACATATAAATTGAACTGAGGATTCGTATTTATATTTGAAAGTATCAGTGCAAATTTTTCCTGTGTATTACTGTATAAATTTACTGAAGCACTTTTAAGTTTGTAGACATGTTTTTACAATAATTTTATAGGTTTACAGATATAATTTTATAATAATTTTATAGGTTTGCAGTATAGATTTGTAATATTATAAGCTTTATATGTTTGCAGTATAGATTAGTATGGTTAAGAAAAAAAAAAAAAACTTGCACTAAAGGTGTAAACCGGGTTCGTACCTTCAGCCTGGAATTTTTGCCTATCCCTAAAGTCTCATACGTGATCCGCGCCTTCGCAATCTATTTTAGGAATATGTTTTATGGGTACAATATTTATGCAATTTTTTTTAAAAAAAGCAATATTTAAGTATGTAGCCCCGACATATTCACTTTCCAATATTATTTCAAGGAGTCCACAATTAAGACACATTTGGTTTTAAGATGGCTTATATATATATATATACACGAAGATTTTTAAGGTGTAGTTATTAAAAAATGATTTGTTAGGATATGAGAACATAATCCTGATCATCTATTTTATTTTTAATACTTAACTTGAAACTTGCTATGCAGGTTAATACCTTCATTAATTAAATTTGTATTAATTTTGTGAAAAAATATTGATAATATAAATAAATAAATAAAAATGAAATGAAATAAAAGAAAAAAATAAAAATAAATCAAATAAATTTAACACACAGTAGAGAAAGTATTTTAGAAATTAAATAGTAAGTTAATGATTTCCCTCTTCCTCAATACACATTCGTCTTCATTAGTGCAAAATCCTAAATCCCAATACAATCCCAAATCCCCGTCAAAGCTTCCATAGAAACCCCTCTTTCTCAATACAAAACCCTAAAGAATCAATACATAACCCCATTGCTTCATTAAAGGCCTCAATTTGGACACGTCAAGGAGCCCGGGTCATGTTCTTTAGGTATGTAATCTTGCCTCCATGTATTTCATTATTGTTTTGTTAGTTAGGGATGTGATTGTTATTGAATCTTGTTTAAGGTGTTTCTATTTTGAATTTACACTAAATGGATTATAATTTGTTGAGTTAAGATTTTTGCATTGTGTTTTAATAGGTGCATGTGTTTTATGTGTTGACAGTGTAAAATGGCTTGTCGATAGGAGCTAACTTACATGTCGGCAGATGATATGAAGGTGATAGAACCATTTTATACTCAATCCTTATAGTATAAATTGTGTTAAATTATTATTGATTTTATAGAAATCATAAGGAAATGGTACTTTAATTCTATCATCGTGATAAATCAGGTTAAATGGAGTCAAGGATGCTAATTCAAGTATTTTAGAGAAGTCATCTACAACTTGGATCAAGACAAGAAATTACACCACCGGAGGAAGCACGGTTTGAGGCACGGCCAAGGTTCAAACCGTGTTACACACTGGAAAGAAGGCGAAAATGAGGACTTTAAACAGAGAGAGACACGACTTAAGGCACGGCCGTGGTGGAACCCGTGGGATAAACCGTGCTTGAAGCCGTGGTGGAAGATAGATGTGCAAAGGAGAAGAAAGTGTGGAACATCAACCAGATGAAGACACGGCTTGAAATCTAGCCGTGGTTGTAACCGTGCTACACACTGGACACGGATGAAGACTTGAAGATTATGCACAGACG
Organism: Laguncularia racemosa; assembly: GCA_037954665.1. Classification (NCBI taxonomy): domain Eukaryota; kingdom Viridiplantae; phylum Streptophyta; class Magnoliopsida; order Myrtales; family Combretaceae; genus Laguncularia; species Laguncularia racemosa. The sequence continues at coordinate 91,343 of JBBMOL010000118.1, read as the reverse complement.
AAGGCACGGCTTGAAATTGGCCGTGTGTGTAACCGTGGTTCACACTCGGCATGGTTGAAGACTTGAAGAATATGCACAGAGGATGGCACGACTTAACCCACGGCCGTGTGGTGGGACGTGCCAGGCAGACGTATCTTCACTTCTCGAAATCTACTTGAAAAAGGAAAGATATTTTCGTATCTTGCTAGCAAAAGATCACATGCTATCCATCTAATAGTATAAATAGAGCCAACCCTAGAGGGTTAGGACAACTTTTGATCTCGGAATCTTGGATCTTGAAGAAGGAAACGTGGAGGCAGAGCAAGCAACCGGGTTCATTATGTTTCTATCTTTTATTTTCGTTTTATTGATGAACATGTGTAGCTAAGCTACTTTTCTAGCCAAAGGGTCATAGATGTTTAATTCTCCACGAATTGTGAGGTCTAATTGATTTGTATTTATTCTA